>CM056792.1:22400000-23000000 GCA_029852875.1 Mythimna loreyi
GGTGCTATTTACCTGCCAATATTATATTTTAAAGGCTCTGTTTCTTTTCTTATTTTCTTTTTGTTCTTCAATCGTCAAGAAAGTCATCTTGTTACTGCGCCACAAAGGCACAAACTACCCGTGTATCTTTCTCCTCTGTCAAATCCATCCAAAGTTTGTCTTTAAAAAATCGCTTTTAGCGATAAGACCGCCCATTGTAACACCTTAGTAATTTTAAGCTCCTAATGTACGGTAAGCAGCACATCAGACTACAACAAACTGTCAAAACTCTGCAAACGATTTTCAACTCTTAACCATAATATAACAAGGTTCAAAATGTATTGGAGAAATCTGACAGATTTGTATAGTCTGATGTGCTGCTGACTGTACCAAATTATATTTATGGTGTACCTACAATAAAGAGTATATCTATCTATCAATATAATCGTGTTTAATTATTTACAAGCTTAATGTTTTAATTTATTTGTTGTATGGCAGCTAAAACGATATTTATTTATTGCAGGTACTTTGTTCTTTAGAGAACCTCGCGGGCTCAACTCAGTAATCTAGTCCTACATACTAAGCAAGACATATATTTTATTGATTTAGTAACGGCTAGGATAAAATAAAACAGCATTTTTTTATTCAATTTATATTGGCTGTGGACGGTTTACTTTTTGGTTAATGATTCTATCTAATTTTAATGCCAAGAGATATTTTACCCAGATCTAAGATAAATAACAGTTGTATAAATCTATAGAATTTGTATTTTAATTAATATAAGCCATTTTTTGTTTAAATTGTAAAGTATTATGTCGTTAAATATAACATATTATTCAATGAGGACATTTTAACAATAGTTCCATCTACAATCTACATAAATTTCTATTAGGTACTCGAGAGAATACGTATTTTAATTCCAGAAAGAAAGAAAGTAAAAATAAAATATAAATATAATATACTACAGGAAAAAAGTGTAACAAGTTATGAATCAAAATATTTTATCAATTCATTAAATAATATTAGTTATAAGTATTAACGAAATAAAAAAATATGTTTTCAATAAAAAATAAAATAATTTGTTTGAACAGTCGCATCGCTAGTGGCTCCATCTACATACACGAACTTTACGTAACTTCAAGCTAGGAAAATAATGCATTTATGTAAGTACTTAAGGGAATATGTAAATATGTAATACATTTTAAAAATTTACAAAAATAGCAAGAAATATTTGATAACTTTACTAAAATTAATATTAAAACTAAATGTACTAGAATTTCGGTACTATTTGTAGAAAAATATGTATATAGACATGAAATCTTAATATTTTCTAATATTGAATGGCTTATTACTGAGAGGGTTTTAGATCTTTTGTACATACCTTTTCGTTCAATGTGTCTATGACGAGGCAAAGACAAAACTTAGTGTACAAAAGCCAAAGAAAGTAAACACTCTTATAACGGTTGCGTGCTCGCATGCGGGGGAAACTAGTAACGACCACCATTAAAATTGGTCAAGATGTGTGTTTGAAATGAAGAATTATCATTCATTCATTCGAATCATTCATTCATTCGCCGCCCCCATTCGTAACCCCAACCTTTTTTATAGACTGGATCCGCGCTTGTATTTGCTTATGGGACTAATACTGAATTTGCAAAAAAAAAAATCCACTGCTTCATACTGTCTAATTGAACGAACATTTAAATATAATTTACAGCTATTTTATCTCTAAGGGTTATTTTTTTATCTAATTGCCAAACTGTCAAAATTCTGCAAACGATTTTCAACTCTTAATCAAAATATAACAAGGTTCAAAATCTGACAGATTTGTATAGTCTGATGTGCTGGTGACTGTATTATAAAACACCATGAATATAAGTGGTGAGCCCCCGCATGCCAGTTCGCTTCTGAAATAATCTTAGCATTGAGCAATGATTGTGATCGTTATAAATGCTTGTATTTGTCAAGGTTGTGAATGTATTGAACAAATGTTAAATGAAATAAATATTTTTAATTATTGTGTAAACTTGTGATTTCTTTTTTGCTTTACTGATATAAAATTATCAAAACTTCTAATTTTTTTTATAAGCAACACAAATTTAGTGTGTGGCAGTTTAAATTCCATGGTTGCCAAAATATTTTGGAACCTTTTTAAAATCAACGACTCGCCACAACATGCCTACGCTTATTGGAAATCATGTATTATACTCGTAAATCTAAACCTTTTTCATGAATCACTGAGTCTTTTCATGAAAATCCGTTCAGTAAGTTCTTGTGTTTATCGTGTTCATACAGACAGACTGACGCACTGGGGAGGACTTTGTTTTGCAATATGTAAGATCAATCTAAAATCACAAGTGCCAATGTAAATGATCTCCTAAACTTAATTGAACATATCACAAAGTACTTAGGTACTGCTGAATACAAAAGAATTTAACCGTTACCTACACGAGTTGCTTATATAATGTTTACAAAAACCCAATAATGTTTAGAATTGATTGCAAAACAAAGTTTGGTGCGAGAATTAGCAGTATAGGCCCGAAATTACGCCTGAACAGTCATTGCTGAAGAAAGCCGTACATAAGGGCTAGAAACTTAGTAAGATATTATTTGTATTTAAATACGTCTATCTACAACGACGTAGATAAAACCTAAGCAAAAGCATTAGTATTAAAAAAACAACTGAAAAAATATAAATCAGGAAGTGATCAAAACCAGTGCGTACACGCCTCACACACACATGCAAACACGGGTAACTTGCCACGTTGACTATCACAAAAGAAATCCAGTTAAAATGTCAAATGTAGCGGTCTTCGTGTTTCTACTGGACAATCTAGCAGGTAAACTACTCTTCAGATTTTTATCTACTCTCTTTGTTGAGTATATAGAGAGTTTAATCACAAACAATTACCTAAGTAAGTATTTAGATAAACATTACTTAAGTAAGTACATTGGGCGCGCCATTTTCGCGACGGTAAAGGCAAATAAGGAACTGGATGGGCTGTTTAGTCAATAAGAGTCTGACACATAAAAAGTCCCCTCTTTGAGATGTGGCTGTAGAAGGCAGCACAGTGTCCTCACTCAGACACAGGTCCTCACCGGACATGACCAATTCGGGAGGTTCCTGTTTCTGGTTCATCATGTCAGCCGAGCGACGCCCACTGCTGGGCATAGGCCTCCCCCAAGGATCTCCACAACTATCGGTCCTGTGCTATCCGCATCCAGCGGCTTCCCGCGACCTTCACCAGATCGTCGGTCCACCTTGTAGGGGGCCTGGAGCGTCGTCCGGTACGCGGTTTCTGGTTCAGGTGGAATAAATGCCCTAGTGTCAAAATTTAAAGTTCTTATATTTTTAATTCAGGGATTTTTTTTATTTTAAGAGATTTAATTACCAATCGCGCCTGAAAGTTCTTTTTTTATTTTATTTGATGTATTTATGGGATGAGAAGCAGTTCAATATATTATGCACAGAAAAAACGGCACAAACGAGCGTTTACAACGAAGCATTAAATTTTTATTTGTTAGTTTTTTTTTAAAGGATAATCGTTAAGTAGGTAGCGTTTTGTATACATCTGCCTGATTTAATCAAGAAAACCAATTCAGGATGTTTCTGTAGGTAGGTAGTATTGCAATCTGCACAGTACCGTTTTCAAAACAAAGATGTTATTTACAAACATATACCTACGTAAAAGGGCAGCATAATGTTTATGTGCTTAACGCAGCCTTGCATAACAAAGTTCAAAACTGAGTGCTTGAACAAACTGAAGCTTAAACAATATGACTTGAAAATGTACCTACTCTCCAATCTTTGTTCATTTTAGGTTTCAACCACGCCATGAACGAAACTCTGTTTGAAAACGCCATGTTCACGAACAGCGAGGAGGCCCCTGTCGTTCAAGACTGTGACCCCTTCACCACCGACCAGATCCTTAACGCGGTCAGCCAGGATCTGGACCTAGTCATTGTGCCCTCCTTCAGAGAAGATAACCAATTCAACAACGATCAACCTAAAGAACAGACCGGGGAGGTGCTTGATACACTCTTAGCCGATAACAGTCGGCCTGAACCTGATGTTTCAAGATCTTTCGATGAAAATAAGTCGAAATACGACAACGATCTCACTTCATTTTCTAGAACAAGTTTTCGTGGGCGCGAAAATTCTAAAAAAGTGACTCATGAAGATCAAAATAAGACGAAAATAGAATTTCCGCAACAAGCGCCATTTATGGTCGCCATATTTGAAACACTGGAGAATGTGACCGCACAGACTTGTGCGGGCACCCTGCTGTCTCCTCACTGGGTGCTGACCGCTGCCAACTGCATCGATGTCTTGAGTGCCAACAAGTAAGAATATGTTTGATATCTTGTATCTTGCAAGCTACGAGTAGCATAATCCTGAGAGTTATTTCATGATAAGGATCTTAAAATATTTAACAACTAGCTGTGCCCGCGACTTCGCCCGCGTGGAATAGTTATTTTGGGCATCATATTTATTTTTGCAAACAACCTCAGCTTTATAAATTATAGCTGTTACCCACGACTTTGCCCCGTGTCAATTTCTGTTATTAATTTAGACAATTTAGTTTTTAAAAGAACATAATTATCTAAAAGTACTTCATAGAGCTACACCCTCCACTTGGGCACGCCATAATCTCGGCGGTAAGTGCCCTCTTTGAGGCGTGGTTGGATAGACATCACGCAGGACATGACGCAGGTTCTCACCGGACATGGGAAGTTCAGGAGATTCCTACGCCGGATTCGTGCGGAAGAGACGCCCGGGTGTCGCCACTGTGTGGCCAGCACGGAGGACGCGGTCGAGGTGTGCCCCGCTTGAGAAGAGAATCGCCGTGTCCTCGTAGGGGTGATCGGCGGCGGTGGCCTCTCGCGCCGGTCCTTGGTTCTGGCCATGGTCCGCAGCAAAGAAGAATGGCAAGCGGTCGCCACCTTCTGCGAAGCAGTAATGCTCGTAAAGGAGGAGGCCAACCGCATAAGGCAAGGGCAAAAGCGCCCTCGCCGTAGCCGTCGCCGCCGCTATCCCGCCGATATCCGGCCACCGTAGACGCTGGCTGGCGGATGGTGAGCAATGGGTAGCTCGCCGTCCGGTTGTCTGGTAACAGTCCAGACCGAGACCAAGTCGTTGACGGCCTGCACTGCTTCCGCGCGCCTCAAGGCGTTGTCAGCAAACTGTGGGGCTCTTCAGGGTCGAAGCCTCCTGCAGCCGAGGGTTGGTGCGAAAGCGTTATACCGGGGCTCTGGGAATAAGGCAAGGGAGGAACGGCTACCCCGTTCCTCCCTTGCCTTTTTCTCCCCGTTTTTTAGTCAGTAAGAGTCTGACACTGATTCCCGCTCCGCCCAAGAGCGGGATTCGTCATTGGATGATTTTTACCTACCAAAGAAAAACCCCTCCGCGCCGCCCGCAAGCAACCCTGCGTCCAGCATCATATTTTGCACATCATGTATTTTAAAATCTTCTAAGATGTTCATTGAAAATAAGTGATTACAAAGATAATTTTGTTCACAATTACATACTCTTAATCAACAACACATTTATATTTGGATAAAGTTTAATATTACTATGTTGATACAACTAACAAATAAATTGGTAATAAGGCATTAATTTCGGCCAAATTGATTCCCATAAAAACGGTTCTAGTGAGTTAATCTTAAAAGATAGGCATATACTGTCGGGGACATTTTTTTAGATCATTTTAAGAGGAATAATTCTTTCGTACATATTTTTTTGGTATCTTCTACCGTTTTCGCAGCGCACGCAACGGAAGCCCTCAAAGATGAATATTTTTCCCCGTTTTTCCACATTTTTCATTGTTTCTTCGCTCCAATAAGTCACAGCGTGATGTTATATAGCCTAAAGCCTTCCTCGATAAATGATCTATTCAACACAAAAAGAATTTTTCAATTCGAACCAGTAGTTCCTGAGATTAGCGCGTTCAAACAAACAAACAAACAAACTCTTCAGCTTTATAATATTAAGTATAGATTACATTAGGTACCTACATATACGGCTATATGAAACTAGTTAGTTCAGCTTAGCAAACTCGATGGATATCATATCTGAACCAAAAAAAAAACAAAATTTCCTTACAAGTATTAAAAAAAACTGCACTAGTTGTTCTTTCTATGTTTAGTATAATTTAACCATGAATGCATTTTGCTGAAAAACGTCCGCTGTTGGACATACTTCCCAAGTCTATCATGACCGGTCAGATCATCGGTCCACCTTGTAGTAGGCCTTCCAGCACGTGGTTGTACGTGGTCCCTGTAGCTCCATCGACCGTCCGTTATGCGAGTGCTGTGCCCTGAAGTTTAGCGTTTATACGGGCTATCCCTGTTACCTTGGTTCTTCTGCAAAAATGAAGATGTCCGCGAGAGAACCTTTATCTATACAGAGATCTTATTATTTGCAGCACAAACAAAACAGGCTTTAGCCACTACACAATAGTATCTGAATCCACCAACCCCCTCATGGATGGAACAGCACACAATGTGACCCGAGTTGTCCGGCCCTCGGTCTCCAACTCCTCAGGGAGTGCTGTCGAAGATGAAGACGGGTCTTACTTGGCGCTAATGAGGATCGAACCGGAGGCTGCAGGTCCAGCCTTGGAGATGATGAAAGAGGAGGTGGACAAAGGGGATGTTAAGGCATTTGGATGGGTCTTGTCGAGGGTAAGATGATGGAGAACTATTTACCTTCAAGTCCAGTCCCCATTGTGACGTCCCAATGCCATTAGAAGTTCATTGAAGAGTCGGGGACGAATAGCACTTGTCTAATTTTTTGTACCGTTGGATAATTTTATTTTAATTCTGAATTTGATTCCAGCTAGTTTGAATTTTCATATTTCATGGCACAGCTTTTTTAGAAATCCAAACTTAAGATACCTTGACCGTTCTAGAACAAGTCGGAAGAGACAATGAAATGCTCGTCAGCGGACAGCCAGATCCTCAACCACACGGAGTGCCAGGCCATGTACACCTACAAAGACAAGGACGTCTTATGTCTCTCAAGCAAGGACATGGACAATGTTACGCAGGTCGGTATTTTTTATAATTACCTATTGATAGGTGACTACCCCCGCTTCGCGCGGCCCGGCCTGCACGGGTTTATAATACCTACCTGTTCCCCATCTTTAAATTCTTGTTTTTTTTTTTTGCTATGATGTAATATGTATGTATTACACATTGATCTTCCTCATTAATCACTCTTTATTGGTGTAAATCAAATGAAAATGTTCAGTGGTTTTGGAGTAGGTATATCGCGAACAGACAGAAAGCCGCGATGGACAACATAGAAAGCAACTATTAACGGTGACGGTCCTGGGAAGTCTTCCTGTCGGATAAAATAGGGAATTCCGTAGAATACTGACCTCAGTATAATGCAGTAATTTGTGACTTGTCGGATAAACACTTGGCGTTTTTATGTCTCCAGCTAACTACGGGTGGTCCTGTTCTCTATATCCACGACGGTAAAGTGAAGATGTTAGCAGTGGTGCAGGCTGACGAGGAGGTGTTCGTGTCGTACCCGGTCACGGCAGATTACGAGTGGATCCAGCACACTATTAGTAATAAATGATACCTTAGTAATCTTGTTTTATTCATACAAATTTCGAAAGAATTGTTCTTTGTGCATGACGATTGCAAAAAAGAAATGATAAATCCAAACAAAAAATCTGAATCGTAAATTATAAATTAACATGAGAATCATGAGAATAAATCAATGATTTCATATGTAAAAATTAATGGTAACAAAACCTCTGCTTACCCAGCAGAATGATGCGTTACAGCGCCATCTAGCGACCATTAGTCAAAATAAGTTATTAGTCCTCTCACCGCTAGATGGTGTTAAGACGCTTTAACAGTTGTATAATTATTCTATTTAATTAGGTTCCTAAATAATAATGTATATAACGACGTACTATTATTATTTGGTTTTTATTTTACGTGGGAAATCTTCAAATTACTCCTTCCGCTACTATTTCCCATAACCACTACTACTTCTACCGATACGTTTCCGCGATGGTTCTCTTTATTTATTACTAGCGACCCGCCCCAGCTTCGCACGGGTGCAATTTTGATATTAAATACATGCATGTATTATACATATAAACCTTCCTCATTAATCACTCTATCTATTAAAAAATATACCGTATCAAATCCGTAGCGAGTTTTAAAGATCTAAGCATACCTACATAGGGGCAGCGGGAAGCGACTTTGTTTTATACTATGTAATGATATTTAATTTAAACTCATTCCACTTAATAGAATCGTATCACCAAATACTTAGCAGATAAAAAACACGGCTTTCGATAGTGGGGTTCCGGATTAGAAAACTGCCTGATTATGTACCTGCGTAATAAAGAAAACTACTCTTTCCTAAAGTCAAAGTCTTTGATGAACCTGCCACGGTTGCTACACCTCCAACAAATAACTCCTGAAAAGACTACGAAGCATTTCGAATCCTGGAAAATATGCTTCATCTACAACGAAATAAATCGAAAGCAATTGAGTTCCATCCAGTGGCGTAGCAAAGGGGGAGCGGCGCGGGCGGGCCACACCGGGTGTCATGTTTTTTGGGGTGACACCCACCCGGTTTTCTCAACTGTAAGAACAATGTACAAAATAATCACTATCGCAAAAATTTATTTTTCGGGGATTCCGTCACTAGCACTAGCTCAGCCCTATGTAAAATTCGGGGATTCACGCAAAAGAGCCTGACGCTGTCCTTATTCTCCTTCTGATCCATGTCCTTTATCATATAAAATTTATTGCTTTTTACTTTCGATGGGGTGACATCACTAACTTCCGCACCGGGTGCCACCCAAGGTAGATACGCCACTGGACTTCCACCTGAATCGATTTCTTGATTCCAATGGAGACTCCATTGTCGCGTGTTTCTTAATTAATAATTGCTTTACGTATATATTTTTAGTATCCATTCTTAATATTATAAATGCGAAAGTAACTGTCTGTCTGTCTGTCTGTCTGTTACGCTTTCCCGCTTAAACCTCTCTAACGATTTTGATGAAACTTGGCACAGACAATCTTTAGACCCTGAGAAAAAACATAGGCTACCTTTCATTGCAAAAACGCAGACGAAGTCGCGGGCGCTCGTTTAAAATAGTTTCATAAGTTTCGTTTGTTTAAACTACCAGCTATGTTAGGCATGCCTTAAGTTAAGCGACGTAGGTACGTCACACCGAAGTGCTAATGTAAGGTTTCTGTCATATAAAACAACGTGCATTCCGTAGGGCTTCCAACATTGGCAGTTTGCACTGCGCCGCTAGAGGCCTAGCCGTCAAATAGAACTGAAGAATTTGACTGTAGCTGTGTTATAGATAAATCAAGATAGCACCAAGATTCTTCAGGGGTCGGGAGTACTCGGGAGTCGTAAGGCGATCCCCGGCTACCTTAAGCGGAGACTTGTGGACGACGATCAATGGGTAAACTTACCGTCCAGCGTCCGACTATACTGTAGCGGCTTGGTGACGTAATTTGCTGAGTTGCATTTTTGACGATTTAGTCGTGGAGTTGCGGACACCAGCCCGATATACCATACCATAGTACCTACTGGCGAGCCGTCCAGTCGCGTTCCCACGAGTGGACGGCTCGCCAGTCGTCCATGTCTACATCGTCCTGCCTCGACACATAGATAGTACGTAGTTAGTTATAACAAAGTATTGTGGAAACGGAATTAAAGACATTTATTTCATCATTCTACGAACCAAAAACACGCACAACAATACCTAATAGGATATCCAATCCCGCAAGCGTTGTTTGCCGCATGTTTTTTTACGAGATTAGAAATGTGGGGTTACTCGAGCGAGATAGATTTTCTTTTAAAGAAAATAGGACACGCGCCTTTCCGATTATTTATTGAACAAGAGTAGTCTCTGGTATTAGGATAGCTACCTACGGACTAAAAAGAAAGAAAAAGAATTGTTTTGGCACAAGACGTAATTGTTATGTATAAAATAAAACCAAAAAAGAAACAAACAATAGTATACCTCACGGTTTCGCCAAAATATGTTTTTTTAATATTATTTTTTTTAATGTATGTAGGTATTTATGGAGTTTTTCCTAGTGCGAATAAGGCATTCGGTTTGTAAATATAAAGAATTAAAACTAGAGCTAGTTTAAAAATAAAAATTACAACTAGATTCTGGGTCGGATTTTTAGAGCAAACTTAACCATATTTCATTGAGAGGCTGTTTTATCTTTACCAGCTAATGCCAGATAACTAGAGCCTGACGCTGGTTTTCAACTGACCCTGTGGTTGTGACGCAACAGACATAATAATTATTTATTATTATTATAATTACTTAAATATTATTATTATATAATATAATCCATCAAAATAGAATTTTGTTATAATTCAGAATGAGGAGAAGTCTACCCTGCTCATCGCAAATGCAGTAATCGATATTTTTGATATTGTCATTTTTTGCAATAATTACAATAATTCGAGGATCTAATGTGTAGGTACATAAAAAATGATTTTCATGTTCTTTTTTTATTATAAACACATTTTTAATTTTATTATTTGTACATTAGCCCCTTGAGGTGTATTTTTTTCCAAAAAAGTGACAATCTTGAAAATGTCGATTACTGCATTTGCGATTAGCAGGACAGAAGTGCTCAAGCAAGCAGGCGAAGCCGTTGGTAGAACCCAGTTTACATTCGAAACCAGTTATTACACAACACGGCGATGCGATATGCAATAATATTATTAAGATGTCTGCCATCTTTTGACGAGCTCTAAGTTGAAACTGATCGCTTGGGGCCACTCCACCGGCCTTCCTTACGCAACCACCAGTGGCTTCACATAATATTATTATGTTGGTACAACCCACTTGTTATGACTTAATTCTATGCAAATATTAAAATGTTTTCATCATACTTAGGGTCACCAACTGTGCTGTTAAAAACAGTCTTACTATACCTACTGTTTTTCAGAAAATTTTATTTTTTACTGTTGAACAAAATCAGTCAACATCAGTATTGTTTTTCTTTTTTGAGGATAGAAAAAGAGCAACTATTAATTTAATAACTATGCACGGGTGCAAAGTTGATATAATGCATTTGTATTATACAATTATACATACAAACCTTCCTCTCGAATCACTCTATCTAATAAAAAAACTGCATCTAAATCCGTTGCTTAGTTTTATAGATCTAAGCGTATGCGTATGCTTAAGTCACCCTGTCCCTATGTATATAGGGACAGGGTGACTTTGTTTTATACTATGTAATGATAAGAAGGTTTTAAAAGACTGTAATTTAATAGGTTCAGGTGTGTGCGAGAAATACTAAAAAAATATTTATTTACCTTTAACTTTAAATAAACAACATTGTACTGTAAATTTTTCTGAACTTCTCAGATCAAAAGTTTTTTAATCTGAGAAGATTTTTTTTCAACATTATTTCTTTTGTAAAAAAAAATAGGCATCCCTAATCATACCATGCAGAAGGAGCGAAGGAATTCGCCATTTGTAAAGAATGACTAAGCAATGTTTTGCTATTTCCATTCATAGTGTACAATTCTTCGTGTTACGTTATTTTAACTTTCTTGCTTTTCCTTTCTTACGCATAATATACGTAACGACGACCTCGGTGACCTCTCGCTGGCACACGATCAAAAGCAACTTTCGGTGTTGTTTCCATGAACTGATACTAACTTTTATAAAACACTTTCTAGTAGCACTCTACTTCTGAATCTCGCATCTAGTTTCGCCTTTTTTGAGCTGGGAATTCATCAACTGCCTTCGGGAGAGGTCTGGGTGATGGTAGCAGCTATAGAGGGAGTATTAAACTTCAGTTACACTAGTTTTGGGGTCTCATTGACCCCATCTAGGGAATGTTTGACTAAGTCTCTCTATAGGACGCCAAATGTTAGGCGATCCAGCTTCCTGGGTAACTGACAAGTTTGATGATAGTTGTAGGTACCTAATTTTGTGCCCACCGAAACTAATAAATGTTGCTGGCTATCTCAATCGTACTGTTCAACATCCAGCCTGTTCCAACTAGACTCTTAAAACTAAGGGTGGCAACGGGAAAAGGCGTATGTCGAGCGAGGACTGCTATGCGCTTTGATGAGTGATACAACGTTTCTAAAACGTCTTAAACCTTTTTATGCTGTCTTTAATGGAAAAGGGCTCACTAAACCCTTCCTCACTCTGTGCGACGGCTGCACGTGTTTTAATATTATGAAATAAGTAATAAACACGTTAAGAGTCAGGTCGGCAGCTGCCTTCGCCCACTAACACGCCAATCAGCAATTTCCTCTGACATTGACACTTACAATATACTCCACAATTCCTCATCAAGATCTTCATCTAGAGAAGTGGCATCATTCAGTTCCACTTCCCGCCACATTGTGAAGAGAGCGGAAAACTCTGACGAGGAACTACGATGATGGATTAGCCATTAGCTTATCCTGTAATCAGCCCCCCCCCCAGCCCAACTGCACGATATGTCCAATTTTTCTGTAACGATGTATATCAGTAACGATCAGCGGCTAGCTGTCCGTCGTAATTTCATCTCGAGTATGGCTGATCTAGGTCACTCACTACCGAGTCCTAGACCCCATTGGTGATCCACACGGAAGTTAGAACATGCGAGTGAAACCAGCACGGGCAGCAGGCACTGACCGCCACGTGACGTCACTGAAGAAAGTGGTGATCGCGCAGCAGTGGGCAGTGGGCTCGGCAGCCGGCGCGCCAGTCCTCGAGAGACGCGCGCGCGGGCCGCACGCTCGCGACATGGCCGAGCGGAACTCGCCTTAGCCAATCGAAAAGTTTAATCAAACACATAACATGTCATTCCGGCGACTGCTGAGCGCGGTCCGCTCCGCGCGGGAAGCCATCACCCGGGGTGCTCCGATGGCGGACGGACTTCTGAAATCCTTGTTGTCAGTTGTTGTTATATTTTGCATCGCGGTGTCTTCGCCTCCGTCGGCGTCTGCGAAGCCGTTTGCGTTCAGTTTTCCTGCGGGATGGTCACTGGCTGGCCTGGTGGGGACTGTTGGAGCGAGGTCAGAGGACGCGGAGCGCCGGGAGCCGGCGGCGGGGGCGAAGCCCTACACGGGGCGGCGCGTGGCCAACGACACGCTGCGGATGGTGTATCACCACGACCTGACCGTGGCCGTGGTGGAGCTGGGGCCCAACAAGCTGCTGCTCAACTGCGAACTCATTGAGACACAGTGAGTACCAGCATGTTTCCATCAGTGCTATACCATACATCTTAGTTTAAGCCCCAGATTTAAAATACAAAAAAAATCAAGCAGTGATTAGCAGCATGCCTTCTTGCTTTTCAAAACAAATCGTTTTCAGGAAAAAGGTGTCTCGTATGAAAAGAAAAGTTCAGTGAGAACGTGGACACTCGCTAATGAATACTTAATCAGAGCCGCGTACAGCGGGCGCTGCGGCCGCATGTTCCACGAAACTTGATAAATACCGGCCGCTGATCGATTCCGACTACCGCTGTCCGCTGCTAGAAGGATTTGATGAAGGTTAAACTAATTGTAGGCTTTGCTATAGCATCTAGGACTAAATTCTATCAAAAAAAAAACCTATCGAGTAGTTCATCTAAACATAAATCATTAGAAACCATATCACAGAAATATTGTAAAGGCAAAATTTTAAAGAGTATTCGTTACTTCTTCTCGCTAGAACGATTGAATGTATGTGGATTAAATTTAACAAACATGTTACACCATATCCTAGAATGACACATAAGTTTGTTTATCACGGGAGCATTTACCTATGTTTCCTTGTGACAATTTTCTATTTTATAAAGGAGTGAAATTGTTAATTTGTTTGTAAGAGCGAATCTCTATAAGTACTGCTCTGATTTCGTTAACTCAATCACTTGGTATCACACTTTAATTATCCAGAAAACCTAAATGGGTAGTAATGATAGGACATGCGAGCGAAACCGCGGACTAAGCTAGTCTAGCAGGTTAACATTAGGAGCGCGAGCAATTGTATCGTTACTGGCTAGTTTCAGCCGTCCAATTGTCCAATTACCAACAATTTTCAACTAAACAAATAATTTCTTTAACAAGATGGACCGCTTGTCTTTTTTACTTTATTTTTATTGAAGAGTCTGTCGCTCGTGGGGTACTTGATCGCAGTACAGCTGCGACCTTCACCTATCTAGTTAACCCTGTTGAATTGTTTCTAGACTTTCCAGATTATCCGACAGACTTGCTTTAAAATTGAAAACAAAGCATTAAATCTGACAAAAACAATAAAAGTAAATGTTTTGAACAACAAATACAGGTCAATTTTCTTAAACAGAAGTCAGAATACCTATAGTATTATGTTCGTTACGGCTTTGCCCGCATGTATATCGGTTTATCGATACATATTCTAATCCCCGATTTACACACACTTTGATCCCACCTGATGGATGCAGTGATGCAATCCTTGTTGGTGAATCGCACTAGTTTATGAAAAGCCTATTCACTCTAGCCTTGAAGACACCTAAATTATAATTGGACGGAAAGACTGCAGCTGATAAACTGTCGATGTTAGTAACAATTCAGTTTATAACCTAATAGCTTTAGCCCGCGGCTTTGCCCGCGTAGTATTAGGGTTGGGGTTGGGGTTTCCGGGATACAAAGTAGCCTATGTCCTTTTCCGGAGTGTATCCTATGCCCGTGCCAAATTTCATCCAGATCCGTCCAGCCGTTTTGGCGTGATTGAGCAACACACATCCAAACATCGTTACTTTCGCATTTATAATATTAGTAAGATGTTAGTACTTAAAAACCAGAGGCAAGGACCGTATGAGTCTTCTGTGAGGCTCTCATCATATCTTAGAGCAAAATTGCCTCACAAAACTGACATTCCACCAAATCCCTCACAAGCAAAACGTTTCCCGCCAATCAAGTCATCATGTATAATTAACTTTTAATAGAAGTTAAGCTTGCATAGCGTTTTATGAAGGCACCTCATTCAAAGGAACCTGGCGCAATCACGGAGCTAATTATTTTCACTCACCACAATGCGTTTCCGCTGCAAAAGCAATTAGCCACTAATCAAACGTCTCATAGGGGACGTACCTGCTAGGCTGCAGAAATGTAGGGAACTGCATTAAACGAGTAGATCGACGCACGCGTGAGCGACGCCCTATATCTTTTTTTTATGGTAGGTAAAAATCATCGAATGATGAAACCCGCTCTTGGGCGGAGCGAGAGACAGTGTCAGACTCTTACTGACTAAAAAACCTACACCATTCCTTCCTAGAGCCACGGTAACACTTTCACACCAACCGGCGGCTCCAGAAGGCTTCGACTCTGAAGGGCCCCTACAGTTTGCTGACAACTCCTTGAGGCGCGCGGGAACGGTGCGCGTCGTTGACGACTAGGTCTGGATAGTTACCAGACGACCGGACGGCGAGCTACCCACGAGTTGTACCTAAAACTGAATAGCGTGTCGTGTGTCTAATGTGGCTCTACAAGTCTAGTTGCCATTTAAAATTTATGGAGACCGATGCATCCAGCTCGCGTCTTCCTTTAAGTGGAAGCTACATAAGAGCGACGTGACGCAGACGCAACGCCTGGGCTGCGTTCAAATTTGAGGTTGGAGTTAACCCTAATGACGTCACTGGGTAGCTAGATATCCTACACATGCGTTCTTGAACGCAAACGTCAAATTCTATTGTCAATGGCTTACTCCAATCTACCCTTTTTTTTCTCGTGATGGAAATCCTCATGGATGTCCTCCACCCTGGGGTAGATGGAGGGGTCTGTCAGACTCTTACTGACTAAAACCACCCCGGTGTTCCCTCGTACACTTTTGTCGGAGGTTACGGGTGCAGTTTGACTTCCGCTGCCCCAGACTAGTGCTGACCCAAACCACATGGTTCTTCTCACAAATTAGAGAGAGCTCTCCTATACGTCTAAGAGAGTCGCGCGTGGAGCTACGCGCCCCCATCTCACTCCAACCTACCCTGCTCCAAGTTAGAGTTACTTGGGTTAACTCTAGGGTAGCAAACCGAGTCATTAAAGGACGACTCTGGTTGCAACTGTACACTATGTGGTTATTTTTTAACCCAGCCCTTAGTGCTTATTTACGGAGTGCGGCACGGTGTGTGAGGCGTTGGGCGTCGTCGTACATTGCAGCAGTGGGCCGCGATTTCGCAAGCGTTAACATCGTCGTATGGTAATGTATGACAAAGCCCAACGCGCCGCGTCTACTAAACTACATATATTATAAACAAGCACTGAGTTGTACGTAAAACCGCGCAGCGTAGCGACGTGTGGCGTGGGTCTAACGTAGCTATACACGTCTAGCTGCCATATAAAACGTGTGAGGACACCTTCAGATGGACATATGTAGCCCACGTGGACCCACGTGTAGCCTTTACTGTAGTCATGGAAAACTAATGACAGAGGAACAAACACAGGTGGAATTTAGGCGGTAAAAGTTAGAACCTCTATCTTACTACATCCGAAGTAGGAGAAGTTATTTGTTCTACCTTTGCCTCAAAGAAAGAGTGATTAAAGATGCAAGTGTAAGTGTTATAGCTACTACAAGTTTTCACTTCAGGATCTTAGTATGCGGGCATAAGCGAGCTACCATACGATAACAATAGCTGCATTGCGCCTAAATACCAGTATATAGACATGAAAACGATATAACGCTCCTTTTTATTATCAGTTGTATAATAATCTACATTCATACTATAATGTAATAGTCTTTAAAGAAGCTAGATAATTATTCACCATTCTTTTTCTGAGATGGGTAATATAAATCTAATTACGTCTCCCGCTTCAGGGCGGAGAAGGAGGCCATATCAGACTTTTACTGAGTAAAAGCACGCCTACGTTCTTTCAGTTGTTTCTTTGCGTCCTAGGACCACGAGTTACATTTTCAAAAGTGTTCCCATGGTCCTAGTAGGCATCGGTCTTACTGCGCCTTTACTGTATGGCGTATCTCTTTGAAACGCGCTCTAAACAGCACGAGCCGTCAACGGATCGGGCTTGGTCCAGTCAGTTACCAGACGGCTTCATGGCGAGCTATCCTTTGCTCCTCGTCAGCAAATCCGTACTTACGATGGCTACCTGTACGTCTCTCTGTCAGTTTAAGGTTTGCTGGGAGAAAACTCATTGTTGAGTTAAGCTCGTCTTTGTACATGAATTTTCAAATCATTATATCTATGTAAAGATTTTGTGTACAATAAAGAATAAAAGAAGAAGAAAAAGCCTAGTAATCGGGATCACATGTGCTGTCGTCTCCTTCGCTAGTTAATGATTCACCCATTTCAAACTTTAAAAGGCAGTAGGCACCTAGAAAAGACAAAGTCTAAATATAGCCGCAAGACACACGAGTACGTCACGGCACTGGCCGTAAGTGCCGTTTAGTTTTGCGTAACCAAGGTTACGGACGGTTACGGCAGCGAGCCCACTTAGGTGAGTAACACTGCAGTCAGGTGGCCCTTCCTCCTTCCCCTACAAGCCATCAATCTAGATGCCAACGCACTGCGTAGCTGGACTACTCGTATAACAGCTGTCTTGATTTCTTAGGTAATAGAGGCCAAACAAAAACTGCGATGTGAGGTCGCATCGTAAAAATCTGCGAGAACTTGGGAATTGATCCGCGCAGCTATTTGTATGGTCACCTGAAGCAATATTATGCTTTGCCGCATGAAATCGTATTGCAGCAAATTTCTTCAATGCGGCGTCGTAACTCGTATGGTGCAGTTGGTACAGTGATTGAGCGATAGGCTGAAGCGCTAAGTGTTGTGGGTTCGATACTCGCACGGAGCAAGTATTCTTTTGGCCTGCAGATAGCTGCGTTGATGGCAGGATGTTAGTGAACGCTCAGAATAAAAATTACTTTTTGTGAGTACAAAAACTAATTCCTATTCTGAGCCAAAGTTTTCAAAACTATATTATGCAATTTTTCTGTCATTGCTCTTTATAATTCTGCCATTTGATGTCGTTAGTTGCAGAACTCGTTCCGTTTTTCACAGTCAGTTGACACTCTTAGCAACGTTTATGTTTAAAACTACCTTTAACCTAGTCCTATTATAAAATTCTATCATTGCTGTATCCATAGAAGTCTCTCCATGTTAATCTTGAACCTCATCAATCAAAACAAGCCGGTCCACAGTGGCGAGGCGCGCACATAGCGACGGTACCCGAGCACTCGCTCGTCGTCGTGCGCCTGCGCCGCTAATCTTTGTCCGTCGATCACGCATCCTTGCGCCTGCCCATTTCATTGTGTTCATCTCGTGAATCGTTGAGACTCGAGAAGTCGAGACGAAGTGGTGCGATGTCGGGAGGAAATTAGCTAGTTATTTCTGCGCTTTTAAATCATTACATAGTATAAAACAAAGTCGTCTCTCCCTATGTATGCTTAAATCTTTAAAACTACGCTACAGATTTTGATGCGGCTTAATTTTTTAATAGATAGAGTGATTCAAGAGGAAGGTTTATAGCTATAATATATCACCTTTGCACCCGTGCGAAGCTGGGGAAGGTCGCTAGTTTATGAGAAATGGTATTTATTTTACAAATAGGTTTATAAACACACACTTTTATTTTTTCGTCAATTTAAACTAGATACCTATAGCCGGTGTTTCCTAGCTGACTAAAGCTAGGCTTGCAATCAAAGTTCATACAGCAAACATACTCGTAGTGGTAAAATCATACAGATGGTATATAAATATGCATGTACATGCGTACAGCTAATTTGTACCATTTGTATGTACGTTCATCTAAGGCTGTAGTGCATGTAAGTCTGTGTTACCCGATGGTTGCAACCTGTAAGGTCTTTGAGTCAAGAGCAGTAGTTGTAGGCAAGCGTGTTCATCGTTGATCACATCGTCACTTTTCATCACGTGAGATAGTAGACAAGTGGGGGAGGCTATAAAAAAAAGAAAAGTCAGGTAATGAGCCTTTTTAGCTCTTGTTGAGACCAATATATAAAACCAATATTGAAGGCATCATAGAACGTTATCACCAAATCAAACAGTGTTGAAACTTATAATTATTTCCACCCAATTGGAACTCCTTGAACTATTTACAAATAATACACAGGATCCATTAGGCTTTCATTATGTATGTGCAACGCGAAAAAGTGATTATCATTAGTATTCGAATAATAGTGATTACTCGTATTAGACAGATATGTGAAGGTACATGGCCCTGGGACAGCAATTACATATTGATTCGATCAAATAATGATAAAAAATGAATGGACCGTGTGTCACTAATGTAACTACGTGAAACAGTAAACTGTGGAGTTGTGTTAGTAATTTTCTTTTTATGTATTTTTATCTATGCATAATCAATTGAGCAGTGGTGGCCGAGTAGTATCGGCGCCGACTTACGAGTTATAGGTCGCGGGTTCAAATCCGGTCAGGCGCATTACTTTGTGTAATTTATTTCATCACCACTACTCTCAAAACGGTGAAGGAAAACATCCTAAAGAAACCGGCATGTCCTAGAACCAAAAATTCGAAGATATGTGACATCCACCAATCCGCACTGGGCCCGCCTGGTGGATTATGGCCCATTCCCTCTAGTAGAGAGAAGGCCTGTGTCCCAGCAGTGGGAACATTAAAAAGGCTGATGATGATGATAATCAAGTCAGGTTTGCTTCAGAATATAATAGTATCATTTTATTATAATATTTATAATATTAAAAAACTAGCTCACAACGCTATACTGGATAGTTTTGTTCTAATAAAGTGGTTTCAACTAGACGTTTAGTTTTTTTAAACAAAAAATTTGGATGGAAATTATTTTAGTTTGGGGTTTATAAATAAAATATTGTATCAGACAAATACCTATTATGTTTAACAAGAGCACGATTGGTTGTGATTTTTTCATCACAATTTTTAATCTGTTTTACGCTAACTTGCTAAGGAACTCCCGGACCGGATTTTGAGTTTTAGACTACAATCGATTCATTTGCTTTCGCATTGTACTCTGTCTTTAGAAATGCTAAGGCATTACAAAAAAGAAATGAACTGTGTTAAATCTTTCGTAGCCTTATGATTCCGTTCTGACAATATTTTTGCGCAAAAAAAGTGTCTTATCGGAACGTGCTTTATTTTGTATATTGACCCTGAAAATGTTTTCACACGCTAATCAATAGCAAAGAAAAATGGCGTATTTGTAAAAAAAAACAATTGAATCCACAGTAAATAACACATTGTCATGACGGATGTGTGTGTACCTATAAATTGTGGATTGTGTACTCCACGATTGATGAGTCCAGTGAAATAAATAGGTACATCTGTAAAGTTAGGGCAGTGGTTGTACGATTGGCTGCTACGCTACGCGTCGCGTGTTCGATACTCACGCGTAACAATACTTGTATGGCCTACAGATAGTCGGTCTTATTCTGAACGTAACCATTCTCACGATCCACTAGTATAGTCCCCACACTAGAAGTACTCATTATTTCTAATGTGGAGCGATGTTTAAAAAAAAGATGGCCATGTGCATATCAGACTTGCATACCAAGGGTTCAGTACAATTTAAAAATCGAACAAAAATACATCCACAATTTCTTTATGTAATGTTATAGAAATACACATTCTGGGAAAATTTCTCTTAACGGATCATGAGATACAACCCACTAACATAGGGACAGACAGAAGGACAGATAGTGGAGGCTAGTAATAAGGTCTTATTAGCTTTTTAACTTTCGGGCATCAAACTCTAAAAAAGGAGTCATCCTTGTCATCATTATTTCAGCCGAAAGACATCTACTATTGGGTATAGACATAGATATAGATCACCCCCAAGTGTCGTCATAACGGCCGGTCCTGTGCGTCTTACATGAAGCGAAACCCCTCGACCGCGAAAAAAGGAGTACTTCGTACAAACATTAAGGCATTGGCATTCGGTCCTCGGAAGGAGAAGGCCACCAACCCCTACTTTTAGGGCCAAAACACATCAACGCGTTGCGGCGCCGCGCCTCTAAAATTGGCAGCGCGTAGAATGTTGCGAGTTCACCGCGGCGTGTAGTCCAGCTTTTAAAAACGTGATAATAAACTGGTTGACAACGATGCACTTTGTTTCTAATTTGTGACTTAATAACGAGCAAGCATTAAGTTTATTACATTATTAACTAGTGCACCATCAACGATTTCATCACTGCTTACCACCAGTTGAGATCGCCGTTAAGAATGCTTGAACCTAATGAGTCTATAATTCTATATTAAATAAATAAAAAGCTGAAAAATCACGAGGAATTGCTTATCCTACAGTGCGACAGTAAAACGCTCTTTTTAGCGACGCCACAACGCAACATTCAGCGGTGAGCGACACTGCCGAGATTAGCGAGAACACAGAACGTCCTCAGAGAAACACAGGTCTACTGGCGTCCTAAGATTACTGCTGAGCGCAATGCAAGCGGTGTCAGTAGGTCACAGCATTATCCCGCGCCTCCCCGGCTCGTTTCAAACGCCTCTTGTAGTTTATAACCGCGGCGGTGCTATTATAAGGTCAGCCATGTTTGGATTACGTTGGAAACTGGACTAGGCTACGACTGTGTAGGGTGAAGGATTACCTACTTTGCATATTTGGGTTTGTAGGCTGCAATAATAGAGGAAATACATGATATTAGTTATGCATCGTTTGACGGGGCGCTAGGCAGAGGCGTGGAGTCCTATACCCATATTTTGATAACTGTATAAGCTAAAAATCTGCATGAACTCGCCGCGTCTGTCTATCGTATACCAAGGGGTTGTGGACCAAAATAATTTTAACCGACAACCTCTGTTATAAGACGTTGGGGCCAACCCCGTAGAAGATGAAGGGATGAGCTAGATAAATCGAATGACCAATGGTCTACTTCTACTTTGAATCGAAGAAGATGGAAGTCATGAGGATCTTGGATTAGATGTGGAAAGTAAAACAATAATACTGACTAGAAACAAATAATCCCAAGTAAAATAGGGTCAGTACAACACTATTTATTGGGTATATATTGAAACCGCCAAACATATCAGATTACTTATAAGTATTACTAGCTTCAACTACAGTGTTTAACTACATAATGAACAAACACGGTTGTGTTTAATCACTGTTAAATTACACGCATTTGTCCCCAGCGAACATATTGTGTAGGTACAAGTTTATCGTACCAATCTATCGTAAATTCATTCAAATGGTACTTAAGTTTAAATAAAAATGTTTTTAGATTTCGTAACAACGGTAATAATAAGGTGCATGCATAACCAGTCTAGAGAATTCCCACTGTTGGGACGCTGGAGCTCTTTCTGAGAAGGTTAGTATAGATATCTGTCTTGGAATTTCCAGTTCTTGCTAGATCAAGCTGGTTCATCACCGATATCGTTTCAGCCTTAGATGTCCACTGTTGGACATAGGCCTTCCCTAAGTGTCGGTACAATGAACGTCTTTGCGTCCAGCATACCTCACCAGGTCATCGATCCACCTTGTAACCTTCCAACCTTCTGTCTTCCTGTACGTGGTCGCCACTCGAGAACCTTTCCGTTCCAACGGCCATCTGTTCTGCGAGCAATGTACGCTGCTCACTACCACTTAAATTGGCGGATCTTCGATTCGAGCTGTTAACTCACATTGTTTTCCTTTATCATTTAGTATCTAATTAAAGATTGTTTAATACAAAACACGATTTGTTCTCGTGCATCTTTAAATCGTGTAGTGAAAGCCCTACCTTTCTACACAGATCTCGCATTTCGCTAAGCAAAAGTTTAAAAACTCATAATATCGTGGTTATATCTTTATGAAGACCCCTTCACTTCATGTAATCGATTTCTTTCGTCATACAATCCGCATCCGTTTCTTTATTTGACCAATTCTGAGATTACTGTTGTTAATTCATTTAAAATCACGAAGATTGTCATGGTTGCTTACCGCGACTTAGGCACATATCAGATTCAGCTAGTAGGTAGACTATTTGTCAGGTATTCGGTGCTATCATTGACAGTATGAAAGTTAGGAGTCAGAAAATGTGACACTAG
This sequence comes from Mythimna loreyi, assembly GCA_029852875.1. Taxonomy (NCBI): domain Eukaryota; kingdom Metazoa; phylum Arthropoda; class Insecta; order Lepidoptera; family Noctuidae; genus Mythimna; species Mythimna loreyi. The sequence goes on from CM056792.1 coordinate 22,422,966, forward strand.
CCTTGCTGGAGGGCATCGTGTTACCAGTTACTGAGCGGTCGGAACCCATTCATTTTACAGCTAAAGAGTGGATTTTTTAAATATTTTTTATTCGCTTGACCTTGATGGTAAGCAGTGATGCAATCGTTGATGGTGAGGCGCATTAGTTTATTAAAAGGCGATTCACTCTCGTCTTGAAGACACCCACATTATAATAGGATGGTAAAACCGCAGCAGGTAATTTATTCCAGTCCGTCGATGTGCGTGGAATGAATGATGAAGCGAAACGCTCAGTCCGAACCGGAATTCTCCGTCGGTGCATTTCCTGATGAGGGAATTTAGGGAGTTTTATGATATTTACTTCTAGACATATAATCGCTTACCATCAGGTGAAACAGTGTCAAACACGGGCCTGTCAAAAATAAACTCTTTCATAGAGTGTCGCAGCCCTGTGTTCTTCTTTTCCTTTCGGTCCGGTGCCGTAACAGATTAGTGGGTACTCGTACTAAACTTGACTATTAATATTCATACCGCGCACGACCTTACTATCCCTCACAGACCTCCATCGGATAGACAGGTCAGGTTGCACAACGCTCCTCCATAGCGCTGGATGACCTCGATTTTAATATTAATTCGTGTTAGTTTAATTTGTCAAAGACGTTGCAAATGTTAGTTGATTTACGAAAATATATACTTACTAAGGTTATAGCCATTTTGTTCTAATTAATGGAAAACAATGGCACCTTATCAGCAGAGGTAGCATCTACGTTTAGTGCTTTCAGCAAAAAAAAAAAACGAAAATGTGAACTGAATACCAGTATTATTCACGGAGTGTTTACTTGAAGTTAAGTCAAAATCTTTTTATTTCACATAGGCCTACATGGGCACTTGTAAAACAAAACTGTCTTCTGTCTCTACAACCCAGAGCCTAGTTATACGATGCCTTTTTAGGGTCCCGTGATCAACTAGGAACGCTTATAGTTTCGCCATATCTGTCCGTCCGTCCGCGGATAATCTCGGTGACCGTTAGCACTAGAAAGCTGAAATTTGTTACCAATATGTAGGTATATCAATCACTAAAAGTTTAACATGCCTTTCTGCTCAGCCCTAGAATGTGAGTTCATTAGATGAATTTCCACCTAAAAAGAAAAATGAGGTAACATCTTTTTACTTAATCCGTGGGTAACACAGTTTACATTACAATCTGAAAGAAATTCCTAGCCTTTAATGTTTGAATAAAAGGTATCCTCGATAATGTAAATAACTCAACAAAAGAATGTTGGTGATTTGTGAAGCAAGGACATTGGCACTGATTGTGTTGCACAATTACCTGTACCTATGTTACTCTAGGTACTAGGTCACTCCAACAGCTGCGTAGTACGCCTGTACTACGCCTGTAACACAGGTTACTTTGTCCGTCTGAATCGTCGCCACTGGTTTTTTATTTACATACACTAGTGTTATTATCCCACCTTACAGACGTACCCGCGCGCCTCAAGGAGTTGTCAGGGTCAACAGGGTCGAAGCCTCCCGGAGCTGAGGGTTGATGCGAAACCGTTACACCGGGGCTCTGGGAATAAGGCAAGGAAGGCACGGGGTAGGTTCTTTAGTCAGTAAGAGTCTGACACTGTTTCCCGCTCCGCCCAAGAGTGGGATTCGTCATTCGATGATTTTTACCTACCATAAAAAAAAAAACCTTACAGACGTAACACAGGTATTTGCTTTGTCCGTCTGAATCGCCGCCTGATTTTTTATTTTTTTATTTACATACACTAGTGCTACGATCCCTCCTTATGGTAAGCAGTTGATGGTGAGAATATCGTGAATGGATAAAGAGATTATTGCTTGCTGACTTTTAAAGTTTATTTTTTTTTTGACGGACCGACATTTTGACCATTCAAAAGTGCCAGTAATTGGTGTATTTGAAATAAACGTTATTGATTTGGCTTGATTTGAAATATGTGTTGTTAATCAAGCTGTGTGAGTACTGGGGCCCAAAGAGTTTCTTTTAAACAAAAAGTTCTGAAATTACTGTACAGATGATACAATAAACGAATCAATCAAAGCTAAAGCCAGTAATATCAATGTAACGCGAAGGTGATTGATGTTAATGATAGTTTTGATGACAGCTGAACATCAACTTTGACATTGTGTACAGATAATTGGGAAGATAATACAAAAGTTCAATAAACTAACGAAGAAAACTGAAGTTAATACTGAACTTCGAATTTCGATTGTTTCTGAAATTATTTGCTCTAATACATATAATGTGGAGTTCGTACAAAACACGGTTTGGAAAGAGCCTGTAGACCTAGCAGAGGAAAACAAACTGAAGTTGGAAAAAAAATGAATACTTAAATTAAATATTAGGTAATACAGTTATGGATTCTATTTATTATTTATGTATTGCATCTATATATGTACATTTACATTTATACATATACATACATTTTATTTACTGTTATTGATATATTTATATGTATTATATGATTTTGATAGTAGTGTTTTTTAACTTTTATGAATTATTTATACACACTGTGTCTACATTTCTCATCCAACTCCTGTCTCAGGTCTACTGGAAGACATTTTGTTAGAAATAAGCAGTAGCTTTGTGCTCTTCTATCTGTATTTGTTCTTTTCTTTTTTTAAGTGTTTGTGTGTACATAAATATATAAGTAAATTTTTATTCTGACGTGTACAAATCGTTAGTAAATTAATATTTATGAAATTTGAAAATATAATCTACACTAATATAATAAAGAGGTAAAGTTTGTTTTTTTGTTTTTTTGTTTGTAGGGGGTAATCTCTGGAACTACTGGTCCGATTGGAAAAAAATTAGCAACAATAGAAAGCTGCTTTACTCCTGAGTGACATAGGCTATATTTTATGTACGCGGGCGAAGCTGCGGGCAAAAGCTAGTATTAAATAAAACCAATAAAAAATATATTTTCTTCCAGCCGACATTTGGTTTTAGGTACAGCTGTACGCAGTAGCTGTACTCTACGCAGTATCTTCGTGAAACACAAAGATTAACATATAATTATTCAGATTTATTATTCGCCCTTGATAGTCTTTTCTAGTTTTTCGCGATCAGTTAATTCTTACTGAAGGTAAATAAGGTTCATAAATAAACATCTAAACATGCTTCGTTAATTCTAATTTGAATCCATATTAATATTGACCATAAAGATCTAACGCATTTTTTTGCTGGCACAAGGCTGTACGAATATGTCGTTCAAACTGCTGATAAACTGTAAAGAACTGCCAAATGCTACATCCACTGCTGTTTCTTTTTTAGTAGAAAATCACCAAATAAGTTTTCCCGCTCGTCATGAGATTGGAGCGAAAAGGACCAAAATTTATCAGACTTTTACTGACTAAAACTGTTGCGTTCCAAGGCCACGGTAACTATTCAGTTCAAGAATTTTACTACTGTTACTTCTATATATTTTCTTCTTTCTTCTGACTTATTTATTCTGACTGACTGTCACATCAACGTACAGCCGAAACCACTGGATCTAGGAAAGCAAAATTTTGCATAAAGTTTCCTTCTATGACACAGGCGAGCACTAAGATAATATTTTCCGAAATTTACTCCCAAGGATAAAACAAAGGTCCAAATGTTCTGTGTAGAAACCGAGTTTTAATTGAGCGACGCCGCTGGCCGACGCTAGTTTTATATTGTCATTTATTAAGGTAAATTAAGAGCCACAGTATACAATTTCATGGTCTGACAATAGTACTAATGTTCTTGATGTTGTTTTAGGTAACGGTTTCAAGTTGATATGGTTGCAAGAACTAAGTCCCTTCATTTCTTCGTGCTTATAAATTCAGATCACTTTTTCTGAGACAAAGTGAAGTAACGGTGTCAATACAATTACCTTGAACTGTTGAAAAATCTCGTGTTCAATCGCAAACATTATAGATTCTTACGCTCTACTACGAGCTTTTGACGCGATCCATTTGACGACCTAAACTGATCTGTTAAAGGGATAGAACTTTATAGGGTGAATAGCTGCATCTCTCTTGCTCGCACACATACATTTTAACACCTCATGGTAAACTCAAGTCTCTCGTTTCAGATGACGGCTAAGTTTTGTTATAGCATGCTATAAAAATAGCAGAAAAATAGCGTGCTATAAAAATATATTCGATAGTCTATAGCATGTGCATAGCTTATAGCAGATTTGACCATCACTACTCGTAATATACTGATAGAATGTCAACTTTTTCTAGAATGCGACATTTGAATTTGAATAGCGGTTTTCAAAATGGCGTTCGCTGTTTCTAAATTCAAAATGACCCCACGTTTTTAGCTTCGTTTAGCAGTCGAGCCGCGTGTGTCGTCCATGCAAAACCCGTGTCGCCAGGACAAACAGACGTGAATTATTTAGTGGAAGTCGAGCGGCCCTTTTAAAGACAGAAACACTTTCCACGTACAATTAGTGAAAGATGCGACGTGACTATTGTATTAAGTAAAGGTAAGTATTTCGCTAGCCCAGCTTTCTATGAAAAAGCTGGGCTTGCGAAATACTGCTGTAGGTATCTAAAAAAAAAATTTACATAAGTAATTCCAAAAGTACTGTAGATTTTTTTTTATGGTGGGAAAAATCATCGAATGACGAATCTTCCCTTTTGGGTGGAGTGGGAGACAATGTCAGATTTCTACTAACTAAACGACCCACCGTTCCTTCCTGCCTTAGTTTCAGGGCACCGGTGTTCCGCTTTCGCATCCACCCTTGGCCCCAGAAGGCAAAAGGTACTATAGGTGCAATCCTACTACTATTATAAAGGCGAAAGTTTGTAAGTATGGATGTATGGATGTTTGTTACTCTTTCACGTAAAAACTACTGAATGGATTTGAATGAAATTTGGCACAGGCATAGGATACACTCCGGAATAGCACATAGGCTACTTTTTATCCCGGAAACCCCAAACCCACGCGGGCGAAGCCGCGGGCAAAAGCTAGTAATTAATAAAAGATTTAGATAACATTAAGTTAAGAGATTTTAAGAGGAATTTATTTAATTATATTCCTCCTCACTTCTAGAACTAGACTTTGCTGCTTGCGACAGGGTCCATAATTTAACTTTTCAAGCAACATACCAATTTTGTAGCATTATGGAACGCAATATAGTATGGAGTAATAAATAATACAAAATGTATTTTATTCTACCAATCAGGTAGTAATTTACTCAATCACCACCTAATGAAATTCTAAAACAGTTGCTTAGTAAATGTTTATGAGTTCGTCTGTTTGGTAACGTTAAAACGCGTCACGACGAATAATGCTGCTGTATTGACGAAACATTATAGAGGATTTTTATTTCTTTCTTTAATGATTTATCTATATTAAAGTATTGTTTATTAAACATTAATGTAATTAATAATACAATATAAAAAACTTAAATATAATCTAAACTAAACTAAATATTGTGTAAATACATGTGTAACAAAGTTACCTGAATTTATGCTGAATTCTGTGAATATCTTCCTGAAAAGTACCGTGATAGGTTAATTTCGTCGAAACCATTTGTTCGACGATGTCGGAGCACGCTGGCCTAGAAGTAACCTATTCACTCTTGACTTAAAGATCCCCAAGGCCCCAAGTCTACTATTACAATAGTGTCAGAACAGCCGATCATTGATTTCAAGTTTGGTAATCTACTAATATGATGGCGTCATTATGACTTTCCAATGATCAACCACCACTTCACAAATGAATGTTTTGACGTATGCGGTAAATTATTAAAATGTTTACAGTTCCTTTAATCAGTGACTTACGATTAGAAAGTTACTGTGCAGTTATAGTTTTTAATTAATTACAAGACAGCTCGTGCCACAATTCTATTGCGAGACCGAAGACCGACCAATCAGCCATTAATGGAATCGTGTTAGAATGACAATGTTTTGAAAATAGCAGACTTGGGCCCCTGGTTGCTTGGATTGGTTGGATCTCTATCTTACTAATATTATAAATGCGTAAGTTATGATGTTTGGATGTTTGTTACTCAATCACGTCAAAACGGTTGGACGGATCTGGATGAAATTTGGCACAGGCATAGGATACACTCTGGAATATGCCATAGACTACTTATTGTCCCGGAAACCCCAACCCCAACCTCAATACCAAGAGGGCGAAGCCGCGGGCAAAAGCTAGTCAAGTCGACTCGTTATGCTAGACTCGGTTTACTTACATCAAATTACGTCTAAGCACTTTCTCTACCCTTGACCACTTCGATCAGCGTGCAGTTCAGACACGGACGCAGATTACAACACTATTGAGTCAGACGGTCAGACACTCAGTTCACTCACTACTTACGACAGATTAACATAATAACATATTTTATTAAACAGTTAACGTCGGATTATTCAAGAATTTACAAAAATAAAATTGATTTGTTAATCAATTAAGTAATTTATTCAAAAGACATCAACGCGTTTTGTAACTTGAAGCGTGACTCAAAATACAATGATTAATTGGAATGTTGTAAAATCGAAAGGTTAGCTCTTTTGTTACTATTGTTTGGGTAATCTGTGTTAATTGTTGGTTGAACTGTGTAGCAATATAATTACAGTTTTAGTGCTTACATTATTAAAATCACATATCTTTTGATCTATTTTAATGGTCCTAAATTTTGTTTTATATTGGTATTTTTTTTTAATTAAATGTTACTCGATGATGTTTATTGAAACTAATTTAATTTGTAATGAGATATTAATTAATTTTGAATTTATTAACGGTTTGTAAGTTTGCTTCACCTCAAAAGTTCAATGGACAAAGATAATAATTATATATATAAATATTTGTACGCCTCTAGGCAAAGCATGGAAGATCTACCAAACTGTAATACCTCGCACACCTATGTTTTACAAATAAATCATTCTGATTAAAAAAAAAAATTGCCCTAAATCCTTAATTTCACAAGCATCGCAACGAATTCATGACTAATAATTTCACAATAGTTACTCGACTAGTATGTACTTACCTAATCGTAATATAGCCGCTATATACTGCTAAAGACGTGTAGTTTATTTAAAGTCTCGTGTTGCAGTGTTTTTATGAAACTTTTGTGTATATTTGGTATGTCATAACAGGCCACTATTTTATTTTAAGTACTAAATTTATATGGCGGGGTAATGTTTGGCTTGTCAAACAATAACATTGGAATTTAAAATTATATAATCTTGGACTGCAGATTTTTTAGAAAAAGTCACCGCAGCCCAACGCAAAGTTAGACTGATGGCATAAAAGGGACTTCTCTACCCAGAATGGATGAAGTCATTTCCTCCCTCAAAAAGAGGTTACACTAAATAATGCTAAGAAATAAGAAATAATATGCTGAAATATGAAGTAGAGAGTTCTTAGCCATTTTTTGCAAACCACTCTAAATATCTGGTGGATACTGCAATGTCAATAATGAAAAATCCACTGCTCCACCTGGTAATCGAATCCACAACCAGACTTACTGCCTAACACTAGACGAACGAGGCACTAATCGAATAAAGCGATTACTGTTTAACTTTTTTAAATGTAGGTCACAAATAACGGAATACAAGCCACGTCATTTGTCATCGCTTGTACGTAACAGTTGATGATCGACGTGCCCCCCCTCTCCCCCCCTCCAGGGCCACAGCGCGTCCCTGGCCCTGACATTGAGGCCTTCATTAAACTTTTAATAGTTATTTCCTATCGACGCCATTCTACGTAGAAACAATCGATAGTTAATACGACACCACATGGCCTGGGCACCACCGTCCAAAGAAAAAAGGGCACATCTGTAATTTTAGGAAAAGTTATGAACTAAGCACTAATTTGATTCGTATTACTACTTAATGTTTTTTTTTATGGTAGGTAAAAATCATCCAATGACGAGTCCCGCTCTTGGGCGGAGCGGAAAACAAGTGTCAGACTCTTACTGACTAAACAACCTACCCCGTTCCTACATCGCCATACATGCCAGGGCCAGAGCCTTCCTTTTCAGACGCAAACCCTTGGCCCTAATTGGCTTCGACCCTTCTGCAGGGTCCCTGCATACTACTTAATGTTTGATAAGTATTAAAACTTAATGCAAGACAAAGGTAAAAAGGCGAACTATTACCTTAGCAACGGTATTCTCAGTCAACTTTCAACAGTTCTCCAAAAGTTTTAAATAAATTTTTATTTATACCTTTCAACTGTCAAGCGAATACCAGTGGTTTATTTATAAAAGACCTCTGCCTCTCTGGAATTAACTATTTAATTTAATTTTTTCATGTTTAACTAAATATTTTATTCTTCACAAATTTGTTACATGTTAAACTAATATAAATACATAAAATATGTACAGGAAGAAAGAAAATAGTAATATTGTAAAGAAATCTCTTCCAGTATAATGGCGACTTGGAAAAAATAAGTGATAAAAATTTAAAGATTATAATTGTAAAAGAAACTGTCTGACACTATTTCCCGCTTCGCCCAAAGGCGGGATGTGCCATTAGATGAGTTTTACCCACCATAAAAAAAAATACTAAATAATAATTTTAACATGTAGGTATAACAAACAATACACAATTTTAATGAAATGGAATATTTTTCTCCATTTTACTTTTTAGGCTAGATTTAACAATAATAATTACTTTTTGGTCAGTTGTGCCCCTTTTTGTGTATGGTACTGTCATCAGATGGGTTGCGTGATCGATGATGTTCGGAAGCTAATAGCTTTTGTTATCTAGATTGTACTTTTTTCTACAATTTGGGTTGGTTAAGAAAAAATTACGGTCGGGCTAATTATTGGTTTAATAAACAGAAATTATTAGAGGACTGATTACAATTTAGAAAGTCAGGATACAATTAACAGAACCAAAACAAAACAAGACTAGGTGTTCTTTCTGACATCATGAATTCATGAGTCTATCGTAAAAATGCAGAAGTTTAAAAAATCTTAAAATCTTTCCTTTCATCTTTCGAAAAATCACAAAAATTTCACTCATCGTATCTTGGACCGGTTACCCATGTCCAAACACAACCAGAACTTCTTGAAACATAACTATAACATTGACAGTTTATTAGCAGACGCATGGCATTTCATGGCAAAATACCTATTGTACTTACAGGGAGGCCATAGATAACCATTGCTCCACGCCCCCAATTCCTTTGCTCTGAAGTCATCTCAATGCTCGGTCAAGGAGTCAGAACAATGGAATTGAAAGCGTGGCCAAACCCAATTGGGCAGAATCCAAAGTAAGCATCCGTATAGCCTATATCCGTGTGGCCTATAGAGGTTGTTTGGAAGGATCCCATCATACATGTTTGAAAGAGTTACCATGGCCTCGAAGTGGCTGGATAGACCTCACGGCGTCCTCACCTTCCGCATGACGCAGGTTCTCACCGGACATGGGAAGTTCGGGAGATTCCTGCACCGGATTCGTGCGGAAGAGACGTCCGGGTGTCGCCACTGCGAGGCGAGCCCGGAGGACACGGTGGAGCTCACGGTGGAGGTGTGCCCTGCTTGGGAAGAGCATCGCCGTGTCCTCGTGGGGGTGATCGGCGGCGGCGACCTCTTGCGCCGGGCCCTGGTTCAGGCCATGGTTCGCAGCGAAGAGGAATGGCAGGCGGTCGCCTCCTTCTGCGAAGCAGTAATGCTCGTAAAGGAGGAGGCCGACCGCATAAGGCAAAGGCAACGGCGTACTCACCGTAGCCGTCGCCGCCGCGATCCTGCCGATATCCGGCCACCGTAGACACTGGCTCGCGGACGGTGAGCAATGGGTAGCTCGCCGTCCTGTCGTCTGGTAAGACCGAGTCCAAGTCGTCAACGGCGCGCACCGTTCCCGCGCGCCTCAAGGAGTTGTCAGCAAACTGCAGGGGCCCTTCAGGGTCGAAGCCTCCTGGAGCCTAGAGGGTGGTGGAAAACTGTTACCTCGACTCCAGGAATAAGGCAAGGAAGGTACGGGGTAGGTTTTTTAGTCAGTAAGAGTCTGACACTGGTCTCCCGCTCCGCCCAAGAGCGGGTTTCGTCATTGGATGATTTTCACCTACCATAAAAAAAAAACCATGGCCTTGAAACCCACAGAATAATTGAGTACACATGTGGTTTTAGTCAGTAAAAGTATGTTTCTGTTGACGGGTTCTGTATTACGGTTGTGATTGCCATGACATTTCATGGCAAAATACCTATTGTACTAGCAAGAAGGCCGTAAAAATTCAGACTATCACATTAATTGTTGAAAATTAATTCTTTATTGAACACCATAAGAATTTAATTGGATAACAGAGTTTGTGTACATGAAGTTGGGTTTTCTTCTGACAAATCATTGAGTAGTAGAGCGAATCATACTACCTATATTTATATTTATATATCATAGCGAACTTTTCACTTAAAAAACACGTAAAGGGTTTGCTGATGCAACAATTAAATTTTCAATAAGGGACATTCTTTTATACATTAATAAAAAAAATAAGATACAAAACAAACGTAGCTCTGTCGCTCAGTAAAGTAAGGTGCTCATCATAAATCACAAAGGGCGACATTTATGTAAACGATGTGTAACGTGTTTGCGTGGACAAGACTGGCATACAGCATTAGTTCACGTGATTCTACAGACGTTACCTAATGTCATAGGCGAATGGTTTGGCCGTAATATAGGCAGAATAATCAAGCGTTCTGTAAGCTAGTTTTCCTACTGAATAACTGGAGCTCATATTTAGCTAAGGCGCTTCAAGATAGTTTGAAAGAATCACCGCGGCCCTGGAACATGTTAGCCACTGAACACTGGTTGATTTGTAACTAAAAGTTTGAAACTCCCTCTCTCACTCTACATAGCGCACTCCTGGAGCCTAGAGGGTGGTGCAAACTGTTACCTCGACTCCAGGAATAAGGCAAGGAAGGTACGGGGTAGGTTTTTTAGTCAGTAAGAGTCTGACACTGGTCTCCCGCTCCGCCCAAGAGCGGGTTTCGTCATTGGATGATTTTCACCTACCATAAAAAAAACTCTACATAGCGCAGAAGTTTACAAATCTATAATTCGATTTAAAAGATAAATCGTCTCTTTGAGCTCTTTTTGATGCCAGCATGATCGGTCTGAAACAGGAAAAAAAATTGGAGAAAAAAAATGCAGACATTTTATTTTTTTATAATTTCAATGTTACTCCCACTACTCTAGGGAAAATGTAATGACACCTCTCATTCCAAAATGGAATTTAATTAGTCTATTTCATACACATATTATTCTAAAAACAGTGATTAAAAATCGAAATGCCTAAAACTAAATGGCTTTTGCAAGTGTTTTAAGGCTTTAACCCTCTTTTTTTGCTGGATATAATCGGCGCACAATAACACGTAAACAATATTATCTCAGTACAACACGCATTGTGTGGTTCCTGAACATCAACAATGAGTACTTATCACTACAGCTTGCTGGAGTGCGACTTGTTTTTACGTCAACGCGATCGAGACGTTTACCGCGTTTAGGAGATTTGTCTTGAGATTTCAGGATTTTCGAATCTTTCTTAGGATCGTGGCTGGATTTTGCAAATCACCTAAAATCTTTGGAAATTCTAAAAAGATTTTTAGAATTTCCAATAAAATAATACTATATTCTCTCTTCTCGCTTTTTTTTATCTCTATTTATGGTAATAATAAATGTTCAATGATAAATGTTGCGAGTTGTTTTAACGTAAACGTAATCGAAAAGTTTACCGCGATTGGCTCTGTGATTGGTTAATAGCTTGGAGCGGGCCAATCGAACCGCCGAACGCCATAACGTGTCGATAGCATTAACGTAAAACCAACTCGGACTAGACAGACACTCTGATTGACGTGTTCTCGCATAATATGAAAATAGACGAATGAGCAGCCACGATGTTGCGTGCGCGCAACTTATGCGATGATCACAGTAAATTAGGTGGGACATTACTGTCATTACGGGTTTGATTGCAGTAATAAAATGCTACTATTTTTTTATTATTTTTTTTAATGATATAAAACTAGTGATTTATTGCGATCAACGATGCTGAATCGAACTGGTTTGTTTTTTTTTTTAATTGAAATAAACTAGTGCTTCGATCCCACCTGATGGTAAGCAGTGATGCAATCGTTGATGGTAAGGCGCACTAGTTTATTAAGAGCCTATTCACTCTAGTCTTGAAGATACCTAAATTATAATCGGACGGAAAGACTGCAGCCGGCAAACTGTTGTTGAAAGCTTGCTAAAAAAGCTGCTTGCTTGCTTTTTATTTATTTATTTATTGAAAAGCCTTGCAGACGACCAAAATCCTTAGGCGTTCTTCACTAACTCATTCTAGTGAGGACCACATCCTCAATAGCACAAAGGATCCTTTTTGCCAGGAGTTTTTTCCGTCAGCTAGTTACTAACTAGCTTGCAAATTAAAAGACCATTTAATATATTATAAAGATCATACCAAATTTAAGATAATATAAATTAATAAATTCAAGATAATATAATTAATAAATTTTTGATCAGAGCCCAAGCTAAAGGTGCGGTCAGGGCTCCAGAGAAAGGAACCTCACAATAACAGCCATGTCAAGAAGTACCACTTTCTGAATCAAATCCTTGATCCAGATGTTAAACGATAGCCCCCTTGGTCGAAGGCTCGGGGTTCGTGGCTATTAATCCATTTGCTGACACAACTATCGGGTACAATGTTCTCTGAGTGTCAATCCTATAATCCATTCGCTGACACGACTGTCGGTACAATAATTGCCGAGTCTACATCCCACATGTCTGCAACTCAATTCAAGATATTTGATTTTACGCAATAAATTATTAATTTATATTTTTTGCAATATGTTGCCTCTATAATATTAGCTTTCGCTTTCTCCGCCTGTTTTGCGTTTCATCATAATAACACTACATATCCACATGGTATATGATTTACATAACAACATGCAGTTAGGTGCTGGCTGAATTGTAATTAATTGCTTTCTAGATTAACACGGTTTTCGGATTAAGAAAAAAAAACGTTATTAAGAAACAATCACATATTTGCGAAAAGATGATCAGTGTTGAAAATATGAAAGTATAAATTCGCCACACACATGTGGCGGTCCATTACCATAATAAAGGTAAAAAGTTGAAAGTTCGTGAGTAAGTATATGAGTGTATGTTTATTACTCCATCACGCCCAATAGACTGAAGGGATTTAGATGAATATTCCCACACAGGTAGATGGACTAGGACATAGGATACATGCTACCCCCGGAGTATATTTTCGTGAGACAATTTTCTTGTTTTACACAGGCGAAGCCGCGAGCATGAACATAATAAATTTAGATCACTATCCTTCAAAATAGAAATGTTCCTTATGTTGAAATACAGAGTACTTTAAATGGGTAGACAATATTTTTTTATTGTAAGCTAACGCTGACAAATAATAGTAACAGCCTCAAGCTTGAAATTTTTGTACTGTTTGAACGAAAGTTCCTTCTAAACGAATAGGTTTAGAACTGTAACTAACCTATAACCAAAATAGCCACATATAGTGTGTCAATTCATTGAACCCAAAAACGTTTGGCTGAGTGAAATCTTACAAATGGCGGCGGCGTACAAATAGTTAGGTGTTGGTTGTCGCGCTCGTGAGCACTGAGGCACAATACACAATAGACGACACTTTGCGACACGGGACCTGTGGTCACATGGGCGCGTTGCCACGCAATTGGACATCACGCCACTTGGCCCGCAGGTGGACGGCGGTTGGATAGCTTTTGGACCTCTATGAGGAACGACGCCGACGTCCTTCGCTGTAGGGATGATCTGTGTTTTGTAATACATCTAGCACTATGTTTTGATCTTTCTGAAATACGATGGAATGATTTGGTGTAACTCTGGTTAATCTTGAGAAACGTAAGCCTAATATAGACGAGCTTATTATGTAGAGAGAGGAGGAGAGGAGTTAGAGCATATGGTGTTCTGAGCACAGTCTGAACTTACTTGCTTCTGTCTGTTCCAACTTGGTTTGTGTTTTCGGTGTAGATAATCTTTGGATTTTGGACACAGTACCTACAGTATAAATATTTTCTTCCTTCCTTCCTTCAGAAAATTTCGAAAACGTAAAGCTGTTCCGCTGTCGGCCTTATAAAGAGTGTTTAATTAAGCATCAACCTAAACACACGGTTAGTGCATTTAGCCAGTTTCTAATTAATAAAGTAAAAATTCGTTTATGGTATGGGTCATTCTGTTTTCAATTTTAATACGGTAACATACTCTAATGTTTTTGCAGTATTTGGTAAATGTATCAATTCAACCTTCCCGATAAGGTTTACTGAGGTAGTCACTCTAGGGTACACAATACAATAACATTCTAAGCTCCAATTGTTGCTCCGCATGTTTTATTGATTTCACACATTATCTAGTTTAACACTTGAGATACAAACCTACGCCAATTTAATAATTAAATAAATTATACCCAATAGGAATCTATTTACAAATAATTAAAACAGCCACTGAATATTATTTGAAAAAATCCCACCCAAAACTCTACCGGCGTTTACCAATGTAATCATCGAAATCTTATCAACTGAATGACCACTAAAAACACAAAATCTCCAAATCATTGAGTTCGATAATTTAAAAAAAATGATTTGTCATCCGTGATCGCAATCTTGACTGGGCGTCCAGGGTGCGTCTCACACGCTACGTCATCGTCACTAGGGGTGGCCAGTTACCATGAACCTATGCGTCACATAACCATATGACATGATATTTCACCTGTAGGAGGTATCGACGGCGCGCACTGTTCCCGCGCGCGTCAAGGAGTTGTCAACAAACTGTACCTGAACCCTGTACTGAATCCTATAGGGTCGAAGCCTCCTGGGGCCGAGATTTGATGCGAAAGGGTTACACGTTACGTCTGGGACTAAGGCAACGAAGGAACGGGGTAGGTTGTTTAGTCAGTATGAGTCTGACACTGTTTTCTGCTCCACCCAAGAGCGGGATTCGTCATTCGATGATTTTTTCCTACCATAAAAAACCGGTATTAGGTACATCACTGATGCAGGTGTTACTTCGACGTGAAAGAAGAGTCGGCTGTATGTTTATTGAGAATGAATCGTCACGCCACTGAACTTGAGGAATGTGGCGTGATTTCTGATGTATATTGTCTTATTGTCGGCCTGTCTATGTATCTAGTGGTTCAGAACAGTGTCCAGCCCCTAGCCAAGTTTATAATCTACAATCGTTTAAACTAATCAGATGTATGGGAATGAATTAATTTCAACAAAATTAGTAGCCAAGTTCACATCATTCACAATGACAGAATGAATATAATCGTTTCTAAATACAATGATCATCGCTACATCCTGCAGTTTTATTGTATAACTAGCCTTCTGCCAGTGGCTTCGCCCGCGTAAAAGTAGGGTTCTACATACAAACTTTAGACCCCCATTACATCCCTTAAGGAGCTGAATTTTGAAAAACACTTTCTTAGTGTTCGCCTATGTCATAAAACGAAGCCTTGTGCAAAATTTCACGCTCGTAGGCCCAGTAGTTTTGGCTGTGCGTTGATATGTCAGTCAGTCACTTTCTCCTTGTATATATAGATTAATACTCTACGGTGAGGCGTTTCAATTGTAGAAAGAGACTCAAGAAATAATTGTAACTTGGCTAGGGGGGCAGTATTTCTAACCTGTAATACAGTAGACAGGCTATTAAGACAAAAAGTATTGAAGGAGATTGCATGGAAAACTGCGCTCATTAACATATGAACTGATTAGGTAAATTTACTTTTAAACTTTCAGTACTGTACTAACATTTAAGTAACATTTAAGTTAGTTTTTAAGTTATTTGTCTATAAAACTTTTTATTTACGTTCTTGGATAAATATCAAAAATACCCTAAAAAAAATGCTCAAATATTGTACATTCTATTTTTGAAAATTTGACAACGGCGCGTGGCGCGAAATCATGACGCGAGCGCCGGCGCTCGCTTGGGTGTAAGAGAAAAAGTTTAGCTTTAGAATAGGATTCGAATTGGATTAGAAAATAATTGCATCGTTTTTATAGTGAAAGCACCAGTTAGCCCGCTAAATTCCAATTTTTAAAGTTTACAGTTCAGTATATAATTAGCAAACATAACATTTATTATTCTACGGAATTATAATAATTAAAATCATCAATGTAATACTCTCAGTTCAACTAATATATATACATGCATGCTAAACGTATGTATTTCATATAATGATATGAAATCAAAGTAACGATCCTTACAAAAATGTTGCTTCTATTGACCCCCTGAGTCCACCCCATTTTACCCGGTGCTTTTTAAAATATTATTTCTACTGTTCCTTAATTATCACGATATCCTAAGCCTCACAACTTACCAACGTTACCGAAGTATCGTGTTTATTACAATTTTCATTTTATCATCACAATTAACACGTTTGTGATGTTAAACCATTTTCTCATATTATCTAAAAATTACGTTTCGTTCCCTAGGTGACATACTTATACCTATTAAGTTTCCTTATAAGTTGTGCGTATGTGGGTCATCCATCAATTTGAAGGTGTAAGTAAGCAAGTCAAGAAATCAATATTGGACAAACAAAATTCAATATGATAAAGTACGTGAATACTACACACAGTATACGGCGGCGTAGTGCTCATCGACACCAATCGTTCTGAGTGAAACCAAACACTACCGATAACAGATACCTAGTCTTTTGTTTCCCAACACTAAAGTAGGACCAACAAGCAAATATACCGCACTAGCATCTGCCAGCGGCTTTGCCCGCGTGATAGAAGGAAATAAATAGTCTAGTGATAGTAGTAGTATCTAATCTACTATCTTATCCCGCTCTAGGGTTTTTTTATGGTAGGAAAAATCACCGAATGACGTATCCCGACTTGTACTGACTAAACGACCCACCGTTCCTTCTTGCCTTAGTTCCAGGGCCTCGGGGTGTTCCGCTTTCGCGTCAACCCTTGGCCCCAGAAGAATTTGACCCTGTTGGGCTGCTACAATTATCCCTTTCTAGGCTGGAGCAGTAAGGCGTACCTATCAGTTTACTGACTAAAACTACATCTTTGTGCCTTCAATCGCTATTTGCGTTCGAGGACGAGTGATCTTTTCAGAAGTCTTCCCATGGAAAGAGACGTTCTGAGTCCCAGTCGTGGGAACGTTACACAATATACAGCTTATATTTATGTTAAACTCTCCAGAGTTCCTTATGTGCCTTATATAGCAATGTGGGCCTCTCATCAGCCTTTTTAATGTTCCCACGGCTGGGACACGGGCCTCCTCTTAAGGAGAGGGAATGGGCTATAATCCACCATGTATGCCCGAATTTTTGGTTCTAGGACATGCCGATTTCCTCACAATGTTTTCCTTCACCGTTTTGAGAGCAGTGGTGATAAAATAAATTACACAAAGTAATGCGCCTGGCTGGGTTTGAACCCACGACCTACGGACTCGTAAGTTGGGGCCGTTACCACTCGGCCACCGCTGCTCTCAAATATCTAGACCTCATAGTAGGTATTACCTAATGGGACTAGTACCACCAGCTAATGGAACCAGTTTCACAGAGTGAAGGGAGTGCGTCCCAGTTGGCAGCCGGTTATATCCTCTCCAATAAGTCAATGGTGAAGGACATTGCGTGGCTCTTAGGAACTACTATCGGTGCTGTAATAAACCGGTTTGAGATTGCTCAGTAGGACAGGCTTTTCTCTTTATAGCTTTATCTCTCACAGAGCCAGAGGCAGTTCGGGACGCTTTTAAGATTAAAGGCAAGTGGCATATTTGATATCAGGATCTAGCTGTTATAAGGACGTAAAAAAAATTTTAAAACGAGGATGACAAACTGACAAAACGATATTTTAGTTTCTCAAACTTACAAACAATATTTATCAACACACTAATAAATCTCACATATAAGAACGATCTATAGCATGCACATATCGAGTAGTTAGCAGGGCGTCGCTAATAGGAGCTGCTTTCTCTGTCTGCGCGTCTTCCGGAGCTCGCGTCACGGACGCGGGGGTTCTGCAGTCAACTACACTGCTCCACTGACATTGAGTCTGTGCGAGCTGGTGTCATTGCACTGTTACGCATATTCCTTAATCTGTACCTACTGCAAGTAGGATTAATAACGGGCTTATCTTAAGATTGCGTGCAATAGTTTAATTTGTTTTTACCCGAATAGGATACTTCTAGGTGCCCCATCCTCGGCCACATCATCGCTTACCATCAGATGAGATTGTGGTCAAACGCGAGATTAACAGTTATAAAAAAAATCGGTGTATCGGAAAATAATCCTTGTTACACCAGTTTCATTTGAACCATCGTAGCGGCCCTTGAATGCGCAGTAACCGATTTTCAAGTCTCAATCGAAGTGACGCGTAACGGAACGTAATAGCAATGGACCCAATTCACCTTATTTAAAAACTTGCAATAAGACCATCACAGAAATCCAAAAACAGAACAGTAGATAACTACATTCTGTTCTGTGAGTGTAACTATCGACATTGACGCTAATAAGAGCTCTGACAATTTTAGAGGACAACAAGCGTGGCAGGAGAGGGTTTTAGCCGGTAAGAGTCCGGCACTGCCTCTACCGTCTCATAGTGAGTGCAGTAGAGGCGTCCATGAGGATTTCCCACTCCTGCCGAGAAAAAAAAAACTATCGACATTCGACTCGGATTATTAGCCACCTCCTAAAAAAACTACTCCTAAAGCCCTGCTTCTAACTTCCACGTTCATTAATGAATTCGCAACGCCAATCAAACGTTCCATTGATGATAGATTCGTAAATTGATTGAAGCGAAGCAATCAGAGAAAGTTCCGTTCAATTCTACACGGATTTAGTGCGACTGAATGAAAGTGTAAGTGATACATGTACGTGAATGTAATACCAATATATAATCGGAATTATAGTAATTCCACTTTCATTAATTTTAACTGAGTTCAAAAAAAGAAGGAGGATTCAATTCAATTCTACCTACTCCAATTAATGATTTCTATGACAATTTTTGTTAAAAACGAAAGTGTGAAAGTGTTTCTCTTTTATCTTGGTTTTTTAATTTTGTAATTTTTTTTTTTTTGCTGGTATACAATATAATTAAAACCAATTTTCAAAAGATGACTGGTAGCATCCTAATATTTATATTAACTAGTTTATCAATCACCACAAAATAACATAAGATTTGACTGGGTAGATTGGCTTGACCTTTCGAATAACGAAATAGCCATAATAAACTTCCGTGTATCTTTCTCCTCTGTCAAATCCATCCAAAGGTTGTCTTTAAAAAATCGCTTTTAGCGGTAAGACCGCCCATTGTAACACCGTCGTAATTTTTAAGTGTCCTTATGTACCAAGTTTTGTTTATGGTGTACCTACAATAAAGAGTATATCTATCTATCTATCTTCTTTAAATACTTGGGGCTCAAGTATTTAAAGAAGTTTAAAAAAAAATTAGCCTTCCAAAGTATTGGAAATGAGTCCAAAGACTTTGAAAACCCGGTCACGATAATCTAGAATCAATAAATAGTATAGCATGAGTATAGCTATCCGCTATAAACTCGTACACCAAGAGACAGATAATAAATTAAAAGGTACCAAATGAAGCTTTTATTATAAACACTTTTTCTCAACAATAACGCAGAGACCTCGTTGAATGATAAATGTATTCCTTCACTTATTAATAAGCCCAGTAAGTGACCTATTGGCGGCCGACTTAACGATTGCTGTGGGAGCGACGCAGCTGGCACCTTCATTAACATTCATGCCCGTGGAAGCCTTATTCTTGAACTCTTTCAAGGGCAGCCTCGTTTGAAACTTCATTAAAAAACCAATAGTTTAGCAGGTGGAAACTATCACTTGACTACTAGGTAAAAGGTTTATATGTAGGTGGTTTATGCACCAGTAAATTATTCAATTATATTTATGATAGAAACCCGCATAGCCTAGTCCAAAATTCGACATCGAGCCTCAAGGAGTTGTAGCAAACCGTAAGGACCCTGCAGAAGGGTCGAAGCCAGCTGGGGCCAAGGGTTCGCGTCTGAAAGGAAGGCTCTGGCCCTGGTATAAATGTCGACTTAAGAATGGGGTAGGTTGTTTAGTCAGTAAGAGTTTGACACTGTTTCCCGCTCCGCGCAAGGGCGGGATTCGTCAATCGATGATTTTTACCTACCTTAAAAAAACAGTAAATTATTAAAATATATTAATGAAAGAAACCGGCATGTCCTAGTACCAAAATTCGAAGACATGTGTCATCCAAGCCTATGTCGTGGTTTGTAGATTGCACCCAACGTCCTTTCCTAGAGAGGAGACTTGAGTCCTAGCAGTGAAAACATTATAAGGTTAACTAGGTATGCTATAGAATATTTTTTTTGGCCTAGGACTACTTCTAAAAACATCCCTAAACTGATTTTGAAAATTTTGATGTATTTGTTATGTAAATATTCCGTGAAGAAAATAAATAATTATGCATTTTTGACCGTCAACCAAACGCCGCAACATCCGTACTAGTAGCTACCCACTTACCATCAGACTCATTAAGTGGTAATTTCCAATAACCTTTATAAACTTATCATCAAACTTCAAACTAAGTAATTTATTTGAACTAAATTCTAGTTTAGTAATAGGTATAAAATATTTAGAAGGGCTACCTTTACGTACCATAAAAAAACTACGGTTTTCGCCTAAAATATCTACCAATTTTGGCTTTTGTAAACATTTTCTTATTTTTTGGTTTACAATAAAATTTAATCTATCAATCTAACACAACAGACAGGATCTTCAGGATTTGTAGTTACAAACCCGGTATATTTGTAACTAGCAGATCACAACCTTGAGGACTACATCAGACAATGTAAGCGGCCGTTCAGTCGAGTCAATGACATTACACAACTGAGTCTCAAATCTCGGCCAGATCCTACGACCTGCCCAGTTCTAGAAGTGTCAAGTGCCTAGGAAGATGTAGAGGGGGCGGGGGGCGTGCGTGGCTTCGTCCCGAGGGGGGAGACCTGATTGGATCATTGAGCAATTGTGATAGGTCCGCGTTATGCCACAGCGGGCCACGCACTGAAGTAAGATGGTAACTCGTGAATGAATTGTGCAATGTGGGTTTTTACGCGCGTAGTATTAGAAAGTTTTTCACAATGAATGACCGTACAGTCGACGATTTAAATCATTTTGGTAGTCACGTATGTCGAGAATTAAGTTGTATGTTAATGGGTTTTTGACATAACAATGTTTTGTAAGCACGTTTAAAATCTTTATTTATTTACCATAATTATGTATTATACTGTTAGGTACAGGTAATGTCCAGTAATGGTCATTACGAATGTGCATAATATTTGAATTAGCCTTGTGTGTGTTGAATACATTCTAACGTTTGATTTGATTACAATCTTATGAGGTACTTACTGAAAAGCCTTGTAAAGAGTGGTAATGTTAAAATCTTAGGTTTTTAAGAGACTAATAATATATTTGACCTTTGATGTGATTACAATTTAAAAAATATTTTTGCCTGCTTAACCTTCGATACATAAATAGACAGAAATACAATATTTTTTTATTTAATTTAATATGTGATTTTAATTCTTTTAAATGGATAACGGTTTTAATGTAGTTATTAATTGGTCAACAAAAATCGTTTTCTGATTTCGTATGTATTAAAAACACAACCACATTCCGTGGATTAAAAAGTTAATTACAAATAACATTACCCATTGCAGTTGATTATCACGGTGGCTTTTTTATTCTATTATTAAGTATTTTATAAACGCTAACGAAGCCATTTCCTTCTCATCGATGCGATGTTGTGTGTCAATAAATACACGTATTATCAGCAAGATGTTCAGAAACTAATAAAATGCACGACGATGCGCGATGAAGTCATGCGTATCTGCGTGTAAGCAGAGCCGTAACTTATAGACCGGTGCGCGTGGCGTATCCAGGCACAGGGTGGAGAAATTAGCAAATGAAGCCTACATTTTGAATCTAAATGATACTAATTTTAGCCTGTTTCATACCACCTGTTTCGCTCCATACCATGGCCTGAGCCAGGGTCGGACACTCAGATCGCCATTGTCGACGAAAACACGGTGGAGCTTCGTGCAAGCCGAACAGACTTGATCCACCACAATGCTACACCGACCCCGAAGGTAGCTCGCCAGATCCGAAACAGGAACCACTTATGTCCGGTAAGGAACTGTGTCAGGCGGATCAAACTTGACCAACTCGGACTTTATTAAGGGGCGCATTTTCAGAACCTGGTCCCGGGCGGATAAAAAGCTAATAACGGATTATTTATATCCTATTCCTATTGTAAGCACATTGGTGACGATGAAATTGCTCTCTCGTGAATGTGGCCATCCTAACTGCTGCTACACGTGAGTGTACTGACGCGTACAGTGTCTCTACGTCGTACGAACAATAACAACATGATATAACATAACGTTTAGTGACGCGCCCGTCTGTCTAGCTGTCCAGTACCCACGTACTAAGTGTGCCTATCTGTTTGTTACGTCTACAGGTCGGGTTAGAGAAATTAAGAACTATGTAGCTGACTAAGCAAAGGTGTTAGTTAAATGTCCGGGTTTATAGGATGTTTCTATTTTTTTTAATTTTGGTTATCTGGGACCTCACAATGACGTGAGCTCTTGTGCCCCAAGCAAACGCCAGCGTTCGTACGAGTACACTATTATCTTTCTATTATGTCCATCTCTTTCAGATCGATGTAGGTCGTAAGAAGGCTCGCGTTAACAGCATATGGTAGAGAATCAGATCAGTAACTATGTGTCGAAACGCCTTGCAGGATGTCAGCAACACCATAGAAGGACCCGATTTCTGAAAAGAAAACCCGTTGAAAAAAAAACACGTGTTCTACCACGCAAAGGACTACAACTGAAGGATTTTTAATAAAAGTAAAAATCTCCAAAAGTTAGTCAAGTAACAGTCTGGGACACCCTCTCGAATTCAGCACTTTATTAAAAAAAAATGTGTCGAACGCTGCAAAATAGCAGTTTCAATATCCGTCTATACTTGTTAACCATGGACAGTGATTCAGCGTCGACTAGTTAGTACCTAAAGGTTTTGTGCGTGACTGTACATCTTACGCAGACATTATTTAGAACGTGGTGTCCTCGAACCTTCATTTAGTTTAAGGCGAAATTTTCCTTTCTACAACGGATACATGAAATGATTTCAACGATAAAGTGACTCAGAGCTATTCAGCTAACCCACAGCTTGTCATTTATTTAACAACCTTGGGTATAAACCATTTTATTAGCAATAGACACTTTCAAAAGGAAACTTAAATGAATTATAACTCCTTACGAGGAAATAGCAAATAATACATTCTGAAATTTCTGTAAACAATTGAAAACTTACATAAACAGTTACATCTAAAGTTATCTATTTGATCTAAGTTATCTAAGTAACTATTTAGGGACCACAACTTATAGCGGTTGGTGCCGTGAATTCACGCCCAAATTCACGCCATGCATGAATAATCAAAGTCCATATTCACGTTCACGCCTTTTTACGGAGCTTCACGACACTAATCTGGAACCGCCATTAGATCCGTGAATTAGAAAAACATTAACAGCACAAATGTAAGATAAATAAACAGTGTATAAGCTATAGACCAAGTTATTGTCAGGACATAACAAAAATTTTGCTGGCGCAGTTTGAAAAATACCTAACACGAGAGGGCAGTGTTTTTTTTTATGATAGGTAAAAATCATAGATATGTCAAACAGGTAAAAATCATCCTATGACGAATCCCGGGGTGTGATTATAACAACTATTGAAATAATCAAATCGTCTGGGCATTGCAATTATGCTTTATAATTTGTGGGGTTGTCTAGTCAGGAACAAATTTTAGGATTCCAGGAAGTTCCCTTGGTTTTACTTAATATTACACGTAGCTAGAAATAAATATTTCCGCTTACATTACAAATTACAATAATTTACAACACCAATAATCTATAACATGTCAACTTTAACACCTTGAATCTATAAGTGCAGTTGTCATAAAAAAATAACAAAGCCAAGGCCACGTACACTCGTGTTAGTCATAGCACAGTGCACTATTCCTTTCTCTACTTCTCGGTAAACAAACAGTTCCGACTCAGAAAAACGTAAAAAACATTGCAATGCGGACTCATTAGAGAACGGTTTTCGTGTAAACAAACAAATAAATACACAACAACAATGCGTTTACTGCTGTCAACTAACTTTTAAATAAAGGAAGCGCAGAAGATAATGGATGTAGGATTATGTGATATGCTTTTTTATGAAACTTTACTTGCTATTTTAAATCATCTATTTATTTCTCTCTTGACTCTACATTTTAAGGTCTGAACTCCTGAAACTCTATTTTCATAAAAATTTCACATTCTTTATATAATATAGCGTATTTCGGGGGTAATTTAGGAAAACTAACCCCGTCTTACGAGTTGTAGGTTGCGGGTTCAAATCCAGCCAGGCGCATTACTTTGTGTAATTTATTTCATCACCACTGCTCTCAAAACGGTGAAGGAAAACATCGTGAGGAAACCGTTCTAGAACCAAATTTCGAAGTCATGTGACATCCACCAAACCCCATTGGGCCCGCGTGGTGGATTGCCGCCCATTTCCTCTCCTAGAGAGGAGGCCTGTGTCCCAGCAGTGGGAACATTTTAAGATTACAAATATGTTGTTGTAATCTCCATGTAATTTGTTGATTTTTTTTTGTCGTGTTCGGTCATTACCAGTCACCCTATACCTACATATATACAGACTATCTGCCTATCGGCAACGTTTTATAAGAAAACATTACTTGTCAATTGCCAACTAACTTCCCTCGTGCATTTACATTTTAAACTTTGCCAAACCAAACGTAAAATTGATGTTTAGCCACACTAACTACTTATTTATATTATGATTATTCATATAACATACCAAAACCGTATTACAAAAGTCGTTAACCCAACCGCTTGATCTCAGCCAGACTTGCGCAACAGAATGTGGCACAAGGATGCGCCTGGGCACAGCAGCCGACCAGGTCAACTGTAGCAGTCACTGCGCTTGCAAACGACCAGTAATTGGGCTACGCTACGGCAGTTAACGAGCAGACTATCTAGTCTAGCCACATTGTTACAAGGTCGCCTAAAGCTGAATGAGCGTTGGATTCAGATCTTATCAACTAATTCTCATTATTGTGACGCTGTAGACCATAATTTTCAAGAAAACCATTATTGCTTGCACTTACTTGAAAACCTGCCATTATGCACGTAATTTACCATTTTTCGCACTAGTGCGGAAAAGTGCGCGTCAACCCAAAGCACCAAGACCGATAAAATACATGTAATAAACATGCCTATCTGATGGTAAGCACTTAAGCAGTAACACAATGGTTGATGATGAGGCGCACTGGTTTATTAAGAGCCTGCCTAATCAATCTAGTTTTGAAGACACCTAAATTACGTCAAACATTTTCAAATAACAGCCAGGGCAAACGGCTTAACGTGTTTTCCAAATCATGGAGGAATTTTCTTAATATTGTTGGTCCCCCATCTAGAAAATAACTGTGATGAATGTTGCTTAAACTTGAAGAAGCCTGTATGGCCACGAGCTTCTCAATTTTCCCGACATGATCCCTTTTAAGCCGTACAATCAATAGACTGACATTACCTAATATGAAAACACTATTTGAATCGTAGCACTGCGCGCACTAGATTACAAACTGCTTGTAATTGGATAGCTGGTGGTAACAATATGGTGTGAATGCAAGGTCAACCGGTTAATGGTTTGGTATGAATAACAAAACATGTAAAAGACGATATACATAGTAGAACATCATCTTCTGCCCTTCTTCCGAGTTAATAGGATCGACGCAACCTGCTATTTCTTCCATTCTGTTAGTGATAGCATTTTGAATGAGGTTATTCAAAATGCTATGACTAACTCCTTTTTCATCCATATGTAAACTCATAAATCTTTTAGTACCTAATATGCGCTTAATCATTACTCTTCACATGATAATTCCAAGAAAAAGGATTCCCTTTCAACACGATACAGCAAAATATTGAACCAAAATTAATATAGTAGCTCAGAAAAGGTTAGAATTTTATAACGACTCAAATTGGGACAAACTAGAGCAAAGATGGGAGGATTGTGTGAAAGACGATAAAAGGCTTTAAAGTATATTTCTTTTGGGACAACCGCAATCAGATGTGTTGAAGAAACGAAGATGCTGCGTTGACCCCTAAAACTTTGAAATAAGGGCGCAGAATGATATTGGTGATGACCTTTTGACAAGTTAAAAGAGACTAACTGTGTAATGAAGATATTTTGAGTTAAAACAGTTACTCGGCGTCCTTGGATCACGGGGATTCCAACCTGGTTATAAACTTGGGGACAAGGGTTGATGCGAAAGCGGAACACCGGGACCCTAGAACTAAAGCAGAAAGGAACGCTGGGTCGTTTAGTCAGTAGAAGTCTGTCACTGTCTCCCACTCCGCCCAAGGGATATTGTCATTCGATGAATTTTCCCACCATAAAAAAAAGACATGGTAAACTAGCTAATCTAACTACTGTTACGTCATTAAACCGTGTCCAAATTAATCTGTATACTTAATCTAGGTCAGTGTCAAAAGGTCGATGGTGAAGCAATACCACCAGCAGCCAATAAGCTATTAAAATGTATGCATCCATAAAATAGTGTTGTAACAAAACATCCGGTGGTGTCCGGTGGCTGAGGCAATACAGGTGGCGCCGGAGCGGATCACTCGTAGCTGACTTGGTGTTGGGTAGCTACGGCACTTCCAAGGTTCAAGATTCAAAGTATTTATTTCAAATAAACATTTACTGGCACTTTTCAAAAGTCGATCTGTCAGGGAAAAATGACACTAATGAAATTGCACATTCCTAAGAGTGGATCTCTATAGAGAAGAATGTGCAAGAAACTAAATGACACTCTTAGTGGAGTTTTTTTTTTATGGTAGGTAAAAATCATCGAAATCGACACTCTTGGGTGGAGCGGGAAACAGTGTCAGACTCTTACTGACTAAAGAGCCTACCCCGCTCCTTCCTTGCCTTATTCTCAGAGCCCCGGTGTAACGCTTTCGCATCAACCCTCAGCTCCGGGAGGCACTCTTAGTGGAGTTAGATCAGCATTGAGCCAAGCATTTTTATCTTGAATATTTAGGTCAGTTTAGGGACCTCTAACAGTTATTTGGGCCAATACCCACAATGTTCGTAGGCTTTCATCACCTCTTTCAATCTTCGATTCTATTAAAATGTGCTTGTGACTGCGTTCATAGGAAGTTACAGATATCGTAGTAAGTACCAACGATTTCAAGTGTGGCAACAATTTATGTGGTGTGTGTGTGTAGTGTCCTATCGCGGTGTGACCCTATCTACTATACTGAAGATTAGCACAACGCTAATGTCTGTTGGTCAAGAAATTAGTCCCAATTGACTAATTGCTTGAGTGCTTATATAATACGAGTATTACTTTATTAAATTGTGAATATAACATAATTGTATTGTGTAGATACAAGATTCATTTGTATAGGTTTTTTTTTATATTAACCTTTTTTTCTTCACTTTAATTATACCTGCCACTTTTTCTCTCTGCATGACCCAAAGGTGGACTAATAGAACATAATTAAGGCATTAAGTCCACCTTTAGTGCATGAAGTGTTAAATAAATAAATATCTTCTACACTAATATAATAAAGAGGTAAAGTTTGTTTTTTTGTTTTTTTTGTTTGTAGGAGGTAATCTCTGGAACTACTGGTCCGATTGGAGAAATTTTAGCAATAATAGAAAGCTGCTTTACTCCTGAGTGACATAGGCTATGTTTTATGTACGCGGGCGAAGCCGCTGACAAAAGCTAGTATAAAATAATTAGGTACTTAGAGTTTGTCTGCAAATTCTTTGACACTCCAAAATCTAGACCCCTTTTAAACTCTTGTGCCCCAAGCGAACGCTGTCGTTCGCATACCTATTGTCTTTCTATTATGTCTCTAATTACGGATATATCGAAGGGTTATTTTAGCGCAGGGAAGAGCTGCTGTCTACGTATTATAAATCAGTGTTATTGTGTCTCTAGTGGTTGGTTTCACGATAGCGTAACGAAACATAGTGTTTACGCGTTTATCCACAGCGCCGCGGTAGTCATAATACCAACACCGCTGCCATGACAGAAGTTCCACACACTCACTCTGAATTTACACCCAATATGTTTTCATATTTAATGCAACCTAAAACCAGTATTTCTAGGACGTTAGCATTTTTTTAATATTATGAATATCTGATACACTACCTATACGTGATGACTGGAAAGAGAGCAAAAATATTGCAATCGAACAGACCTTTCCCTAAATCATTTAATAATCATCATTTGTGGCCACCATAGGTGCAGGCTTGCGGACGGCGAGCAACGGGTAGCTCGCCGTCCGGTCGTCTGGTAACAGTCCGTTGTACGCTGTCGTGTATCTAGCGGAAATATATGGGCTCTTAAACAGACTTTTAAAATTCTGTCCTTTGAAATGAATAAATTTTGTTCGAGGAAATTTTGTACCTCCCATACTCATTTTAGTCTGCTGATGATAACTGGGTACAGAAAATCCTAATTGACATTGGTGATAGACTATACGATTTCCATAAAACAAAACCATTCAATTCCGTTACTTAGTAAACAATACATTATCTATTACAGAAAACACAAAATATCACGACTGGATGTCAATGTGCCTACTGCACTACTGTTTCGTGTACAGTTTCCAAGCGTCACCTGATTGAGGTGAAAACTAACAAGGCGTATAGAAAGCGGCGCGGTGCGCAGTTTCCACATGCGCCTGCTCATCGTGAGAGCACAACGTGGCGCATAGAGCTCAGCTAGCATCTGATATGGAAAGCTATTAATTCAATTGATTGACTTTCCGAGAAGATAATAGAATTGTGTGAAAATCTTGACAGTAATGTCATTTTAAGTACATTTCTTTCAATACAAATGAAGAAAAGTTTGGTAAAGTCAACCGCACAGTGACACATGCCATAATATTGTTGTTTCATAAGCTTGCCTGCTGCTTAGGGTTTGTCTGTTTGATCTGTTGACTGTACGACTGATATTATGTTGATACCACTAAAACGAAAACACTACCCTAAAATAATTAAGTTAGGACAGTTGTGAGTTGGGCACTTCCAGTATCAGTAGCGGTGTGTTTGAGTTAACTGCTATATTTTTCAGTTATTCACTTGCAGGAGTTACTAATCGGTATTGTACCAGTAAATTACTTAATTTTCCTCGTTTTCTCGTGGATACTACAATAAGTATTACTCTAGTAACAGTTAGTCTAGTAGTTCATGTAGCGTTACGTTACTGTTTCATGCAAAACCACTCTATTTCCTCAAATGCGGAATCAAAATCGATTAATTTCATTACAAAAACAAATCGGAAGTACAACGGTGTTTAGTTGCCAATGCGCGCCCAAGTGCAGCGATAGTTATCGTACGATAAGTATTCCGTGTTCATGGTGCTTGACTGGGCAGTATAGCATTCATTCATGCTTTCAACTTCATGACAATTTTTTTGGAAGGCTAACGTCATAATCTGAGAATCCTATGTCTCGTTGTAACGTCATAATTCTTACAAGAAATTTGTCTCGCTTTGATTGTTAGAGTCAGGTATAGGTTTACTGACACTGAATCCTACCGATAGAGTTACAGGTGACAGGACAGAATGGAAAAACAAAGTGTTGTACCAGACCCAAATAACACCAGACAAGGACTGAAAGACGATGATGATGATGAATAATTTACTTATGTGCCTTTAGCTCCTCTCTTTGCGTCCCACAGCAGCAAGAGTAACTCTTTGAAACTATCCCACAACAACGTGACTATACAAAATCCCGAAACAACATTTTATTGATTTCGATGGCTTTATTCTAAATAGACTAAATGTTATAACGTCGAGTTATTATTCCGAACTTAATGTTAAAATATTTAGCATTTTGTGTCTGGTTTTTGGTCGTACTCAATCAGTTCAAATTAATGAAGTATTTAATTATCGTTCAGGAAAGTCTACAGTAACGCGACCTTTTCAACGCTGTCGGCTACAATATTTGTCATATTCGTGCCGATGCGAGCCTGAAATTATAAGAACGTTTTTATCAAAGAATTGCAGATCCAAACACCTAATTCCTGCAGTGCAAAACTAGCATTTGTTTCGTGATGTAGTCGGATCGAGGCGGTTGGATAGCATATTAGACTAACTGACTAAATTCAACCTGTGTATATGCCCCTTTGCGTTCCAGACCTACGGTAACTCTCTCGAACGTTCCTGTAGCAAACATCATCCCTACTGAGCCTCACGCTTTAAACTCCAGGGTAAAACTATTCACGTTACCGTCAAACACGTTCAGCAGCCACCTAAACGTGACTTAACGTGTTTACGTAAGTGATGGTTGCTAAACTACCAAGTCCTTAATTGAATTTGCCGCAGCTCTAGCTCACCAGGTAGCGCCACCCGTCGTTGTGTTGGCCAGAGAGTGAAGCCTTCTCCGTGCTAACTAGTTTATTGTTTTATTTATATTTTACAACTTTTCCACAGTATTGCTTACCTAACGATTGTTTTCTTGTCCTATAAAAAGACCTTCCTTCTCTTTAAATTTTCGCGGATCCTTGTTTGTCCCTTATTAATTTTGCCCCATTCGTTCCGCCTTCTATTTCATGGCAAAATCAGGTCAATTTTCCAAATAGCATCGCAGTTTCGTTTCTTGCCATTAGTCTCCTTAAATAGTAGTTTGTCTGTACTAATTCAAAAGCATTATTACTGCTTCATCAATTGCATTATTTATTTAATTCATGTGGTCTAATCAGTGTTATGTCTTTGATAAAGTTATTAGTTATCTAATACTTGTTTACTTACGAATAATTATTTCCCAAAAAAAAAACTAAACTGTTTCTACATATGTACACACACGATGGGAAATGTTAATTTAACTAGGGTAAGTGCTCCAGTGAATGAACACTTAAGCAATCTTTGAACTTTAAAAAATAATTACACTATGTTACCTCTAAGGTACACGGTCCAAATTTATATTTTGATAATGTGAATATATTAAATAACTGTTTTCCAGTTAGATTTACGATATAACCTGGTTACTTTTTTAGATATTTAGCAATAATTCGAAAAATACCCTAAAACCCCAGTGAATGAACGAAAATTTCTAGTAAATGAACATAATAAATCCAGTAAATGAACACAACTTTTATATAGTTAATAACTCAAAAAAACATTGTTTTCATAGCATATTTAGTCCCAGAAAAATTAAAAAAAAAAAACGAACATAAGTACTCTGCATCTAAATCTATTACTCAGTCTATTATAAACATAAACACAATTAAATATTTTTATATAAAAAACAATCTCACCTAATCATTAGAAGCCTTGTGGTCTAAAAATCATATAATTATCATCTAAATAAATAAAAGGAGAAACTGAGTGACTGACATATCAACGCACAGCCAAAATCACTGGGCCTAGGAGCGTGAAATTTTGCACAAGGCTTGCTTTTATGACGTAAGCGAACAATAAAAAAGGATTTTCCAAAATTCACCTCCTAAGGGTTGAAACGCGTCTTCAAAGTTTGTGTGAAAAGTATGATAACCAATTTCCACGAGGGCGAAGCCGCTGGCAAAAAGCTAGTTTATTAAAAAATCACCATTATAATTAGTTGAAAAACTTCCACTTGGTGATTTAAATCTTCCCAAGTGTGGCCCCAACAATCGGTCCTGTGCGTCTCATGTCCTTTGCATTCCTGCGATCTTCATCAAGTCATCGGTCCACCTTGTGGGAGGCCTGTGGGGTTGCGACAGTCGTAGAGAGGATCCAGCAGTTGGGACTAGAGGTGGCGCTGCACAAGTCCGAGGCCATGTGTTTTCACGGCCCTCGGAACGCGCCACCAATAGGTTCCCAGCTAACGGTAGGAGGAGTTCACATCGGCGTCGGGTTGACGATGAAGTACCTGGGACTTGTCCTCGACAGCCGGTGGAATTTCGAGGAGCATTTCCGACGTCTGGCTCCTAAACTCAATCGGTCAGGAGCTGCCCTGAAGCGGCTCCTGCCGAACCTGGGGGGTCCAGACGCCTCCTGCCGGAGGCTCTACGCCGGCATCGTTCGGTCCATGGCCCTTTATGGGGCACCAGTGTGGGCGCCGTCGCTGCGTAAACGCCCGGCGGCCCAGCTGAACGCCTGCCAGAGGGTCATGGCCATCCGGATGGTGCGGGGATACCGCACGGTGTCCCGCGAAGCGGCGAGCCTCCTTGCTGGCCTACCACCATGGGATTTGGAGGCAACAGTCCTTGCACACATGCACGATCTGCGCGTGGAGATGCAACGCCGGGGTGAAACTCCGCTGCCTGAACATGTTAAGGCATGGCGGAAAGAGCTCCGGCGGGATCTCATGGTGAAATGGAAACAGCGACTGTCGCAACCTAGCGCTGGGCACGCCATAATTTCGGCAGTAGTGCCCCTCTTTGAGGCGTGGCTGGATAGACCTCACGGCGTCCTCACCTTCCGCATGACGCAGGTCCTCACCGGACATGGCAAGTTCGGGAGGTTCCTGCACCGGATCCGTGCGGAAGAGACGCCCGGGTGTCGCCACTGTGTGGCCAGCCCGGAGGACACGGTGGAGCACACGGTAGAAGTGTGCCCCGCTTGGGAAGAGCAACGCCGTGCCCTCGTGGGGGTGATCGGCGGCGGCGACCTCTCACGCCGGGCCTTGGTTCAGGCCATGGTCCGCAGCGAGGAGGAGT
Organism: Mythimna loreyi; assembly: GCA_029852875.1. Taxonomy (NCBI): domain Eukaryota; kingdom Metazoa; phylum Arthropoda; class Insecta; order Lepidoptera; family Noctuidae; genus Mythimna; species Mythimna loreyi. The sequence goes on from CM056792.1 coordinate 22,455,691, forward strand.
GGCAGGCGGTCGCCTCCTTCTGCGAGGAAGTAATGCTCGTTAAGGAGGAGGCTGACCGCATAAGGCAAAGGCAACAGCGTACTCGCCGTAGCTGTCGCCGCCGCGATCCTGCCGATATCCGGCCACCGTAGACACTGGCTTGCGGACGGTGAGCAATGGGTAGCTCGCCGTCCGGTCGTCTGGTAGCAGTCCAGACCGAGCCCAAGTCGTCGACGGCGCGCTCCGTTCCCGCGCGCCTCAAGGAGTTGTCAGCACACCGTAGGGGCCCAACAGGGTCGAAGCCTCCCGGAGCTGAGGGTTGATGCGAAAGCGTTACACCGGGGCTCTGGGAATAAGGCAAGGAAGGCACGGGGTAGGTTCTTTAGTCAGTAAGAGTCTGACACTGTTTCCCGCTCCGCCCAAGAGTGGGATTCGTCATTCGATGATTTTTACCTACCATAAAAAAAAAAAAACCTTGTGGGAGGCCTACCAACGCTGCGAATCCACTAGCCACTCCAGAAACGTTCTTCATCATCGACCAATCGTTCTACGAGCAATGTACCCTGTCTCTCTTATTTCTATGCTGTCTCTGCAGTCTATGACGGTAACATTAGTTCTCCTGTGTATATTTTCATTCCTCAATCGATCATGCAAGGAAATTCGCTTTCTCCTTTAACCTGAGAGGGACTTGTAAGCCTTCTGGAGTGGTCAATTATGAGTGACCACGTTTTAGAGCCATATACCATCTCTTGCAACTTGCACTAGTATAGACTTTAATCTTGAGACACTGGTATATCGGGTGAGAAAATAACACGCGGCTTCCCGAACGCTGCCTAGCCGAGTTACATTTGACATTAACCTTTTTCTCGAAGTTAAAGCTACCTTACTGGACCGTCTGCCTCCAGTAAACAAAATCGTCTACAATTTTGGTCTTAAACTCTCCGATATTGATAGTAACGGTTCTACATGGTGGTTTGAGACTCATTCTTTCGGAAGTCTATTCAGGTCAAGTCATTGTTCTGATATCCTCCATAGCCTCAGCTATGACCATTATATCGTTAGTAAAATGAAGGTGAGCGATGTATATACTCGCCATTGGCATTAACGCCTACCTCTCTCCACTCTAGAACATTGGAGACATCCTCTATTGCGACCGTGAATAGCTTCGAAAAAATGATGTCTCCTTATCTCACACCCCGCTGCAGAAGAATAAGTTTCGAGGTTCGGCTCTGAAATTAGACTGACATGGTAATATTTTCATACAAACCCAATAACTGCCGGTATAGTCAACTTTTCACCGTTTACTTGGAGAGTATTGCGATATAGCCCAAGTTCCGATCAAATCAAAGGCTTTCTCGTAGTCCACAAACTTTAAGTAGAGAGGCAGATTTTACTTCCTGGTCTTCTTTACAACTTTCCGCAGAACATGTACGTTGTTTACAGTGCTAAAGCTCGGTTCGGAAGCTGGAAATTGTAAAACCTGGGCGCGAGGCGGGTCGTGAAGAATCCCGAAAACAGCTTGTAGACATAGCTCAAATGTATGGACGGATAGTTCTTGAGCAGAGCAGGCCCTTTTTTATTTAAAGAAGAGTACCACTACACCTCGGCTCCATACCTGTGGCGTTTTTTTTTTTTAGAATAACGTAATTAAACAGCTCTTCAGGGCCTTGCATCCGACGCCTTATGGTTTTTTCACTGCTTCAGAGCCACCCTAATTTCGCATAGGCTGACTTCCAGGATATCTTTGGTATAGTGTCGAGTTAATCTAACCCTTGGGTGGTTTTCTAGATACACAGCGAATAAATTAGTAATATTGTTAAAATCAGTGAGTATATTACCAAGACGGACATACGAGCTCTTTTAATCTTTTCTTGGGCAGGTATATTGAATCCTTTCGCATTTATATTTATTGGAATTCATGGTTATTTAAATGGACAATAAAAGAAAAAAATATATAACAATATTTTTTACATATAAAAGTATAAATTCCAACTAAATATATTGTGTTCATTTACTGGTTACATCAGACAGGAGAAAACTAATAATTGAACATGGTAAAAAATGTTAGTTCATTCAATGGATTTTATGAACCAGTAAATGAACACACCTGTCCCAATACTGGCCTAAAGATCAGAAATCTATTGGTTAAACTAATCCCAAAATATGAATATTATCGCATAAAAATAAATTACTTAATTCTACAAAAATATGAAACTTGCATTTCTCCAGTGAATGAACGGCCGTTCATTCACTGGATTTCAAACGTTTTGTATTTCCAATGCTGGGACATCGAATAATTTACGTAAAAGAGGCTAGAATAGCAACGCAATTGATTTCAGACATATATTTAAACTATCCATTGTTCGAAAAAATAAATAACATAACGTGCATTCTTAAATTATGGCTACAATGTGACATCAAAAATGTTGTGCCTACCCCGAGCCCTTAACTCTTGCTCGAACAAAAATATCTTTACACCACACTGTCAACTTTAAACGCTCGTCGTACTGAAACGAACAGTAACATAAAAAGTGAATATGGCCAATCTAATAGAATATAGGGCTGCAATTACGAAAAAAAATACGTCACTATGTAGAAATATCTAGATTACTTATTTTTTTGAAAAAACTGCGTTTTGTTCATTCATTGGGGGGTGTTCATTCACTGGAGCACTTACCCTATTACCGCGTTGTATTGTCTCGAATTGAAAATATTTATCAAGGTTCTTTACAACGACTGAACACAACTATGATGGTGGTTATATCCCAATTACTAATACTGATGTTTGAATATAAAAAATATATAATTATCACTATTATCAGTCATAAACTATAAGCATACTTTCGTTTTCTGACAAGAAACGCATCAATAACCTTTCACCAGAACGTGATATCTTACTAACATATCGGGCGACGTGCGTAACCCTACGACGTCAAATGTTAGCATCTTTCTAGAACTTGTGCCGTCTAAATCCAGGCATGTCTACGGCCACGTGACTGCGTGTCCGCCTAGCCGTGCAGCACAATGGGCTCGGCACGGCACAATACAGGACAATGGAGCGCTTATTGATATGTCCTGGTATGCACGACGATCGCACGGCTATTTCCCTTGCTGCCCGTCTGTAGGTATACCTCGGGTGTGGATCTAGAGGGTGGCGTGACCGTGGTGGTGTCATTAATTATACCTCTCTGTTGCTGCTGTCTTGGGAGCGAGTTAGGCGCCAGACAAAATTGTAATTATATATTTTTTTTACAAGAAGAAACTTAACGATCCGTGGACGCGCAATTCTCTACTTTTCAATAGTGGGATCACTGTCAAACTCCTTTTATTTTTTTTTTACCATTAAATATTAATTTCGGGTATAGAACTTTTACAATTTTATAAAAAAAATATAATAAGGGATTAGGTATTCTCTTTTCTGAATTTCACCTTAACCGCGTCATCGAATCCGTTTCGATATTATCTAATGAAGTATTTCCGCTGTATTTCTTCCGCCAAGTAACATTTCTATTCCTAGTTAAAAGGCCGATAAAATGGCAGACACACATTTTTTCTCTAAGGTCGTATTCACAGTTCAGTCTTACCATAACGACAGACAATTTGGCACGTTCAGATAAAGGTGTACAAAGAGATTCTTGCGTATCAGGGCTAAGGGCCGACCTTAGAGAACCTTGACTCCTCGTCACAGTCGGACTAGGTCAACATCCCAGCAATAGGCAGCAGGCTGCTTACGTAACGTCCGGTCAGTGACACTGACCACCAATGACTGGTGGGTGGGTACTGGTCTGACCACTTTCTCCGCGCAACCCAGCGAACCAGTCCGGAGAAGTCGCACGTCCCGGCGTGACGGTATCCTTCCTATGATTACGGAAACTGTAATTGATTTCTTTTAAATAAGGAAGCGGAAACTGGTTATTGATATATTAGTGAATACCTGCGAAGGTTCCACATATGTGTAATATCGCAAAAGCTGGTAGATATCCCTTGTTATTGCGTTTCTTTTTTTTGCGAAATCGTTATTCATTATTTATTACTAGCTTTTGTCAGCGGCTACGTCCGCGTACATAAAATATAGCCTATGTCACTTAGGAGTAAAGCAGCTTTCTATTGTTGCTATAATTTTTCCGATTCCGACCAGTTGTAGGAGGACCTCCGGTTGTAGGTAGGAGGTACAAACAAAAAAAAACAAACTTTAAACCTCTTTATTATTTTACTGTATATTTTTATTATAGGTATAGCTCATCATGATTTTATTAAATGATTATTTATTTAAGTATTAAAACTTTATGCATTTATCACTGTAATAGACTTAATGCCTTAGGCATTTTCTACCAGTTGCAGTCTATCTTAATGAGTCATTAGGGTACCACCTTAGGGTGGTGCAGAAACATAACATGTACATGTGATGTTTTGATATACCTACTAAATTAAACATACTTAATTATAACATTCAATACGTCCGGTAGTGTCAGTTTCCGTCCATTATGTTCAGTCAGTGAAGGAAATATAAGTCTTCTCGTCATTTTGAAGTCCACCATCATACTCACCGCTCTCTTTCCTTATTCCAGTGACGAGGACGACACGGGCCGTCTGCTGCGGCAGCTGAGCAGGATCAACAGGCCCTTCGGCGTCTCCTTCCCGCAGATGGTCAGGCTCATGGCCCAGTGCCAGCAGGTAAACACATAGCTGACTTATCTAAGCGTTGATGACACAGCCCGTGCAGTTTTTAAACGATTGGCTGCTGTGCTGCGTGCCACAGGTTCAATTCCTGCACGAAAAAAAAATGTTTGTTGAGGTGTTCTGGGTTCAGACCCAAGAACACTCACTTGTGTACGTGTATTTAAATCTTTGTGTACGCACAAATAGAGTACGATTCGTCCCTACTGTAGTGTGAAATGCTTTATAAAATAACCTATACAAATTTTCCTGGGAAAGCGCGCGTTTTCCCGCTTCTAACTTCTTCCTTACGATTTCCTTAAACAAATTTTAAATCCCTCTGACAACTACAGTTGATTACAAGCTATGAAACTACCACCCTCTGCAGTTTACTTAGTTAGATCACTGAACCCAATCCTATGATTGGGTTAAGTGATCTAACTTAATTAATATTAAAAGTATACTAGGTAGGGATCAAGTAGTGAGTTCTTCATTTTTCTTATCTCTGCTTTCTTTCAAAATACGTTTAACTTTTTCTGTCAGTATTTCTATTTGTTTTATTCGTACGTGAGTCTGATGGCCCTGTTGATAGCGATCACCTCTGTCTAGGAATTCAATTTCTCTTGCCAACCTATCTACGAGTACTATGTGTGTCTACTACCTCGACAAGGGTCACGTCCTTTAGGTCATTGCTTTCTCTAAATATCTTAGTCATGCTTTGTGCAAATGCCACTCTTCTCCCTTCACACAATACCATGTAGGTATATATAGGCTATATACCTACATGGTATTTTTTTTTTTTTTTTATGGTAGGTGAAAATCATCCAATGACGAAACCCGCTCTTGGGTGGAGCGGGAGACCAGTGTCAGACTCTTACTGACTAAAAAACCTACCCCGTACCTTCCTTGCCTTATTCCTGGAGTCGAGGTAACAGTTTTTCACCACCCTCTAGACTCCAGGAGGCTTCGACCCTGAGGGGCCCCTGCAACCTACATGGTATTGTGTATTGGTATATTGGTGTCGGTTGTATTGGTGTATTGGTGTTGTGTATTGTGTGTTGGTATTGTATATGATATCTACCCATGTCTTGGAATAGCACATAGGATATTTTTCCTTCGAAGAGTATGTTCCGCGGGATAATTTGCTACTATGATGAGGGCGAAGCCGTTAGCAACCCTTAGTAATACATATAAACCAATATAAAGTGTTCTCTTTCATAATGATGAACTGTACATCTGGAGAGTTTTTTTTTAGATAGGAAATCAAATAAAAATTCCTTCCAATGTTCCGTCTTTAATTGCCTTACGTTCCTTTCTTTACGATCTAAGCTAATCCTTGGTCACCAATGTTGGCTTCGGCACTGCTGTGTTGCGGGCATCTGTAATTCCACGCCTAGGGCTGACGTCTGACATCAATCGCTCTATGGATGGGCTTACGAGTTGTAGGTCGTGGGTTCAAACCCAGCCAAGCGCACTACTTTGTGTAATTTATTTCATCACCACTGATCTCAAAACGGCAAAGGAAAACATCGTGAGGAAACCGGCATGTCCTAGAACCAAAAATTCGAAGACATGTGACATCCACCAATACGCACTGGGCTCACGTGGTGGATTATGGCCCATTCCCTCTCCTAGAGAGGAGGCCTGTGTCCCAGCAGTGGGTACATTAAAAAGGCTGATGATGATGATGGATGGGGACCATCTTAATATAATCTACCCAGATTCTTCCGTGCTGAGATTAGAAGTTTATCTATGTAAAATATTGGTCTCCAGCTGCAGCCTATTAAAACTAAACCAACATATTAAACTGAAGGTTTACCTAACATTGTTGCCTTCAAGTTATAGATAGGTACTGCATGTACAATTAATTGACCTGAAAAAGTAAAATTAAGTAGGTATAAAATTTAGATGTTTCCTAATAACGGCGTCACTTTTTAAAAACGATTCCTCTCCGTTCCGTAGTGCCTTTATTCTACCACTTTCACCCCCATTCGTCCGTAACCAGAAATTAATGTGCTGTCAGGCAATCAATATTTAATATAGCATTTATTTTTATCTGTTCATATGTACCTGTAATTACGTTCACCACGGTAACACAATGTCGTGTCGGAACTGAACATTCATAGACTATCTGATAGATCCACGTACGATCTCATTGTAATGGTGATTTATCTATCACGCATGTCATGCACGTGTGATGTGTCATTACGCAATTAATAGTCATTTCCTCATTCCTTTTGTTGTTTATAGTAAAAATCGGAATACAAAGCTAACTTCCATAAAAATTACATACTAGTTACGCCATCTAGCGGCGAGTAGTTAAATTGAAAACTCAAATATTTATTTGTCCATGAGAAAAGCCCTCACACGAATTATTCCTATTGGGAATATTAGGATCGCTTTCTTTTTGGAAAAATTACTTCTTAGATTTAACTAGGATATACATTATACAGTGAACTATCTTATCCCGGTTTGCCTTCTGTGGGCCTGTAGCTCAGAATCGCAGAGAATAACTGCATACATATCGGTTTCACCCATTTAACAATCTTTTACAGGTGGCTGGTGTTGAAGCTTTCGACGAGGGTGGCGACACACCCACGACTGGCAGCAGCGGGGGCGGCTGGCAGGAGACAGGGGCAGCGCGGGCCAGGCTGGACGCCGGCGGGGCGCATGCGGGGCTGCTGGGGGGCAGTCCGCTCACGCTGCTGCAAGGGATCATACCAGGTCATTATTATTATCGATGTTTAGTTCTTATTATATATAGTTTAAGTATCTAGTACAAATTCTGTAATTGCTCCCGAGCGAGCTTGTTAGTGAGGGACAGTTTTTTGGGCCATAGCGCGTTACGACAGCCAAGCCATTCTATGAGGATCGCGGTACTATAAATTCTTGTCAACTGTATATTACTCTTTTTCCAGGTACAAAGTGGTGCGGTACTGGTGACATAGCAGCAGACTACCACGACCTGGGCGCAGACCGCCGCCTGGACCGCTGCTGCCGCACGCACGACCTCTGCCCCACCAAGGTCCGCGCCTTCTCCAGCCGCTACAACCTCACCAACAACTCACTCTACAGCAAGTCGCACTGCACCTGTGACGACATGCTCTTCGACTGCCTCAAGACCACCAACACGTCCGCCTCGCATCTCATGGGACATATCTACTTCAACATCGTCCAAGTGCCCTGCCTCGAGGACGTCGACAACGAGCGACGGTTTCGTAATGCAAGGCTTGGCTTTTAACTCCATCTAGCTGAGAATAGCGGAATTAAACTCAACAGCGCCATCTGGTAGTCACGATAGTATGTCATGCATGCACAGATTTTTTTGATGCTGTAAATTTTGCATTTTACTAATCTTCGTGTTATTCTCTGATTGAGATTGTAAATAATGATTAAATTTTAATAATGTTCTTATAAAACATTAGACATCAAGCTGTGATACGTCTGTGCCTTTAAATGTACTAGAGAGTATTTTTGTTGGAGGATGGCGCTATACAAATTAAAAAACATTGTTTTAAATAGATAATAAGATATTTATTTATTTGTTACAAACACTCATGACAAAGATGCAGAAACTCTATTGTTATAAATAGTAACAATAGTTTAATATTTATTAACGAAGACAAAGATATTTTTTAATAATGTAGAGAAATAAATGTGAATTAGTTCATACCAAATAAAATTATTTATTTTAAATCGTGTGTGTATCGTTTTATTTTACTCAACTTGTTGGAGCATAAAATAAAGACTATAATTTCGGAAGTTGTGTCAAAAATAACTAAACGAAACCAAAAACACCTAGGATAGAAATGCTCTAAAGATGTTTCTTTAGAGCATTTCTATTCTAGGTGTTAGTGATTTCATTTTAAACTACGCAAATGTACTCTCCCTACCGACATTTACTTCTAAATACCAGCGTGAAGCGTGATCCACTTAGCGTGGATGCTGTTCCCTCCGTTTGCATTTGCAACAATATTCTACGGCTAGGCTAGGCTACGTGACTAGACGACACTCTGTACGCGAATTGGACGTGGCCAATATTTGATTCGGATTGGGCAAATGCGTTAGGTACTTAGGTCCAAATCCCAAAATAACCAGAGGGTATAAAACATCCAAATCCCATAATGTTTATACGTTGTATACCAGAGACCCAAAGTGTCTATTTTATCAGTAAAATGGACTCTCTCAGGATAGGTCCCCTGAGAGTACTTGTGAAGCGCATACAGCAATATAGAACCCTCGGTCGGTGTTACATTTCATTCATATGTTTTAAGGTGCTCCCTCACCGAGAGCATTCGCGTGTAATGTAACGTTACAGAATCGAGCATTACATCAGTGAAGGAGGAGAAACAAACATTACAATGCGCACCTTGTAATGATACAACTTGTAACATTTTGATGCAACTTGTCAGGGACCGCCCTGTATTGTAACGTACCTAATGCTCAAAGTCGAATCTTAATGTTACATTACACGCGAACGCTGGTCGGTCAGGGAGGTAGTATTGTAATGTAATGCTCAAAGTCGAATCTATAATGTTACATTACACGCGAATGCTCCCGGTGAGGGAGCACCTTAACAGGAAGTCTGTAGTTGGCTACGGAGCGATTTGACTAAAACTGATCATGAGATATCATCGACTATGTAGGATGCTTACCATCAGGTGGGATTGCAGTCAAGCACTAATTTATAGCAATTAAAAAAAAAGAAATACCTTCTAGTTAGAATGCATGCTGTTCCATCGTAGGTGTAAGAAGATATTCTATAAAAGAAGTTAGCAGAAATTTAGTACATTTCTTCTAATCAGAAATTAGACCTCTTTGAGACATAGATAAATACAATAAAATTTCCTGAGTTCTGGGTTTCCATTACTTATCTTCAAAAATCTTGTAGTACCTGCAATATGTGTAGGTAATGGTAAAGGAAACCAGAGTGAAGAAACCAATATATCGTAGTAGTACCAAAAATTCGTAGACATGTGACACTCACACTGGGCCCACGTGACGCAAAACGGCACATTCCCTATCCTAGAGAGGAAGCCAGTGTATCAAGAGTGGGTAAGCTGATAATAACGATGAACAACAATGTAATTTTTAAAATAAGGATGGGTTAACAGTAACAGGGATGTTGCCTCGATTATCATCTCTAATAATACCACCATAAAAAATAAGTATTTTTGTTTTAATATGAACGCAGCTAATATTTACATTCAGAACGAAACTTTTATTTTTCATACTGTTAACATCAATCTATTAAACGTCAACTTAAAATGGAAAACGTCAAATAGTTTCAGTGATTTCATCTTTTTCTCTGCAATTTTCTTAAATTCAAAACTTTTGAAGTCATAAATCTGTGCAATAATGCGAATAATTCGAAGACTACTATTATTTTAGCAATAACTATAGTTAATGGACATCCAGTCCACGATGTCAAGTGATACAACAGAAACTGCGAAAGGTGTGTTATTTTGTTGAGTTGTTTGTTAATTTAGGCTGTAATGTCTTCCGTAGAGGCACTGAATGGTGTTTCTGTTTCAAGTGGAGGCCGCGGGCGAGTGCAACGGCCCAGCCCCGGACCAAGCGAGACGATTACTTGAAGAAGAATTTAATGTTCAGCGAGCGAAAATGAAAGAGTTGTTCTTGCAAAAAGAAGGTTCGTTGTCCGTTATCAGCAGAGTAGGCCGCGCGGGGTAGCGTAGGCTTGGTTCTGGTTTGTGGAAATGCATGAAATTACAATTATTCACGTGATAACATTGTTTTTGTTGTGGCTGTATGTCAGTTTTTCAAATTGAATCTTAGATTGTAGAGTATGTTTGTTCTGCTAATTGGTTCCCTGGTGGTTGTCATCCCCATATGTTTCGTTGACCTTGTGTTTGTGTTCACCTGTTCCTGCTGTTACACAAACTGGTTTGCTCTAAACATCTGATACTTGACCATTTTTGCAACATTCACATACTGCATTTTAGTTACTTGAATGCATTCATTTTGCATGTTTACCTCCTACAAAGTAAACAACATATAAACACCTTTTTGACATAACCTTTATAACTCCAATAAGATGAATGTGTATGTGTTAGTTTTCTGAAACATATGTTTATTTTGTTATATACATTTTCAATTGTTATTGTGCTTTATTTATACCTATTCTGTGAATAAAAACTCAGTGACTACTGAAGCAAGGTTGTAGAAGGTAACCTGTAAGTACTGAGAAGTTTTATAACAATTGATTGGTGCAGTGAACAACTATTATTGTGTCCAATAAGAGCAGAATGTTTGAAAGTGGTTTGTAGGTGATGGTTTATGTGATTAACCCTTAATAGACATTGGTTAATTTTTTTACACTAATATCTAATCAAAAGGCTAAGACAACTAATCCCTTACTCTTGTAAAATTATCTCCAAGCTTCTACAAATTGTTCTGTTGTAGAAGCAAATCAAATGTTCTTTTTACGGACAATCACTTTTCACCTCAATAAATAGTGTAGAGAATATGCTTATGTCACACTTTATTGTACCAATTGTTGGTCAATAGACACAAAAAAACTTCTAATTGCAAAAATATATATTAATAACTCAGCCACCAGTGTACTAAATATCGTACACCTCATACCGGCTATTACGTAAAAATATGTTTTAAACTATTGAACCCCAAGCAAATGCCGGTGTTCGCACACCTCCTATTGTCCTTCTATTATGTCTCTAATTACAGCTTTCCAAAGATTAAAAGCAATAAAATTCCGAGTCTACACAATCTGTTATTATTATGACTTGACACAAATGTTTTATTATTTGATTATGAAATAGCAATAATTAAAGTGTAGAAGCATTTAAATATCCTGTTTATAACTAAGAAAACACAAGTCATTGATATTAATTAAATGTGGTAGGTACATAAAAAACAAGAAACAATAATAACAATGACATGAGTTTAGAAAAAAATAGTGGTGGTTGGTTGGTAGATAGGTTAATTTTTTTAGCAAGTTAGTTTAATGCTTACATAGAGTTAAACATAGAGGTTCCATTATAGTCTAGATTCTAGTAATTAGTTAGTACATATTGACAATAACTGTATATGTTACTTGTATAATAAGGTTCATTGTATCTATTAAAGCCTGCGAGCTGTGAGATTGTTCTATAGAGTTACTGTGGCCCTAGAACTGTATTGTCAACTGAAAGTATACAGGTGGGAGACTAAAAAGTCAGTAAAAATTTAATAGTTTTTCAATTGCCTCTCAGAACAGGGAAAGTTACTCATTTTACTTTTATTAGCCTTCCATTTCAACCATGGGAACAATGTAAATTATCCAGATCATACTCCTAGGATTAAAAATATCTACCATGTGCCAAACTTCATAAATTTGACTTGAAAAAGCAACAGACAGAGCTCTGTCTGTTGCTTTTTCAAGTCAAATTTCAAGTCATAGAAAAGTAGCTACTTTTCTATTAAGTATGGATAATGACTCACTGCTGAGTGATGGCATCCTCTCAAGTGAGTCTCGAACGAGCCCTGCACACTAATTTGCAACCAGCATCACAGTGCTTGAAATTCACATCAGTGTCACACCAGTCTTAACTTGTTAGCTGTTAAATAGGTTTTAAAATAAAGACAAAAGTGAATATTTTCTATATTCACTTTTGTTATAAAAGGCTTATTATAATAGTCTTTTAGTTTGTATATGCCTGCAAAGTCGAAAGTAAGAGATGTCATGAAGATTAAGTTACTATTGTTTGGTCCAGATTGAATTACACATTTACTGTCATCATCTGTCATGGAACCTGCTAACAAAACCTCTTTTAAATCATAATATTAATGTTTTTACCTTCCCTCTTTGCAGAGGACATGAGGAAGATGATCCAGGACAAAGAGCAGCTGGAGTCGGAAATCCTGGGGCTCCGGGCTGAGCTCCAACAGCTGCAGACCCTCAGTGAGAACCAGAAGTCTGAGATACAGAGTTTGCAGATGCTTGTTAGTGGTAGGTACACTGCTATAAATAATGACGAAGGGTAAGGCGCTTCGCACGCGTCTTAACTTTCTAACCTGCACTGTCCGTGTCAGGGTGCTCTAAACTTTTACTTGTATGATTATAATGGAAGAGATTTTTTAAGAAACAAAAGCATCTCTCTCTCTCTAATAGTCTAATCATTACATAGTATAAAACAAAGTTGCTTACCGCTGTCCCTATGTATGCTTAGATCTTTCAAAGTACTCAAAACATTTTTTTTTTAATGTAATAGAGTGATTCAAGAGGAAGATTTATGAGTGTAATACATGCATAATATATTCAATATCAGTACCCGTGCGAAGTTTAAATATACCTACAATAAAGAAAGAAACAGAAAATACATATTTTGAATTCTTTCTGTTATTTATAATGTGACTAATTTAACTGCTAAATAAATAAAAATGTGTACAGGATATGGGCCTGATTGTGAGTGAACTGATTGCAGTGGCTAAAACAAAGTTGTGCAGTTCATTAATTAGCTTGATGGGAAGTCATGTGGAACTCTTTCTGTTATCAAATTAAACTCATTATTTAACTAGATACTATTACTGTGCTCTGGTTTCACTTGTGACACGAATGAAATTTGCCATTTTTTTTATGGTGGTTTAAAATCATCCAATACATATCCCGCCCTTAGGCGCAGCGGGAAATAGTGTCACTCTTATAGACTAAACAATCCACCCCGTTCCTATGTTGCCTTTATACCAGGGCCAGACTTTACCTTTTTGATAAGAACTCTTGGCCCCAGTTGGCTTCGACCCTTCTGCACCCTACTACGGTTTGCTGAGAACGCCTTGAGGCGCGTGGGAATAATGCGTACCGTTGACGAACGAGTTTGGTCCGGACGGTTACCAGACGATCGGACGGCGAGCTACCCATTGCTCGCCGTCTTTGCCATACTTTAGGTTTACTTAAAACCAGAGCTTCATAGGGACCCGGCAGGGCCAATTAGAGCCATGGGAATGGTCCTGAACGTGATTCTTCTGGTTCTGAAACACAAAAGGCAACTGAAGGAATATAGGTGTAGTTTTAATCAGTAAAAAATTTACACATCCATGCTAATTTTGATAAAAAAACCACAGCATAAAAATTAATTTTCAAAGTGAATTGTTAGTGTAGATTTTAACTAGCTATTACCAATAAATTTTTAAGCTGAACACAAGTATTTACAGAACAAACCAACAAGCAATAAAAAAATTACACATTAATATGTTTAAATCTTAATTATAAAAAAATGTTAATTAATAAACCATTTTCCTTATTGACTTTGTGATGATGTGAACTCCATAGTGAACAATGTTTCAGAATTTTTGTTTGGGATGGGGCACCAGAGGTAATGTTACAAACGTAAATTAGTTTAGTTTATTATGCTAAAGTAATCTTTTATTATACAGTATTTCATGTGTGCTTCGCAAAATAAATGAAAATAAAAAACCGGCCAAGTGCGAGTCGGGCTCGCGCACAAAGGGTTCCGTAGCAGCAAATATAATAAACTTATTATGTCAATTTATACACCTGGTGAATGGAGCCTAAACTCTCCCGATATTTTGCCTTGTACTTATAGGTTCAGCCATCGTTTTCAGTGTAAGCACAATAACTTAACCAAAATTACAGTTAAATCAACCTATCTCAAAAACTATAAGAGATACTTTGATCAAACCAAAAATCGTTGAAAGAGTTAATTAGCATGCATCACCTCTATTTTTTTTAGAATTTTATACCCCGTAGTTATAAAAATAGAGGGGGGGGGACATACTTTTTACGACTTTGAGAGCTGATATCTCAAAAACCGTTCACTTTAAGAAAAATGTTTTTTAGAAAACTTTATATCATTTTAAAAGACCTTTCCATTGATACCCCACACGGGTATCTACATCGAAAAAAAAATTTTCATCCCTCAGTTACATGTATGGGGGGCCCCACCCCCAATTCTTTTTTTTACTATTTAGTGTCATAATTTTGTAGCGGTTCATACAACACATATTCCCATCAAATTTCATCACTGTAGTACTTATAGTTTCCGAGTAAATCGGCTGTGACAGACGGACAGACGGACAGACGGACATGACGAAACTATAAGGGTTCCGTTTTTGCCATTTTGGCTACGGAACCCTAAAAAGACAGCAAATATGAGGTAGGTGTTATTAATCAATATTAGAAATCTGTAAATTTTATTTTCCTGCGGCTTCGCTCCCGGCAACAGAAAAATGTGATAAATGAAAAACCACTCGACCGATTTTGTGCAACTTCACACAAGCCATCTGCTACATAGTCCGAAAATTGGTTGAAAAAACGAAAAATGCCACTAATTTTTACATATTAAGATTTTAGCAGTTGATTTCCTATGACGTATTTGGGCAGTATATCTCAGGGCACAGACACTACCGATTATTATGAAGCCACTTGGGGGCCTATGTCCAACATTAAACAGATGATGATGATCGTGTATAAAGAGGAGGATATAAGCCAAATAAAACTGAAAACCTAAGTTTAGAGTTTTATATTGGCTCAGAGGTACCAACGCCATCAAAACCAACTACCTAATATACTATATAAAAAACAAAAATATTTTTGCCAACAGAAACAGTGGAAGTGTCGTCGTCTGGCACGGAGGAAGTGAGGCGGTTGCGCGCTAGGAACATGGAGCTTGAACAGCAACTGACGCAAATGAGACAGTTGGCACAGCAGCAGGTGAGCTAACATGACTCGTAATGCCTAGTTTACGCGGGCCCAGTGCCCTAATTCACGTAAAATCAAACAATCCCAATTCTATTGTCGTTCGATCGTAGTCCTATCCAAAATCGGTATTCACGTGTTCCTTGATAAGGATTCGATAGACCGACAATCGAACGACTTCTAAACAACCTGTCGACTCTCGAACGAGTTCAAAATCGGTGTCGTTCAAACTCAATGGATGTGAATACGAAAATGTCAAAGTCGCTACGATATCGCTACAGTTTTGATATAGGCTACAGGTCTCTGCCAATCGCCATTGGGTAAGCTGGATGTCCCCGTCTACATAATAGCTACACAATAGAGATTTGCCTAGGCTAGGCCCACGTGTAAACTAGGTATAATGTCCGATTTACACTTGTCACTAATACTAAGTCCTGATGTGTAAACACGCTGATTAGTGCTTAGTATAAGTGAATAGAAAACGATCCTATTTACAAAGCGACAAGTCGATACGAAGTCAAAAGTTTAATTGTTTACCTTGAGGTAAACAATTAACGCAACAGAACAACAACAATAAAAACAATAACAATAAAAACAACAACAACAAAACAACAATTAAAGAGTTCAGGTTTCAATTAATAATAAGATATAGGTACAAACCTGAAAGTAATCTATTTACTGAGTTTAGTTTCGTCCTCACAAGTGGTACATTTACATACCATCACATCACTGTTTACACTTTAGACGATATTTCAATGTTACATTAAACGAGCACAAAACTAAGTAAACACACGTGTATCTGTTCAGTATTCAATACTACCTGCGTATGCGCGTCTTATTGGCATAATGGCCAACATGGCCGGAGGTCGCCCTAGACAGAGAGGTCTGGAAGGAAAAAGGGGAGGCCTTTGCCCAGCAGTGGGGTATACAATAGGCTATTAAAAAAAAAAAATCTAGTGCTTGACTGCGATCCCACCTGATGGTAAGCAGTGATGCAATCGTTGATGTTTTGGCGCACTAGTTTATTAAGAGCCTATTCACTGTAGCCTTGAAGACACCTAAATTATAATCGGACGGAAAGATTGCAGCCGGCAAACTGTTCCAGTCCCTCGATTTACGCGGTATAAACGACAAGGCAAAACGCTTAGTCTGGACCGTAGATGTCTCATCAACGTAAGGGTGGATATTTCCGTACGTCAGGATGTCCGATAGTAAAATTCTATACAAAGGCCCTACCACTTAATGCGACCCATGTGACGATCTAAACTAAACTGTTAAGCTGAAGCTAAATAGGGTGTATCGCGTTCCTTTTCACTCGCTCGATTAACACGTACTATAACAGTCAGAAGTCGACTGTCAGTCTCGCAAAACTATGGCAAAGCAATATTAGTTGTACTTATGACCTTCTTCTATAATAACGTTTGACAACAGTTACACATTAGCAACTTGCTACCCGCTTATGATTGTTATTACACATTTCAATGACTTTCGCTTTTTTTATTATTGTACAAACAACTGCTTGCAAGTCGTATGTGACTATTGTACTGGAGGCACTTATGACGTCTTTTCTTTATATTGTGAGTTTTAATTAGCTGCACTAAACGGACAGCAGTAGACAATGGACTGCTTGTATTTAAATTATTATTATTGCCATCTGAAATTATTTCAGAAGTGATTAAGGAGTCTATTTTATTGTATTTGGGAAACAAACAATCGTACACTATAAAGTTACTAGTATACTGTTAGTAAATAAACAATCCACTTTGTTTCCACATGTTACTAGTAAAGTTAATAACAGATACAGTTTGGTGAAATTACTTAAAATCAATATTTAAAAAAAAAAAATTCTTTTTTCGTTTGATCATACAAACTTAAGGTAATAGTTAACACCTACTTAAATAACGCACGCACGAGAATCACAGATCTTCAGAAGGCACGTCTAATTAATTTTTTGGTAGTGAAAAACATCAACATCATTAAAAAATATTATAATAAATCTGCACCATACTCTGGAGCGGCGCTTCATCCTGCATTTGTACGGCAAGGTTTTGTAGGGCACATTAGATAGAGTGCGCCTCACGTCTAGTTACCGTGGGTATCTAATACAAAGATATAATATAGAAGTCAATGCAGCTATGGAGCATCTAGATACCACATCCCTATGGTTCCCTGTGGTGCTATATCTATGAATTTCATATTCGTAATGTACAATTTAATTAAAACTTTAACTAATTTACTTAAATTATTAAAACTTTAATTAGTACACCAGACTCCGTTTTTTCGAATTTTTACAGTTCATCCAAAGGTTGTCTGGTAGATATCGCTATCAGCGATAAGACTGCCATTTGTACCCATAGATTAATAAAAAAATATATAAATTATTTATTGTCTCAACAATTTTTTTACAAAAGTGGATTTCTGACACTAGGATTACCTGTGTTGTGGGGTCTAGTCTCTTTCAATCCGTAATCATAAAGTGGGTTTATTTAATCTTTGAGTTTTAACTAATTAATTTTAGTAGATTCGATAGATTGTGATGTAATTGATTTCAGGACGTCTACTCTCTTTCTTCGAAATTTCGTTGTCATGAAATTTCGGAAATTAAGGCTCGGCGCAAACGGACCACCGACTACTCATCATTCATCATTCTCTGCTGCAAAATCTTATGATAGACTGTTACGAAAAGTTTGCTGGCGCATGGTGGTTTGGAAAGGTGACGCGAGCGATACGTAGAACGTCTAGTCGTTATAGTACGTTGGGTGTTGCAGCGTGACAGTGGCGGTGTTGGCGTTTTGTGTGGCCCGTAGCGACTGAAAGTGGCAAGCCACGGACTCTGGTGTAGCGAGTGGCGGTCACCGGCAACACATGTGGTGCGTCGTATACAACATTCTTATAAAAGTGTGTTAAGTCGCTATCGATAGCCACTAGTGGCTGTGGTTGGTTGCCACCTTTGCGCAGAGTCTAAATAAACTGACACGTGGTAGGAAACAATTGAATTTTCGATCGAAACTTCGTTTTTCGGAGAAAGAGAGTAGCCCCCCTGTTTGTGTAAAAATTGTCTTATTATTTTGGTGTACAATAAAGTTTATTCTATTCTATAGAAATACCGGTGATGACTTACCATCACATAGGCTGCAAGTTTGCGGGCCACTGATTTAAAATTGAATATTTTTAGTGTCGGTTAAAAAGTAGTATTATTTTACTATGATATTGTGTCGATGCAAACGCCAATATGTGAGCGATACTGTGTATCGTATTGGCTGAGCTCACCAGACAACGACGGTGTTGTTCTTTATCATTTGAAGGCAGTACGTGTTTACTTATCTTCGTTTCGGGCACATACTGTGTACATATTTAGATACAGGCGGTTTTAACTAGAGCAAGCTGTTAAAAAATTGTTTGTTTTTTTTTTTGTGAAATACTATGTGTAAGAGCCACAAGTCTACTGAAGTAACCATTAAAACTGTAAAAGACTGCTGCTACTTTCTGCGGTTTTGACCGTGTGAGTAATATTATAGTAAAAAAATCGTGAACAAGACAGATGTAAAGTATATGTGAACAAGCCATGGAGCCATACACTCCCCAAGAACCCGGAATAATCGCGTTCCCGGGTCGCCTCATCTCTCGTCTTGGCGATTTGCAATGGCACGCAAGAACGCCCGATTTAAACATTTTGTAGGGTTTTTTGAAGTCCCGAGTTTACATGAACAAGCCCGAGACTATGGAAGCCGTCAAGGACAACATTCGACACGAGTGCGAGAATCTCTCGCTCGAAGATCTCGCCGAAATGATGAAAAATGCCATAAAACGAACGTATGGCGATCAGTTGTGACGGCGCCCATTTGTCCGATATAATTTTCTGGACTTGACCAATTTTTTTTCATTCAGAAAAAAAAAGTGAGCCAAACAACATCGGATGACTTCTTTTGGCCCACCTGGTTTTAAAAACGATATTCACAATGAAAATGGATATCAACAAAAATCACAATTTGTACAGTAGATTAAATTAAATTGAAATTATTACTAACTAGCGACCCGGTCCAGCTTATACCTATATTAAACATATAAACCTTCATCTTGAATCCCTCTATTAAAAAAAAAACCCGCATCAAAATCCGTTGCTCTTAAACGATCTTAGCAGACAGCGGGAAGTAACTTTATGTTATACTATGTAGTGATATTCTTAAAAGTTTTATATTCCCCAATTTAGATCTATTCATGTGCCAAGTTTCATCAAAATTCGTTTCACGATTTCGACGTGAGAACGATATCTGTTTCGCATCCGTATTATTAATATGGATTTTCCTGTTATGTAGTCCTTTTAAATGTCGATCTGCGTTTATTTTTATTCTACTATAGTTGCACACCTTGTATAAAATTCTTAGACATATGTTTAGAAAACTGTTTGGCGCACACACGATACTTTAAGTAAACCGGTTGGATAAGTAAAGTAACTTAGATGTAACTCAAGTATTACTGCAGAACAATGTCGTAACTTATGTCTGTCGTGCGATTATCGCCGCATTAACATATCGGCGGATCCGTGAAGTGAAGCAATTGTACAATTGTCATACTTACTTGGATAATACTTAAGTGTAACTTAGAAGTCGTTAGTGTTTGTTTACCTGTGTTGCGTAAATTATATCGGTTTTAGTGTTCTCAAAATGTGTTTGTGTCGTTTTCGTGAATAATCAAAAGGGGTTGAGTAGGAAAAATCTCTTCTAAAAATCAAAGAAGTTTAACTAGGCATCTGACGTTATGATACCAGATATCCAAGATCACACGTTTCCTTCCTCTGTTTTGGGCTTAATCATAATGTATAAACATTAATTGAATATCTCTTAATAAATAAGTCTCGAGAGTTATCCGTAGTTTTCTGAAAAAAAAAAAAAATTTTTTTCCTCACGTTATCTGTGTTGTCTACTCGCTTGTATCTGAAAATTGGGAACGTAATACGCTAATTAAATAGAGACAATTGACATCATCATAAATGTTGTCACTAAATACATGGTCTATTAGCGGAATATATGATCTTTCGTTCCACCACGGAAAAATAGCATAGAGTCTGCAAGTCCTACTGTCCTACCCACCCCCTAGTGTATAAGCTATTGCAATGGACGTGGGCTACCTGGTGAACGCTCGCGCTATGTGGCAGGAGGTGTCGCTGGCGCCGGCCAACATCGTGCGCTCGCTCGCCAGGAAGCTGGGAGCTGACGCCGAGGACCAGCAGCCCAGGAAGGTACGTATCACTTCTACCTACTACTATAAGGGACGAGTTACACCGAAATGGCAGCGACATGGAGAGCACCAAAGTCAAAAATCATTTATTCCAAACTAACTTTTGCCCGCGGCTTCGCCCGCTTGGTATTGGGGTTGAGGTTGGGGTTTCCGGGAAAAAAAAGTAGCCTATGTCCTATTCTGGACTGTATCCTATGCCTGTGCCAAATTTCATCCAGATCCGTCCAGCCGTTTTGGCGTGATTGAGTAACAAACATCCAAACATCGTAACTTTCGCATTTATAATATTAGTAAGATAAACCATTTACAGGCACTTTTGAAACGTCAAGTCTGACTGTCCTAAAAAAAATGATGCTAATTGCACCTACATATGAAAGAATTTTAAACTTTATTGTCATACTTGAAAAGCATAAAAAAGTCGCGAAGCTGCCGCCGGCCGCTGCCATTTTGGTGTGAATCGTCCCTTACGACTTATTTTATAACTTTTGTAAGAGAAATTAATTTTACTATTTGCCAGTTTTGTATTGTGAATGTATGAGAAGAGGTCGACGAAAAGATAATGTGAGAAGTGATGTGAAAGGAAAAAGAGTCAGTGAGTGTGACTGGTGACAGGACAGAGTGGAAGGAACAAACATGTTGCGTCGATCACAAGTAATATGGGACAAGGGCAAGAAGATAATGATTGGGCAGTTTTGTATTGAAAATACAGAAATGGCATACCGTAAATGTAGTTCTGTTGTTCTTAGCTATATTTAAGATATATCTGATGATAGAAAAATCGGTTCTAACAGTATTATAGGATGTTTTCATGTGTTTGAGTATGTCCCAGATCTTGTAAATGATTGAATTGTACATATTTTTATTAGTAAAATGTGAATTAAAACTTACCCAGCAGTGCTGACCAATCGCTAGCTATCCGTTTGCTAAATCCAGTAATTGTATACTTTTCTTAAAAATTCAAAAATAGTCTGTAGCTAGCGTAAATTAGTTGTAAGTGTAAATTGCTGGGGTTTCACCCGCGTTATAGTAAAAATCCTTTAAAAGTATCCTTTGGGGAACATTCTTTTGGGGTAAAAAAGTGTCCTATGTTCTATTCCGGGACATAGACATAGACCCGGAATAGTACATAGGACACTTTTTGCCGTATGCCAAATCCAAAAAATCCCTTCAGGAGTTTTTTCGTGAAGAGTAATAAACTTCCATATATACAAACTTTTGCGTTTATATTAGTAGGATTTGTTATAAGAAGGACCAACCAGAAAGTCCATAATTCGAAGATATAATGGACTTATTGGTTTCAATGCAGGAAGAAGAACTGCTCCGGTCGATCATCCAGCCCCTGGAGATGGAGATCACAGCACTCAAGAGCAAGCTACGAGAAACTGACGCACAGCTACAAGACGCCATGGCGGTAAGCCATTCTTATTTATTTAACAATTCATGTACACACAATATATAGTAGGAGAAAAAAATACAGAAAACAGGAGAATAAGTACATATTATTTTCATTCTTACTAATTATTCTTACTTGGGAATAATTACTTCAGAATCACTATTGGGGGAAACACTTAAACGGTAGTTAAGGGTAGCCCAGGCTAGCTCCCAGTGCGACCGCCCTGGAACCGTCTGGACCGAGCCCAAGTCGTGCGCCAGCACGCTGTCACACGCACTCCAAAGAAATGTCAGTAAAACCACAGGGGCCCAACAGGGCAGAAGTGTTTGTAGCCGTGAGTAGACTTCCGAAAGAAGTCTAGTCACTCTTGGTTCCGGAACACGAAGGCTAAAGTCCAGTAAGTCTGACAAGCCCTCTCGCTCCATCTTAGAGCAGAAGGAGTCATTGTGAGATTTGCCACTTAAAAAAAAAAGAGTTTGCCTTGCTTTCCAGGATGCCGGAGTTCCCTTTCAGACTACTTCACGAACTAACCTAGATTATTTGTCTTGAAATACTTTCTGCAAACTTACCGTGTGCCCAAACCGCGAAGATGATGATAAACAGAATCTTTAGCAAAAATCAATCAAATAAGAAACATCATGATCATTGTAAGTTATGTTTTTGTTACAGAAAGCCAGAGCATCAGCCGCTGCCACCTCAAGTGGGGATGCCAAACCAGAACCAGGTCTGTATTTTTTTACTTATTTTAATTTGAAGACACCGGCGCAGGGGTAGACTGTTTAGTTACTGCGCTGCCTATCCTGGATTCGATTCCCATAATTTTTTATGGCTTGTTGGTCTAGTGATCAATGGCCCTGACTGTTATACCGGAGGTTGTGGGGTGTATTCATACCCATGACAAATGTTTCTGTGAAACCACAACCATTTCCTCTATGTAATTTACCTTTAATGTGTATGTATCTATAAATATATATAAATATGTTTATCAGTTGTATAGGACTCATACCACAAGCTCTGCTTAGATTGGGACTAGATGGCGTTGTGTAAAAAAGTTATTAATTATTTTTATATGATCGGATTTTTTTTTGTATACGTGCAGAGACAAGCAGACAGTGCGACATGTGCGCCAACTACGAGAAGCAACTGGTGCTGGAGCAGGCCAAGGCGGAGCAGGCCCGCGACCGCGCGCTCATGAAGGAGTTGGCGCTCAAACAGGTCACTAGCACTCACACGCGCCTTGAATTACTGCCTTTCAATATAATTAAGTTTTCATTATAATTGATTTGACATTGACAGTCTAGTAGTTAGTGTCCCTGACTGCTATGCGGGAGGTCGTGGGTTCGATTCCCACCCAGGAAAAATGTTTGTGTGATAAGCACGATCATTTGTCCTGCGTCTGGGTGTAATTTATCTATAACTAGCTTTTGCCCGCGGCTTCGCTCCCGGCAACAGATTATTCTACTCTACCCTACCCTACTCTACTCTACCCTACTCTACCCTACTGTACCCTACTCTACCCTACGCTACCCTACTCTACCCTACGCTACCCTACTCTACCCTACTCTACCCTACGCTACCGTACTCTACCCTACTCTAAAAAAGTATTCTACGTCATTCTCCTGGCTCTAAACTACCTCCCTGCCAATTTTCAGCTAAATCGGTTCAGCCGATCTCGAGTTATAAGTGTTGTAACAAACCCGACTTTCTTTTATATACACCGTTAAATTTTAGTCGTTTTAATCCCTTGGAGGATCGATTCAGTACATGAAACACTATCGATTGGTAAAGTTAGAATGAAAAAACAAAGTACTTTTTTTTAAAACTCGAATTAATTTACGCATGTTCTAAATTGATTTCTTTAAGTAAACGTTAGCTGGGCGAGTTCAATGACCTGTAGGTAGTTAGTACGCAACGATCGACAACTACCTACAAGGTCAATGACTCGTTTACTTAAAGAAATTAATTTCGTAAATGCGTATATCAATAAGAGATTTAGAAAAAAAGTACTTTATTTTTTTATTTTATCTACACAAATCGATAGTGTTTCATGTACTGGATCGACCCTCTTCGGGATTAAAACGACTAAAATTTAACGGTGTATATAGATATGTACGTATTTAAAAATATATAAGTATGTGTATCAGTTGTCTAGTACTCATAACACAAGCTCTGCTTAGCTTGGGACTAGACAGCGCTGTGTGATAGTTGTCGAATATTATATATTAATTGTTATAGTTTTATTAAATACTTCCACATCATGTCCTTTTAAAATTATAGGTTTATTTTTGAAAATTTCCATTTTCATAGTTTTGGCATCGGTCGATAACCAATAAACCCGTCGTATTTTATTTTGTTTGTCATTACAAGTGACAACTATTTCGATTCTCTCAAACCGATTTATGTGAGCTGCTTTTGGGCTTATGGCATAAATAATACCACCTTTCTCAGGGTCTTCTATCTGCAGATGACTGTAGATAGAAGACCCTGTGTCATATGTGTTATAAGAGGAAAGTTAGATCTAAACTTTCTTCTTATAACAAGTAATTCGATTTCAATGGAGTTTTTGTTATCCAGGCCACAGAAGAATTAGAAGGCGTGCGGTCCCTGCACGACGAGACGGTGCGCTCGTGGCACGCGGAGCGCCAGGCCTCCGCGCAGCAGCTGGACAGCCTGCAGGCCGCCGTGCACGAGGCGCGCGGGGCCGTGGAGCGCCACGCCGCGCAGGCCGAGGCCGCCTCGCAGCGGGCGCTGCAGAACGTCACCGAGCTCACCGTGGATAGGGAGACGCTACAGAAGAAACTTGACAGGTTTGTGACTACTCACGAATCTATCTACTATATAAAAATAAGTCGGGTTTTCCTTCCTGACGCTATAACTCCAGAACGCACGAACCAATTTCCACGGTTTTGCATTCGTTGGAAAGGTCTCGGGCTCCGTGAGATTTATAGCAAAGAAAAACAACAACAAAAAAAATTTTTTCTTCATCTTTTAATCACCAAACGAAATGTTACTTAAAACGAAGCCATCTGGTGGCGAAACGGAGTTCGCCGGGTTTGCTAGTATAATATAAAAATCAATCCCACTTCTCGTTGTAATTTTATAACTCAAGAACTGGCTCACCTATCCAAACCTGTTTGCACAAAGGCTTTGTTCGGACTAATTAGTAAATGGTTTTTGTGAAGTTTGCTCAAAATCGGTCGAACGGTTCTTCATTTATCACTTTTTCCTGTTGCCGGGAGCGAAGCCGCGGGCAAAAACTAGTGTATTATAGAACTATGATTATAGACGTTAAAAAAGATAAGAGATCATCATGTCAGCCAAAAGACGTCCAATGCTGGACATAGACTCTCCCAAGTGTCCGCACAACAAACAGTCTTGTGTGTCAAGCATTTTTTACACATTGTTTCATCTTGTTGCAGAACAGCGCCAACACAGATTCATGACTACAAAATATGTAGTATAAAATTGCTGTCTGCCTTTTTTTATTCTATATTCTTTATTGTACACAAAACATTGAATAGTACACAGTAGTAAAACAATTCATGTACAAAGGCGAAAACAATGAGTTAATGTCTCTCTAGGATTACGATCGAGAATGGGTTTTTTTGCACGTTCATTGACATGCTTAATTTTTTTACAGTTTAGAAAGAGACAACGCGATGTTAATAGGTCAATACACGAAGAGAGCAGCTGAAATGCAGAATGAAATCATAGACTTACCTGATAATGTAGAGGTTAGTACATATACATATTATGTTTATTTATGCCTACAGATAGTCACAGTGATAATTGCTAAACTTTTTATGAGATTTTATAAATGATTTTATGTTTAATGAAGAAGAGACGTAACTGAAAACGAGCGAATTTAAATTTTATTTTTGGAACTCTCTTTTTAAATTATGTCTCTTTATGATGAAGTGTGTGTGTAATATAGTTCTTCTTAAAGTTCTAATAATAAAGAATCTATTTCTTTGTAGTCGATTTTAAAGCAATTTTTCATTATTTTTTACTTTGAAACCTTGCATGTCTCATTTAATCCCAGGAGCTCCAAGAGCACACCCTACGTCTCCGAGAACAGCTGATCTTCTGCCAGATAGGCAGGGAGGAGGCAGCGGACGCCGAAAGAGAGCTGCGCGCTCAGCTGCTGGAACAGGGCAGCTTGTTCCACAGCCAGGAGGCCGAGCTCAACAACCTGCGGGCACAGCTCAAGCAGGCCAGGTAATGTATCCCGCAGATTCCTTATTGTCTTTATAAGGTGATGCACATATAATAAGAAACAGCCCGGGTTTTATGTGAAAATTCGTGTTTACTTCTATTTCACGCACGTGGCTGGTTAAAACATGTTTTATTAAAGCAAAATTTTCTCTCTTTGGTCATAGTTATTATTTTTTAAACCGTCGGCCACTGATATAATAATTAACTATATCGTGCCCCACAAAGCCCTCTTAGCCTGGGCTTGGCAAAATCTACCATGTGTGGTCTTACTTATTAACTTAGTGTTCTTGGGAGGACTAGGTAGGATATGAAGTGGTACTAGACCTCATCAGTAACTTTGCAGTGATGATACAAAAAACATTTTAACTCTAATTTGTATGTTACAGAGACGAAGTAGACAGGCTGCAGACGGAGCACGAGCAGATGAAAGAGCTTGGAGACAAGCTCCGGCACTCCAACGACATGATCGAGAGCCTGCTGGAGGACAAGAAGCGGCTGCAGAACTCGCTGCACGAGGTGCGCTCGCGCGTGTCTGTGCTGCAGCAGGAGCTCGACAACAGCGAGAAGGTGCAGCAGGACTTCGTCAGGCTGTCGCAGTCGCTGCAGGTACTATAGGATCCATAGCCACGTTGTTGTGACGTCACGTCCAAATGTCAAATCGAAGAAATTAAGTACAGTGAACAAAAAAGTGAACGAAAAAAAATGGTTGCCTGTAAAGTCGGTTTTACGGGCGAAGATTTTACGTGACAACATCCTAATTCTCTAGTGCTGCGCGCGCGGCAGACCGATCATAGTTGAGTGGGAGAGAGACGCAAGGCATTCGGCGGGCCTCTCTCTCGTTCGGTGACTCATCGTAACGTTACCGAGCGTTACACTTTTTCATAAGTGACTCCCAGCCGCAACCTAATTTAAGACGTTGTCACGTCAAAAAGTTTAATCAGAATACAGTTTTTCAATTTTATGTATCTCTGTTTCACTGTGTGCTGTGTCCCAGTAGTGGTAAATAGAAGAAAAAGGCGAATTGTTTCTAACAATGAAAATAAGAAAGAAAATAGTTTTTCTTGTAAACTATTTATGACTTAAAACAATAATTATTATTATTGCTAGCCTGTGCTGTCCCACTGCTGGGCAAAGGCCTCCCTCCATTCCTTCCATTTATCTCGGTCGCTCGCCATATCCTTCCATTTCTCAAGGAAGACATCCAGGTCGTCCCGCCATCTCCTCCGTGGTCTGCCGCGGCCCCGCGTCGCTGTCGTCACTTAAAACAATATATTTGGCAAATTTATATTAAACCCTAACGTTTTTACTGCAACTAGAATTAACTAAAATCTAGTAATAAAAAGCAGAAAACTTTATTGATATACAAATAAGATTTTTTGCAAAATGTCAAATTTTGAGTTAATTGTAACTCAAAATTTGACAGATCGAGGTTATTGACTTTCCTATTCTTATTTGGAACGCATAATACACACCAGTACACTCACACATGCGCTTACCGATGCTAAATTATACACTGACAACCCTAGATCTATCTCCGTTCGCGCAGTCCATCCAAAGGTTGTCTGTAAGAGATTGCATTGTGCGATAAGACCGCTCATTGTACCCTTAATTTTTTTAATAATGTTTGTCCTATATATTTGTAATGTGGTGTACCTTATCTACACTAATATAATAAAGAGGTAAAGTTTGTTTTTTTTTTTTTTTTTAGGAGGTAATCTCTGGAACTACTGATCCGATTGGAAAAATTTCACCAACAATAGAAAGCTGCTTTACTCCTGAGTGACATAGGCTATATTTTATGTACGCGGGCGAAGCCGCTGACAGAAGCTAGTAATATTATAAATGCGAAAGTTACGATGTTTGAATGTTTGTTACTCAATCACGCCAAAACGGCTGGACGGATCTGGATGAAATTTGGCACAGGCATAGGATACACTCCGGAATAGGACATAGGCTACTTTTTATCCCGGAAACCCCAACCCCAACCCCAACAACAATACCACGCGGGCGAAGCCGCGGGCAAAAGCTAGTAAATAAATAAATATGTATGGTGGTTGTGCGCAGGTGCAGTTGCAGCGCATCCGCGAGGCGGACACGGAGGTGCGGTGGCAGCACGAGGACGACGTGCACGACTGCCCCGCCTGCCACCAGCACCTCCCCAACAACAAGAAGAAGGTACTACCATCACTCCTTCTCTCCACCATTTGTTTCCATAGCCAGCCAGCGATATACAGAGTGTCATTGACATGTTAACGCAAACGAATACCATAAATCCAGTACATGATTCTAGACCCCAGTGATGGAATTTTTTGTCGGTTTTTTCTTTTTTTTTTTATGAATTTTTAACGTTTTTTTAAATAAACTTTATAAAAACGTCAATTTAACATTTTTTGCGAAAAAAATGAGTGCATTACATTCAAAATTAAAAATGTCATCGGGTTTGATTAGAATAACGACTTTACTTGCCTCGATGATTTTTTTTTTTTTTTTTTTTTTTAATTTTGTTTTTCTTTTTTTTTCTAAAAATATCATTGGGATCGGTCAGAATAACGATTTTATACAGGTAAAAAGTAAAAAACAAAACTTTTTTTCATAAAATTGGAAAAAAGCCGACGAAAAATTCCACCACTGGGGGGTCCAGAATCATGTACTGGATCCATGGTATTCGTCTGCGTTAACATGTCAATGACACCTTGTATATATGTATTACACACAGTAAATGAGGCATAAATTTAATTATAGTCGCTTTACTTGACTTAGGCGATCTGCAGCCTTTTTTTAAGTTTTGTTAGACGACAATATGCCAATGAAGCGGACTTTTGTATTAACTTTTCAGTATTTTGATGAATATTTTCTATGAACGTCCTTGTCTATCGCTAGGATATAAACCGGTGCAGCTACCAATTTAGGCTGTGTTTGTGTTCTGTCAAAGAATTGCTTCCTGTGTGATAATTGAGCTTTGTTCTATATTGAGACAATATAAGGCTATTTATAATAACAATCTGCGTGAACAGATCCATTGCCGGCACTGCGGGCGCATCTTCTGCTCGTCGTGCCTCCCGCACACGGTGCCGGCGGGCCCGCGCGGCGCGCCCGCACGCGTGTGCTCCGTGTGCCGCACGCTGCTGCAGCCGCACGCCGCGCCCTACTTCAGCACCGACCCTCCTCGCTCACCAGACTAACACCACCACACACACCATCCCAGCTGGACACCTGAGCCTTGGACGCCATTACCGCTGAACCGAGAGCTTCGGACGCCACCACGGTCTTCACATGCCTGCTGCATTTGGTTAGCCAAACACCCGGAGAACCTGATCACCGTCTGGATACCGTGGTCTTCATACATCGACGCTGCTTCACAGATCCTATACGACTCATTTGTTGTCACGATATGGGCGCGCTCTCATCAACAATACCACTTGAAACGCTTAATGAAATTTATGATCGTCTAAGCTGAAATTGCGTCTCTCCATAAAATTAAACGTATAAAAATGGTGCAATAAAAAATAACGGAGGTCCACGTAACTTCAGACAACGGCTAGCTATCATAGATTAAATTAAAATAATCCTGCCTTTCCAATTCGCCTGGCTTCCTAAATAATCGTTCAGCTCCTGTTTCAAGCTCTTCCGACCATTTACTGAGTTTTCGATTATCCTAATATATTCCTCCACTATTCTGGTAGTATATTTGTTTGATCTCATCCCTATTGTTACTAAAGGTTATAAGATTTTACTAAAAGTAATTGTCTTTGTCATCATTTCGACAGTTTGCCTTTCAATAAGGTTTCAAATTCCATGAAAATTTGGCTTTTAAGACCTTTATCCCTCCAACAACGCACCCTACGCTTAAGTACCTTACAAGAAACAAGAAGTTCACCTCATAGGGTAACGGCGGGAATATAAGTAGAACGAGCGTAGCTAGATGATAGTTTTGTGTTAAATTATTTTGTTGTTGACGTCTGGGCGACAGACTGAGTGATGGGTAATCAACAGCCTTATAGCATTTGGAAACCTCAGAAATGCGAAAATAAGATAGAATTGTCAACCTCAACTTAACTATGCAACAATTGAATAGAGTGAATATGCTCTTAATAAACTAGAGCGCCTCACCATCAGGTGGGGTCGCAGTAGTTTATTAAAAAAAATGTTTTTTGTGACCTTCCCCAACTTAATTATTTAAAAGAATAAAAATCTAACAAAACACATTTCCACTATATTCTTCAAACGAATGATGTTTTGGTTAATTTGTTAAACAGCAACCTTAGGATAAAAATAAATTAGACAACTGTGTTGTATGATACCGGTATCGGCCGCATTTCGTCCGTGTCCGAATAATTTGCGTATGACGTCATGACACTATTGACAGTTGTTGTCTGATTAACTTAATTTTACACCAAGAGCTAGGCTCAACTAGGTTAGGTTTTAGTCAATAAAAGCCTGATGTTCTTTTTATCTTCGCCCCGGGCAATTGATGATTTTCCATTGCAAAAAAAGCTGTGACATAGTTGAACTTTTGGTCTACAAGCAGTTTAAGGCTGTTGATAGTGAGAGAGGCGTGTGAGCGGCGGCGGGTGCTGCGACCGCGTGCTGGCACTTGATAAGTAAATTATGACATCTAGCGATAGCGTAGCGTAAGAGTTGTAATATAAAGATATTTTATTGTAAATAAAAGAGCTCCATATTGACTTGTTTTGTTTTATTTGCTATATCTATCATGCAGGACAATTGCATACTGTGTGCGGTACGCTGTGGAGTTAAGGTGGAATTTATTGTTACGTCCAGTTTTGGATAGACGCTTCGATGCGCTTCGACTCTACGATAGTATAAATTGACCCTAAGGCCCCTTGCGCGTTAATAGCATTTGCACGCGCTATAGAAAAAGAGCCAACGCGCTACAGCATCGCGACGGTATCGATGCGAGCGCGCTACAGCATTGCTACAAAAAGTCGCTACGTCACTTGATGCAATACTTGGTCCAAAACGCTCAGGGCCAACGCTACCTTATGAATTTTCATTCGAGCGATAGATCGAAATATACGTTCTTTCGACAAACGGCCGTACCTTTTTGCAGCTTTGGCGAGGGCCAACACTGCAAAAAAAAGGGTACAGCCGTTTACAACTACAACTGAGGAGTTGTAGTATGTTCCCGCTCACGAAAGCGGTTTGGTCTTGCTTACATGTATTCACGAAGGCACTGTTTCTTTTTTATTTAAGGGGTACGATCAAAGCTCATGAGAGGTTTAACAGTTTTTTTGTGAAAATTCGGTGTATTCATTATACTCACATGTTTAAATTTACAAGTCGACGAGGTTTTTAATTAAGAAGGGGTGAAGATGAGAAGTCGTAAGGAAAAGGATCGTATATAAAACAAATTATTACTTTATACTTAAAACTAATATAATAATCAAACTGTAATCGTAGCGAAGACATGTGAGAGTGAGGAATGACGTAAAACTTTGTATAAAAATATGTCAATAGCTATGAAGTAATGTGTATTAACTAGTCGGGGTAGCTCTCCAGGCTCAGCGTCATCACGTCGCTCACCAGGCAGTCGGCCGGCTGCAACAACAACGTTCACTATGGTTACACTGATAGACAGATATAGTCTTTATTATAGGTACACCATAATTATACAATTTGGTACGGTAAGCAACACATCAGACTACAACAAACTGTCAAAATTCTGCAAACGATTTTCAACTCTTAGTCAAAATATAACAAGGTTCAAAATGTATTGGAGTAATCTGACAGATTTGTATAGTCTAATTGTCCTTGTGAGTGTACATTAGGAGCTTAACTTACTATCTTATTACTAAGGTGTTACAATGGGCGGTCGTATCGTATCTTGTCTAATATTATAAAGCCGAAGGTTTACGTGTGCTTATATTACTTCACGCTCGAACGAAACTTGCTACACGGGTAGAATAATAAGAAAAATAGTGCATAGTATATTTTATATCCAGGGAGTATGCTCCTTTGGAATAATTTACTACTATCGAAACAGGTGATATAATAGTTGCAGAACCAAGATTCCGAAAACTTGACATCAATGACTGCCTGTGTGGTGCTGGGTCACCCGTCATTTTAGCACGTCTTAGCCCCTGACAGGATGGACCAGACTTGAACATTCAGCACCATTCGTTAATGCGAGCAATGCGCCCAGTATTGAGCTCACCTCTGAACAGATCCCGACGAGCGCGTCTGCGCAGCCGTAGAACTCCTCTTTGAGCGAGATGACGATGGTCTGCAGGTTGCCCTTCTTGGAGCGGATGTACGACGCCACCTTGCCGATGTTGGTGTTGTCCAGCGCAGCGTCGATCTCGTCCAGCAGGAAGAATGGCGCGGGCTGGTAACTGAAATAAAGCATTTCAGTTTAAATACAAGAAAAAGTAACTGTGCAACAGTTTTATTATTCAGTAAACACCAAAATGGTAAATAATCACTAACAATATAAATAGTAGAGTTCCAACTAATTAAATTAAATTAAATTAAATTAAAATTCGTTTATTTCGGATAACAAAGATCCATAAAATTACAAATAAATTACAATGAAAAACATGTCAAAGATAAAAAAATGTCAAATAATCATGTGCGACTGGGCCTTTCAAGCTGTTAGGCTTATATTGGAAGCAGTTCCAACATCATCCAACACCCACATCCCAAAAAACGAGAGGTTCTTGAACAGATTCATCAATCGCGGATGACCAGTGACAGTCAAGCAACAAGAAATTCTTATACTTGATTCGACAGCTCTACCTAGTACCTAGTAGCTGTGCTCGGGAAATGATTTGCGCATTCCTAAAGCAACTTTTAAGGCATAAATTATAAGCCATACCGCAAATATTGTGTACCTGTGTATCGCAAAGAGCAGCGCCAACGCAGCCACAGTCTTCTCCCCACCAGATAAGTTGGACATCGGCTGGAACCTCTTCCCCGGCGCCACGCAGTTGTAGTTGATGCCGTCCAGGTAAGGCTCTTCCGGGTTCTCCGGACCTAAGAACGCTTGCGCTGACTGGTTCATAGCTAGAGCCTGGAAAAAAGAACGAAATTTTAAATCGTAATTAATATAGGTATGCATCGTACACAACGTTAACATTTGGTAAATGCATGCACAGCGTAAATGCGTCATTAATTTAATATCGCAAATATATGTTTAAGCGACGTTAATGAAGGTACATATCTGACGGTTTCAAAGTAACTATAAGAAAAAATTAATGACCTTATATATAGCATCAATTTCATTGGCGACATGTTCAAAACATTCTATGAACTTATCGTGACGCTCCTTTTTCACCTGAAAACAAATAATAAAAAGATTAACACAAAAAATAAAACAAGATGAGAAACAGTCGACCCACTTGAAGAGATTATACATAGTACTATGTTATCATGTTTACCTTCTCAAAAGCTAGTTTAGCCTTGTGCGCTCGCTTCCTGGCTGCAACAAACGCTTCGTTCGTCGCGTTTACCTTCTCTCGCACTTCATTTAGCTTTTGCATCGCCTGTAAAGCACGTCAAAATGTTTATATTTACTAACAAAACAAATTTAATGTAGAGAATAATCAAATCAATAATTTGAGAGTTCCAAAATCATTCCAAAAAAAATAAGCAAAGCAAAGTAAAGCTATCTTTCATATATACTGACATTCTCTGTGTCTGTGGTCTTAGAATACAAAGGGCAACTGAAGGATCATTGGATTGATTTTAGTCATTAAAATCTGAAACGTCCTCTCGTTCTATTCTAGAGCACGAGAAGTCGTGGATGATTTCCCACCTCAAAAAGAACCGATAAGGTGTTGTTACCAATAATTATGTCTAATACTTTTCAAGATAGCTTGAATTTATGCGACGTTTGTCTAATATTGACTTGCTATAAGAGACTACTTCACTACACTACTCTTCAGAAACAAGGACATTTTACATAGGTATTCCACAACTATCACACAACGCCGTCTAGTCCCAAGCTAAGCAGAGCTTGTGTTATGGGTACTAGACAACTGATAAACATACTTATATATTTTTAAATATATAGATATTATAGATAAATTACACCCAGACACAGAACAAATGATCATGCTCATCACACAAGCATTTGTCCTGTGTGGGAATCGAACCCACGACCTCCAGCGTAGCAGTCAGGGTCACTAACTACTAGACAAACAGGCCAGTCGATAATAACGGTATGCATGTGTTACCCTCATGTTGGGAGCCTGTATCTTGTCGACGGTGTTCTGCAGCGAGTTGATCGCCTTCTGCAGCTTGTCCGCCTTGCGCTTGATCTCGTCCGGCTCCTCCAGCTCCTTCAGGTTCTCGGACAGCGAGCTGTAGTCTACGCGGATCCTGAATGGAACACATTCTTGATATGTCTCATTTGTTTAAATTTTATACAACACAAAGGTACAAAGGCAGACTTACTTTACGTCTCAGGGATTCTCTACCAGTCAACCAAAGGCAAGGCAAACATAAAAAAATACAATAATAAGCACATACTCGGATATATCAAATATTTTGTACCATGTCAGAACCTGAACGTTATGAAGTACACAAACATAGTTGAATAAAATGTTTTTGCCTTTTGGTTTTCTAGTTAAAATTGGTTCAACGAGGTCCCCAACATTGTGTCCGACTGTTTCATGGTTGTGCAACCTTTTCTAAAAAAAATTTCATACTAGAAAAAGTCCTTTGCGAATGGGCCACAGACATCGTCAGCGTCGTTCTTGGTGCAGAAGGTGCCTTCCCTCATAAAATGGCAATAGCCAGCATTGCCACTTAACGAGGGTAACGCAGCGACTCAGCGAGCCTTAGGGCGCCTTAGTGCCGACAGAATCAGGAATGACTTATTCAGTAGATATTTTATATTTCTACATTAGTATTAATTTATAATGTAAACCATAATTAAAGAGTAAAAGGCTAATAATAAAATTAAAGTAATTAAAATTTTATTAAACTACGGCTGCGGAGTAGTTTACAGTTCTTTAATTGTTTGTAAAATATTTTTAAACTCAGTCATTGATTCCGTTTAAATAAGGAGGCGTCTAGTTGGGTTTGGAAAAAATGAAGAGTATAAGTTTGGTCAGATTATTTCTACAGTGACCAATATTGTCCATGCACATATGACATCCGTGACATTTACCTGGAGTCCTTGCGGTACTGCTGCGTGGTGGACATGGACGACTGCTCTGATTCCCCTTCCGCCGTGTCTTCTAGGTTACCCTCCAGTAGGGGGATTATTATGTCGTCAATCTGTTTAGACAAGACTCAATCTAAAGTACGCTTTATTTTATCGGTCTTAAGTAATAAGGATGAATTTCACTAATTAATCGGAAAGCGATCTGCGCATTAGCATTAACGTTGATGCTAATGCTGAAAAGAGCTGTAACTTCGCTTTTTTTAGAATCTAAGGTAAGATGAAATTATTATGAAAGATGCTTTGCTTTGGCATCTGAGTAGTCTTGTGCCTTTCTCGATTACTAGTCCCACTTATTTTTTTTTTGTCATGAGAAAAATACAAATTTTAATTCTCAATTTAAAAAACTTCAGCTTCACTCTGAAGATATTTTCTGAATGAGATGACACATCATTGGATGTGCTATATCTCAAAACTCATAACATGACGTCAGACAAATTTAATTATAGCCAGCTGGCTGTTTGTAAATAGATTGAAAATGAAGAAATGAAAAAAAATAAAAAACCAGAGGCAGTGTAGGCGACAGTGAGTTTCGATATCAGTTCTGCATCTCAAACTGTATATATGCTATGCTATATGGTATGGAGGCATACCTTGCACTGTCGCAGTATGTTGTGGCGGTCGCTGCGCTTGCTCTCGATGCGCGCCTCGATGCTGGCGATCTGCTTCTGTATGCTCTGAATCTCCTTCTGAATTGTTGTCAGGTCTTTGCGCGCCTGTCGACAACAGTCACACACTAAGAACACGTAGTCGTTTTAGCTATGCTGACGAATGTTGAGTTGAACGTAAATAAATCCATAAATAAACTTTCTTCTTCAATGGTTAAATAGTTCATTAATACTTTTTCAAATGACACGTAAGTACCTACCAAAAATTCGTGAATTTTCTGTTTCGTAAACCTTGCATAGAATTTTATGCTTCTCCACATTTTGCCCGAGCAGTCAACAACAACAACAACAACACAACATTATCCACAGTAATTCACTGTGGATGATGTTCTGTTGCATAACACGTAATAAACTTTTTTTTTCTTCCTACTTCCCTATAGAATGCAACGCTCATTCAAAAGATACAGCAATAATTAAAATAATTTAAGTTATTGATCTGATTTTTAATACGTTGTCGTTATGGGAAGTTTTTTTTTACGATAAATGGACATTAAATTCCAATTTTACATAAGTTTTAGTATGGACGTTACCCAAAATTCAACCAAAATATAAAAATGGCTTCCATTCAGAGTGGGTTGGGTTTAGAGCTATGTGAGCTCTAAAGTTAGAATAGTTTTTTTAGTAAGTAGAATAGTTTTAGTGATAAAATAGAGTAAAGTATCACCTCCTAAAATTTGTGCAGTCGGAACCCGGACACATTGTATATATAAAAGGAGAAACTGACTGACATATATCAACGCACAGCTAACACTACTGGGACTAGGAGCGTCAAATTTTGCACAAGGTTTCCTTTTATGACGTAGGTGAACACTAAGAAAGGATTTTCCAAAATTCACCCCCTAAAAGGATGAAACGCGTGTCCGGTTTTTGCGAAAACCTATTTTCATGTGGGCGAAGCCGCTGCGGTGGCAGAAAGCTAGTCTCTTATATCTATACCTTGTTGACGGCTTCGTCGGCGCTCTCCTGGCGGCTGCGCGCGGCGGCGCGCTCCGCCTTCAGTGCGTCCGCGCGCCGCAGGTCGGCGTCGATCTCCTGGCGCTGCTTAGCTTCAGCCTGCCTGCCTCCCTCCAGCTCGTCTTCAGCGTCTTGCACTGCTCGCTCCCAGCGGGTTACATTCTCTGTACAAGAACATGCCACATTAACAATTTTGAAGGTAGTTATTTATTTAATCGAAGGAGAACCAACAAAAGCTATAACTAAAGAATAACGATTTTATAAGAAACATTGAGCCAATTACAGGTTCTCACAGGTAGAAACTGAAAAAGTAGCAGAAATCTTAGGATCAATAACAACACGATAACAAAAGAATATAATAAAATATCACTTGTTACAATCCGCACGTTTGAAAAAGTCCGCATTCAGCTATGAAATGCAATGCAGTTTCGCTGCTGCTTGCTACTCGACATGACCAACTAATTTGGGTGCGCCAAAATCGCGGCTGTAATCTTGTTTTTGTAGTGATGTAGATCTTCACCGAAGACGGTTGTTCCGAAAGGTTCCTGTTTGTGAAACCTTCGGGTATCATCATCATCATCACGGTGCACAGTAGACAGAGGAGAATTTGAACAGGTATAACAAGACATGACTTACTCTGCGTGTCGCGGGATCGCTCGAACTCGAGGTTGGAGGTGATGCGGTCGATGTGCGCGTCGAACTCCATGCGCCGCTTGGCGCGCTCCTGCTGCGCGCGCAGCTCTCGCTCTTCGTATTGTAAGATAACACTACTTACTCTGCGTGTCGCGGGAGCGCTCGAACTCGAGGTTGGAGGTGATGCGGTCGATGTGCGCGTCGAACTCCATGCGCCGCTTGGCGCGCTCCTGCTGCGCGCGCAGCTCTCGCTCTTCGTATTGTAAGATAACACTACTTACTCTGCGTGTCGCGGGAGCGCTCGAACTCGAGGTTGGAGGTGATGCGGTCGATGTGCGCGTCGAACTCCATGCGCCGCTTGGCGCGCTCCTGCTGCGCGCGCAGCTCTCGCTCTTCGTATTGTAAGATAACACTACTTACTCTGCGTGTCGCGGGAGCGCTCGAACTCGAGGTTGGAGGTGATGCGGTCGATGTGCGCGTCGAACTCCATGCGCCGCTTGGCGCGCTCCTGCTGCGCGCGCAGCTCTCGCTCTTCGTATTGTAAGATAACACTACTTACTCTGCGTGTCGCGGGAGCGCTCGAACTCGAGGTTGGAGGTGATGCGGTCGATGTGCGCGTCGAACTCCATGCGCCGCTTGGCGCGCTCCTGCTGCGCGCGCAGCTCTCGCTCTTCGTATTGTAAGATAACACTACTTACTCTGCGTGTCGCGGGAGCGCTCGAACTCGAGGTTGGAGGTGATGCGGTCGATGTGCGCGTCGAACTCCATGCGCCGCTTGGCGCGCTCCTGCTGCGCGCGCAGCTCTCGCTCTTCGTATTGTAAGATAACACTACTTACTCTGCGTGTCGCGGGAGCGCTCGAACTCGAGGTTGGAGGTGATGCGGTCGATGTGCGCGTCGAACTCCATGCGCCGCTTGGCGCGCTCCTGCTGCGCGCGCAGCTCTCGCTCTTCGTATTGTAAGATAACACTACTTACTCTGCGTGTCGCGGGAGCGCTCGAACTCGAGGTTGGAGGTGATGCGGTCGATGTGCGCGTCGAACTCCATGCGCCGCTTGGCGCGCTCCTGCTGCGCGCGCAGCTCTCGCTCTTCGTATTGTAAGATAACACTACTTACTCTGCGTGTCGCGGGAGCGCTCGAACTCGAGGTTGGAGGTGATGCGGTCGATGTGCGCGTCGAACTCCATGCGCCGCTTGGCGCGCTCCTGCTGCGCGCGCAGCTCTCGCTCTTCGTATTGTAAGATAACACTACTTACTCTGCGTGTCGCGGGAGCGCTCGAACTCGAGGTTGGAGGTGATGCGGTCGATGTGCGCGTCGAACTCCATGCGCCGCTTGGCGCGCTCCTGCTGCGCGCGCAGCTCTCGCTCTTCGTATTGTAAGATAACACTACTTACTCTGCGTGTCGCGGGAGCGCTCGAACTCGAGGTTGGAGGTGATGCGGTCGATGTGCGCGTCGAACTCCATGCGCCGCTTGGCGCGCTCCTGCTGCGCGCGCAGCTCTCGCTCTTCGTATTGTAAGATAACACTACTTACTCTGCGTGTCGCGGGAGCGCTCGAACTCGAGGTTGGAGGTGATGCGGTCGATGTGCGCGTCGAACTCCATGCGCCGCTTGGCGCGCTCCTGCTGCGCGCGCAGCTCTCGCTCTTCGTATTGTAAGATAACACTACTTACTCTGCGTGTCGCGGGAGCGCTCGAACTCGAGGTTGGAGGTGATGCGGTCGATGTGCGCGTCGAACTCCATGCGCCGCTTGGCGCGCTCCTGCTGCGCGCGCAGCTCTCGCTCTTCGTATTGTAAGATAACACTACTTACTCTGCGTGTCGCGGGAGCGCTCGAACTCGAGGTTGGAGGTGATGCGGTCGATGTGCGCGTCGAACTCCATGCGCCGCTTGGCGCGCTCCTGCTGCGCGCGCAGCTCTCGCTCTTCGTATTGTAAGATAACACTACTTACTCTGCGTGTCGCGGGAGCGCTCGAACTCGAGGTTGGAGGTGATGCGGTCGATGTGCGCGTCGAACTCCATGCGCCGCTTGGCGCGCTCCTGCTGCGCGCGCAGCTCTCGCTCTTCGTATTGTAAGATAACACTACTTACTCTGCGTGTCGCGGGAGCGCTCGAACTCGAGGTTGGAGGTGATGCGGTCGATGTGCGCGTCGAACTCCATGCGCCGCTTGGCGCGCTCCTGCTGCGCGCGCAGCTCTCGCTCTTCGTATTGTAAGATAACACTACTTACTCTGCGTGTCGCGGGAGCGCTCGAACTCGAGGTTGGAGGTGATGCGGTCGATGTGCGCGTCGAACTCCATGCGCCGCTTGGCGCGCTCCTGCTGCGCGCGCAGCTCTCGCTCTTCGTATTGTAAGATAACACTACTTACTCTGCGTGTCGCGGGAGCGCTCGAACTCGAGGTTGGAGGTGATGCGGTCGATGTGCGCGTCGAACTCCATGCGCCGCTTGGCGCGCTCCTGCTGCGCGCGCAGCTCTCGCTCTTCGTATTGTAAGATAACACTACTTACTCTGCGTGTCGCGGGAGCGCTCGAACTCGAGGTTGGAGGTGATGCGGTCGATGTGCGCGTCGAACTCCATGCGCCGCTTGGCGCGCTCCTGCTGCGCGCGCAGCTCTCGCTCTTCGTATTGTAAGATAACACTACTTACTCTGCGTGTCGCGGGAGCGCTCGAACTCGAGGTTGGAGGTGATGCGGTCGATGTGCGCGTCGAACTCCATGCGCCGCTTGGCGCGCTCCTGCTGCGCGCGCAGCTCTCGCTCTTCGTATTGTAAGATAACACTACTTACTCTGCGTGTCGCGGGAGCGCTCGAACTCGAGGTTGGAGGTGATGCGGTCGATGTGCGCGTCGAACTCCATGCGCCGCTTGGCGCGCTCCTGCTGCGCGCGCAGCTCTCGCTCTTCGTATTGTAAGATAACACTACTTACTCTGCGTGTCGCGGGAGCGCTCGAACTCGAGGTTGGAGGTGATGCGGTCGATGTGCGCGTCGAACTCCATGCGCCGCTTGGCGCGCTCCTGCTGCGCGCGCAGCTCTCGCTCTTCGTATTGTAAGATAACACTACTTACTCTGCGTGTCGCGGGAGCGCTCGAACTCGAGGTTGGAGGTGATGCGGTCGATGTGCGCGTCGAACTCCATGCGCCGCTTGGCGCGCTCCTGCTGCGCGCGCAACTCTCGCTCTTCGTATTGTCTGTCATCACATCACATATTTTAGTTTTATACTCAAATATTGTTACTATAGCTAGCATTTATTTTGTTCTAAGCTGAGCGTAGTTTTTAATCAATTGTAACTGTCATGCAGCCGAAGTGCGGGTCGCATAGCTCGGCATGCGAATATCAACGACATCATCCGACGTGCTCTTGTTTCCGTCGGCGTTCCAGCTGTATTGGAACCTCATGGCCTGGTACGCGACGATGGCAAGAGACCGGACGGTATGTCTTTATTTCCTTGGAAGATGGGTAGTCCTTTAGTGTGGGACGCAACTTGTGTCGATGCTCTCGCGCCATCTCATCTTCCTAGCTCATCATGCTGTGCCGGTGCTGCCGCTGCGGCTGCGGAGAACCTCAAGCGGCGGAAATATACTAATCTTGTTGGTAGTTATATTTTCGAGCCGTTTGGGGTTGAAACTCTCGGATCGTGGGGTCCGAGTGCCCACAAGTTGTTTAATGAACTTTCTAAACGACTTGTTGACACTTCGCGTGACCCAAGGGCTGGCTTTTACCTTGGGCAAAGAATAAGCATTGCCATACAGCGTGGCAATGCGGCCAGCCTTTTGGGCACTTTACCGGTCGACAGCGATGCGGAAGAGTTTTTTGACGCTTTATTAGATTAGGTATTTTTAGTTAAGTTAATTAGGGTTATGTAGTTTTACTATCTAATTATTTGTACAGTTTACTAAATAAATTAATTAAGAGTTAAAAATTGTAACTTTATTATCATTTTTATACTAAATCTTATTATGTAGTATATGCGTATAATCGTCGGTACATAATTTGGCAGGAGTCGTTAAATGCGCGGAAGGTGAGTTTTGTTTGGTTATTGAATTGGATGTGGAGATAATATAAATGTGTTAATAACATTTTTTCGAAGTCGTGATTGTTTTTATAGATGCGTCCACATTTTTTTGCTTTCGAGGATATTAGCGTGAATTAAAGTTAAATTTTTGTTACAATTTTTTTTATTGTTTTAGGATAGGGTATAATAATAGAAAAGTGTAATCGCAAGGCTATTTTTGTCATGATTTTTAGATGTTTCTTGTCAAATTTTTGGAAACATCTAAAAATTTAAAATATTTTAAATTGGTTTTGTATTTGGTTTGATTATCTAGTATCAAAATAATTATGTATTTATTTATATTGTGTTGACTTATAAATTTGATATTTTACTGTTGTTTGGAGTTGCGGAATTGAGTATTTTATATTCATTTTATATCTTCTATGTGTTTTTCAAGAGAAGAGTTTTATAGATAGACAATAAAGTACAGTAGTTTTGTTTTTTGTACATTTAGGTACAGAATATTAAAACTGGTTTTTAAAGTTTTTATTGCTTAGAATATAAAAGATACGTTAAGGGATAATAAATTGTAAGAATTAAGTATTTGTACAAATACAACAACAAATAAAAAAATCAACACATGTATGTAGTTGGATAAAAGTATTTGTGTGAGCTTTGGCGAGTGTGTTATGGAGTTCACGGGCTGCAGTGACGAATTAGCATAAATACATAAATAATTGGGGGTGGACGTCGCGCGCCTGACTAAAGTCGGGGGCGCGCGGGGCCGGCCGGCGCGCGCCCGTCGCATAAGGATTTTCACGCCGTGGCCACCTCAAACTTTTACCACGACAAATATCCCACGTCTACATCTACTCTTAGTTTTTTTTATAGCAATTGCATAGGATACTTTTAAATAAACACATTCCATCGTCGGTCACATTATCAATACCATTAGATGGCATATAGTCCGGTCAAATTAGACCAAAAAATAAGAGTAAAGTTACATAAATTCCCACCTAGCTGAAAATCGGTAAGATTGTTTAAAATATCATTAAAAACAAAATTTGAAAGTTCCCCATCTTTCCCCTGTAAGGAAAAAAATTTATTCAAGGTCAAAGGTCAAAAAAATGAGTTTTTCGCGATTTTCAGCAAAACGGTAAGTTTTATCATAAAAATACGTCAGACAAAAATTGTAGATCATAAAATTATCTACAAAAAATGGATTAATACTTTTTTTCTACGAGCCACCGTTTTTGAGATATAACGATTCTAAAAGTTTCAAAAGTTGTAATCGTCATAATATGCATGAATACGCCACGTATATAAACATCTCTATAGTTGTAATATATATTAAAAAAAATTTCTATCGGTCATTGTAACTTAAACTACTAATATAAAATATACATAAGCTATAACTATACAAATATCAGGTAAAATGAAACCCAGTCCCTTAATTTATACACCATTGTAACCTTGAGAAAACATCTGTCCCCTGGTCAATTGTGTGCGTGGCTAGGGTCTTATACCTACTATAATAAATGAAACACTGTTAGTCTTGGATGCCAGTTGCTAGTGAAAACACGTGTTTATTCTAACCTATATCGTGCTGTTTTGAGTTTAACCGGTGGAATAGGCCTACTGGGGAAACCACGTTAAAAAAAACGCGCTGAGTACACTACCTCATAGGTGGCGAGGAAACGTGTGCATATTAAGACGATTACAACTTTTGCAACTTTTAGAATCGATATATCTCAAAAACGGTGGCTCGTAGAA
Organism: Mythimna loreyi; assembly: GCA_029852875.1. Taxonomy (NCBI): domain Eukaryota; kingdom Metazoa; phylum Arthropoda; class Insecta; order Lepidoptera; family Noctuidae; genus Mythimna; species Mythimna loreyi. Next base: position 22,499,049 of record CM056792.1, read on the forward strand.
AAAAAGTATCAATACATTTTTTGTAGATAATTTTATGATCTACAATTTTTGTCTGACGTATTTTTATGATAAAACTTACTGTTTTGCTGAAAATCGCGAAAAACTCTTTTTTTGACCTTTGACCTTGAATAAAATTTTTTCCTTACAGGGGAAAGATGGGGAACTTTCAAATTTTGTTTTTAATGATATTTTAAACAATCTTACCGATTTTCAGCTAGGTGGGAATTTATGTAACTTCGAATGTCTAAATTGACCGGACTAATAATAGTCAAATGTAAACCTATCCATACTAAAAAAATCTACATATTTAATTTTAGTACAATTTCTATAAATTATCTATTATTATATTGGAAGAATAGCACTAAAAAAACAATGCTAATAATTTTTTTTATTATATAGTATCTATCCATTTGGGGGGTTTGGCACCTAACTAACCTGTTCAACGCGATTCTCCAAACAGGAAAAGTACCAAGTGCCATGTGTCACTCAAATATTATACTTTTGCATAAAAAAAGCGATAAAAGTGATATCGGTAATTATTATCGTCCAATAAACCTAACATCCCATATTTATAAAACCTTCATCAGTCTTACATAATCGACTTGATGAAAAACTCGATAAACATCAGCCACCAGAACAAGCCGGTTTTCGTCCTAACTTTTCTACTACTGACCACCTTCAAACACTCAATCAGATAATAGAAAAACACGCCGAATTTAATATTCCTTTATATCTAGCTTTCGTCGACTATGCAAAGTCCTTTGATAGAGTTCATCACTGTGAAATTTTCACTTCCCTAGAAAACCAAGACATTGAACAACCATATGTAGACTTATTAAAAATCATTTACTGCAATAGCTCCGCAAATATCAAATTAAATACCTCAGGACCATCCTTCAAAATTGAAAGAGGTGTCAAACAAGGTGACCCGCTCTCTCCCGAATTGTTTACAAGCACTTTGGAGGAAGTATTTAAGTCACTGGCAGCCTCATGGAACACCAAAGGCATTGACGTCGGTAACAAGCGGTTAACAAATCTTCGATTTGCCGACGACATTGTCCTTTTTGCCCCCACAGCCAACTACAAACAATGCTCCAAGAACTGAGCACGGCTAGCCTCAAGGTGGGACTCGCCATGAACAGATCAAAAACAAAAGTGATGACCAACAGCACCAAACGTAGGGTCGAGGTGCGCAGGAAATACATTATGTCGATGAGTATATCTACCTGGGCCAGTTAGTATCTTTCGAAGACAGGCAGGAAAAGGACGTCGATCGACGTATCCAGAACGCCTGGAAAAGCTACTGGTTCATGAAGACGCTAATGAAGGGTGATCTGCCGATCTCCCTGAAGCGTAAACTCATCGACATGTGTATTCTGCCCATCCTAACCTACGGTGCTCAGACCTGGTCACTTACCGAAATACAAAAGTTCCGCCTCGGGGTTTGCCAGAGAGCTATGGAGCGTAGCATGCTTGGGGTAAGACGAACAGACCGGGTGCGAAATGACATGCTGCGCTCTATGACGGCCATAATAGACGTGGGCAAAAAGGCTGCCAGGCTTAAATGGGATTGGGCGGGGCACGTTAGTCGCATGCAAGGGAACCGTTGGGCAAGCATCGCCACGCAATGGGCACCTGCAGGAAGAAAGCGTCGTCGAGGCCGATCTAGAAAGAGGTGGCGGGATGACCTAGACGCGTACCGAGTGGACTGGTCCGAGATGGCGCAGGAAAAGAAGATTTGGAAGGACTTGGGGGAGGCCTTTGCCCAGCAGTGGGACAGTAAATGCTAATAAAAAAAAAATATAGTATCATCTTCAAAATATGTGGAACTAACTTTTGCTCACAGCTTCACTCCCAACAACAGAAAAATGTATAAATGAAGAACCACTCAACCGATTTTGTAGAAATTTCGCATTAATTATCTACTACTAATCCAAAAATAATTTAAACAAAGCCACTTTGGATAATTGAGCCTACTCTTGAGTATACTATAAAATTACAACTAAAAATGGCATATTTTTCTATAAATATTTATAAAAGATATAAAATTTTGTACAACTTAATAAAAACAAATCTTCCAAACAAACAAAAAAATACATTACATCGAATAACTATCCAATAGTTAATTTCAAATAATGTTACGCGGTCAACCAATAACACACAACAACAATCCTATACAACAGTACACTATTGTGGCGCGCCACATCCTGCGCCAGGAAAATTGTCACTAACATAGCGCACACAAGAACCCAGCGCACGCGCACGGCGTCTATCGTAAGTGCAAAAACTGTATTACCGTATGTTGGCGACGCCGATGTCGCGACAGAAGCCGCGGAACACGACGTCCTCCACGTTGTTCATGTTCTCCTTGATCTCCTGGATCTTCAGGTCGCGCGCGTGAATCGTGCGCTCGATGTCCTCTATTTGAGGCTGCAAACAAAAATATACTTTATTCCCAAAATCATAAAATTCTAATTCTATTTTAATTAAAAAAGAAAATGTTTTCCCCACACTAACAATTATTAAAATTATCACTTATATCGTGAATATATTCACAAAATAAACTCACATATACAAGATACCTACACCTGGAACAACTAATTATAACAAATAAACATAACAATAAAGTAATCATATACTTACACCAAACATTTCAATCTTCCTCTCAAACTCAGCGAGCTCTGCATCCAAAGTTTTAATTTGTTTTAACTGCAAATAAATTAATTTATAAACTCCTATACCTTTCATTAATCATCTTCATAAAACAAAGTTGCTTACGGCCCTATGTATGCTTATATCTTAAAAAGTTCGTAACGGATTTTGATGTGCCTCTTTTTAATAGTAGAGTGATTCAAGAGGAAGGTTATGTGTATAATACATGCATAATATATTTAATATCAGTACCCGTGCGAAACTGGGGCGGGTCTCTAGTTTATTAAAACTAACCCATGACTCTCTCAACATCAGAACAATAAAAATCTTTCTTTGTATAGACGTACAATTTAAATTCTAATTTAAATGTATCGTTGCACCTTCGATTAATAAAAAATAACTTTCAAAATCATAATCAAACTTTCATAATATCTCTTTCCAAAGTGGAAAATCATCCAATGACTTCTCCCGCTCTAAGGTGGAGCAAGAAATCGTGTCAGACTTTCACTGACACAAACCACAGCTACATAGTTGTGCTCGTGATCATGGCCAAGAAGAATGATCCCTTCTTGGCCATTCGCATTCCAGGACCACAGGTTTCCCTTATAAAGTAAATCCGAGACGCCATTAAATGGCTCCGATTCTGCTAGGTCCCTACGGTTTTTTAACATTTCTGCGAGTTGCAGACGGCTCGGGCTCTGTCCGGATGATTACCGGACGGTCGCACGGCAAGCTATACATTCGTTGTCACCAAGCCCATGGTGGTAGAAATAAGAGTTGGCAAGAATAAGGTGGATAGAAATCAGAGTTGGCAAGGCCTTAGTAAGTCCTTTCTTTCACGCGTGCGGTCGCCTCCATCACTAGCACTACTGCTTCGCATATGGAAGCACTCCCCCTCTATACTACGCCTGGAGTGAAGTGCTGCCGTACCGTGGTGTCGCGGTCGGTGATGGCGTACTTGAGGCGCGACTCCAGGCCGCGGATCTGCGAGTCCACCGTCGTCAGCTCCGACTCCTTGCGGGACTTCTTCATCGACTCGCGGAGCTCTTCCGTCAGTTTTTCCTGAAAGTATTACAGGACTCAGTATGCATCAAAGTACACATAACAATTTTCATTGAAAGTATCGAGTACCAGATCTCCTTAGTTGAAAAAAAAAAATTGGTTGCCTGTAAAGTCGGTATACGGGCGAAAGTTTTACGTGACAACGACTTTGAGTGGTGACGCGTGCCTTTCACTTTTTATGTCTGTCTCTCTCGCTCTTAGGCGGGCTAACCATGCCGAAATTACTACTAATGAAACTACGATGTTCCGTTGAGATTTTGAGCATTTTCTCTTATAAACCTAAGCAGTGTGTCACTGTATATTTAAGAGGTTCTAACGATCCTTCCCACAAACATAACAAGAATATTTAGAAGAACAATTATATATCAATATGCTATTATTATTTTAAACACGTTGTTCTATTGGTAAAAATATTTTTACAATAACGCTGCGTCTTAATACTCAACGTAGATTCGACTACGATGCAAACAGACACGGTCACTCGAATTCAACGCGAGACGTAAATGAGCGCGCAGCTGCCCCGCTATAACTGCAATTTATTTAAAACAAGCCACCGCATCGTAAGAATTCGCACAAAAGTCGAAACCCGCCAACCAATAAGCGAACACATCGGTTAGTTCGTTTCCATTCCACACCTACGTACAGTTAGTCACGTAGTTCACTGCAATACAGTATCAATTGTTTGTTCAAATCGCGCCGCTTTGCTTGAACGTGCGTTTTCGGACGTAGGACAACGCGTAGGCGTTTATCCAACCATAAAAATTAATATCGCATCTCGGTTGACATATTACTTACGTTTATAATTGACATACATATTATTATTTATTTATTTATTTTTATAGAGCACAGCTAAACTTACTTTCAAGGTTAAATGGGACATTACAGGTGGTGGCTTTATTATGTGCATAAAGTTTTTATAAATAAATTAATATTACAAATTTTCAGTTTTGCTGTATGTACCAGCGCCTCATGCATAAAGACCTATCCAGTTATACAGTCAGTTTGACTCATACCTTCTTAGATTTGAGCTGTGAGAGGTGTTTCTCGTCCCACCGCTTGGCCTTGCGCGCCAAGTCGAGCGAACCACCGGAGATAATACCAGACTTCTGGTAGAACGTACCATCGAGCGCAAGGGCCTGAAAACAAAAGAAACACATTAAACTTAAGTTTTACATATATGAGAAGCACAACCAGAAAATATCGTAAATGTTGATTGTGTACCTTCCGAAAACAGGCAGGGGAAGAGAAATCGTCATCAAATTGATGACGTTTGGAAAAGCTAATGATTCATAGACTTTTATGAAGGGTAAATTGATGATCTTGGTGAAGCAAACACTGCCTGTCCTTATTTACATTGTTTTCACAAAAAAAAATCGACATCCACCAATCCGCACTGGGCCCGCGTGGTGGATTACAGCACTATCCCTCTCCTAGAGAGGAAGCTTGACTTCCAGCAGTGGGAACATTATAAGGCTGATGCTTTGCTATGCACTCGTCAAATCACAAAAGCATTTTAGGAGTATGATTCGGAACATTAAATTGCGTTTCAAAACGCCTTTTTCAGGATAGTATAAGTAGGCAAGAAGGTTGCCAGGTTCTAACAGGATCGTCATGACAGCCTTTTGCACGACGACACTGAACGAGCCTTCACATGTTAGTCGCCTAAGATGAGGCCAGACGACTAAGGCTGATGTAATGGAGAATGGGAGAAAAGCTCCGGGGCGAAAAAAGGATTTGAATGGAGTGAACCCAAGTGGAGGGAGGGAAGGTCTATCAGTGAGACAAAATAACCATAGCGTCTTAGCGGCCGAATGATAAAGATGTGTATATATTTACATCGTATCGGCTGTTCTTGGAGCGGTCGAGGTCGTAGGCGACGCGCGAGGCGTCCTCGGGCGTCTCGCACACGAGCGCGTTGTTGGTCACGAACAGCACGGCGCGGTGGATGGCGGGCGGCTCGTAGCGCAGCACGTCGAACAGCAGCTTCACGTTCTTCGGCTCCTTTATGTCCCTGAGGCACACCATCACTCATGAGCACGCAAGAATGAAGAGGCATTAAAATACGAGTTTGTTATAGACTGCAGACAGCATCAGATGGTAACGTTGTATTCCAATTAGTTCTAAATGTTAGTTTTTTAACTTAGAAGAGGAGGAGACGATGACTTGTTTTTACACGACTACAAAAAAAAAAAATTCTTTGGTTTTGATTTTTTGTAGTAGATCAAATCTACTACAAAAAATCAAAACTTTTGGTTATTTGACGATCTTGTAATATGCAAGTTTAGAGGAAAAAAACAACAATAAACCAGTCGTTCAAAGCTAAAATTCAGAACAAGTGGGGCTTATCAATTTTTGAGAATTCATGTTGCGAGCGTCATGCTGGTATCTGCAAAAAGTCTGCTGTTTATATGTTTACAGTCGGCTCGTACCTTTATGCACAATGTTATTTCAATCTTTATTTTTAAGCAAAATTATGTTATTAATTTAAAAAACTCACCTCAATCGTTCTCGAAGTGGTTTAGCCTGGATGTAGTCGAGCGGTAAAAACGTTTCCGGCTCCAACATCCTTTCTTTCAGTACCTAGAAACAAGTAATCTTAGTATGAACCTTTCCGTAGGGACCCTGCAGAAGGGTTGAAGCCAATTAGGGCCACGGGTTTGCGCCTGAAAAAGAAGGCTCTGGCCCTAGTATGTATGGCGATGTAGGAACGGGGTAGGTTGTTTAGTCAGTAAGAGTCAGACACTTGTTTTCCGCTCCACCCAAGAACGGGACACGTCATTGGATGATTTTTACCTACCATAAAAAAAAGTATGAACCTTTCTACGTTGGTAATTACAGACACAATTAAAGAACAATAGATGTGCGAACGCCGGCGTTCGCTAGGGGGCACAAAAGTACCTGACGAGATGCGGCCAGAAAGAGCAGGTACCTCACTCATTATATCTAGAACTTTTTAATATATTGTCTAAATGCAGTTCAAATTTTGGAAAAGAAAAGTCAAACCTCTTTCAAACCTTTTCTGTTCAACCAATTTCGATTGTTATTGCATTGTTGATATACTATTATGGCGTAACCACTTTTTGTTTTTGATGCCTCCCTTATGGATACGGCATAGAAGTCAAAATCGGTTGAATAGACGGTAAATAAGGTTTGTTTAAATGGCTAATCTTACTAGAATCCTAATCTGAGCAGCACTACTCCAACACTCTAGTGATTATACCCAGTGAGACATACCAAGGGTTATCCAGCTGCACCAAGTCTCATGATAGTTGTAGTATACACAGTTTTGGTCAATTGGATTACCAGCAATGGTCTGACCTGAAGACCTTATGGGTAATTTTGGCTTGCACTGCCCGACCGTTACAGTAGCGCCTTTATTCCTGATACCCCAATAGCAAATAGCCCAAACGACCAGATAGAATAGAATAGAATAATACTTTATTGTACACCAAAAAAGTACAATTTCACAGAAACATAATATATAAATGGGTACAAAGGCGTTCTTATCGCTGACAGCTTATAACCAAATGTTAAGTAAAAAATAGCTGTTACGATGCTGCTAGTAGATTTGGTGAGGAGTTACCTGGATGCAGCGGCGCGCCGTCTTCTCGGTGTCGACGACGATGGCCTCCATGTACTTGCCGAGCACCTTGGTGATGGCCACGTTGTAGCGCTTGTGCGTCGGCTGGCACATGTTGATCATGCGGTCGTACTGCACAACAAACATACCACATACTTAACACAAGTTACTTGCTTCATAGATAATTTAATCACCTGTTATAGTTATATTATACTAGCTTTTGCCCGCGGCTTTGCCCGCGTGGTATTGGGGTTGGGGTTTCCGGGATAAAAAGTAGCCTATGTCCTATTCCGGAGTGTATCCTATGCCTCTGCCAAATTTCATCCAGATCCGTCCAGCCGTTTTGGCGTGATTGAGTAACAAACAACCAAACATACAAACATCGTAACTTTCGCATTTATAATATTAGTAAGACTAGCTTTTTCCCGCGGCTTCGCTCTCACTCTACCTTACTCTACCCTATATTTTTCTTCCATAGAAACCTTCTCCTGACAATAATAAACACAACAAAAAAAGAAGTAGCGAAATTAGTTCAAGTATTCAGCAATTCATTTTTATAAAAAAAAAAATGTTTTTCCGAAGTTCCGTCGCTTGGAAAATGTTCACTTGGGGAGATCCTTCATTGACTCTGTTTTCTTTCGGTTAAGTTTAGTTTATATTATCGAGCCAGCAAGATTCTAGTATTAACTTCCCTGTTTAATTTTAATAAAAAAATTGAATAGTGCTAGTGTAATATAGCACCCTTATGCTGGTACTTTACCCGCGACTTTGTTCGTGGAAATGTTTTGAAGAAAAACTTTAATAAAAATGTCAGTCATCACACTTGAGAGAGACCTACTATATTCAATAGTGGATATATTTTGGCTGAAATGATGATGATCAAAATGTATGCCGTCCTGCAGGCTTCTCAGCTCTGTATTTAGTTATGTGAGGAATCGATTCGAGACTATAACCTGCTCTACACTACTCGCGAAGTTGGTCGAAATTGAACGAATACGTTAGTGTAGAAGGATACTTCGCTTCGCTTCATGCAACCTCGACTCGCTTCGGGCGACTTCCAGTCGTTGTCGGTTTTTGCGCCCGAGTCAAAGGACTCGAAGTGCTCCTCGCGATGTTGCACGAGTGTGTAGTCACTCGGACTTCGATCAACTTCGCGAGTAGTGTAGAGCAGGCTTATGACTTAGTAACTCACCACTCCAGGGATGTCCCTCTTGAAGCTCTCGACGATCTCCTGCTTCTTCCGGCGGCGCGCCTCCTCGTGCTTGTCGACGCGCGCGTCGCCCAGCGCCGACGCCACCTCCTCCAGCTGCGCCTGCAGCTCCGCAGCGCGCCCGCGGCACTCGCCTACGTCAGCCTGTTCAACGGTTTTACAGATGAAAAATCATAAAATAACTAAAATCCAATGTTCCGAGTTGCACTTTTTGCGAGAGTTACGTTAACTCCTCTAAACGATATAGAGCCCTAGCGTCAGCGCAAACTGGCGCCATCAATTTAACTGGTATCTCTTTGAGGCGCGCGTGGCACACAACGCGCCTTCGACTCGGGCTTGGTCCTTAACGGACGACGAGCTACCCATTTTATCATGATTTTAATACTAGGAATAAACAACAATATATGGCGCCTGCTACCACAGTGGCGGTCCCTTCATACAAGCCCAAAAGCCCGGCTTGCCTTACTAAAATGCTCGATAAAAATCAATATCAAACCCGAACTATTTAAAAGTTCACGCGCTTAATTCTTATCAAAATAACACAAAGTTCGCGCGCAGTTTCGTATACACTCGCGTAGATGCTGCACTACATATAACTATCTCGCTTACACTTACCGGCTTTTACCGGGCTTTCAAATACTATTTCTGTCACTTTCGCACTCATAGTGATGTGCCGTATAAGTACTTCAGACGTTTTGCGCCTACAAATCGATCAGTATAGAAGATTTAAGCCGCGCTTGCGCATCAAGTTGCACGCGTATGCGTGACCTTGTCAGCTTGCCACCTCTTTAGAGTTGCCGTTTTAGCAACGTTGTGAGATCTTGGAGATTATTAACGAGTTTAGAGACTTTTTTAAGATTTAACAATAGTAAAAACTAGCGGCTTTTTAAAATAACGAAATTAAATATTCAAGCGTTAACTTAAAAATAAAAAAATTGCGACATCTAGCTAGATTTTTCATATACCTGGAGACTTTTTAGCATAAATGACAACACTGGAACTTTGAATAGTTTTTGACACTCGAGTGCAACTAACTTCAGTTTTATTTGCTTGAGTGGGAAAAGATTTGTTGTTTAAGTTTTTTGTGTGTTTTCTTAGATTTTCCCAGTGTTATATGTAACTGTTTTGGTGATTTACCTACAACAATGGATGTAATTGTACCTTGTGAGGATTTAAAATGCGTTCAAGTTTTGATTGGCGAAGATAAGGTAAATCTTTAAACTTTGCTCAGAAAAAACAGTTAATTTCTTCATTAAAACCGACGCCTAATCTGCGTATCTCTCAGTCTAGTAAATCGCATAAACGAAAATTTAATAGATCAGTGTATGTATAAATTACTCACATTTTCCTACAGAGGGATTAGATTCATTATTTGACATTTATGCAAACTATTTCGACAAAAAAAAAACAATAAAAAGTTAATTGATTTGCTTCTATTCTAGTCCTGACCTAAAAGATCGTTATGTTTTGGAATTAATTGATTTCAATGACAATAACCTCGAATGTGCCTATCCCGAGTTGTTAAAGTTAGTGTATCGTGTTTTAACTATACCGGCTAAGTACAAGTTCTACCGCGAAACGTGCTTTTTCATCTCTTAAAAGTATTCATACCTATCTGAGAAATACACAAGGTCAAAAGCGTATTTCTGAATTATCAATGTTAGCTATTGAAAAACAGTTGTTGGTAGAATTAAAACAATCACCAACATTTTACTCTGATGTAATTTAATAATTTCTTAAGAAAGATAGACGATTCCAATTAGAATATAAATAATTTATTTAAATTCCTTATTACATTCTATGTAGCTATTTTTTTGAAACTTACTGTTTTGTTTTTTTTTTTTTTGTCTGTAACCTGTTAGTCCTGTTAGGAAGCAAGCAACTACTTACCATAACTTTGTTTCCTCAAGCAATGAAGCAAACCAAATGGCTTTTTTCAAAGCCACCGGAGGTATGCAATTCCTGATATGTTTATTATATTCAATCTAGTACTAGCATGCCTTCAGTTAGTGAAATTGAAGAAAAAAGAGGAAAGACGATGGATGAATTCACTTTTAATTTATAAAGAAAATTATATATAGAAAATTGCGATGATACATACATACGTAGGTACTTACATATTCAGTCCAAAACTGAAATTTCTTTTTTTGAAATCGGTTAAAAATTTTTGGGCTTGTTTTATATTGAAACCCTAGGCACGCCACTGTTAACAGACGACGAGCAACCCATTTCTCGCTGCCCTGTAAGCAAGATTTCTAAATAAAAAGATCCACAACGTTTACCTGCAGTTCGGCGCGCAGCCTCCTCTGCTCCTCCAGCGCTTGCTCCGAGCTCTTGATGTGCTCGTTTAATTTGTCCACACGCTTCATGGCTTCATTCCGCTCGTGACCCTGTGGCGTTCATATATTAGTTAATGTAAGGAATATACAGAAAAAATTGAAGATAACTTTTCGGACGAATAAATACCTTACCTTACTTTGTTGTACCTTAGAAACTGGTAAACATTCTATCAACTAAATCAATAAATACGGTTGATTGTTGCTAATTCAATCAACTCGCAATCCTCAATTGGAAAGTATTTAAAACATTATAATATACCACCAACTAAAACATCTACTTAAGAAATGTAATGCATGTATTTCAGGCAGATTTTTAAACGACCATTTATAAAGAACTCAAATATGGGATAACTCTGAACTTTATATCCTACAAAATAGAGCAGAGATTTCGAAATCAAAATTTGGATTACATATTTTTCTCTTTTTTATTATTTGGTTTACCTTCTGGCGGTGTTTGTTCTCGAACTCGCCCTTCCTGCGCAGCTCGTTGTCCAGTCTGTCCTGGTCCGCCTTCTGCTCGCGGTTGACGGAGTCCAGCTCTTGCAGGTACCGCGCCGCCTGGCGGGACGCTTCCATCTTCAACTCCTCGTATTCACGTATCTAGACACACAAGTTGGAGTTTCACATTATTTAGCTTCAAATGTGCCATAAAAATTGTCGCAGAGTTTGGGGTTGATAAACACCTATAATATTCTATGAATTTAGAAGTCAATTATATGTCGGGCGTTTGAAAATAGCTCATAGAAGATTTTCAGTAATAAATTGAATGATTTATCTGACAGATTTTGACTTATGAAATAATGCTTATTCCAATTTTTTTAAAGTATTTCGCCAACACAGATGGGGCCAAATTATTTTGAAAAAAGAAAAATTGTTCACATTGTATTATCTTTTTAGCACCATTATTGTCCAGTTTCATTTCAATTTTGTGAATTTTCATTGAATATTAACATTGCTTTTTTAAAATTAGATCTTGTATATCTATAGATATACAAGATCTAATTTTAAAAAAGCCTCAAAAATTCCTTGATCGTGCATACTTAATATATAGTTCATAGTTCAATCTTAGCTTGGGTGTCAGAGGTGTCTATTTCTGTGATATTTTACAATTTACTACAATTTGTGTTTTTATGGAAATGCCTAATTCTTGTTAAATTGTATGTTGGAAATAAAGATTTTTATTATTATTATTTCCTTTATTTGCAATTACACCATATTCTATACATTTTTAAATATTTTCTTAAAATAAAAAAATAAAATAAAAAAACATTTAAAAATATAAAAAATAGTAGCCCACCGGCATCGGGAACAGGGTCCAAGCTACCGGTGGTCAGGGCTCCTGAGAGAGGAACCTCCGGACAATACGCGCCGTGTCCAGGAGTACTGCCCTCTGAATCAGGCCCTTGATCCAGCTGCCTAACGAGAGCCTCCTCAGATGTTGGTCGAGGCTCTTGGCTATTAAGCCATTGGCCGTCACAACTATCGGCACAATGACTGCTGTGTCCACTTCCCACATGTCAACAACCTCGCGAGCCAAGTCAAGATATTTAGTTTGTTTATCTTTCTCAGCCTTCACGAGGTTCTCATCATGAGGGACCGCTATATCAACAATCATTGTGCGACGCTCCAGACGATCTATCACCACTATGTCAGGCTTATTGGCAACAATAGTCCTGTCAGTGATGATAGATCGGTCCCAATACAATGTGATATGGCCATTGTCGAGAACTGGGTCGGGCACATACTTATAGTACGGTACTTCTGATTCCACAAGGTTGTATTTAAGAGCAAGTTGCTGGTGGATGATCCTGGCTACAAGGTTGTGTCTATGCAAATAATCTCCGTTAGCCAGATGAGAACATCCAGAAATAATATGTCGGATTGATTCCCCGGGCCGGTGGCATGCCCGACAGATGTCAACCGTACCGTCCTTCACAATGTATTTCCGGTAGTTGTTCGTCATCATAACTTCGTCCATTATCGCAAAGACAAAACCTTCGGTTTCCCCGAAAAGGTCACCAAAACGCAGCCAGGATACGGACGCTAAAAAGTCTACATCGGGCCCATGTAAGGCCCGGTAAAAACGCCCGTGAAGCTCCTTGCTCTGCCATACTTCCCTACGGTCATTAGTATCCAGTACCACAGGTTTGCGCCAGTTCTCGTTAGCCAAGGAGAGCGGAGTGAGGCCCTTGTCCACCGCTACCACATCACGATGCATACCCACGTCGGTTTCTAGGAAATATTCCCTGAGACTGCATACCTCGCGGTTGTGCAGGGTCTTAGCATTTAAGAAGCCACGACCCCCACACTTCCGCGGGATATACAGTCTCATCACCGATGATCGTGGGTGATGCATCCGATTTGCGGTAAGCAGCGTGCGGACCCTCCTATCCAAGGCGTCAAGTTCTGTCTGAGTCCATTTGAGTATGCCGAAAGAGTACATCAACACCGGCATGACCCAGCCGTTGAAAGCGCGCACCTTGTTCCCGCCTGATAAAAGACTGTTGAGTACTTTGTTCAGGCGGCCGAAGAAGCGTTCCTTCAACGACTGTTTCACGTCATCAGCATTGATGCCTAACGCTTCCGACATACCCAAATACTTATAGGTTTCGGTTGGAGAAAGGGATCTCAGGTTTATGGAATCCGTGAGTTGCGTACCCACGGATTCCACAACCTCCCCTCACTTTACATGCATGACTGCACATTTGTCCACACCAAACTCCATCCTGATGGCACTACTGAAGGTTTCAGTGACTTTCAGTAGCTCCATCAGCTGCAGATTGTTGGGGGCAAATAGCTTCAAGTCATCCATGTAAAGGAGGCATGTTATTATTATTATTATTATACTTTTATCATTAATTATTCATGTAATTTTGATAATATTGAAATTTTTTGCCTTTCGGCGTAACATAGGATATACCAAACCCTTTTACTGGCAATGATTGTGCCCACTAAATTAGTATGTAAACGAATGAATATAAAAACATGTAGACATATGTTAACCTGCGCCTCCTCGAGATGCACGTCGGCGCGGCCGGCGTGCGTGGTGCCGAGCGTGGAGGTCTCCCACTGCGCCTTCTCCTCCTCCACCTGGCGCAGCTCGTCCTCCAGCTTGCGGATGTCGGCCTGGTGCGCCTCGTGCGCCTTGCGCGCCTGCTCCAGCGTCTTCAGCGCACTCTCCAGCTTCTTCTGCGTGTGAGTCACTCGCTCCTTCGCTTTTATGAATGTAGGACGCTTCTTTGAGATTTCGGCTTCCTGTTGGAGAAATAGTAAGAGGATTTTATTAGTAATCTAAGAAATCTCTTGAAAACGTATTTCAACATCTAAACTTTCCCTTATAAAAAGGAAAAATATATAATATTTTTGTTTTTAATGAGTATATTTAAAAAATACTGGGCCAATTTACAGCTACTTTGTCACTGAGCGACACATGCGTGTATTTTCTACTTTCTCGCGTACACGCGTATGTAGAGAAAAAATATGCATGATTTTTTTCTACTCTATACCTTTAAAAGGTCGTATGTTTTATCCAATACACTTATGAATGTTATATTAACATCGAATTTTTTTTGTCTTGAAAGCAAGCAAAGAAGAATCGTTTTAATCATTATTATTATCAAGATTATTCACATTTAAAAAATTATAGTAACAAAAAGCATCTGCTGTTGTACTTGTTTACTAGTCAAGCAAAAATCTGAAAGTAGCCCCCACTCACCACTTCACGGATCTCCTGCTCAATCTTGGCCGTCTCTCTCTGCACGGTCCCCGCTTCCTTCTTCTTCTCTTTGAGTGTTTCCTCCAACTTCTGTCGCTTCTTCTCTATCTTGGTGAGCTCCGACTGCTTGTGTTGGAGGTCTTCCTCCATGGACTGGATCTCTTTCTCGTTGTGGTACAAGTGGTACAGTTGAAGCTCGATTTTTTGTTCTTGCTGTGAGGAAGAAGTTAAAATAGAGTGTACTTAGATTAGACTCAGATATTAAAGTTATGTTTTCTTTAAAGCACACCTGAAGAAAATATTCAGGATCTGTGTACTATAATAATAAAAATAATTTCGTGCCAGACTGCAACAGCTGGCTGTAGTAACATGTGAAACCAAAAAGGGCTGTATGTCTCCCCTTAAACATCCCATACTGACTCACCAGTTCCTCCTTGAGCCGAGTGTACTTCTCAGCCTCCTCCTTCTCGAACTTGGCCTCCTTCCTCTCGGCGGCCACCCCCTTCTTCTTCTGGTAAGAGAACTGCGCCTCCTCGTCGGCTCGGTTCACTTCGGCGCGACAGTGTTCGTACTGTTCTTTTAGGACTCCAGATCTGATAGTATCAAGTCAACCAATTAAAAATCATCTGAAGTAAATTTCACAATTCAGCATGCAGTTTTCTATGATAATGATGCAATTCAAGGGCATTCATACTTAAGTCGCCACATAATTTTCATAACATTCTCATTTAACCATTTTTTTAAGGGTTAACTATTGAGCCTACCACACTGCGCGAGTGTGATTCATCACAGCTTTGCTGCGCAGGCCGATTGTTACACAGAACCCCGTGAAGGTTGGACGATCGACTCACAAGAGATCATATTTTTTAAGAGCACTTAATGAAAAAGTGCTTCGCAAGTTCTGTGATGTGTATGTACATGACAATAACAACGTAAATAACACGCTCTATTCATTGGCTAAGTGATAAAAACAATAATTTTGAAATACAATTAAAATTAAATCAGGGATACCGGGACTACATTTTAATTAGCATAATTTTTATAAAACCACTACATTTATTAACTCCACTAATTAACAAAGGTTCCTTTCTCCAACTTAAAACAGACAAAAATTGCTAAGTTGCCTCGACGAAGTACTCATCGAAGTTGATCGAAGTCCGAAGTATGTGACTACACACTCGTGTAACCTCGCGAGGAGCACTTCGAGTCCTTTGACTTGGGTGCATAAACCGAGAACGACTGGAAGTCGCCCGAAGCGAGGCGAGGTTATACGAAGCGAAGCGAAGCCGTTCTAAACTAACGTATTGGTTCAACTTCGACGAACTTCGCAAGTAGTGTAGAGCAGGCTTTACATTATTATATCCCGCTATTATTCCACATACCCACTGATCTCCTCAAACAGAGCAGTTCTCTCCTTGGGGTTCTTCATAGCGATGCTCTCGACGGCGCCCTGGAACACCAGGAAGTTCTTGGCTTTCACGTTGATGCCCAGCTTCTCTAGCTCACTCAGGTACAGGGATGTATTCACTGACTGTGGACAAAATAATAGTTATATACCTACTTAGAACTTTATGAAGAGATGATTATATCAAAGACTAGCTTTTGTCAGCTGCTTCGCCCACGTACGTAAAATGTAGCCTATGTCACTCAGTGGAAAAGCAGCTTTCTAATGTTGCTAAAATTTTTCCAATCGGACCAGTAGTTCCAGAGATTACCTCCTACAAACAAAAAAACAAACTTTACTTCTTTATTATATTAGTGTAGATGTAATGTTCTAATCCTATAAGGGTTCTGTTTTTTTCCTTTTGAGGTACAGAACCCGAAAAATAATGACAGCAAGGTTGACGAAATGGTTTGGGTGTTCCACCGGATGTCGCGGGTTCGATTGCCGCACAGAACAAATGTTTGACATAGCTACTACCTACTGATAGCTGTTTCGGGTGTGGTGTGTTGGGTATGTGAATTTACACATTTGCGTAAATATTCACTAAAGAGAAGTAATAATTATCTAATGTGAGACATTAAAAACAAAATTAAGTACATTTTAATTTACATTATAACTTTAATTTTATATAATCAAGTTCCCACTGGGAAGAGGGTAGGACAAAGAAAAATAATTTTGTGTATAGAACAGTAGGAGATATCATAAAATAACTGTGTTCACTAATTTATACCCACCAAACCATAAAAAACCATATAAAAAAAAACACCACAATTATGATGAAAGAAAGTATTCCTTATTTTGATAAGATACAAGAACCTGAGCAGAACTGGGACACAAAATAAAGAAAACTGAAAATGCATGTACCTACAGCTGGACCAATTTAGCTAATTTCTTTTTATTGCGTATGTTATTGTTAGTAGGTTCTTATGAAAGAATAAATTAAGAAAACTGAAAGAACTGGATTAGGAACCTTTGAGAAAAATAAAAAATGCTGTGCCCAGTTTTGACTGGCTTGTTGGTCTAGTGGTTAGTAGCCCTGACTGCTAAGCCAGAGGTTGTGGGTTCGATTTCCACCCAGAACAAATGTTTGTGTGATGAGCACGATCATTTGTTCTGTGTCTGGGTGTTATTTATCTATAATATGTATATATTTAGAAATATATAAGTATGTTTATCAGTTGTCTAGTACCCATAACACAAGCTCTGCTTAGCTTGTGACTAGACAACGTTGTGTGATAGTTGTGGCTATATTATATTATATTATAGTTGTGTGCATGGACTTATGCCTTTTGCTGAGATGCCAGAAAAGGCTTGCTAAAAAAAAATAATACTGACCTGTCCATCAATCTTGTGTTCTGATGACTGTCCAATAACAGATCTCTGGAACTGCTTCTCAGTCAGGTCCTCCAACACAAACGTTGCTGTCACAGACGCACTGCAATATCATTTTAGTTTTATATAATTGTATATTTGGTGTTGGCGTTTTTACTGTGACAATATGATAACTGTGACTTATTGCATGGTCAAAGTAAAATGGCAATTTCATATGAACACATAAAATTATTATGAAACAGGATATCTTCAAAAACACTAACTTTATAACAAAGCTTTATCTGTGCAAAAATCAAAAATTAAAAATGATAGTCTACAGGACTTTCTACTGCAATAATCATAATAATCATTTTTATTCAGGTCAAATGTACCCTCATAATTATAATGTATTCTCATATAAAACATCACAATGCCAATAAAATCAAATAAAATTGAGTTTTATATAATTAAAATGAAAATCAATTAACTAAAATCAAATGTAAAAAATTAAAATCAGATTAAAAGACAACTAAGTAAACAGAATAAAACCTATTTGCCTGTGTGACATAAATGTGTTCAATGACATTTGTGATAGATTGAAATCATGGACACAAAAAATATCATTGTTTGTTTTTTGTAATCCTAATATTGTAAATAAAACTGTAAGTACTTTATGCAATCATATGATTTAACTTTTAGACAACCATAATTAAAGACACAATTAAAACAATCGGTGGGTGAACGCCGGCATACACTTGGAGCTCAAAAGTTTAAGAAGAGTCAAGTGTACAAGCAACCCTAGAGCATTAGATGCAGCATATGCCACATGTTTAGATTATGATGTTTTATAAATATACACTTTCATTGACAATGTTATGAAAAAGTAGAATTCTCTGTTAACTTACAAGTAATAAAGGTGAAAAGAATTATAATGGCCTTCTTTCCATCTATGATTTTTATTTTGGCATTACTTCTTTTTTAATAAGTAATTTAAATAATTTTTAATTCATGAAGCCCCAATCGAGCGCCGGCACTCGAAAACCTATTGTTCTTTAATTGTGTCTGTAATTGAAATAGTCAACAGGCTAAAAAACACTTTAATATTAATCAGATTTTTTATTAAATGCTGTGAAAGTCACCTCAAATTTTCATTTTTATTCCTCTGCAAGTTTAATTCACCTCATTTTACAGTTAAAAAACAAAATAAATAGTGTGAAATGTAAATGTACACTGTGTGTTTACAGTACTTTGAAATATGATTCCTTTTCAAAGCAACAATTGTTTCAATACAATAATATGTTAATTTTGTGCAATGTTACCTTCTTGACACAGGTTTGTTGATGGAAGCGCCGTGTATCAGATCACTGAGGCGTTTTACACGCAGCAGCGAAGTCTTCTCACCCATCACAAAACTCACGGCATCCATGAAGTTAGACTTGCCTGGGAGAAATATTTGTATGTATAAAAGGCTTCTTTTTCATTTGAATACGAATTAAACTATATAAAATCTTCATAAAAAAAAATCTTTAAAATAGTAAATAACAGGAACAGCGAATAGGATCCAAAGCATTAAGTCTTTCTGCTCAGGTCAAGATAAAGGAAACTCCTAGCGATCTGTCTCACTTTCTGTACCAAACCTTAACGCTCCAACCTAGCGAGGCCTCCAAATTTTGGTTGAGACTGATCTCTAACAAACCATTGTGATGGCTGAGTCGACATCTCACGCGTCTACAACTTCGCGTGCCAGGTCAAGAAACTTGTGTAAGTTATGATTTTATACGACCAATTACACAGGTCACCAGCGTTAGCGTTGGTCTCAACGAGTGCCTCTTTTTATTAAGTTGCGAGAAATAGAAAAAAATGAGAATATGGTGAACACAAACACATTTGTTACTGGCACAATTTGTATTTGGACTAAAATTTATGCGATCTGGAAGACAGGGAAGTTTTTATACACGCTTTTCCTTCTTACCTGATCCGTTGGGGCCCACCACGGCCGTAAAAGACTCCATGGGGCCTATGCGGTGGTGTCCCCGATAGGATTTGAAGTTTTCCATATCAATATACTTGAGAAACGCCGGCATTTTGGCTGTTGTTTACTAATTTTGTATCACCATTCGAAAATAATACAATTAATTACTTAAAATAAAATATTAGCGCCAAACATCGTCACATCAACATAGCTTGCTGTCAAAAATAAATGTCAAACAAAACAATATCCGCCATTTAAACTAGGGTGAGCCTGAACTCTGGACTTGACACGAAAAAACCGGAAATATGTTTAGTCGATTTTACACGTGGATTTGAACTATCGTTATACATGTGTCACTAGCTTTTTTATTCAAAATATCAAAGAAGCTAAACCTGGAACGAACGGTTATCGTTAAATGTCAAATAAACGTCAAAAACAGGTATGCCAGGTATTTATTTATTGACTTCCTTCCATTGTATTTGATTTATGTATAAATCGATTATGAGTGATCCTACTGTATAAAATTTATGACTGCTAAAACTATGTCAGGTGACCACAGCTCCGGTAGTAATGTCGACTTAACTGATCCTGATGAAGTAGTGCTAATGGATCCTATCGACCACGAACGCTGTCGCTACCCTTACTGTATTGTTTGGACGCCTATTCCTGTGCTAACGTGAGTACTCACATTTTATTTACTAATTAAGACACCATGATTAAATTAATAACTATTCCTGATTACGTTCCGCCCTCGAAAACGCATGCGAAATAACCGGTTCTGCACTAAACTCAATGGGAAAGAATAGGTTTCTTTTATTTTGGCTTCATTTTAAAATCCAAATATTTTATTGTTATATTATTATATATAACAATGCCTTTTCATTAGTACCAGTTGTTTAAAGGACTGCTCTACAAGATCCATTTAAATAAGGAATTATTATTTCAGTCATAGTGTAGATTGTAAAAAAAAGAAAATTATCTACTATTTGCAGGTACAAGTAAAAAAAGGTTAATAAATAATAATAGTTTATTCTTATATAAATTTTTTGTACAAGTAATTTCATATAGTACTAATAATTGGAAACATTAATTGTTACAAATCTTGTAAAAGTAGTAAGTAATATTGTGATAATTATTGCCAATAGTGTGTTTGTTGAACAACAAATAGGATCATAGCAAATATGAGCACCTGGCTTATCAATTTTGAAACCACTTTTCCTTCTATAATACAAATACTATAACAACTTATTAATCAAATAACACTATTGGATAATAATAGATGAACTAAACTAAATAAGGAAAAATAGCTAAGTATATTGTATTTTTAGATGGATATTTCCATTCCTCGGTCACATGGGCATCTGTATGTCATCAGGAATAATCAGGGACTTTGCTGGTCCATACTTTGTGTCTGAAGATTTGATGGCATTTGGGAATCCCACAAAGTATTGGCAGTTGACTCCACAGAAGGCTGTCAATGGACAAGCAGGGTGGGATGCAGCTGTCTCTGAGGCGTCAGAAATTTATAAAAAAAGAATGGTACTTACACTAAACAGTATATTTACATTTGGATTCATTGGATATTTTGTCATCTTTATATTAAATAACATTTGTGATGGCAAAGAATTCAATTAGAATACAATAGAACTCAAATTTAAATTATCTTGTCACTTATTCAATATTCAATGTATTATTTTCTACCTCAAAATAACCCATTCAATATTCAGTATATATAAATGAGTAATTATTGAATGTTCAATTTCCAGCACATTTTGTTCTATGACAACTGCCACTCTCATGTGGCCACGGCTCTAAATATCATGAGTTATGGTGGCTGCAAGAATTGGAACATGGTGAAACTGGCCCTGTATATGATCCCATACTCAAAATATGTCAGGTAATATTATTAATATAAATATTTAAAATGATTATATGCCATGGCAGTAAAAAATATTATTGTTTCCTAAATTCATTCATTTATTCTTTTCCCAGTTTTGGAGCATTTCTGAAGACTTGGGTGCCATTCCTGATAATAGTAGCATTTATAGTCGGCCTGGCGGCAATGATATAAGGTGTGGTCCAAAAGCTGTATTCAGAATAATGGTTAAGTATAGAATCCATGTCTTCTGTAGTGGATTTCTTAATTCAAGACTATGTGGCGGACATGATGGTGCTGGATGTGCTGGTGGTGGCTAGGGACAGTGGACTCAGTGATGTGTGGTATGAAGCAGCTCCACAATGTATAACCTGATTGCCTAGTTATTTTATGTAATGTCGTAGTTGTGTAAGCTACACATCTGTTATGGTACATTCTCAAAAACTATTATTGTATTGTTGTTACTTATTCTAATTTTATACTAGATGTTGCTATGTCATTAGTGTATTGATAATTATGTTAGGAAGCACCTGTGGTACATTAGACGAGATATTTTAGAATTTTATTTTTGCCACATTTTAAATATAATTTATATTGTATCAGAATATTATTCTTATTGTTTTTATCTATGGGACTAAGTATTTTCTTGAAACATGTCTGGAATGCTGCCAACTTTGGAAATCAATGTTTGAGTGCATTATAATAAAATATTTTTATTTAGAGTTTCAATTTTTATTTACATCTTCATTATTTTTACATTTTTCTACACTTTCATTTATTTTAACAGATATAATAATAAGACCTTAATGAAATCCATCTTTTAACAATAATTCAATTATCTTGTGTATCACATTCTTGTGAAAGCCTCACATGTGAAGATATAAAATACCTCCATGAGGTCTTCAGTTTCCTCTTATATACTTATATGTCACATTCTTTGCACTTGATCTACCAAATTAGAAACTACTTTTGAAAAAAAAAAGCATAATATGTAAAAATAAAAATTCTTAAACATAACTGAAGACATGAGTGGATGGAGATGTTCTGTCACATATTTAGGCATTCTGCTTTAAGCTTTGTTTAATAAATTATGCCCTAGAAAGACAAGTAACTGCCATAATGAGAAATTATGTGTATGAAAAACTAATAAAATGAATTATACATATGGCTCTAAATCTAATATACAGGTTCACTTAAATTAATTGCAGAATGATGGATGATATATCCCATGTTTTTTAAATTGACATCCACTTATTGCTTTTTTAAAAAAAAAAAATAGCATTACTGATTACAAGAAAAACTAACTCGAAAGTGTCAGACAAACAAAATAAATAAGTATGAAAATTTTGAAGCTTGCTTCTGTGAAATTAAATTTATGTGATATATGAGTCCATCATTCAGTTATGTCAGCAATTATTTGTTGTTTCACATCTGGTAAAAGAGTTTTCACATTGTCTCCTGTAAGCTAGTGGCAAACTCTGTAGTGGCTTCAGCTGAAGTGAGGGTGCCTCTGTCTTATGGCCTGCATATACACAGTCCAACTTAATGTGTAAAGTATCACATCCAAAGCATCACTTATTTCCTAGGCCTAGTTCAACCTTCCTTACACTGTATAGTGCATATTTCAAATTATAAACTATACATCGTAAATAAAAATCTTTTTGATTCCAGATAACAATACAAAAATATATATTTTTAATCACATATTAAAATTTAATGTGGTAGGGATAACCCTATAGTTAAATTAAAAAGATGAAACCCTATTTATATATTGTCATATCAATTGTTTACTGTAACATGATATTATACTAACTTACATAGTATTAAAAACCTATTTATCAGCATTTGATTTCCTTGTTTTTATGTCCTCATATTAGCAATGTTACCTCTTTTGCCAAATAACACTTCAAAGATGTTAGCTGCTCAATATATTTCTGTTTTGTAAAAATAAAAATCTTCATTGCACAAATCTGGAGGATTCCTACTAATAAATGATTTCACAATACAACCACATTTTTTCATACCATATTATACAGAGTCTTTTAAAACACATGCTACAAATTAGAAATAATAAAAATAAAACACTGGACAATATTACTTTCATTGCTGTTAATTTCTGTACTGATGATAACTTTGTTTCAACATTCCTTGAGAACACTGCGTTCTACAGAGAAGTCATAATCATAACTGCTTACATTTACTTTGTTGGTCAAGAATGCAAGAAGATCTGCAACTTCTGTAGCAAAACTATCTTTGTTTGACGCCATTTGCAGTGTTTTCGACATAGCAAAAGGGACTCCTTGTAAGTAGTGGAATGTCGGATCTATTAAGGCGGCTCTTGGCGTAGGGACGGGCGGCGCTGGTCTTTGGGCGTAGGGGGATGCGATGCCGCCACCACCACCACTCACGTTCGGGTAAAGGTTGCTTCTGGGAGAACTAGGGTCTACCACAACGAACCCATCGTCTGATCGCGCTCCAGGAATCGGAGGAACTTCGCCTTCTACCTCTACCTCCACGGGTGATCTTCGTTTACCAAATATTGATGAAAACATTTTTATAAAATTCACACGATGTTTTATTCGTACTTCAATTTAATGTTTTTTTTTTACGACTAATATTACCTAAAATAATGAGTCAACTTTTCTCAGTTTGTGAAATTTTTGACATTTGACATGACAGATTAACCTCTCGTTCCGAAATGCGTCATAAGCTAAAATATACGCATCCAACCAACGAGCAACAACACAAGGGGGGCTTACCATGACTTGCTCAAGCAGGCCTGAAGTTGAACAGTACGAACTGGCGTTTTTGTTCTATGACTTCGTTCTTCTTCGACTTCGTTCTATGACTTCGGCTTGCTAAATGGCGTTTACAAAATCCACTCACCTTTTTTTTGTATAGACTTCGTATTATGGCGTATTTGACTATAATTGACCATGTTCTTAAGCGTCTGTAATATAAAATTAAATGATCTTCAAAAAGTTACATTATTTTGAAGACGTACGGTATATTGGTATTAGACTGTGCTGTCAAAGTACGATTGTTTACTTTTCGAAGTAAGCTTGTTTTTTAAAGGAAATTGACTCACTGGGAATTGTTTCGTTTACATTTCAATAAGTGGTCATGGTAAGCCCCAGTTATTATCCAATAGTCTTTATATTTTGTGACTATTAAAGGTCGGATTAGCTTTTGACGCAAATCGGAACGCGGGGATAATGACAGCGTAAATGCGAAAACAGATTATTGAAATGCGACGCCACACCACGAGTCGCCAGTGTCGATACCCGCGTACGGCGTACACCTTGCACAATACTCGGTTTCTAATGTGATTCTGGTCCAAAGACATTAAATACCAATAGATAGGACATAGCGAACAAAGGCATGATCCGATAGTTGTTACCTAGGAGTATTGTATTGTATATCGGAGTGGTATCCGAAACTCCACGTCTAAAGCGCGTATTTTGCGTACGAGTAGTAAGTCGCTCAGTCTAGTGTAAAACCCGTGTCCTGTTTCTGAAAGGAAGGTCTTACCCCGGTATGAAGCATGGTGCATCATGAGGGGAAGTACTGTTGCCTCTAAATCCCCATATTGGCTGGCCAGCAAGCAGGCACGCCGCTTCGCGGCACTTCTTGTCATATAGTACCATCCATATGAATCAAACATCCATAGATACACATTTATAATATTAGTAGGATAGGTTCGAAATAAGCTAGGGTATGGTTTAATAATAATGCAAATAAACACTGCTGGGACTATGGCCCGTACCCTCTACTAGAGAGGTGGCCTGTATCCCAGCAGTGGGAACATTTAAAAAAAGCTGATGATGTTGACGATGATGATAATAATTAATTCAGGTAACAATGAATGATCCATAATTATAGTAACAATTGTGCAGTGATTGTGCAGCGATTTGTTTCTGTCACTTAACATTTTGCAGTTGCAGTTATGAAAAAGCCTTGGTTGTCCAAAGCTTTTTCATAACAAACGTTTGTCCTATAGGAGATAGCACAGTATACACCGTGAAATTTAAATGGTTGTTTTCCCTCAGCGAAGTGGTTGTGTCTTGGTAATGCAAACATTTGATAAAAAAATAAAATATTAAAAACAAGAAATGGACCTGTAGAGTGCAAGCTAATTATGACGTATCACAACGTGCGAGAGCTTATTTTGGTTTAAATATTTAATGAATCGGTTTCCTTTGACGGCGGGCTGCTCATGCGACTCTAGTAGTACCTACAAATTACGTCTAATGTTACTATTGTTTTCGCTTTTTTGAGTTGATGAATATTTTTAATAATTATTTATAAAAAAAAACTTTTTCATTTTTTTATTTTTACTGCATGTTTCAAAAGTACTCCTTATGGCAAGTCATTCTGCCGCGGGAAAACAACCATTTAAATTTCATGGTGTATACTTTTGATTTCAGTCGGTTGGTGAATAGGTATAGTCGTTAACATGTAATTTGAATTTAATATATATCGGAAATGATAAATGATATTTATTTTGTAAATAGGTTTTAAAATAACACTTTTACACGTCAATATTTTTTTCTTTTCGTCAGTTTAGGCTATATGAGTCCGGTGTTTCCTAGCTGACTACCCTGTGGAGTTGCAACGCCGGGGCGAAGATCCGCTGCCCGAACATGTCGAGGCGTGGCGGAAGGAGCTCCGGCGGGATCTCATGGTGAAGTGGAAACAGCGACTGTCGCAACCCAGCGCTGGGCACACCGTAATCTCGGCGGTAGTGCCCCTCTTTGAGGCGTGGCTGGATAGACCTCACGGCGTCCTCACCTTCCGCATGACGCAGGTTCTCACCGGACATGGGAAGTTCGGGAGATTCCTGCAACGGATTCGTGCGGAAGAGACGTCCGGGTGTCGCCACTGTGAGGCGAGCCCGGAGGACACGGTGGAGCACACGGTGGAGGTGTGCCCTGCTTGGGAAGAGCATCGCCGTGTCCTCGTGGGGGTGATCGGCGGCGGCGACCTCTCGCGCCGGGCCCTGGTTCAGGCCATGGTCCGCAGCGAAGAGGAATGGCAGGCGGTCGCCTCCTTCTGCGAAGCAGTAATGCTCGTAAAGGAGGAGGCCGACCGCATAAGGCAAAGGCAACAGCGCCCTCGCCGTAGCCGTCGCCGCCGCGATCCTGCCGATATCCGGCCACCGTAGACACTGGCTCGCGGACGGTGAGCAATGGGTAGCTCGCCGTCCGGTCGTCTGGTAAGACCGAGTCCAAGTCGTCAACGGCGCGCACCGTTCCCGCGCGCCTCAAGGAGTTGTCAGCAAACTGCAGGGGCCCTTCAGGGTCGAAGCCTCCTGGAGCCTAGAGGGTAGTGAAAACTGTTACCTCGACTCCAGGAATAAGGCAAGGAAGGTACGGGGTAGGTTTTTTAGTCAGTAAGAGTCTGACACTGGTCTCCCGCTCCGCCCAAGAGCGGGTTTCGTCATTGGATGATTTTCACCTACCATAAAAAAAAAAAAAAAAAGCTGACTACCCTGAGAAGAAACACCGAAACAAACTCAGGGGTCATAGTCTCTTTTAAAGTCCATACAATGTGTACAGTTCTCATCATACAGGTATAAGGTCATTTATTTACTTTCAGTTGATTTTGATACAAATACAGTTATGTAAACTAACATTAATATTGTGAAATCGATTCTACAAACCGGACAACCAAAAAACACCGGTTCATCCATCACTAACTAGAAATCTTAAATGTTGTTCCCACGAAACGTTGTCCTGATTGGTGGTACACTGTCAAGTTTTCCAATAGGATTCCGCTTAGCCAATAAAAAACTAGAAAAATAGCTTATTGGTGACATGAAGAAAATGCGAACGAACTGATCATTCGACGTAAGTATTACGTCAAAATCTGGTCAAAACATAGATTTTTGGCTTGTTTTGAAGTGATAATATGTGAAGTTAAATACTTTGAGATGTATTTGTTAATAAAATGTTGTTGTTTGTGTCCATTGTGACGTTAAAATGATACAATTTAGTATGTAGAACTGTGAGATTGTGAGTTAGAAAGACATTTTTAAGATCGAGTGTTAGGAACCCCAGCTGGTGTAAGCAAGGTACTAACAGTTGGTGTACTGTGCTTGTTTCACGTATTTATGTACCTTATTAAGTTACTTCAATACCGTGGAGGTCATTTTTTCTGTAATGATGTTTGTTATTGAAGGGATCACCTTGTTGTTATTGTGTCCCACATCGCTCAAGTCAACTGTGTCATATACTCGTATGAATTGTTATTAAAATATAATATTAGAGAGATAACGAGATATACGAGTTGTTTTCGCTGCGCTTGTTTTGCTTTCAACCTGGAATCTGTACAGTAACACTAATAGCTGCTGATGCTCCATAGACTAATGAACTGTACTTGTCCAGGTTCCTTGTACTTAACAAATATATTCTGTTGTAATTACTGTAACTGTATTTTCTCAAGGCTGTTGGTTTGCTGATGATATTTTACAATAAATGTTTTACCACAATAAATGTTTTGTTTATGAATTAAAGTAACAATAAAGCTTTGGACGCATTATACTATCTAGATTGTGTTTGAAATAAAAACTTACGTATTTGTAAAGCAACATAACTTATAAATATTTATTTATTAAAGTTTAGTATATTCCTTTATATTCGTTTTTCCAACAGGTTAACAGCACCATAACATTAATTTGATATTATCATTTTATCCATTTGCTTGTAGGAAACTGGAGAAATGGCTGATGAAGCTGGCCGCTCTTCAAACAACTCAGGTATTTATTTATATTTAGTGTTAAGTTGAAACAGTCGAACCTGTTGACCTTACCTTGACTACCTCAACATTAGTCTGCTAGACTAGACATACTTACAAAATGATTAATTTATGAGTCTTTATCTCTTATAAGACAAGCCTTTTAAAATTTGTTGGTTTATGTGGCTTTTATAATCAAGAGTAATGCAAACATTTCAGTACAAATTATGAGTCTAATATGTCCCGGATACCAAAAAAGTGAATTTTCATTCGCTAATCCCTTTGACTAATAAAAAGCTAATAGTACTTACTTACTTTCTTAATAAAGGAAATATTATTCTGTGCTTTTAGTTGCACCAGTTTATGCAGTACTGTGTCTGTCCCTTGTCTGTCCAAACTACCCCAACAAGTGAAGTGAATACTCATTATACCATATCTGAAATTCTATTACACCTGTGAGCTTCCACATCAGGTACATATGACGCTTGTAGAGGACTAACCTTCAAAATTATTAGTCTGGCCTTGAATTGGTTTAATAGTGTTAGTTTTTGAATCTAACAACATATTTTGGTTCTGTTAGACATTTTTAAATCTATTTCTCTATATAAAAGTGAAATACCATTCACTGATTAATCATTAAATCTCAGAAACTATAGCACCTACAAACTTATAATTTGGCAGGTAGGTTCCTTAAAGGGTGACATCCGCTAAGAACGGGTTTTATGAAACTTCACCCCTAAGGGGGGCTGAAAATTTGTATGAAGAAACTGGCTTTCACTCGGGCGAAGCTCGAAGCATAATTTATTATAGAGTGGGAGATTGAGACATTCTTTAGATATTATTAATACATGTCAAACAGTGCACTAGTTGTGAATCTCACTTATAACTCCAGTGCTAGAATAGAAAGGTCACTAAGGACTCTATATTGATATCTCAGAAATCAAAAAAGGTATGAGAATAGACTGGCTAAGAAGCAGCCAGTCTATTCTCATAAAACAGTCAGGTGAATGACACCCTAAATTCTGGAGGCAGTTGGAAAACTGATCCAGAGACATTTAGAGCCTTCAAAAGCTGTTCATACTGAAGGAGGTAATGTCACAAGCATGAAGTAGGCTTGTGCCTCAAAGAAGAGCAATCATCACAACAAAATGATGGTGAAGATGGTCTATATTTATACATTGATATTTCTGTTTGCAATATCAAAATTACATTTTGTTACTAAATATGCATTCATAATATATTCTATTTTTTTTTCTATTTTCTATTAGAAAATAAAAATTAAATTTATAAAATGTTTGTTTATTTGCATTTATGGGCGCCAGCTTATTTGAATATATTCAACTAAAAAAAAACAAATATTTTATGAAACTGGCAACTTTATTCCAAAACGCGATATTATTAATGTGGTTCCGGGACTGTTACTAGGTTTAATACCAACTAAACGTAATAATAGTCTGGTAACTGCTTTAAATCGCATTTCGGAATAAGGCGATTAGTGTTTTCAGTAACTATCACAATAGTTATAATAGTTACCTTGGTTGTAGTGACGTAGACGAGATTTAAGCTGATATTTCGTCAATAGAATAAATAGTTGGTATTTGGATAAATATTATATTTAATAATATTATATAAACCTACTAGGAAATTATTCAGGCGCTGATGGTTCTGCATTCGAAGACGAAGTGCTTTCAACCAGCAGCCGTGCTGGGCTGCCCATTATTCTGCCTCCCTGTTCTGTCTTGGTGTGAAACCAGCATTAGTTACGAGTGTAGTGCTTTTTTTAATTTATATTTATTTATTTTTATGGTGGGAAAAATCATCTAATGACGAATCCTGCCCTTGGGCGGAGCGGGAAACAGTGTCCGACCCTTACTGACTAAACGACCCACCCCTTTTATTCTTAGCTTTCATACTTGGGTCGGACCTTCCTTTCAGAAGCTTCTTGAGGCGCGCGGGAACAGAGCACGCTGTCGACGACAGGCTTGGTCCGGCCTATTACCAACAACTGGACGGTGAGCTATCCATTGCTCACCGTCTGCAAGCCCGCGCCTACGGTGGCCACGAGTCCACGGGCTGCTCAATTCGTACTTCCCGCGCGAAGCACACGCTTCCGAGTACGCGTGGCGTGGTGCATCTTCTTCGTAGATTATAAAAAAATCAGTAGAGGTCTGTCATTTGTGCGCCTCAGCCAATCAGAGTGCGGGGAGAGTGGGTGGTGGGTACCGGAGGGAGAGCCTGGCTCACAGATATAATGCTATGGTGTGAGTAATAATTTGATAAATCTTAGTTGTTGCTAGGGTCCGCCTTTTGGTTTCAACATCACCATTTTCTGAACATAAAAACATTGTATTCAATTATTAAAAAGTAATATCTTTGCAAATGATTGCTTAGCATTTTTCCGTGTACAATTTATATGGACGAAGTCATGAATTCTTCACATCTTTTCTCGGTAACTAAATGAAAGATTTCAAATACCTTTTATCCTGAAATCAAAGCATTTTTCGGGCACATATCGTTGGCGGAAAATTTTCCACGCTGCGTAGTACAACCGGGCCAGGGGGCTCGTCCGCACACACCCATCTGGCGCGCGGTCGATGGCGCCAAGGCCACGGGCGCGTATCGATTTGATATAAATAGCAGCAGCCCCTCAACCCCCGCGCCCTATGCGCTCTGTCACTCCCCGGGAACCGGGAGCACCAGGTTCGATGTCCGTCCTTGCGGCTCACGTGTATTGTGTGATTTGTTTTAATTGCTTTTGAGGGTAGTCCAACAAAGTTCTTCATGACTCATATTTGGGATAGAGGAAGTATTTTTACGATTAATAATTTTAATAGCGTCTCTTTTAATTCTCAATGCTTGATTTTGGTAAGTGACCGAGCGAATATTCATTTTCAGCCATTTTCGACCAAAAAATTGATATTCGTCTATATTTTCATTTTTGATCATAAACCAGCCAAATATTAAAAAATCCATGAATTAACTATTTCAAAGAACGCTCCGATTTTTGTAATACGCACCATTAAAAAAAAATGGTGTTAACAAATAAATGCAATTTGCAGTTGTTATTACTGTTCCCATAAACGATTCTGTTTATGGGCATGTATTTTTTTAAAAGCTTTATTTTTGTACGAGTTTTCAAGCGCTAAAGAGCCTAACTTTAGACTCGCCAAGATCCGAAGGCCTTACAGCAAAAGGGTCGAAGCCCACTCGGGCCCAAGGTCTCTTTCTGAAAGGAAGGTTTGGCCCTAGTTCTAGTCTGACACTGTTTCCCGTTCCGCCCAAGGGCGGGATTCGTCATTGGATGGTTTTTGCCCACCATAGAAAAAAACAAAACGTTTGTTCCAAAAGTACAATCTGTAGATTTTCTACGCAACTAGGTACTTTGAAAGGCACCCTGTTACTTCTTCAAGTCAATATCTATTTGTACGACAGTAAGGCCCCTCGGAGCTGTTCGCTCCTTGGAATTCTCGGAAAGTGAATCATTACCCATTGTGCAGAGAATATTGGATAGGTAGGTTGCTAGGAGACGCTTCGCCGCCAGGCCCGCCAGCGAGCACGTCGCTCCTAATAATAAATAATACATTGAAACATCATCCCTGCTGCTGTTTTTTGGATCGGCAGAGATTTAGGATGACTTGCCTGTAACTGCCTGGAACCTAAAGACCTCTGAAAATCTGCTATTTTACGTGAACTTTAGACTCTCTCAAAATATAAAAAAGTACTTCTATAGAAGCATTAATCGAGTTTATAAAAGACATTTCATTAAAAAAAAAAAAATGGGTTTAATAAAAACACGTATTACCTGGAACAAGTATTGTGAAACATTCGAGTAAATCATAGAATTACCGAATGCCAACAGAGTTTTCAGGTGTTAGTTATCTCTCTTTTTTCGCATTACTTTTGAATCAAATATCACTTTAGATTGCGTTAAATGAAGCAACAAGCTTTCAACCATGCACAATAGGCGAGAGAGGAAGACTCACCTTAACTTGGGTTTGGAGATGACTCAAGGATTAGGTCATTACCGAGAGGATAGACTGTCGAGTTGTACTGCGTAGTTGTCATACTAATAGGCAGTCTTGTGTTGGATGTTTACCAAGCTTTGGGTAGGTATATATGTATGGAGTATAGAGATATGTAGGTATGGAGGGGAATCGAGGAAGTCCAGATCTGACATACAGGTTTTCTCCTTTTCGTTGTAGTGTCTTCGCCCCGAATATCACCTTATTTATTTGACAACTATCTCACCTGATGGAAAGTGACGATGTGCTCGACGATGGAACACTAAACATTATTTCTCATAGCGACTATCCGATTAAATATATTGTAGTCTAAGATACTTCAAATAATTTTGTAATAATTGTAAGGATGATTTTAATATACTTCAGCGGTGTATTTTGGTCATCGACTTATATCTTAGCGATAGACAAGTACGTTCATAAACACTATTGTCAAAATACTGAAAACTGTTTAACTTTTCCGCTTAAACAAAAGTCTGCTGCAGCGCTTCATTGGCATTGTCGTCTAACAAAAATTTTTAAACTTAGTGCTGATACGTTAAAACTATCTCTCACTTTTTGTCACTTCATTTAAAATTGAAGTAAAGTGACTGCTAATCGGCAGTGGTAGCGGAGTGGTAAAGGCCCCGACTTACGAGTTTGTAGGTCGCGGGTTCAAACCCAGCCAGGCGCATTACTTTGTGTAATTTATTTCATCACCACTGCTCTCAAAACGGTGAAGGAAAACTTCGTGAAGGTTTCCTCACGATGTTTTCAAACACATCGTGAGGAAACCGGCATGTCCTAGAACCAAAAATTCGGAGACATGTGTCATCCACCAATCCGCACTGGGCCTGCGTGGTGGATTATGGCCCATTCCCTCTCTTAGAGAGGAGGCCTGTGTCCCAGCAGTGGAAACATTAAAGAGGCTGATGATGATGATGACTGCTAATGTAGTGCGTAGTATAACTATATTGATGGTTTTTGTTATCTATATTATTTTGTCATAAAATCTGCAGTCTAAACTTACGGTGAGAACTATTTTTTTTACTTCCCCACAATACTTAATCTTTGAAAATGTCACTAGAAATGTAAATCATATTATTTTTGATGGCATACCTATTCAATGTCGACAAAATATTAATTCATTTGGGTAATTCCTCAAGGGGGATTCTTTATATTATTAGCGTAGTATTGAATTTAGGTAATGCTAAAATAATTTACACTTTTTTTACCTACCTCGGTAAAAACCCAGAATACTAATAATATGAGCAAGCCAACAAGTGATTGTGGCGAGTGGAGTGGGCGGCGCCCGATGGCGTCCATGTCGTTCCCATTTGACCTTAGCTCCGACATATTCTATTATTTGGGTTGCCGGGGTCAGATGACACATCATGTCAGCCCGTTACTGTCCCCTGCCGGAGCGGGGTCGTCTGAACGATGCATGTGGAAAATTCTCCTTTTCCTGAAATCAGTAGACAGTAGAACGCTCTAGAAACATGAAATAATAAAATTAATAAGTTTTATCGAAAATGTAATAATTGTATTGAGATAAATGATAGTTAAGCCTTATTATTATTGTATTTATATATCTTCAATCTTTTCAACCAATGAGATGCCTATATCCGCTTGCCGAGTCGTAGTCATCGACATTTTGAGAAAACCCCATTTATTGACCATTCGATAAAAAAAAAATAAGATACGGTATCTTCACAATTTTTACAGTTTTTACCTAATTTGGCGTAGCTTCTGCCAGTAGCATCGTCTGCTAAAAACTTGATAAGAAATATCCTATGTCATATTCCAGAACCTGTGCCAAGTTCATTCAAAGCCGTTCAGTCGTTATGACGTGTAGAGGTAACATACAGACACCATTACACCCGAAGGATGAACTATATTAATATTTGACGCCCTGTGTTCCCTAAAAGTGAAAATTGGACCTTATAGAATGTTAAGTATTTCGCCATGTGGCTATAAACGTTACACTGAAGCGGGAAAATGCTAACATTTTTAAAGAATCGAAGCATTTATTCAAATAAACCATTCACAGGCACTTTTGAATTGCCAAGAAGTCAGTCTATCAGAAAAAATATGCATATGGCACATTCCGAAGCGTAATTTTCGATAGGAAAGAAATTCATTGTCAAAGCATGCCTTCGTTGAGTTCGTAAGGACAAGTAAACCTGATTGTGTTATGTTTTGAGCACTCATTGCATATCTAAGTGTTTGCGCGCGAAGCCGCTAAAGTCGCGGGGTTGTGGGTAGCCATTCGCTCGTGGCTCGCGCCATCACGCTACACTACCCACGACTTGCGCCCACCGCCGCTCAGGGGGGTGTAAGCACTTAGTTTTTGATCTTTTCTGTGGGTGGTTTGTAACTGAAAGTAAATAAGTCGTAAGCTCACAGCCGTTAAAACGTTGTTGGTGTTTACGTGATTCTTTTCTTGAAAACCGATAGCGATATACTTAATCGTATCGTGGAGTCATTAAATCAGTGCAGCTTATCGTGGACCATCACATAAACCTCTAATGTCAGCAGAACTACTTATTGCTGGTCTTGAAAGGTTGTTAGAGGTCATCCAAAGGCTTTTGGATGACCTCCAACAACCTTTACTAGACGGACTGTCGTTATTATTACTGCAATTGTAAATGTGACTAGTAAATGTAAACCAGAGCAAATCTTTATCAGTTCTAAAACGTTTTACATCAAGGAGCATTAGCTTAACCGCCAGAAAATAGTTGCATTCGATTGCATTATGTAGGTTACTTGACCGCATTACTTGGCGTGCCGCCAGAATATGTCAATATTGGACTAGCATTTACATACAATGTATAATTTAACAGTATAATGACTTTTAGTTTTATTGTGGCAGTAATAATACATGTAGTAGTTGGAAACGTGGCTTATACTAAAACTGTAGGCGTCGCACAACTAAGGGGGCGTTTGATGTTGAGTGCTTTTTTAAAACTAAATAATGAAACAACTTGTATCTGTTTTTAAATATCGTCATTCAAGTACGTTCGTCCGCGGCATTGCATGCCTTCATCCACGTTATTTCCGTTCCTTCCAGTCGTCACCTGCGTAGTGACTAGTGTTACTAGGCGTCCGGCTTTGCGCTGTACGTCTCGATTTTGTGGGGTCTAGGGACATGTTCCAAATCGGAACGCGTCGTCTTCGTCGGTCACACACGACCATAATATCTCCT
This sequence comes from Mythimna loreyi, assembly GCA_029852875.1. NCBI lineage: Eukaryota > Metazoa > Arthropoda > Insecta > Lepidoptera > Noctuidae > Mythimna > Mythimna loreyi. Next base: position 22,534,148 of record CM056792.1, read on the forward strand.
GCTTCAATCAATCCACAAATAATGTGCGTCAGGGGTCTCAGAGCTAGTTGCAGCCACCGCAGGTGTGAACTTGCGGACAACGAGTACTGAACTCATCGTGAGCAAGCAATACCAAAATCGTAGAATCTTATTACCTCGCAGGTTGGTCAGCACTGGCCCCCGTCCAAGTCATCATCAAATGTTTGGCTGCGCGTACGCCGACCATAGGCTGATCGATCACGCATTGACAAACCCTCGTATATTGACGTTATCACCACGTAAGCTGCTTGCGTCACTGAATCGCTGACTTCAACGATGACATGATTATTTGTGTTGCTGATTATTACAGGCATCACGATCGTAATCAGCCATTACTGAAACATTGAGTCTTCTTGTTAACAATTTATTTATTTATTATTTATTATACACTTTGTACACCAAGACTAAAATACCAATTTACCGCATTAAAAGGATTTTCCCATATTCATAGCTGTGTCATACCCTGTTATCTACCTGTAATTCTGTACTAATATTGTAAGGCTGCAGAGTTTGTTTGTTCACTTGTTGAGGATATTACTCGAAAATTGCGCTACGAGTGCTACGACTCACGGGAGCGGAGCACCAACCAAAGACGCGAGGCACAGCTAGTTTGAATACTACGACGTATGTGTAAGTGTACCGGTATTCGACGGTCATGGTTCTATCCGCTTGTGCCCGCGCAAACTAACTGTTTTCAAGAAAGTCAATGCAGGTATGATCGCATAATAAATACCATTTAGTACATTAGGAGCTTAAAATTACTAAGGTGTTACAATGGGTGGTTGCCAATGAAGGTATTCGCATACAAACAATTTTTACCTCTACAATATTGCTGCTTAAAGGTGTCTGCACACAGCGGGCGCGGCGCGCCGGTACCGGGCGGCGACGCGACGACGCCGTACAGATCCGAGGTTACCGTCGCGTCGAGCGGGACGGCTCTGTGTGGCGTCGTCCGTACTATCTAGTACATTACAACTGCTCAGCGTCGCGTCGCCGCCCGGTCCCGGCGCGCCGCGCCCGCTGTGTGCAGACACCTTTAAGCAGCAATATTGTAGAGGTAAAAATTGTTTGTATGCGAATACCTTCATTGGCAACCACCCAAGGACCTAAGGTCCGCCGTCAAGTTACATATAATTTTTGATGGCGAGGAAATCAACTAAAAATTATTTATCGATCTAAATAAGCAGTATTTTTCTATTTTTTTTTTCAAGTTTTTCAAAAGTATTTTTCTACTATCAATAAATAACGATGTATATAAATAAATCCACTGCTGAGTAATAATTAAAAAATGTGAACGTAAGTCACAGAATGTGATTTATTTGTAACTAGCGACCCGCCCTTGCTCTGCGCGGGTGAAAAGGTGATATATTATACCTATATACCTTCCTCTGGAATCACTCTATCTATTAAAAAAAACCGCATCAAAATCCGTTGCGCACTTTTAAAGATCCAAGCATACATAGGGATAAGCAACTTTGTTTTATACTATGTAATGATAGAGAGAACTGCTTTATGTCTTGTGAGCAGCAGAATATGAGTTTGGATTACACAGACAAGATGGCTTCGGTGCCTGTGCTCCCGACGTCGACATACAACTTATAACAAGTTCAATGCGGCAATGCTTCTCGTTGAAGTTAATCCCCAAAGTGTTTACCTATTCGCACATATTTGTTTTTTTTTTTAATTATTTGCTATAAACTAATGCTTGACTGCGATCCCACCTGATGGTAAGCAGTGATGCAATCGTTGATGGTGAGGCGCATTAGTTTATTAAAAGCCTACGCACTCTAGTCTTGAAGACACCCAAATTATAATTGGATTGCAAGACCGCAACAGGAAAATTGAGATGGCACGAATTGACAAAATAAAATACAACTATATTATCTGCTACGTTGAAAATAAAAACATTTGATTGTGTTTTTGGTGTTAATAATGCCTTGTACAAAAATTATAAATTATTTATTTTTACGTCAGATTTTGTGGTGAAATGTGCAACGGAATATTTTATTAAATATCAGGCTAACATACCAATTTACATCTAAAATCAATTAGTTACGATATTTTAGTTTTGGCCGCCTAAGGCCTTTTATTTTTGCCTAAATTTGGTTTCGAGGTTACGTTATGCAAAAATAGCAAAAGGCTCACTTTCTCTTTAATCAAACTTATTGGTGTGGATCATTTATAATCTTAGTAGACCCATCTTCATCCAGTTTAGCCCAAAGGCGTTAATCTCAGCGAGCAAAATATTTATAACTAAAAGGTCACATGAAAGTCCCGAAGACGTGAATAGCTTTCGTAGCGGCTACGCCGTAGCCCATGCCCGTAGCGGCGCCTACGAGCTGCCCACTGTCCCGTAGGTATATTTGTTATCAACCAGGCGATTATGATTTGGTAGATGAAACCTGCATTGTATCTACCCCCTTTTACTAATGACTACACAATAATATAATATCAAGATTGTATCTCTTAATGGTGTATCGCCGTTTAGTTAATTAGTCGTTTGACCTCGATAATTTTGGCCAAAAGACCTCTACTGTTAGCTCTATATAAGCTTCTTTCAAATTTCGCTACAATGACAGTTCGTGAGCGTCTCGCACCCATCTCGGTTTTCGCTGTCCTCACCAGGTCATGGGTCCACCTTGAGCGGCGTGTTTCGGTATGCCACCTTTCGTCCCCATCGCCCATCAATTGTCAAAGCAGTGTGCCCTGTTCACTCCTACTTCAGTGTTGCGGTTCTTTGGGCTATGTCGGTTCTCCTGCGGATATCTTCATTCCTGATGCGATATCTATAATTATATAATTAGGTATAAAAGAGAAATATCGCTCACTGATTAATTATGAAATCTCGGAAACTATAACACCTACAAACATAAAATTGGTCAGATCGGTTCCTTATAGGGTGTAGACATCCGCTAAGATTTATAGATTTTACGAAACTCAATCCTTAAGGGGGTCGTAGGGACTCTGCAAAAGGGTCGAAGCCTGCTGGAGCCCGGGGTACCTTTCTGAAAGGAAGACTTGGCCCCTGTGCGAAGAGCAAAGAAAGAACGGTGTGGGGTTTTTACTCAGTAAGAGTCTGACACTGTTTCCCGTTTTACCCAAGGGCGCGTTTCGTCGCGATCTTTGACCATCCAAAAAAATAAATCCCTAAGGAGGTAAACCGACAATGCGGGCGAAGTCGCTGGTAGAAGCTAGTATGTTAATACGTGCCAAGCCTATGGTATAAGAAAACTAATCACCTTACAAAATTACTTTACACCTTCCTTAAGGGGGGTATGCTGACATTAATACATACAAGGTGGGCCAAAAGAAGTCATCCGATGTTGTTTGGCTCTCTTTTTTTTTCTATATTGAAAACTTTGATTCTGTTTTCTGATCATGTTTATATAAACCTTTAGAATTTTATTGGTCAAGTCGAGAAGATTATATCGGCCAAATTGGCACCTTCACAATTGAATAAAATACGGGCTCGTTTTATGGCATTTTTCATCACTTCGGTGAGAACTTCGTGCGACAGATTCTCGCACTCGCGTCGAATGTTGTTTTTGAGGGCTTCCAGAGTCTTGGGCTTGTTCACGTAAACACGAGACTTCAAAAGAACCCACAAGAACAAGTCTGGAACGCTTAAATCGGGCGATCTTACGGGCCAGTGCAAATCGCCAAAACGAGAGATACGGCAACCCGGGAACGCTGCCTTCAGAATATCGGTTGTGGCTCGCACAGTGTGTGCCGTTGCTCCGTACTGTTGAAATCACATATCCCTCAGTCCTAATTCGTCCAATTGCGTTAGAAAAAACTCGGTCAACATGGCACCGTCCACTGTTGTCGTAGGGCAAGCGGCATTCTCGAAAAAAATGGCCCGATAACTCCTCCAGCGTGAACAGCGCACTACGCAGTCACTTTGAGCGGGTGAAATGGGTCCTCGTGCATCACTCGTGAATTTTTGGTGCCCTAGAAGCTATACTCTGGCTTGTTCACGTGCCCGCTGAGGTTGACATGTGCCTCATGAATTCGCGCTGCGCTAACACCACAGACGAATTATGTTACAAAAACAGTTAGACACGATCATTCCGCGTTCTTGGGGAGTGTATCGCTCCATGGCTTGTTCACATGTATTCTACATCTGTCTAGTCTACAAATGTCAAAACAGATTTGAAGTTAGCGGCCATTTGCGAAAATGAGAGCATTTTCCAATAGGGTGATTTCTTTTGGCCCACCCTATACATTTTACTAGTTAACTGAGAACTACATTGGAGCGACACATGTAGGCGACGCCCGAGGTGTACGTAGCGGCGCGTCGCGTGGCGTGGATCTTATGTAGCTCACGAGTGCCCAGTGTAGTTCTACCTTTATGATTAACTGACTATTGAACCATAATAGATGATTCAATAGTCAGTTAATGTATGGCAATAGACCACATTGAACTTACTTGTAGTATGAAATGTGGTCTCTTGCAGATACACCTGTTGAACTCATGGTAGTTAATGTGCACTAAAAATACTCGTAAGCATAGCTACTTATTGTAGGTACTTGTATAGGTAATAAGGGGTGATACTCGTGTCAGCTACTGTTCCGACAGGCGTCTGTCTCGCTACGGATTAGTTGCCTCCTTGTACATGTAATTAACTCAATCAGTAACACGCTGCTATCTCAATTTAATGTTTCTCCGTGCCAGAGTTCTTGGAATCGAGTGAAATGTAAGAATATTTTTTTCTTGACTTTTAACGACGTTACCTAATTATAGGGTTATTAAACACAAAAACATCGAAGTCCAGCCATTAATTATGTCTGTTAACAAGAAATACTCCTTGATTAATTATCACGAGAAAAGCAACAAGTGGCGCCATCTATCAACAAAGTGTTGATTCTTGATAAGAACTTCCTAAGTTACATTATTTCGGCGCTAGGTTTCTTCGACGTTTACTAAAAATGGTGTAGTAAAAGTTTTGTAGCGGACGTACTCGTACAACCTTTATCAAATTAGCGTTACCTAAATCCCGAGCTTTCCGGGACATGAGTAACATTACAACAATCGAGAGCGTTTGTAATGTGAAGCTGCGTCCGACGCCGGGCCCTGCCTGTCGCTAGGGACCGGCCCGCACCGGAGCCATCCCCTCAAAACAAATCTGTAGCAGAAAAACAAATTATCATCCATCCCTTGTTGTGACTGCGGTTGTTTGGTTACCAAGGTCAAGGGCACATTTTGGGCAGGGGAGCCGGGGGAGGGGGGGGTGGTCGGCAGGGGGGTAGCGCGCGGGGGGTGTACGATGGGCGTGGCTGAGCTTGGGCCAGAAATAGACACAGCAACGTTTGTCAACACACGCCTACGCAGCCCGCCGGGGGGCGAACCACCCCTCCTCTCATCTTCTCGGAACTTTGGGCAAATTTTGCTAATACGTTCCTAGAAGGAGAGTGTTTTAGTGGATGATGGATCGGTGCTGTAACGTCGTGGCCCGGCGAACTGAGAGCTGTTAGTTAAATAATGGGACGCGAAGCTTGTATGCTGTGCAGCATCAGGCATGTTTCTGTTGCTTTACAATCACGGTTGGTAATGGCCAAAGTGCTTCATATCTTTCATGTACAAATGAAAAATTATTTAATTTGATCGAATCCCGCCCCTCTTGTGACTTCCACTAATATAACCGCGCCCATCTTTAATTAATTCTGCTACTTGAATTAGACTGAAATACCGACACAATAGAGGATTGTAGATCAATCACAATGCTCGCTGAATTCTGAGAAATTCTAATCAAAATGTTTGCTGAAGAATACTACTAATAAATCTAAGAGTAATTTAAAGGTTACCAAGGGAGCAGACTTCAAATTGTTTGTCGTGGGTTCAAACCCAGTCGAGTGTTATACTTTGCGTAATTTATTTAATCACCACCAGTTCACCGTTTTGAGAGTCATTCTCGTCTCGTTTGGGGGTCAGACGTCGGAAGGGCTCCTCGAAATTCCACCAGCTATCGAGGACGAGTCCCAGGTACTTCATCGTCGACCCGACGCCGATGTGAACTCCTCCTACGACAGGAACCCGGTGGTGGCGCGTTCCGAGGACCGTGAAAGCGGCCTCGGATTTGTGCAGCGCAACCTCGAGTCCCACCTACTCCTCTCCACGACTGTAGCAATCCCACTCGACTCCATACTGGACGTGCATATTCACCAGAGGTGAAGCAGAGCGCCATTATAGCTGTTCACAGAACTTGAGGAGTCACTCCTTACCTAGTGGATGTCAGTCGACGTAGCATGTTATTTGTTGTATGCAACTTCCTCTTAACGATTGGTTCCCTTTACGCCGAATTTTGAGACTTATGTTCTTGCAAAATGTTGTTATTTTACGCTTTGTCTTACCGTTATGTCTAATTTGGTTAGTAGGTGCAGTTGTATATAAATGAAAACCCAGTAAGTACCTGTCAATAGTGTTAACTATCTAGTGCCCACGACTTCTTCCGTGGCGGACTCGTGAAACAGCACAATGCATTAGATATCGATTTAAATCTATACATATAAATAATTAAATCACTGTCTGTCCAGTGCAGTCCGCCCTGGGCAGCACTACCACTGAGTATAACCATACTAACCACGATCATCTCCTCTAACAAGCATGATTTACCTAACTAGTATTTACGCTTCTAAATTTCACCCATAGTATCAACAAAACAATATCATATGAAGGAAAAAATTCACGCAAAATGCTCCCCCTTTTTAAGTGGCCTGCAGAGATGTTCGAAAGAGCCATAGTGGCTCTGGAACACATCAGAGCAACTGAAAGAACACAGGGGTTTTAGTCAGTAAATGTCTGAGAATCTCGCTCCCCCCAGAGCGGGATAAGTTATAGAACGGGAAAATTTTGCACTTGCTATTCATCATATATAATATCAATCATATCATAATATCAATTTATTGAACAGTATTATAACACTACAATACCGTACTTTGTGTAATACTTTACACAAAGTAGGCGACAAATAACTTGACTATACATTTCCGTGGTGGCGGTAGCTCGAGCATGTCAAAATGTATGGTATTATGGGTGGTAGGAGTTTCCCCCACCAAAAAATCTCGAGTTCAAACCAAATAGCCGAGTTTTCAAGTTATTTCACTAAATACACACGTGTGTTTACATTTTTGGGAGCTAACTTGCGAGCGCAGAATCGTCGGTTTGCTTACATAGCCACACCCAGTATGTTTACAGTCTAGAATGTCTAGGTATAAACAATCCATAGTCAATTTCCCAAGATGTATGTTGAAATGCCGCGGCGCGGCTGGAGAACGTTTCTCAGCGAGATGGATAGGTAAACAAGTTTGTCTGATATCTATCGATCCTTGAAGCTCTCCACAAACTAATATTTCGAATCAACCGGATAGTTTAAAGTTCTTTTCGGGTTTCGTCGGTTGTCTTCTAGGATAAGTCAAGTTTCACAACTATCGTATGTTACAATTATTTGGGTTACTAGCCAGAAGGCTAGTAACTCTTCTCTAAGAAGAGTTTTTCATACAAACTTTAAACCCCCATCACATCCCTTTAGGAGCTGAATTTTGAAAAACCCTTTGTTAGTGTTCGCATACGTCATAAAAGGAAGCCTTGTGCAAAATTACACGCCTTAGGTCTAGTAGTTTCGACTGTGCGTTGATATGTCAGTCAGTCAGTTTCCCCTTTTATATATATAGAAAGACAGTCGCTCCACTTATTTGAAGCAAGACCTGAAGCCGACCCAAATCGGTCGTCGTCGAGTCAAGTAATGGGGAAAAGGCTGCGCAAACATATTCCACACTTATGCAATACTCCGTTGTTTTGTTTGGATTCGTCATGCAGATTGTTTTGAAGAAACAATCTGGTCAATCAGTCGATCTCTTATCCGATTCGACTCTATCGGACGGTCTCGTCTTTCAACGATAAACCGTACACATGTATATTTTCCCGTTCGGTTTTGCTTGCGGTGAGAATCTCTGTAATCTTATCTAAACGTCTACTGCACCTGTTTTTAATTAAATTTTCGCCTTGCGCATAGTGTGCAGTGTTTCCTCATAAAGCCTCAAGGAGAGTTATAAATAACAATCACCATCCTCGACACACTTTTGTAAAGTCAAACGCCCGAAGCCTCTCCAAAATAGCACCTCATAACCATTTCATGACGCATTGGGTCCACCATCCAGCTTCCTTAGATCGCAGGCGTGACGCTGTTGACCTCAGTCATAACTACAAAACTTGATTAACTGCCACCCACAAAAATCACTGAAATACATTTTAATTAATCACGGGTTACAAATACAACTGCGTGGGTTGAGCCGCGACCATCCATATAACAGTTATTACAACACTTTCAGTGCTATAAGCGAACTTAACAAATAAACACAAATGGCGGACTTAATTGAATAAAATTAAATGTATTTGGTTATGACAAAATGGCATTGTGTTAGTGTCGAAACGTACTGAAATAGCAAGTAAACAGAAAGTTGTGCGTGGCCACGTAACTTGATTGGCAGGCGACTGTTGCCAAGGGGGTGCGAGCGCGGCCTGCCCTTTGTGGAGCTAAATATATCCAGATTGATCTGTTTGTTCCCGACTTGTTGTTGTGTACCTTTGATTAACTTGATCTCTGTTAACTTAACTAACGAAGTTATAGAAAAGCATCGCGGGATCAGAGTTTGGAAGTACAAATCCACATAGCAGCAAGTCTGTATCGTATTGTAGTAACGTAAGCATCCGTCGCGGTCAGTGTGAGCACTATGATAATGGCATCGGCAAATAATCCGAATTCCTTGATAACATTTGATTTACAAAAATAACAGAGAGTAATAAGATAAACATAATGAAATTTTATTATGCTTTGCTTCTAGCGAATGCTGGTGCTTATACAAGCACTAAGAGAGGATTCCCAAAAATTCAACTACCCATTGTTATATTCGTGAAGATGCTGCTAGAAACTAGGCTTTTCATTTAATCAGTTTTCCAAATAGGTTTAAAGTGATGTCCTATTTACTTACAGAGGGTTGAGCGAAGGAATTTGAATAATTGTTAACCATTTTTCTGGAACAATGTTCAAAATCATGAATAGTCCTGAATGTAGACATAATAGAGGTAAACAAAGAAAACAACGAAAATTATATCTGAGACTAGGTTTGTTATTCTCAGTAACAGACTCTGTAATCGGTGACGAATTACACACACAACAATGACATATTGGTCAGTCAAAGAAGTGTCAGTATAAAATTCTGGTACTCAAGGAAAGATGAGAACTTGTGTTTTGTGTCCCAGGATACTCACGTTTTACATACTATCTAAAGTTACGTCCAAAGTTGGAGAAGTGAAGTCAAAAGTGACTGTTCTCGCTTTCATTTGTATGAGTGTGGTGAATGCAGAGTTGTGAGCATTGATGGTTGAGAGGACAATATTCAAGTAGGTCTAGGTTGGGTAGAGATATTAGTTTGCTTACTTTAGCTGAATACCTGTTAAAAAACTCAAGCATAAGCAAAATGGTTGTCAAATGGTTACAACTATTTGAGTATTCATATAAAAGCGTTGCAAATAAATGCAAACAGGTCTCAGTCACTTCTTTTATAAGCGAAGCCAGAGCGCATTGCTTCGTTCACATTCATGTTTTTGTTGGGATAACATTTACAACATTAACGCGATATGGATCCTAGAGATAGCCGTACATAAAAGTGATTAGGATATCACTAGCTTACATAATAAATATGGGAAAATACCCAGATTATAACATGTATCAACGATCCGTATCAGAGTCAGGACAGATCTGCCGTGCAGACACTAAAACGCAGTAAAATAGCGTATTTTACAATACTTTTACTGCGTTTTAGTATCTGCACGGCAGAGATTGTGTTATGTTAGGTAATAGTATACATGGCTGTGTTGGCCTGGTGGTTGTAACTAGGCTTGTAACGGAGGTTATCTTAGCGGAAGCGGATGCGGATATGAAAAAAATAGCAATTTAATACATTATGGTTTATTGCAAATATTTTTTTTAAATTGTATATACGTGCATTTGTGCGTAGTTCCTACACGCGCCTGAACCATTGTCGAGCGTCGCTGATCTCGCGGTATTGTGCAATGATAATTAATTTATGACGTAAATAAAACTCCGTTATAACTCTGCATAAATTTTGCGGAAGCGGAAACGGATGCGACGATACGATTTCATGCGGACCTTTTGCAGCAATAGAAACGGAGGCGAAGCTTCGTTACAAATCTCGTTGTAACGAAAACCGCTAAGCTTGGAGCGTTAGGTTCAGTCGCCGGTCAGAATAAGTTTTATTAGATTTTTCCATTAGCAAAGCTCACAGTATCAGCCCAGACTCCCGGAGTCTGGATCCGCGCTAGTAATTTTATCAATTTCCTCTTGAAACGTTCTCTGAGAGGAAGTTCAATAATGGGCTTCGTTTAGGGGTGATGTAGGTACTACTCGTACCTTTATGTATGATTGATTTTCTCCTTGCGTTATTTTACTTGGATATTGCGGTGTTATTATTTGTTATATTTTTTTGTAACGTAACTACAAGTTTTCAGATTTTTTTCCTATAATTGCGCAATGAAACCCCGCTTCATGCAAAATTTCAGGGTTAGGTGAACAGGAAGTAAGCACCCTATGAATTTGGTTTTCTGTATGTTTTTCCGGCTGTATCTTTTTAGTCGTTAATTTAGACGTTTGATTTTTTCAAAGCTTCAAGGGTTTACAGATTTGAGTATACGGTTTAATTTCAAAACTCGGTACCTCCACGCGTTCCCAAGATAGGTCTTGACAGAACAGTCAGACATTCGGACAACAACGATCCCTTTGAGGTCCGAAACCCAAACAAATTGCTCTCCAAGGAATATATGTAAGATGTTTTAGTTATTTATTTAATCTTCATTCAACTAAAGGTACAGTACGGCTGTCGGATCTTGGCGAGTCAGAATTTAACCATTTATTTTTTACGAGTTTTCAAACGCTAAAATTCGCAGAGGCTAACATCAGACTCGCCAAGATCCGACGGCCGTGCTGTACAAAGGGGAATTTAATGGAGCGTTTTCAGTTAAATCGTGAATTTTTTATCCGAGTCTAACACCCGTATTCACAAACGTTACTATGCGGTCTCACAGTGCTCGCGAGCGCACAGGGCAGGGTTTGTGAACTACGCAACACAAACGAACCAATCACAGAGCTCTATTTCAACGCTGTGCGTATGCTTAGTCAAGGGTCGTTTGAGTATTGTTTGTGAATACGGGTGTAAGTCTCCCACTACAAAAATGTCAAAAATATAACATGCGCCCGCGGACCGCGTATATCGAAAAAAACAGTGTTGGGAGGCCTCCTACAAAGTGGGCCGATTACCTGGTAACCTGGACCTGGTACTGTTCAATGTGACGACACTTGGGAGAGGCCTATATCCAACAGTGGACGTCTTTCGGCTGAAATGGTGATGATTATATGCAAATTTAAGTTTTCCCCACAATCAAGTTTATCTTTTTAACCGATTTCAAAAAAGAGGAAGTTCTGTGTTCGGCTGTATGTATTTTTTTTTAATATGTTCACCGATATCTCGATCAATTGTGGACTGATTTTGAATATTTTTATTTTGATTGTTTCAATCGCAAAGATGACAACTTTGACCACGCCTACAATACAGTATGAAGCACAAAAAGCGCATCGCACGAACGAGCGGCGAGTGTGATTAGACGCACGTTGGCAATATTTACGCTAATTGTAATTATCAGTTCCAAGTTCATTGACTTGTATTATTCTGTATTATACGTTACGCCAAGTTTTTTTCCTTTTAATGTTAATTGTTAGAAACCTGTACTTTGATTAAGTATCTATTCAAAAATATAAATATTATATCGATACTCGTTTTGAACCTCCAATGTAAAAAAGGAGTGTTTTAGGCTCGATAGCTTTTTTTTAGGTCGGAAATCATCTAATGACTTCTCGCGTTTTAGGACGGAGCGCGAGGGTTTGTCAATCAATCAATCAATCTTTATTTGTGAACACAGGTATTACAATAAAGGTCTTATGTGTACATTTCAGTGGGTGTACTACGCCAAATCGAATAACAAATCACATTTTATTTATTTATTTATTATCTTTTATAGGTAAATTTTAATATTTTGTATGAATTACACGAGGAAACTAATAAATCCATCGCATTATCATCCCTTTTGCAAAAAAAAAATCCCTATTGCCTCTTTTTTGTGATTATATTGCAAATTAAACACAGATAAATTAGATAAAAAAAAAAATAAAAAAAAATGTGATTTATAAATAAATTTTGTGTTTTTCTTGTATTCTTTTATATACACTTCTCATCAAAAAAATCGAAACACCTTGCAAGTTTACGTTTTGTCAGGATTATCAGAAAAATGTGTACATTTAGGAATAAATGTTAAATGTCGTTTAATAGTGAGTAATATGAGCTTATCAAATCTTAATGTTAATGTTCTAAATTTAAATGAATTTTTCATAGGTTTCGTATTTTGTTAAATGAGTCATTTTTATTCCGTATGGAGTATAAAGGAAATGGATAAAACAACACACGTAAATGAAAAAAAAAGCTAAAAAACGTTTATTTAATAACTTGTATTCCCTCCCCGAGCTCTAATTACTGCTTCCATACGGTTCTTCATCGATCGGATGAGAGTCACGATCACATGCTGTGGTATATTGTCCCATTCCTCTTGGATTGCATCTTGCAGCTGGCTAAGTGTTTCTGGGGCAGGATCTCTTGCTCGAATTCGTCTCTTTAATTCATCCCATAGATGTTCAATGGGATTCATGTCCGGGCTTCTTGCTGGCCATTCCATAATAGAGATATCGACTTCGTTAAGATAATCTCGTACGACGCCCGCGGTGTGAGCCCTAGCATTGTCGTGCATGAATATGAAGCCGTTGCCAATAAAATGTGCATAGGGCATCACATGAGGCTCGAGACACTCTTCGACGTACCGATGACAGTTTAGTGCAGGCAGACGTGGCCCAGACACGAAAGCAAGCTCTGTCTTACCGTCGGCGCTGATTCCTCCCCAAACCGTCCACGAACCGCCACCATAGCTGACCTTTTCTTCAATGCAGCATTGTGCATAGCGTTCTCCGTCTCTTCTGTAGACCTTGTTCCTTCCGTCGTTACCATACAGCATAATTTTACACTCATCAGAAAAGAGAACTTTGCTCCACTGTAGGTATGACCAATTTAGGTGCTCACGTGCAAAGTTAAGGCGCGCTCTTCGATGGTCTGCAGTTAATTTCGGCCCATTTGCTGGCTTATGCGGTACCAGTCCACGATCCTTCAACCTTCTTCTAATTGTAGAGTCACTTACAGCCACCCTTCGTACAACACGAAGCCGCTGCTGCAGTTGAAAAGCGTTAAGGCGTCGATTTCTTAAAGAAGTTGTTACAATAAATCGATCATCTCGCTCAGAAGTGACCCGATTCCTGCCAGATCCTGAACGGCGCGTGAACAAACCAGTCTCCCGATAACGTTTATAGACTCTATGAACAGATGACAGGCTTAGATGCAGTCTTGCAGCCACAACACGCTGACTAAGGCCAGAATCCAGCAATGCCACAACTTGGGCGGCTTCTGTGGGCGAAGTATCCATACGTTTTAGAAAAAAAACCTTTTTTCAGACGTCCCAAAGTCACAGTATTGAAATAAAAAACAAAAAGTTTAAGGATAGGCGCCAATTTTTAGTTTTTAAACGCTAAATGTACTCCAACCCTAAACACACATTTGTCTCAAAACAGTGATTCATTTCGTTTATAAGATAAACAAATGAAATTCTAATTTTGAATTTAGAATTTTCGCTTATTACTGTAATGGCCAAACTGCCAGCTATAATATATGTATTTTTTTTTCATCGTATGAATTCTTTTTTGTGTTAAATTCGGACAGAAACAATGAAAACGGAAGTGTTTCGATTTTTTTGATGAGAAGTTTATATTGATCTTTCGATAGAATGAATAGGCGATGCGTTGAACGCTCGATCAAACAGACATTCGATATTTTGAACACTCGAAATATTGAGTGTGCGATGTATTGAATGTTCGATTTAATAACCATTCGATATTATGAACGTTCGAGTATTTAGACGTTCGATTTATAGTGGTCGATCAATTGATATTCGATTATTTGTTATTCGATTTGGCGTAGTACACCCCATTTCAGTTGTGCTCTATGTCCTACCAATACAATTGGTGTACAAATATATTAGTTTTTTAGTATGTCTGTAGTAAATAACAAAAATGAATGGTTAGTTAATAACAATAATGAATAAAATTTCAAGAATAATTAATATCATAATAAGAATTTTGAAATGTCAATAATATTCAATGCAATAATAAGAATCAATAAAATGTCAATATTAATCAATGTAATAATAAGAATCAATAAAATGTCAATAATAAACAATGTCATAATAAGAATTAGTCAACAATAATCAATGTCATCATAATATATCGACTATATTTAATGTCACAATAATTATTAATAAAATGTCAACAATAATTTACGTCAAATCAATAAATAATTTACTGCTGCCAATGTCATAACTTTTCATTTAAAAAATCTTCAATAGTATAATAAGTCTTATCTACTAAAAACGAAAACAATTTACTTTTGAATTTGGAGACATTATCTTCATTCCTTATACATTTTGGCAATTTATTATAAACCCTTGGAGCCATTACAAAAATACTGTTTCTGTGTAGTGCAGTACTAGATCCCACTGTTTGCAACCGATCACAACGGCGCTGACTAATCACTCGTGGAAACTTATGTTTGTTTGTCAGACTTTATTAATTAAAACCCACTGCAATGTTCCCTTGTTGCTTTGAATGAAACTGAAAATTGAGGGTTTTCAGAGTCCCGAGTTTTCCCTTCAGAAACGAATGGCATGGGCTTCGCCACTAGCAGCATAGTTCCTAATAGGGTTAACCAATTTTGATGCGTTTTTTTTTAAATTTAAAAGCAGATTTTTTAGCGATGCTTCTTAGAAATGATTTTTCAATATCGGTCCAGCTATCTATAAGTTATGTAGGGGGAGGGGAGAAATAAACTGATTGTTTCCAATATAGCCAAATGAGTTATCAAATGAAACGATTATAAGATGTACATTACAAAACTGTATGACAAATGAAAATCGATTTGACTGAACAAATCAATATTCGGATTCGATTGTAATATCGATATCGAACAAAGTCATGTAGATAAATAATTGTCGGGTGTTTTTTTTTGTATATTTTCGTATTATAATTTGATTAAAAAGTTTTTTTTCATAACTGCTATCATCTCTATCACAAGTGTAATAACTGTACTGACCTTCTCTAAATGTTAGGCCGACATGTAGATACTACATATTAAATGTCTATACATACACGCAAGAAAGTATTATGAACTAAGGGCGAGCATCATCATCAACTAAGCTCAATTACAGTCAGTTTATGATTCTAACATAATAAAATAATCTTGTGAAGCTATATCTACATACTGGCGTACCTGGACTAAGAGCACTTCTGACACAACAGTTAGTTCCATCAAATTGATTTCCATTTCCCTCCCTCAAGTGGAGCAACTCTACATAAATTTTCGCAACCCCTAAGAGACAAGACTTAGCAAACGGATTTCGCAATGCGACGTTATCAGCGATCGGTTGGACGCCGCTGTCCATCCAGTTGATATAATCCCTACGCTTGAGCACCCCTGGGATGAGTGAGGGGGATGAGGAAGGTAGCTGGAAGGGGGTACACTTAGTTACCGCCCGGTAACAGTTGATCAGGAAAACTTTGCCAATACCGAACCGATAACTTTGCTATTGGAATAAGTACCGCATGAAGATAGATGGACGATGGGACTGGTGTAGAAGAGAGGTAGCAGAATAGCATTGCATATTCGGCCTTATAATGTTTTAATGTTTCCTCTGTTGGGACTCAGGCCTCCTCGCTAAGGAGGGATTCGGTTGTATGCCACCACGCAGTGCGGGTTGGTAGAAAGAGTCATACGTCATTGAATTTTTCACTCTAAGACATGCCGGTTTCCTCACGAGGTTTACCTTCATGGTTTTGAGAGAAGTGGTGTTGAAATATATTACATAAACTGCCTACCTGGGCTTAAACCATCACTGCTCCTGAAGAAGAAAAGGTAGTGAATGATAAAGAAAGAAGGTCGTCGGAACCAGGTAGTTATTGTGAAAAGTTTAGCAGAGGTGGTGCCTAAAGTACTTCATCATTAGAACGATAACTTAGTCATGCATAACAATTAAAAAAATAAACAAATACGAGTCGGACTCGCGCACTGAGGGTTCCATATAAATTCCGTACAAAAAAAAAAAAACTACTTGCTTCAAACCAATTTTCGGTGAGAGTTTACATGTCTTTTTCTTATTTTAGAAGTTACCATGGGGGGGACGGGGACATGTTACCACTTTAAAAGTATCTCTCGCGCAAACTCTTTAGTTAGGAAAAAAATAAATTTTAAGCTTCAATATAATTTTTAGACACTTCTATAGATACGCGGTATCTCTACTGGTTTGATGAAAAAAATAATTGATTTTCAGTTTTACGTATGGGGAACCCTTAAATTGATTGTTTTTTTTTTTTATATTTTAGTGTGAAAATCTTAAAAGTAGTTCACGGAATACATCTTACCCAAGTTTCAAGAGTATAGTTCTTGTACTTTCGGAAAAAAGTGACTGTGACTTACAGACAGACATCACGAATCTATAAGGGTTCCGTTATTTGACAAGTGGCTATGGAACCCTAAAAATATTTGGGACGACATTAGGCGTAATTATATCAGTTTTATATCAATACACGAATGTAAGTCGTGCTACAATTGGGGCCTTAATCTCGTAGGCCGTGCTGATAGCTCGTTAGTGATTATTTTAGATTATAAAAACCTGTGAGAGGTTTCCCTACAGGAAAATGAAGCCACTGCTCATCCGGCCCGTCGAAACCATTCCCAACTTTCCACTTCAATATTAAATGTGGCGATTTGGCGGTAGTCAACAACATAAATAACGTAGTGGTTCCGGAAGTGTGTCAGTGTTACGTAAGGGGTGGGGGACTCTATCCGTGCCGTACGGATGCGGCTGCACGGTGCAGCGGGGGTGGGGGGGGGGCGGTCAGGACGCAGGGCCGCTGCAGCCGTGTCGTTAAATTAATTAAATGATGGATCACCAAGTTAACTTAGTTAAGAACTTTGACTAATAAAGTTTGTAATGGAAGCACAGTATGTTGAAGACATAATATTTTACTTGAAGTTACGCTAAACCTGAACAACACTGACAGTGTTTGATAACCAGTCACCCGAGAAATTGAGAACCATCTATCTTCGTCACAAAAAACCATTATTCAACCTGAAAACAAATACCTTTCACGAACGCTCGCTAAAAGCTTTCTGAACTTTAATTACTTGGATGGATACAAGAAAACTGCCAAGTGCTACCGAACTGCGATCTAGTTCAAACAGCCTGCCATAACTACGTACAAAACGGCCACATTAAACTTGCCACTTGCGAAACTAGAGAAACAGCATTAAGAGTTCCACAAATAGAAACGCTGTGAATATAACGCCTATTGCACTGCTCACCAGTTATTTATACTAAGCTGATAGCATAAAATGCTTTGCCATACAAACTGGTTACGTATGCGCCTTGGATCTAAAAATAGCAACAACCCTTACTTAAATAATTATTATTGGTCGGAGGCTGTGCTTCCTGGGCGCATCCCCACCCCGCGCGCTCCCCACCCTGCGTGAGGCGGACCTCTGGCCTCCAGTCGAAGTCGGCTGCCCGCGGCGAGCGCACGTCTGTGGCATGACGCTCCTCACCTCACCTGGAATGTATTACGAGCATTTTTGCCTCATCATTAAATAATCCATGCATGATTTATCGGCCTCATATACCGGTAATATCTACTGATGATGCGACAGTTCAAAAACAATTTATATCCCGCATTTTGCTGTGGTGCCCAATAACCACGAACTTTTTCTCACGTTGTCTGCTATCATAATAAAGTTAATTTTGTGCTGATATTTGTAATAGCTATGTAGGAAATAATTAATAGAAGTGAAATTACCGTGTTAAATAAAAGTGTAGTTGAAGTTTTAAGTGTTTTTGAAGGACAACTATTAAAAATGTCGGATAATCCTACTGCTGTCGCCAAAGGTAAAGTTTTGAAACGTAATATTCGTACTAGTCGATGTTTTCTGTTTTCATACGAGGTGATCCCGTACATTTAAGGAACGATCGCGTTCGCATTGTAATCCGTCCAAGACTCGTCTTATTTGCCTATATTTTGACAGGTTCTTGACATTGATTGAGACTACGAGAAACGATATTGTGATTTGAATGTTATAGTCTTTTAAATATGAGAACTAGCTTCTTTTATAGTAAGTAGCATTATTTTCAAAGTTGACAATACAACTGACGGAGATAATCACGCATGCTCTAATTTATAGATGAAACATTTTTAGATTTTGAACAACAATGAAGTGGTTGCATATTTTCATTTAGTTTCATTAAATTAAGATTGATAATTTTCGTGTGTACCTAATCTAAAATTTACGAGTGCTTAAATTTATCAAGGCTGACTGACGTTGCAGATTATGCATGAATATTGAATTTATATGGCTCCGACGACTGTAGGGACTGTGTGGGTCAGCTATATCAATTGCTGACCTCTTTTGAGGCTTTTTAATACATTTTGGGCCGCCAATTAATTCGGCTGACCTTTTTACCCAGACCCCTGTATATTAATACACCATATCCATTAATTTCACCCCGAATATGGTCGATTAACCAGAAGTATTGTCAACTAAACACGCCCTCTATTTTGTTTTCTTCCTCGTTGCTTACTTTTGGTTTGTGTTTCGGTTCACTTCCTTCGGGTTTGACCTAGAACTTGGGTTGCCCATCGAAGGGCGGGTCGCTCCAAAGTTCAAAGCGTCCGTAATCATTATTTACAACCGTATTGATCAATACTGTTTGTGTATTGACGACGGTTTACTATACTGCCGTGCTGACACTAAAACGCAGTAACAGGCTTTTTTAGGTATTTGAGTTAAATATTGATTCTGAACCGGCATTTTATAAGGAACATATTCGTCTTACCTAGGTTTTGATTCGATGATTTACTGGGCAGAAAAACGAAATTTACTAATGCAGTAACACAAAATTATATGCCAAAATTCATTGTTATACTTACTAAAATGCAGTTAAAGCTGTTACGGCTAAATCGTCCTATCACTTTGCCAACTTAAACGCAGTAAATGTCTCTATTACCTCATAAAACCTGTAATCCACAACTAAAGAAATATAATGCAATATAAATTAAAACGCAGTAAGCCCTTTTTGTACCGAAAATAGTAATACTGCATTGATGACGACTGATTGAAAATCAAACTAAATTGCAGTAAGTTGAGTATTTACTGCACTATAGTCTGTATCGTTCTAAAGTTGAAAACTAACTATTTTTTATTAAATCGCAGTATAAGTCACATTTACTGCATTATAATTAGTAACTCGAACAAAGCTACTAAGTTTTACTGGTGTCACGATTAGACTATACTGCGTTCTAGTCAGGAATTGTCTCTCAATCAGTCACAGACAGCTGATCGTGCTTGTCCATAGTCACATAGAAATCAGGGACCACTGTACTAACAGATTAGTCAATTCTTTGGGCTATATCGGTAATCTTGATTGTCTTGTGGATAATCTTCATTTCACTACCAAGATGACGGAAGAAAATTTCCATTGTGTTAGGTGTCTTTAAACCTTCTGATGAATCCTTACTGGTCACAGACTTTCATCTTCAGACTTTGTGGCATATTTAACAAGAAATTATGGCACAGCTTTCCAGCCCAGTCGAGCTGGATCCGATGATTGAGTTCATTTCTAAGCTAGACCTTCTGCTCAAATGGACCGTATGTTCCAGCTAAAATTAATAGTCCAAGACTTTAAGATAAAAATAATTACCTACAAACTATTCATTCGAGATGGCTGTCGTTGATAGTTACAAAATAACATCACGACAAAGCTTTGCAAACAAACGTAAGTTTGCCATCTAAGTTAACCATGGGCTTTACCAGTTATAGTTGCTACTATAACTGGTAAAGTTATAAAATAGTTCAGTTTAGGTCGTAAAACGGATCGTGGTAGGGCCTAAGGTCTGACTTAAGATGGGTAAGCAACGGGAGGAAACATACACATCAAAGTGAACGGCTAGTATTTTATCTTTTGTTGGAAAAAATATGACGTAATAATACCTACCTATTTTCCACATTAGAATATCACTTTAAAAGTATTTCTGATATGTATTTTATATAAAAGTCCCTAAATTAAATAAAGAATTTAAAAAAAGTATCATCGCATCCAAACATTAGTAATAATAGTTTATATAGCATTTTCTGAAGTTAGAATAGGTACATCAAAATATTCCAAGTAAATAGTTTTAATACTGTTCATCAACTCATAGCTTGTACAGATCAACTTTAGAAACGAATTAGTTTTAATTTGCTTTATTGACTGGCGTCAACACAATGAAAAAACTTAACAATAATAAGTCCAGCGGAAGGTGAGAACGCTGTGAAGTCTGTGAAGGCTATCCGCCATAATTATGGTCTGGAAAGACTTCACAGCGTCTTCACCTTCTGTATGACCTAGATCTTCACCGGAAATGGTAAATTCAGGAGATAACTGCACCCGATCCGTGCAAAAAAGCCCGAGTATCACCATTGTATGGACCTCCCGGAGAACACGGTGGAGCATACAGTGGAGATGTGCCCCGCGTAGGGACCACCTTACTCGTGTGGAGTACCAACTCTCCACACGAGTAAGGTGGTCCCGAGTGGAAGATTTGCGGCAACGGCTTCTTACGCTGGGTCCTAGTCCGCAGTGAGGCGGCGGCTTCCACGTTCAGAACAGTAATGCTTACAAATCAGGCGGCTGCAAGCGTGTTAATATTACTGAGACTGATGTTAGGACACGACAACATTTATTACCGAGACACAGGTAGTGTTGAAGATTCACACGTTTCGGTAGCAGACAGAAGAGACTTTTTATCTCAAACAATACAATAGCCAATACCATACCACAGCAGATATAGAAGTAATCTACAATAAAGGATAAAGTAAGACAAGGAAAACCAGCAAATATTATACAATAATCTGCAAAAAAAGTAATAAACCAGGCAAGGGCGAGTCGGACTCGCTGACACGACGGTGTTGCACCATTATTTATACAAGATTAGACATTACATGTATGCGGAAAAATCATGTTTGTTGTATGGGATCCCTTCTTAAATGTTTTTAAGTTATTTAAATTACAGGTTTTTAAAGTAAATATACAGTTATATGTGCTGTAAGCCTTTCAAGCTATGTAGTCTTCGTATTGCCGTAATTAATATCAAGAAAAATGGTAAAATCACGTTTGTTGCATGAGAACACCCACTTAAATATTTATTTTGTTCTGTTTTTAGCATTTTTTTTTTAAGTTTAAATTAGCAGAAATGGTAAAAAAAAGTTTCTACAGACCAAAATACAAACAAAAATGTCTTGTTTTCTTTATAAATGCCTACACGACCTAATTATTTTCAAAATTTGTCACATACTGCATGTACAATTAGTTAAACGTGCTTATTAAAATGCAGTAAAAAATACTTATACTGCAAATTATTCTGTGAAATCGGTTAATACGACTATTAACTGATGAGTTTTTGCAGTATCAAGTATGTTTTACTGCATTTAAATCTGTATATCTATACTTTTTCGCATGCAGTAATAGACATGATTTTCGAAAAATCCATTTAATTTTGAATTGAATGGACTAAATAACACGCTTTTTTTCAAAATTCATTCTTTGTAATTGCCTTAATCCTCTAGGCAAAAAAAAATCTACCATAAAACATTATTACTATAAAATATACGACGTCCAAGTGTTTTTTGCGTTTTTCTCGAAACTGCTTTTTTGCTCTTACTGCGTTTTAGGGCATGCAGGGCAGTATAACGTGTCTGTTTTACTTAATTCGGCCGGTTACGGCTGATCCGTTTTTGAATATATGTTTTTGTAATACACTATTCATTTCCATATATTTAGTCGTGCTTAGCAACTGTGCAGATATCTTTTATTTCAAGCCATTTATTTATTCTGTACATAGTTGTCTTGTGGAACATGTGGTGGCCCCATGATGCTGCAAATTTTAACCCATATTTACACTTTCACTTAAACAGCCTTGATACTTTTTGTTCCAAGGTTTATTTCTGGTAATTTTTTAATAAAACGTGTGTCAAATATATATAATTCCAGAAAAGTGGGTGTGGTTTTATGTTAATTTTGAATGAAAATGAATGGATTACTCCTTAGGTAACCAATCTAGGATCAAAATATTTATATCATTACGTGGTTAAGTATAATAAAATAGTTAATATACGCTCTTTAGAAGAGTGCCGATAATTTTTGAAAGTGAAAAAAATAGCAAATAGTAGGATGAAACCCATTGGAAAAGGAAGAGGATATAACAAAAATTAAAGTAAAAATAAATTACGGTCGATCTGAGGTCGGGAAGTGGATGCGGTGCGTTTTTAAGGGACATTGTAGCATTATGTAAACGTATGATTTGCTAAAAGCACATTATATGTAGATATTATATTATTTTCATTACAATGATGTTTTTTTAAAATCAAAATAAAGAGCAAATATAAATATATTAAATAAATAAAAATAAAGTGTGTTTGAAACATACACAGGTAACTTTACACCTAATTTTGTGAAAAAAGTTATTATAAAAGATAAAAATAGAAAACCAAAATCTCGGGTTTTTTATTTTTTCACATAGATTTCGATCGAGGTTATCTGAAAAAAATGAAAATACGAAAGTTGTAAATCTTTTTATGACCTCAGATCGACCATAATTTATTATTCCTTTGATTTTTGTTATATTCTCTTCCTTTTCCAATGGGTACTACTATTTTGTTCCACTTTTTAGCATTGTCAAAGCTATTAGCTCTCGTTTACTTAGAAACTTAAAAAACTATTTAAGTTTCTTGAGTAAATTATGTTTTTCTAATATTAGTTATTAAACATTAGGGCCGTTTTCCTGTCACGCGTATTTTATCCCGTACGCAGGTCTCGTCCGCATGCGGATGATAGCAAGTTCTGGACCACACGCAGGACAAAAATTTCGTTTGCTGCTGCAGCGTTGTGCGTGTCGCTAGTTTGTAAACTAGCCAACCAGCTGCCCTGGTTCCCCGGTTTTTTAAAGTTCATTCTGCTTGTCACCCAACAAAGTGCGAAGGTGCACTTCAAAAATAATTCTTTCTGTATCAATTTTCATTTTTGTTTGCGCTATATGTGGACTACAAACATGCGTGCAACCCGCTTTACTGTAAAGACAACACTGAAGGCAGAAGATCACCGCCCGTGCACGTGCTAACTGCATGTTAAGAAAAACATGAATCAAATGATAGGATGCGGGCAGTCCGCATGCGGACAAAAACTGCGTGCGGGCTAAAATATGCGTGACTACTATAATAATTTGCGATAAAATTATAATGTGTTTGAATAACAAAAGCGTAATGAATGTTTGTGTGTATTTTTGCACTGGATATGTAAATAAAGCAAAGGATAGGGTTTTTCTAGTTAGCCATTTTTTAATAAGATTAGTAATCATAAAAATGGCTAACTAGATAAAAACTAGTCTTTGACTGCTATCCCACCTGATGGTGTAAGCAGTGATGCATTCGTTGATGGTGAATCACACTAACACAACATGTTAACTTTCCCGTTGCTGCGTTGATGTTTCTCGTACAATACTTGAGTACCTAATAACGATGCTCAAAGAAACGTTTGGATTACTTACTATCATATTGTCCAGTTCGAGGCAAGAATGTCTTACTCCATTTTGCATATGATTGTATTCAGCAAGTGCAGCTACAACGTGCGAGCGACGTGCACTTACGAATGTTTTCGTTGTAACAAGGTTGACACGCTTCTTGTGTCGCGAAC
Organism: Mythimna loreyi; assembly: GCA_029852875.1. Lineage (NCBI taxonomy): Eukaryota > Metazoa > Arthropoda > Insecta > Lepidoptera > Noctuidae > Mythimna > Mythimna loreyi. The sequence goes on from CM056792.1 coordinate 22,558,158, forward strand.
GAGTTCATTGCTCTCATTATAAACAGGGTTGCTTCTGTCACTGTTTCTTATTCTTTATGATCGTGCTCTTCACCGAAAGTTTTATCTTGTGTTTCTGTTTTCTTTTTGGGTTCATACCCAAAAACAAAATATTTCTCATGAACTACGGCTGTTAATGTGGTGTGCTGTGCACAGATGGCGCTACATGTATCTGATTTTATTATTTCTTTAGTTTTATAAAATAACAACAATCACATCACAATTTAACATCAGGTGGGCATCCAATCAAGCACTAGTTTATATCAACTATACACAAAACTAAACTTATACTTATAGCTGGGTTTTAACCCGCGACCTACTCCCGTAAGTCGTAACAATTACCACTCGGCCATCACTGCTTTAAAAAACAACATAGACTGTTAAATATCAGTATAGATGGGTTCTCCTTATCTATTGTATTTCGTTTTCACGCTGAATTTATAAGCTAAAGACCCGGTTTGACGTGCGACGGCGACGGTCTGTTGTAATAATAAATGATGATGTCGTCTATATAAGTAAACCTTGAACATTAAATCATTTATTTAAAAAGAGGTTTGCTTAGATGACTTGCAGTAATTTTATTTAGCACGCCTGTTCGTTCACCTTGTTTTTATTTATTAGTGTTTTCTTAAAGACCCATAATTAAAAAGAACCATTTATGAGTGAGTTATTATTATCTGGTAAGACCCTAGGTCCATGTCGTTCTATGTTTAGTGCAGCTAAGTATGCATACCCAAAAAGGGTGTTCAAGACAAGTTTTATATTTGTTTGCTTACATATGTTTTATTCGTAAGTCGTAATCATAACACATTTACGGCGACATCAACTTGACAACCTGTTGCGAGTCAACCGTACTTTAAAGATGAACCTTAATAATGTTCTGTCCTCTCGACTCTCGACTCTCAGCTTAGCTTAACTTAGCGACTAGGTTCACGGTACGGGCAAATGTGAAAAAGATTATAGGTATAAAAAAAGCATTGCTTTCAATATTGTTATTTTTCCATAACTCTTTTATTATAATTGTGTTATTTGTAAAATTAAATCTTGCTTCCTTTACTAGGATAAAATCTTGTATTGTGGGTGCTTTCACAAACATGTGAACTCACATCCACTAAATTTATAGAAAATTTGTTGCTTTGCTATCATATTGGGTCATATGTCCATCGGCGTTGTCATGCAGAATGATTCACGTAGTAACTAATCATTTATCTTTGAATTGGAAGTTGTACTCGTAGGAAAATCTAGATCTTTCGTGTTTTAGGCGGTTTATGAGATAAGCAGTTAGGACCACATAGTGTTGTTGCCAAGTACGCTATCTTCTTCGGCATCTGTCAGGCTCATTATCAGGTGATCGTTTCGAATGATCCAGTAGACGGGGTCTAGGTCTGATAACGGATCTACTAAGCCAAATAGATACGCATTGTTGTTTTTTCCAAAAGTTCCGTTGATACATCCAGTATGACGTAAAGATAATTATAAGTTTATTATATTTGAATATGTATGATTATGTGTAACACTAATTTATTTTACTTGTAATAATGGGAGATTTATGTATGTATAATTAAATCATTATATGGTCTTTGTTGTGGGAAGACACAACAAGATCAAGACGAATACGCAGTAATGACGTAGAAGAGGTTCCGTTTCACATCTTAACTATTATTTTATATTTTATCACTGAGAAAGGGTGAGCCTTAACGCAAGAGCGTAAAACCTCGACCTGTGCGCAACTTCACGGGATGATCATCAGCTAAATTACATACATCAAAATTCCTTTTGTGATGATAGTTATTATTTTAAATATCTGGTATTTATTTATTGTGCACGCCTACCAGTGTTGTTTTTTTTTAATCCAAAAGATGACTGGTAAAGAATGCTTTATTATTTAAGTCCGCCTATGTACCACTACTGTAGATAAAGATTAAATAAATAGAGAAATATTATAGATTGTTAGAATAAATAATTGCTAACTACGAAATATATCAAAGCGTATATTGTACAGAAGCGAGACTATGCCATAAAACCTGTAATTGATTCATTATTTTCCTCAATTTTTCTTAAACATTTTATCTCCATGCAATTTATGATAAAACAATTTCTTAGATATTACCTGCTTATTATTAATACACTTCTAAGAAGCTTTATCTCTGTTGATTGACTCGAAACATTTAAATGGATTTTCTGTTATTTACAGATTAGGTAACAGCACATACATATCGAGAGATATACGTAATATATTACCACGATTACATCGTAGGAACGACCCAACTTCGCCAAGGTTGATGCTGTTGAAAGCCTAAGTTGATACCAATGTCTACTTAACAAAGTGCTTGTAAACTATACTTTAAGGCAGTAATTTATATGCAGGGCGACTTGTGCAAAAAGTAGAATACTATGTTCAATTATTGTGGCCTTTAAATTTACTGTCCTTAGACCAGAGTGCGAAACACAAAATTCACGCTAAACACTTTCAAAAACACGGCCGAATGGTCTATAACATGAATCGGTTCGCTCCCTTTTCTAATCTAAAATTAACAGTTTTATTACTCAATTGTTGCGCAGTGTGAATCCGGCTTCCTTTGTAAAAAAAATCTCTTTCACTGTTCTTAGGAAGCAATAGAAAATATTGAAATATCGCTCTTTGATACATTGTTAAGACTTTTGCTTGAATTCTTCAAGATAAACGTAATTCATTAGACTTCCGTTTATTAAACTTATACATACTTTAATCCGGCTCGAAGGACTAATACAATCATGTTATTTGCTTGTAAGTTATTGAAACTTTTTGATATAAATAGGAAGGATATTCTTAACTTAAAATCTTTCCAATCATTATGCTAAATTGTTTATCATTAGCGATACGAGACAGTATATCTCATAAAACGGCGGCGCAACGTATCAATATCTGTGAATAATTACTTCGTTTTTTTTTTTAAATGCCAAGTTCACCTCTAAAGTGGAAAATACGAAAATGAGCGTGACTGTAATATTAATGACGACATTTTGCGTACACTGTACATGCTCGTATTTTGATGGCTGACGTCAACCGCAGTGACGGGCCCGACACGTCACTCATTAATACAGTTCGTGTTTACTGACCTAAATCATGGAAATTATTGCGATAAGCTTGAATCATAGTACCGGAAAAAGTTAAATATTATGTGCTACATAGGGACTACATATTTATTTTAGTTAAACTGTAAATCATTTCGCCTTCGATTAATATGCATATGGCTTGAAATTCTTGTAAATTGTATACATCAATCAATATAGGACAATAGTCAAACGTATCTTTAAATTAGTTGATCGAAAGTATTATAGCACACATAACGAATTAAATAATGCCATTTTCAGCTATCGCAAGGCCATAATTTCTGGTCTTCTTTCTATGACGCAGAAAGGACCATTTTATTTTTCCAGTGAATGGTCCTTATTCACTGAGCAAAATGTCTTAAGGTCAAAGTCCACGATTCGCGCAGCGGAGTCATTCACTATAGTGTAGCAATAATGGGCAGTGGCCACAGTGCCTCTGACGTCAATGACGCACGGTGCGTGACCAGGCTCGCGTGCCACCGGCCATACAGAACTCACCGCCGTATTGTTCTGGAACCATACTCAATGATTGGAGCACACGTCACAGTGGAAAAATGCGAATTTGTTTGTTGTGAAGATAACGTGGCAAGTCATGTTGTGACGACAAAATCGTCACGATAACCAGAAATCAAAGTGTAATCAGTTGCTATGTGTGTTGGTATAGGTTTGGTAATGATAATTTTAGTGATGTAATTTTAGTGATACTTACATATATTGGCTTTGCGCCGTATGAAATGGGATATGGTCGATCAGTTACAAACTACGTGCTTAGATAGAACTAATGCTGCTTCTCGGCCGTCTTAAGAGGCCGGTTCGGGACGATTTATCCATACAAACGCAATACCAAAATCATTTGCAAGTCGAGCATATTTCAACCATATTATGGTTTTTTTTTTATGGTAGGTAAAAATCATCGAATGACGAATCCCACTCTTGGGCGGAGCGGGAAACAGTGTCAGACTCTTACTGACTAAAGAACCTACCCCGTGCCTTCCGTCCTTATTCCCAGAGCCCCGGTGTAACGCTTTCGCATCAACCCTCAGCTCCGGGAGGCTTCGACCCTGTTGGGCCCCTACGGTGTGCTGACAACTCCTTGAGGCGCGCGGGAACGGAGCGCGCCGTCGACGACTTGGGCTCGGTCTGGACTGCTACCAGACGACTGGACGGCGAGCTACCCATTGCTCACCGTCCGCAAGCCAGTGTCTACGGTGGCCGGATATCGGCAGGATCGCGGCGGCGACGGCTACGGCGAGTGCGCCGTTGCCTTTGCCTTATGCGGTCAGCCTCCTCCTTTACGAGCATTACTGCCTCGCAGAAGGAGGCGACCGCCTGCCACTCCTCCTCGCTGCAGACCATGGCCTGAACCAAGGCCCGGCGCGAGAGGTCGCCGCCGCCGATCACCCTCACGAGGGCACGGCGTTGCTCTTCCCAAGCGGGGCACACTTCTACCGTGTGCTCCACCGTGTCCTCCGGGCTGGCCACACAGTGGCGACACCCGGGCGTCTCTTCCGCACGGATCCGGTGCAGGAACCTCCCGAACTTGCCATGTCCGGTGAGGATCTGCGTCATGCGGAAGGTGAGGACGCCGTGAGGTCTATCCAGCCACGCCTCAAAGAGGGGCACTACTGCCGAAATTATGGCGTGCCCAGAACCATATTATGGTGATATTTGGATTTAGACAATATTTATCTAGGTTCCCAGATTAAAGCTTGTTTAAAGCTTTTTTAAAGCCTCTTAAGACAATTTTTTATTTTGAAACACTTGTAAAATTTGTAGTTATTCCAAGGAAGCAATAACTCCCGTAACTGCTTTATTAGCTAGCTTTCGTGTGAGCGACCGCAAAACAAAGCACCTAAACAATAAATTAGCTGAAACAATGTAAATACCTGAAGCTAGCAATGAGTATAGAACAATAATTGAAGCGTAAAAACCCAATTCTCCATTTTTAGCGGCGGGAACCTCCAGTTATTTGCGGTTTGTCAATGTAAAGCACAATGACCCTCCACAATGAGCCACAGTCTTGAAAGCTTATTCATTGCAGTCCACTTATTAGAATGGAATAGTTGATTAATATGTCTTATTCTTTTAAGTACCATTTCATTACACCAGTTCATAAGACGCGGAAGAGCGTCCAGCCGTCCACTGTAGTTAACCGCCAACTGATGGTGTATTTAGGACATTGACGCACGACGCGATGACTGGCTGATGCCCCAGGGATGCCAACGTCGTGTTGCGCGCTTGTAAACAGACACAAATTAATATTTATTCCATTTTTGCGGGTAACGTTCTTTGTCATTCTTATGTGAAAATCGTCTTCTACTGCGTATAAGCCTCGCCAGCGCTACCACGATGTCTGATCTCGTGTCTCTACATTGATCTTGAGTCTCACCTCATCACATTCTCCACATCCAGTCGAATCAAAAACTTTTCTTCTCTTTCTTCTTTTTCTTTTTTTTTTTCTTTTTTCCTTTATTTTTTTTTAATTTAAAACGGTTAACGATATCATCTAGAAATATGGTCCACTTGGTTGTTTAGTGTGTCAAGTGAAATAGGGGCAGTTTTTCATAAGTTAGTTATAAAGTTATGAGAAACTGATGGTTCATAAAATACGGAAAAGCGGTGCTTGTAAACCGCGATCTTTTCGTTTATTTAGGGCATTGACGCACAATGCGCGCAATTACTGTCTGCCGGCGCAGGGTTGACACATTTACTATTTGCCTGTCACGTTATAATGAAACCAGTATTTCGAAATATTATTTTCAGTTGTAGGGCTTACATATACTTGTATTTTTAACGTGTTTTAAATCTGGTTTTACTTCATTCATATTATCTTCTAAAGTTTTTTTTGCACTAAAATATATGAATAAAATATTTTTTTCTTTTGTTTTGCTTTACTAAACTGGTCGGTAATATTGCGCTCCAATACACGTATCATTACATAGTATAAAACAAAGTCGCTTCCTGTCCCTACGTATATTTTTAGAACTACTCAACGGATTTTGATGCGACTTTTTTTATTAGATGGAGTGATTCAAGAGGAAGTGTTATGTACATAATACATGCATAATATATTCAATATTACCCGTGCGTGTATTTTTATAAGTAGTAAAAATGTTGTAATTACGACAGTGCTTGACTTGAAAATTCGTTTATAACACTTTCAACATCGATGTTAAGACCAAGTTCAGTATGAGTCCCATTCGTGCGCTAGCTGAGCACAACCTCACTCCAATGTAAAAGCTATTCGCCTGTAAATGAGTTGTAAATGTGGGTTACGTAACCCGCAGCCCTGTTTACTACCGGGATTTCCCAGAGGAGTGACTCACAGCGGTAATGTCAACCGCCGAAATAGTAACTTCGATAGATCTAGGTACCCTACATTTGAGATGCTTCGTTGGCTTGTGTTTATATAAATTGTTAGTCTGGCTCACAACTGGGGCGTTAGCTGTTTGATAATATCAACTCAGTCCATTTCAAACAATGCTGCTTCGAATTTAAACTAACCACATTTTAGATAAAATACAGCTACTGACCACACAATCAAGTTTTCGATGGTTAAAATATTTTTAATTTCGAACAGACGCGACGGTTCGATCGTTAAAAAAACTGTCACCCCTATTAAGGTCGGGATTTCCCAAAGGAATGATTCACAGCAAATGTCACCTGCCGAAATAGTATCGTTATGTTGCGCACACGCGTGTCGGCCATGTTGTTACATGTGTCTGTGTGCGGATCAGCTGTTCCGATCGTTTTGAAGTTAATTCATTGAAGACACAACATCCGTTTGGAAAGTTTGGCTCGGATTGTGAAAACTTGGCGTTCATTGCTGATTTATGTCTATTGTGCGTCATTTTGCTATTAATAAAGATGCGGATTTTAATCGTTTAATAAGTAATAATAATACTTATACTTTTTCGCAAAAAAACTCTTTTTGTTTTCTTTCTTTCTAAATTTTGTATATTGGTTAGTATATATCTTGCCTAGCTTTTTTCCAACTCCAAGTCAATTTAACCGGATATGACTGAATAACTGCTTTACATGGATCGACCAAACTTTACTGGGCAATAAAATAATCCTTGGTTAGACTGCTGGGCAGACTGCCTGGCGTTTTACTATCTATGGCGACTGTCCCAAGTATATATGTTCTGAGCATCATCTATTTGTGTGGGTCAAAGTCACAAAATATTGCCCAAAATGACAGTGATCATCGCACCTGCTTTTCTAAACTCTCCAACAATTCTGACACGGTGATGTCAGTATTCCTTTTCCCAATGTCATAAATATTGATGACAGCAATTATGTTGTAATTGTAAAGTGTCGACTACTTACGACCTATCATGTTGTAGAATAGATTTTTTCTTTGGCAATGATCCAATTGCAATTTAATTTGATCGCTCAATTAGTATCTCGAAGACATATCCGTTTCTAAGTATGACACAATTTGTGTTGCAATACTTTTAAGTCATATTAAAAGTTTGATATTGAACTCTTAGTCATTCTTTTTTAGAGGTATGCGAGACATAAAGTCCCGCAAACATTAATAAAAGAGGGGGAATCCTCTGAGCTAATGGATCTTTTATTTGATCTAACAGCCCAAAAGATGATCTTGGGCTTTAGTATGTATGTTCAAATTTAATTGTGCGATACAAGATTTCATAGTTTAGGCCCTAGTTGATGTTACAGAGGTCGCTTCAATTTGGCGTGCTAAACAATTTATTCATGTACTAGTCTTCTGCCAGCGGGTTCGTCCGCGTGAAAGTAGGGTTCTCCATATAAACTTAAGACCCCCTTTACATTCCTTTAGGAGCTGAATTCTGAAAAACGCTTTCTTAGTTTTCACCTACGTCATAAAAGGAAGCCTTGTGCAAAAGTTCACGCTCCTAGGCCCAGTAGTTCCGGCTTGCATTGATATGTCAGTCAGTCAATTTCTCCTTTTATATATGTGTATAGATAAGGGCAAGCTTAGTTATGTTTTAAATTTCATTGATCCTATATGGTTTAAAAATTTCCACAACAATCAATTGAACAATCAGTCACAACAAAAAAGAACTGACTGACTGAATTCTGAATATCCCCCAGGACAGCTGCTGTAGTACCATTGAGTTAAAGATCATCGTTTCCCCTGCTTTGAAAGTATCGATGGTATCGTCATTATTTCTTGGTTTGTTTTCTACCAGGTGTACAACACAGTGCCACATGTTTCGTTGTTATATAGTTAATGTTTCACAAAACAGTGCTACCTGCGCTTGCTGCCCGTGCGCATTAATATGTCAGTGTCGTTTGTAGGAGAACCACTTGTCTCGCTATTTATAAACCTCATTGTGTTGGTATGCGGTTTTTGCATTTATTTAATTTAATGGAATAATAAAATCCGTGACTTTTGAGTGGGTTTTAATTTATTCGACTTATGAGTTATTTTAAGCATTTGTTAGTGGTCATCACACTACAGTTCTTCCTACTTCTTTATCACTATAGTGCGTTTGTTTTTAATTAGTTCTCTATTGAATGTTACCAGTTCCACGAGTCGTCATAGTCTACCCGTTATATATGTAAAAGGCCACTTAATTTGTCTAGTTGCAATAATTCACGAGGACTGATTACAGGCGCGCTAGGCAACAAGCAATGGGCGGGCGCGTTGTGCCATTTGCGTCGACTAGTTCAAAGTGCTCTAATACTATTTGGTTTGTGTTCATTCACAAGACACACACTATAAACCAATTGTGCTAGATTTTTCGACAAGGTTTCGGTTCGAATAGGACCAGTAGATAGCGAGCAACTCATCTCTTCATCCGCAAACCCGGGCCTATGGTAGCCGGAGATGCTCTGAAATTTCTGAAACGCAGTGTCATCTTTTGCGTCTTCTGGGGTGTGAGGTATTACAGTCCCTCCTTCTTGTGACCGGTTCTTCCACTCGCATAATTGCTTCGCAATGAGGATGTGACCCAAGCCTTATCGCTTGGACTATGGCCTGAACCTAGGTCTAGGCCAGGCCAGGGCCATGGCCCGGCGCGTGGCATAGCCTCTGCTTCCTGACAGAATCATATTTCCTGATAGGTGGGTCCTAAATAGGTTATTTTTAGGCTTATCACTTACCATCATATTAGATAGTGGTCAAGTACGAACTTATCAATAATACAAAAAAAATCTGCATCCAACAGAACCAGTGCACCATTCAGAGACAGTGTAACTTTCCACCATTGTAAGAGTTTTCGTTTGTAGATTAGCTCCTAAAATTAATCAATTTTCCTTTTCATTATTTGACAAGTTTAGATATTATCCAGTCAGAGTTATATCATCAGAATGTTTCTTTTTATGAAGAGTAACAATTCCCGCTAACCGAAAACGATTTAGTTTCAAGTGGGCTCCCGAAAATAGTTCGACCTTGTATCTACGTACGTTGCGCGAGTTCCCGGAAGAAAGGGGTGATGATTCACCTACACCCGTGTACTGGACGACAGATGGTGTAACACAGATCGTCTGCGGGTCCTGCAACATTGTACATTGTTGGTCGATGTGGTATACATACATTTATAAACACCGTGCCAAAGTACAAACTTATATGTAGACCTGCAACATGTTTGTGCCGTTCCGGAACCTTAACGCAGAAAACGTCGCACCCACAACCCACGTCCTCATCAACAATTGAGTCATCGGTTGTCATATCCCTGTTCAAATCATCGCCTAGTGAATGCGTAAGTGAGCTATTAGATCGACTGTGACATAAATACTATAACACTTATATCACCGTGACGGATATTTAGCCATGGCGCCGGCTATAACTGTTTATGTTAGTAACCGTGAGTCGGCGGTGACGGTCCGGCGGCGGCACGGTGCGGCGACGACGCGGCGGCGGCGCGGCGACGACGCGGCCGCGTTAAATATAACCGATGAGTTGCTGATGTGGACATGATGCTGCTCGTTGACTAATGCCTAGTTTGAGAGCTACGATTTGGCTACATACACTAAACTTTTGGAGTTATCGTAGACAGGTGTCACTGTGATGTGATGCTTTTATTAAGTCTGTCAGTCTAGTGTTTTTCTCGAAAGTGATTAAATTAGTTTTTAGTTTTTTGAATAAGTCTCACTTGTTTTATTAAAAACCATGAGCATTTATTGATCCGATAATTTTTACTGAATATACTTCGTTATGTTTTGTTTTGAACGCAAAGATTTTTAATTTACTTGTCAACAGTTTGAAATCAGGAAGTGTGCTCCAGACGCGCGAAGGATTTGGAGGACAAGGTTGGAAGACACGGAACGACTTATATAATAAACAACGTCACACGACAATATAACATTTTGTATAATCTACTACATCTAACCCACAGAAGCCAACGTTCTCAAAAAGCAAATTGTACAGTCAAAAAAACACATTTTGGTAACTGCGTGTGGTTTTAGAAAGTCAGATTTAATTAAGCAATGCTTTAATGGTGGTATTAAGGCCACAACCATAACTCGTCACGGGCCATGGTTGAAGAGGCCATTAAAAATGACCATGATAACTATAAAGTGAGGCACCTTTCCCCATAACAGGGTTTTAATAATAGCTGTTGATGAACTAGCCATTATTTTGTGTTTTTAGGGTTCCGTACCTCAAAAGGAAAAAACGGAACCCTTATAGGATCACTTTGTTGTCCGTCTGTCCGTCCGTCCGTCCGACTGTCAATTCTTTTTCTCAGGAACGCGTGGAGGTATGAAGCTGAAATTTATATCAATTACTCAGGTCTACTGTCCCTTGAAGCTGTGAAAAATTCAAACTTCTAAGCCAACGCAATCAAAAGATACAGCCGTTTATGCCGCAAATTTTCGACACTTGCAAGGGAATCAAAACCTACAGGGTGCTTCCCGTGAACTCAGAATCTTGAAATTTCGTACGAAGCAACGTCTTATAGCATAGATAAAGGAAAAATTACGAAAACCATAAATTTTAAGTAGTTATACCACCAAAAAAATTGTGATTGTAAACATAATTGTAGTTACAGCAATGACCGCGAGTTATTATAGGTACTATGTATGGGGAGGGCAACATTTTTCAAATGGCAAAGACGACCTCACTCATCGTCATTCAATCCCGATGTTTTGGTGAATGTAGCTGTATAAAAAAACTTCAATGTTCAATGTGGTACTATTCATACCTTTTCAGTCACCATTTACAGGTCTGGTTCAAATTTAATACTTAATTAATATTTTTGAACCAGATTTCTAAATAGTGACTAAAAAACTTAGTAAATAAATAACTTTAATAAAAGAACTTTCGCAAGTCTGCTGCAAGGCTAGTATGTTTCAGTTATATTATAGATAAATGATATGTGTTTATATAAAATAAAGGGTTACTTAAACGATAAAGAGATCTTTGTCTTAAATTTATGCTCCTCCATCTTTCCCCATTGTAATGTTATGAATTTCATTTTGCAATAAAAATACCATAGTTATGACTCGATTGTCGTAATGAACGAACTTTGTAAACCTTGCAGGTTTGTACGGAACCCTCGGTGCGCGAGTCCGACTCGCACTTGGCCGGTTTTTTATGTAACGATTTGATTGAATTGAGTAATGGTGTTCCTATCCTTTTAGGGATTCGTTCAAAGTTCAAAGAAAGAAAATGCTTCGTTCTGGTGCTGTTCATTCTACATTATAATGTGCATCAGCTAAACGACCCTTTGCTATCAAAGTGCAGTTCTGTGCTCCAGTTGATTGCAACTACTGTTACTTTATTATCTTCACCAACTAAATTAACTGCTCGTACGTTTGTTGCACTTTACTCTTTCACAACTTAACAAGTTCTGACTTCTGACTATTTAAATCCTGAGCTGGAATTGCGTCTCCATTTTTTTCATTGTTCTTTCCTCAAGCCGTGTGAAGTGTGCCTGAAAATTGTAAACTATGAGTAATAATGAAGTTGTTACGTAAATACAGGTTAGTCAAGTTCGTCTAGACAAGGTTGATCACCCACGTCGCGCCCGGCGCCTGCGCTGCCGGCTCCACACCGTAAGACTTTATTAGTTCGCTGAAATTATAAGTTATTAATAGTGGATTATCTCCTGGTGTTTGTGATCCTTTGGCTTTCATAGAACAATAAGTTACGAAATAAAGAGACTTTCGAGATGAAAAGCACTCACATCATACGCTCTGTTATCAGCTTTAAGTTTTCACCGTCACTTTTAGAAGACTGAATTCACTTTAGTTGTGACTAATTATGGAACTTGCATTAACTTTACCTGCTCAATTTGTCTCTAATGCTTCTTCTCATGCCAGTAACTTCTTATTAAAGGAATTTCTTCTTTGATGTTACTTGCTTTATAATTGCGCAATGATATCGTAATATTTGAACAAAATATAAAAGAGATTTCATTTAATATTCTTTCTACAGACAAAACAAACCATCTTAATAATGAATATAGAGACAAAGTGAGTTACAAAATTAACTATATTTTGGCAAGTGAGGACTCGAGGTTGTATGTGTCACCGAATGACGCAGTCGGAGTTTAAATCAAGAAGTTAGTGATTCAAACTGGGACTGGACTGTTGTGTTATTTGATACTGTGACTGGTGCTATAATGTTTATTGTATTTTTAGTTGACTCCAGCATTTATGCAGTTAAGTTGAGGGGAGTCAATGTCAGGGTTACTACGTTACGGCTTGGCGGATGTGTCAGAGCTGTCGTTTCGGCTTCACATCAGAGTAGTGTGTGGGAGAGCTCGCGTACTATGTGCGGCGGCGGTTATACTCCATCATTAATTCATAACCACCATCGCCGTTATACTAGGTCAACTAATACCAATAAGCAAAATTCCGCAGAAGTAATGTATATCGAAATTTAATGGCGATAAAAAAAATATAGTTTTTTTTTAGAAGACGTAGAATTTAGCAGATTAGTTACTTTTTTTTCTGTTAGCTTTTTTTAGATTCTATCTAAGTAATTCATTCACTGAATCATTTAATTCTATCAAAATACAACTGAATGTGATTAATTAATTATGTTGTAATTATTATGAACTTGTCTTATTTTTATTGTGCTTTTCAGTTTGATGTTACACTGCTTTTTGCAGTTTATTTTTATAAAAATCATCAAGACTTCGGTAAAACAAAAGTTTATTTCCGACATTTTATATCTTACGTAATAATAATTTGATTACCAACCTTGCCATAAATAAATGTTTTGGTCACATGATGGCTGATTGTTATGACTACGAAGCATAACTCGTTCTGTTGGTGCTTGGGGCCGCGAGTGCAACTGTATGACTAAATTCAGCAGTCATCGTTGAATTTAGTCATATGTAGCCCACATAGATTCTCACAATGATGATCAAATGGTCAGCAAAGTGAAAATTACTATAGTGTCATCTTGGAATAGATAGTAAAACAAAACTTATTAAAATTCTAGACATGTAAAAGCAGATTTTTTTTCCTATTTTTGTTACTTTTTATAAAATTTGGGGGATAATGACGCAACCGTGGCACGCCTGCCAGAACGTTGGTTTCATAAGTCACTAAACTAAATCACTATTTTACAAAGTTTTAGCCTTGTGTCAAACAGGCTTAACCGGTAGCTGTCCTACTAAGTGACAAAAGGTAGATCAAGAAGTTCGCAGCCTTCATCGGACTGATCAGCACCGTCCGGATTGGACGCGGCCTTCCGATCATCGTCAGTACGTCTGAACTAAAGTCGAACAAACGCGCGATCAGACACACTGATCTTTAATATGAATACCGGTTCTTGTTTCTTATTTTTATACCAGTTTTCGTGGTCGTAAACATAAAAATTACTTTTGGTTTGAAAATGTCTTAGTCTGAACTTAATTTACTTAAGCTGTAGTTTTTAAATTAATTCTAAAAGTATCCTCCGTTTAATATTTTTGAGGTGAGAAATCATTAAATGACTTGTCCTGTTTTTTAGTGGAGCGGGAAAGCGAGTCAGACTTTTACTAAATAAAACCTCCTTATTCTTTATATACCCTAGGTACGTGCCTTCAACATGGGCTCGGTCCTTTAAGGACGGCCGGACTGCGACCTATCCATCGCACATCGTCCGTAAACCCACATCTAAGGTGACCAGTAATCGCCTGGCAACTGTTATCGTCTGGGGCGTCTCCTGTGGCAGCTGGGGTGTGAAGATACTCTCTCCCTCACGTTGTGACCAATTTCTTCGTCAAATTACTGCTTCGGGAGAATGAAGTTACCGCGACAACGAACAGCAACTGTCGCAACCCAGCGCTGGGCACACCGTAATCTCAGCGGTAGTGCCCCTCTTTGAGGCGTGGCTGGATAGACCTCACGGCGTCCTCACTTTCCGCATGACGCAGGTTCACACCGGACATGGGAAGTTCGGGAGATTCCTGCACCGGATTCGTGCGGAAGAGACGTCCGGGTGTCGCCACTGTGAGGCGAGCCCGGAGGACACGGTGGAGCACACGGTGGAGGTGTGCCCTGTTTGGGAAGAGCATCGCCGTGTCCTCGTGGGGGTGATCGGCGGCGGCGACCTCTCGCGTCGGGCCCTGGTTCAGGCCATGGTCCGCAGCGAAGAGGAATGGCAGGCGGTCGCCTCCTTCTGCGAAGCAGTAATGCTCGTAAAGGAGGAGGCCGACCGCATAAGGCAAAGGCAACGGCGTACTCGCCGTAGCCGTCGCCGCCGCGATCCTGCCGATATCCGGCCACCGTAGACACTGGCTCGCGGACGGTGCGCAATGGGTAGCTCGCCGTCCGATCGTCTGGTAAGACCGAGTCCAAGTCGTCAACGGCGCGCACCGTTCCCGCGCGCCTCAAGGAGTTGTCAGCAAACTGCAGGGGCCCTTCAGGGTCGAAGCCTCTTGGAGCCTAGAGGGTATGTGAAAATTGTAACCTCGACTCCAGAAATAAGGCAAGGAAAGTACGGGGTAGGTTTTTTAGTCAGTAAGAGTCTGACACTGGTCTCCCGCTCCGCCCAAGAGCGGGTTTCGTCATTGGATGATTTTCACCTTCCATAAAAAAAAAAAACCGCTTCTCATTCCCTCATTATCTGTACTTTCTACTGCAATAGGTCACCGCCATAGCTCATGTTGGGGCTCCCCCCAACAGAGGCAGACTTGATATTCCACCTCATACTCCGGTCGATATACACATTGGCTACATGGCGTTTTTTCGACTTGAATTCTAAATAGGAACCTTCCTATCCTTTGGATATGACTTCTTCAACCAACACTTAACATTTACCGAAACCCTACTGTGTCCAAAAGTGATCAGGCGTTCAGCTTTTGGTCTGATTATGGATTACAGAGTCCTTCCAACATTTTCTTGTCTTCGTCTTTAGGTCTTTGGGACCGTCTTGATATTCATGAGCCATACCGCCCGGTTCTTGGAAAAACAAAGCACGGGTACTTATATTGAATATATTATGCATGTATTATGCACATAAACCTTCCTCTTAAATCACTCTATCTATTAAAAAAAAAACCGCATTAAAATTCGTTGCATACTTTTAAAGAACTAAGCATACATAGGGATAGCGGTAAGCAACTTTGTTTTATACTATATAATAATTATTATAACACTCAGGTGGCCTATGTCAATCAGCGATTATTCCCGATGTCCACCACTTGCCTGGCCACCACTGGGGGACAGCGAGACAACTTTAAAACATAATTCTCGTTGTCCACCACTGGGGGACAGCGTCACATCTTTGTAAATTATTCCTTTTTGTAAATATCTTGATGAAGTTAATAGTATCAATAGATAATAATAAGCATTAGCAAGAAAATAAAATTTAATTTTAATGAATTACCTATAATTAATTAAATGAACTACAAGGAAAGAAATATTATGTCATTATTATTACGTAAGCATTAGAATTGGATAAAAGTAATTTCAGCATAAAACCAAATGGTCTCTAGATAAAATAATTTAAATTGATGGCCAGTGGGAATTGGATCAAAAGAATTGTGTCTTTATCCCCCTACGGCGGCCATAGGGAATCTTAAAAAAATCGTGTCGCTGTCCACCACTGGGGGCGAATGGAATAATTTACAAAGATGTGACGTTGTCCCCCAGTGGTGGACAACGAGAATTATGTTTTAAAGTTGTCTCGCTGACCCCCAGTGGTGGCCAGGCAAGTGGTGGACATCGGGAATAATCGGTCAATCAGTAGTCGTCTTTCGACTATTACAGACGGTACAGAGAGTGCGGTCTACAGAGTGACTTATAATTATTAAATTTTTCAAAACAAAAAAAATAACTCGTTTAATTAGATTCGATCATAACTCACTTTTTATTACAATATTTTAGGGAACGAAGATACAATTAGAAAGAAAAAATGTTTATTCGTGCCTCACAAAATCGTATAAATTAAAAATACATAATGAAAAAAACCGGCCAAGAGCGTGTCGAGCGGGCCACGCTCACTGTAGGGTTCGGTAGCTTCCTGTCCATCACAAATTTGTCACAATGTATCTATCAGTAGAACCCAGTAGCCCATGTAAAAATTAGTAACCCAATCTCCCGAGAGATGGCACTGTATCCGGCGGTAATTTTGGATTGCGAGAAACGATTTAAATCTTTTTGTATTGATATTTCAAAGAAGATACGCTCAAGATAATAAAATATGTAAAAAAGTTGAATAAAAATAATGTACCGTACATTATTATATATATATTAGAAAATTAGTTCAAAACTTTTTTTTTAATTTTTCAAAAACTGTTGATAAAGTAAACTAAAAAACTTTTCATTAAGTTTTTTAGAAAAAGCTACTTTTGAGATTTTTTTCATATTTTCTAAACTTACGGTTCATTAGTTAGAGAGGGGGGCGCATTGTTTTTTTTTATTTTTGGAGCTAATATTGTCGAAAATATTACATTATCAAAAAAATATTTTACGGGATCCTTAATCATTTTTAAATATCTGTCCAACAATACTTCGCACATGATGGCAGAAATTAAAAAAAAGCACTTCCCACATTACGTTATAAAACATTTTTTTACACTTTTGGTTTTTGCACTTTGTCGGCGTGGTTATATATTGATACCAAATTTCAGCTTTTTAGTGCTAACGGTCGCTGATATTATCCGCTGACGGACAGACAGACGGAACCCTAACGTCGGTGTACGAGACCAAAAAAACGCTTAATGAGAGTTTTCTGCGTTATTTAAAACGATAAATAACGCAGCACTGGTATTCTGTTAGGGCCCGCTGTAATGTCTCAGACAAACCTACGGTCCTTAAATAGACTTCTGAAATTAAAACAATAAAGAAAGAGACATAAGGCATTTTTCTTCTGGGCTGTTAATACTTACACCATAGGGCAAACAATAAAAAAAACAGTGGTTTCCTATAATTTGTAGTCACGCAAAAAAAAGTAGACTATGAGACCATAAAAGAGTTATTTAATTTAGGCTTCTATATACATTTTCCTGTTGTTAATACCTGAATAACAATAACACTACCTACAGCAAAACATTCATCTTAAGTAAACTAAAAGGAAAAGAAAAAATTTAAAAATTTACATCTAAATATATAAAATCAATATTACTTTTCGTTGTCTACTTTCCCTGGTGTATGCTGTTTGCCGATGACATTGTGCTGGTTGCCGAGAGTGGTCTAGAGGTCCAGAATAGATTGGAGGTGTGGTGGCACAGACTGGAGAGTGTTGGCCTGAAATTAAGTAGAACCAAAACGGAGTACTTGTTCTGTGATTTCGGCGGTCTCTCCGGTCCTGTGGCCGTAGCTCTCGCCGGAACGCCCATACCAATCTGTTCCGACTTTCGATCGCTCGTCCAAGGGGATGGTGAGGTAGACCGAGACGTAACGCATCGGATCAACGCAGGATTTATGAAATGGCGACAGGTCACGGGAACAACTTGCGATCCACGGATGCCCCTCAAGTTAAAGGATAAATTTTACAAGTCCGTGATAAGACCTGTCCTACTGTATGGATCAGAATGTTGGGCGGTGAAAAAGATGAATGAAAAAAAACTGCATGTAGTGGAGATGAGAATGTTGAGATGGATGTGTGGTGTGACGAGAATGGATAAAGTGAGAAATGAGTATATTAGAGGAAGTCTGAAAATGTCGCCAGTGACTGAAAAGTTGAAAGGAAATCGTTTGTCCTGGTATGGTCATGTGAAAAGGAGAGATGAAATGCATGTTACAAAAAGAGTTCTGAGTTTACACGTAGATGGATGGAGAGGAAGAGGGAGGCCGAAGAAGAGATGGATGGATTGTGTGAGGATTGATATGAAAGAAAAGGGAGTTAGTGATAGTGTGACGGGTGACAGGACAGAGTGGAAGAAAAAAACATGTTGCACCGACCCCAAGTAACATCGGACAAGGGTAGGACTACTTTTCGTTGTAATTTTATAACTCAAGAACGGGCTTACCTATCCAAATCAATGTTTAGGCTTTTTTCGGACTATTTAGTTGATGGTTTTGTGAAGTATGCACAAAATCGGTCGAATGGCATTTATCACATTTCGACAAAAGCTAGTTTTCTTTTAAAATGTCGGGACTATACAAGAGACTATTATTTTTATCAAGTTTCCTTTTAGATGAGCTTTTAAGCTTTTACACAAAAATTTACTGCTACGTCTATATTGAAAATTGCGAAGAAGAACGGGAAAAAACTACCAAATTGGGTGAGGAATTCTTTGAAAGTTAAGCCTGAATGATAGGGAGACGGTCCACAGAAGAAGCTGAAATAAGAGCACTTGTTGCTTAGAAGCAATCAATATATACTTAGGATAAGAAAACGATGATGATTGAAATTGGCAGCGGCATTTGCTAGTTCTGCTGATCCTGACACCGAAATTGTACGTTGATGAAACAGGCTACATTTTTAAACGAGTTGGTTAAATTACGATCTGTGTCGTCAGATAGTGCGTGCGGGCGATATTCTCATAAAGTAGCGGCGAGGACGCGGCTAATCAGCGTGCAATCAGTCGACGTCACGCCGACGTCACGCAGCGCCCTAAATATTCAGCGGTTGACCTATAGCCGGCGCGAGCCGCGAGCCGCGAGCTGACAGCCGCCCGAACTGCTATTGATCACTGCGTTGTTTGTACTCCCGCCTTCTACATCTGCAAATTTGTGAAGTGCACCACCAGCTTTTTGACCATTGTATGTTTCAAAATTATTCGTCGCAAAACCATTACTGAACTGCGTATTAACAGTTATAGTTATCTTGAAGACTTTAAATGAAAAAATTGCGCATGAAAGTGAAGAATAAAAACGTCTCAGATGAAATAAAAGAGGACTTCGGACAATTGTGTTCACACTTTGAAGAAAGCAATCGCAGTCGCTTGAATTAATTTTAAACGTTTTTCTATTCACTTCGCATAGAATCGGATTCGTCGTAGCCTCGCTTTGTGATCAAGTACTTTAACATATTCTATTCAAGTTTTCCATTTCTTCATTTTATTGCTTGTACGTACACGATTTGATTTCCAAGCCCGGTTCTCTGTCGTGCATGTTTTGAGCAGCATTTTCCTGTATTGTTCACGTAATATTTGCTCTTACACAATCGTCGACTGTAGCGTTTAGGCCACAGTTGTCACATCGACCGATTTGCCAGATTGTGTTCAAACATTGTTCTGTTTGTCAACAGGTGAAATATTGTTTGCTTCCAGAATATACTTGTGTCGACCTTATACCGGGAGTAACTAAACGAGAAATTACTGGTCATATTTTAAATACTGCAATTTTGCCATTAGTATTCGACAAGTTTCTCAAGAAAGTTAGTTATAGTCGATTCCGAAACAAAATAGTGAACCCCTCATACTAATTTTGACCTTATGATGATAAATTTTTACAGAAAGAAAAACATACTAACGATTTCTGTTACAACCTCTATATCTTTTCCAAGATCGAACTGACCATTATTAAACAGAATTTTCTCATTCTTCTAAATATTTAGCGACTTTTTTGTACACTCTTGACATGTTGTAAATTCGTCTGTAACTTTTGTAAATATAAGTTAGCACTTATTGCGTCATTGGCCATTTATAAAACTTTGAACTCACGTGTCGGTCATTTGAACAGTTTTTGTGCCCCAGCATCCTCGTCGGATAACTTCGTAGATCTCCGTAATAATCGATGCCTTAATTGCGTGCCAAGTATCATGCGTCCATCGGTGACTTGCGCAAATTACTAATTACCTATTTTTAGACTTGGAAATATGTAAATAATAACATTGCCATCCATCATGTCAGCACTCTACTTTTCTCTGGAAAATTTTTCAATAATCTAGTGTGAACTGATTCTTAGAAACTGCATCCTACAGTCTACCGTGTTTTTTGTGTAGAAGCTATTGCCAAGATTTAAGTCGTTTTAACGAAATCGCTGATGCGTCAGTTATCAGCAGTTGTAGCGCTGCAGGGCGCTGGGCGGCGAGCGCTGGGAACGCTGCGCGCGCGCCTCTGCGTCAGTCAGCGCGCCGCCCGCGCCGCCCCGCGCGCCAGCGCTCAGTCAGTGTTCGATCGCGACCCGAGCTCACCTGTCGTTCCATCGAGTGCCGCGCTAACGCGTTTCGTGCCGTTCGACGGCAAGTGCTAGTGCCACCATAAGATGCTTGCGCTTGACGCAGTGGTTTCTGTTTGTGTTATAATTTTTTAGTGCCTCAAAGTGGATTCCGGCGGACTGTATCAGGCCGTGGAGCATGCGCGGAGGCTCGAGCGCTCCCAGGCCATGTATGTCATAAATTTAGGTGAGTCCGCTTCGACATACGGCGACGTCGCAGATCCACATTCCTCGATATGTTGCATGACATAGAATTGCGGTGCGTTCCTATAATTGGAACTAGACTAGACCGGTACTTGGTGGTAAAGAGGTCCCGCTCTTGTTGTCGTTTGAGCCTAGTTTTTATCGCGATATGCAAATAAATTCGAGGTCGGTACTCGAAATCGGCTTTCACTCTGATCGTGTTTTCGATCCCGCCTGCTGGCTGGTGTGGACCGCCGCGTCCTGAAGGAGGCCGTGTTGCTGGAGAGACTCATAATCAGCTCGCTTGTACGATTCCATTTCAATTTGTGTCTTATTCATAGCGCACTGTGCGTGTCTATGTATGTTTTTATTACAGTTCACGTACAACGTGTGGGCGTGTGTTGGTGTGTTTGCGCTATCGGCGATGCTATTTTCGTCCCGGGCCCGTGTGTGCGAGCGTGCGTTCTCGTTGCGCGAGTGTGCGTGTGGACGCCGTATCCGCGTTCAGCCTGTTATCATTCTCCTCGCTTGATATTGTTGCGAATTACGTGATGTCTTCGTTTATGATTTTAATTTTTAATCCAACTATAAATTAATATTTTACTACTTTTGAAATAAGAATGACGCAGAATTATGCCTTGTTGTTGTTGTAAAATGTTTTCTTCATATAAATAAGAGCATTCCCTGCCGAATGAAGACACAAAAACAAGTCGACCCTAGGAAAACAAAGTAAATATGTTTGCGTATTGTAACCGGCGCGTATGGATTTTCCTATAGTACTGCAACCTAGCAACATACAATGTTATTGTTAAACAATATGTTATGTGCTCCTATGTACTTAGTAGTTAGAATGGTTAGTCTATTGAAACAATACAAACACTATTTTATATTAAAACAGATAAGTTGTTTTTCACAATTCATTTGTATTCATGACTGTATTCTTTTTGTAGAAGTGGCTTCATGCAAATTATTCGATTAATAATAAAGTTTGATTGGAGTGTTATAGTTGTGTTTCAGTATTGTCTGCTGTACTGTAATTCTTATAGAGCTTTTGTCAAACACAATTATGTTAATGTATTTAAAAACAAAGCAAGTTCTTTCTCTATTATACAATTACTGCATATTGCACTTGCTAACGTCTAGCTTCTTGAAAGACGATATTCTCAGCAATGCTTGGTTGAATTTCCAAAAAAATTTATCTCGGCGAAATAAATTATGTTTATATAGTTGAATCTGGCATCATGATTATCTACCAAATGTAATGTCTCAGTTATGGCGAAGAGTTGTAAGCATACAAGTTACTAGCCAATGAACGATACCTTAAAGCTGTATATGAACAACAAGACTACAATGACAGTGAAACACTATTGAAATTTTTCTAAATATGGCAACTAGTAGATAATAATTTCTCGAAGATTGCAAACAATATGCACACATCCTGCAAAGCAGTTAAGATTATATTGAAAATCATACAAAATAAGAAACCAATATAGAAAAAATATACTAATTTCAACAATAGTGATTGTAACAAAGCTTAAGATGAAAGAAACTTGTTGATAAAATCTAATCTACCGGCTATCGCAACAGTACAAAACAAAATGTTGCTTAATACGGTGTAGGTACTACACTGTACCAGTGCTAGAACGTAAAACTGTACGTTTACATCCCACAGCGCGTGTATCTGTATCGGATGATACCGAAACACGTAACACTCTTAGATATATGCTTTTATTTTCTTTATGGTCAAAAACATCTACATAATGTACTCGTAAGTCTGCCGAAGCCATGCTTTTGTATTTCAAATTGCTTGACGTCATTATGTCATCAAGAGGTCATCGCTGTCAGTTTCGTACACAAATTTAAAATTTTGATTGATTTAGTCAGCCGCAATAAAGATACTTAAGTATGTTTATACAATTCAGTTTAGTAATTAACCATTTTCTTTATAAATTCATTTTTTTTTTGTTTTTGTGATTAGTCAAGACAAGATTTATAACGAAAAAATTTTGGAAGAAAAAGTACAGAAAGAAAAGAAACGATACTGAATAAGAACGTAGGCAGAATTTAGAGGCAAACAGAATGCGATTATTTCTTCATGAGTATACCCGTGCGAAGTCAGAGCGAGTAGTTAGTTGAAAATATTTCTTCTCCTTGACTTCAAATAATTATCTAAATCGGTCACCTAGTCATGCCCGTATCTTGTATACCACCGAACTCGGTCACAACTATAAAAATCTGTTTACTACCTTTAAGAGCTGAAAATTCCATTTGCTTTTTAGATCTACAGTAGAATCACATAATTGAATTAATTAATTCTGCAAAACATCGAAAACATCGTGAGGAAACCGGCATGTCCTAGAACCAAAAATTCGAAGACATGTGACATCCACCAACCCGCACTGGGCCCGCGTGGCGGATTACGGCCCATTCCCTCTCTTAGAGAGGAGACCTGTGTCCCTGCAGTGGGAACATTAAAAAGGTTGATGATGATGATGAATTCTGCAATGTTATTTATTAACCCAATTATTTATTTTCTTTGCATTGTCAGTTTGAGTACCTAGCGATTCAAACAATAAACAGTATTGTTATGCCTTCTACTTCTGTAATATGGTCAGAGAAAGCACCGCATGATTTAATATAATAATTGTACAATAAAACAATCTTGTCGTCGCCGGCCCTCACTGATTTCACAGTTGTTAGTGGTGTCGATGGCTATCGACTATAAGTGCTGCTAATTGCTCAGTTATCGCCTGTCATCAGTTGTTGCTGTTCGAGTAGAAAGCTGCACGCTACTTGGAGTACGGGGGGTTCGGATCCCATTGGTTTCTGTGAAGATAATTGGTATAGTGTTCTTAAAAAGAGTTGGTGGTTCATTTAGTCAAAAGCCTTTAGCAATTCTGTTATGATTACATAGTTTGTCGTTGATCGCAAGTGGTTTTGGTTCCACGTTATTTAATATTTTTTCTTTATCACCATAGAATAGAATAGAATAATACTTTTCACCACCTGCCTTAATTGGTCACTTTTTAATATTGATTAATAGCGGGTTACTGGCAATCAATATTAATGAGAACAATTATCTAAAGTTCCGGCTTCGCGCGATTTGCACTATATTGTCTACAGCCTGAGAATTTCTGATGGTTGGGTGAGGATGTCATGACCGGTCATATGACGAAAGCAAATTCCTTAAACATAGCTTTGCCAGAGAAACCTAGGTCTCGCAAACGAGGAGTTTCGTAGCATCGGAGGGACTGGCTTGCATGCAATAGGTGTATTACTAGAGTTTGGCGTAATGTGAAATACGTACGAAAAAAATTAAAATAGTTTGACAGAAAGCCCTCATATTGACAGCTAGGATAGGACCAGTTTGGATGTAATAAATCGGTCATTTTATTTATATTCGGTATTTATATTGAAATGAATTTAGTAGAAGGAACTAAAACGTAACGTACTTGCGTATTTAAAGTAAATGCATAATAATATATCAAATTAGTTAATAATATATCAAAAAATATTTAATGCAAAATTAGCATAATGGTTGATAGCAGTAAATACAATATAATTTATGAAATACAGAGTGTAGGACCTACCTGCGCGGGTTGCGTAATTTCACAAATAATTTACAACGGTGCAAATAGGTACATGCTACAGTAATATGAATATAGCAAAAACTCGGCGCAACATGAAGTATTCGAGATCTCTTGACGATGAGGGCTAAATAATTGTCGTGATTGACACGGTCCCGGCTCCCGTTACGCGGAACCTGTCCAAGGGCCGGCAGACGCACGGGCGCGCGCGCAGGCCACTGACCTGCAGCCGGATACTACCGCATATTTATTAAAAAAAAAAAAAAACTGCTGCATTTATTTCTTATTATACCTTATCTTAAAAGTACAGTTATTTCTAGACTACTAGTCATAGTCATAGTATATTATTCCATAATATCTTAAGTGTTCTTGGATTACTGTTAATGTTTTAACGCAATAAGTCATCAAGTACGCAATACTGTTGTTGATTTCCATATCGACCTCTATAATAAATGACAACTCGACGTTTGGAGTACCATTAGGTTCGCGTAAAATTCTTAATTAGCTACACTATAAATAACCTTAATTGCCTGCACTGATAGATAATAGGTACTATATTTGGAGTAGAGTCAACGTTAAAATATGTATCTTCACCACGAAGATAGATTTAAATAACTTAATCTAATTTTTCAAACTTGTCTGTATGCAAAACCTTGACATGTCTTGGTGCTCGAAGATAAGTTTTCCAGTTCTAAGAATAATTTGCTTACGTATCAGTTCATATTTTGATAAGGTTTTTAATTTATCTGCTTCTATATGAGGAGTAGTATTTACTTAATTCACATTATTTGTGTATAAGATTTTCTTACTGACAATGAGTTTCCGCTAAGTGACTGATATTATATTTCATTGTTCGTTTGTTATCAATGTGTGATTATAAATGATATATTGTTTTGGTTGTGGTAGTGCATTTCGTGTGCCGATATTAATCGATGCGTCTTTTTTTTCGGTTGATTGCGTCAAAGCGAATGACGCACGCGTCTTGGATTCGCGACAGAAATAATTACGGAACTCTTGTCTAGACGAGCTGCGTGCGATGGAGCATACAGAAAATCATACTTTTATATTCAAACGGATCACAATTTTCAGTTGTAAATCAATAAACTTCATAAGATTTGAATATAAGTCCTTCTGTTTGTAAGTGAAATTCCTTCCTTTATTAGAAAACAAAATAGTATTTCCTGATTCATCAAGTAATTTCCATTCGTTTGCTTGCGATTGTTTTTCATGTAATAAGTACACTATTATCCTGTTGTTTTTAGCTTGTGGTTAATTGTCACCGATCGATGACGATTAACCACATGAGCATCCTCAATGGAGTTATAAACGCGACTGGTGCCGTGTCGTTGTACTATAATCTTTTTATATTGGCATAAAATACATAGTTGAAATCTTACCCTGGTTTTCAACAAGAGTAGCAAGAAAACTAAAATCGAGTTTAAAATATATTCACCTAAAGCTGATAGAACCAAATTCATTGAATATGTACTTTGTTTCTTTTGCACTTGTACCCAAGTGTCCTCAAATAAAGCTAAAACTTTGTGTAATAAAGACATCAGTCAACCTCATTGACGTCAATTGTTAGGTAGTAAATAAAAATATTTTTAATAATCACTCAGTTTACTAACTGAATAAAAATTTACTTAAAACATAGATGTCATCACTGGCTATAACCAGGTTCCCGTGGACAGATCAAATTGCTTAGAATCGAACTTCGCCGGTTTAATTACTATTGTTGTGGTTGAAAGAGGTCATTCTGGGTTAGTGAATGGGCTGCATCATCGGTGTGGTTGGTTAACAGGAAAATACAGTTGTGGCCGACGATGTTACGTGTTAGTTTATCTCGATGATTCAGTAGAAAACACACTGTTAGTCTGGAGTAATTTATGAGTTAAAGCAATAAGTACTATAATATTTAATGTTTCAGTATGCAACGCATTTCTTTATTGTGATTGTATCATACCTATTTCAATGATTTTAGCATAATAGAATTATTCTATTGTATCGCAAAATTACCTACAAAGGTTAAAAGTCTTCTAAGAAAACTGTTCGACCTTTATGAAACATTGTGTTTACCCTTTTCTTTAATACTCGTCTCTTCCATGAATTTTTCCCACTTTTAGGAAAGCCTTCGTGAATCAGCTATTTGCTATTTAAATCATACAGTGTTTTGATCTATGTTGGACATGTGCAGGTTTAAATTTGTTACTGTTAATTGTAGTATGTGTATAGTGTTAGCACTTGTGGTGCGTTCGTCAATGCATGGCTGCGTCTATTTGCGTGGTTCTTCCTGCCATCATGTCGATGGACCGTGACCACTGCACACAAAAACCTCAAACCTTGAAAACTTTTGTGTTTACTTGTAAAACTTCAGGTTTCCGTGTTTTCGTTTTCCGCATGTACAGTTAAGAACAATTATAGCCAAGTTTGTTTAACTTTTTGAAAATACGAACATTCTTTCTGTGAACTAGTGCGAAGTATGTTTCTTCTTTGACTGAATATATTTTACCTATGCGTAAACACATTACGTCAGAAGATACCTGGAACTGAGGAATTTGTTCTTGCTGATGACGTATTCCTTATATAGTTACTCTTCTATTTATCAATTAGCTTCTTCTGTGTGTTCTCTTTCTTTTTTGTTTCGCTCTGAACTTATGTATAGTTTTCAGTGGTTATCTAAATGAAATTAAGTTATTGAAGTGCATAAAATATGCAATGAAAACAACGATAATGTTAAACAATAATTCTAATTCGATGCATTGAGTTTGAATTATTTTGTTCTTGTCGTTACATTTATTTGTCAAATACTCTTCCGAGGAAGTCGTCTGGGATTAAATGGTAGTCAATTTCGATCCAGCCAACTGTAAAATCGAATCAATCGTTTTTTTCTGCATCAAATATAGGCTTCCGTAACAAAACCATCGGACGAGGAAGTTGGTTGATTTATATTATATTTAGTGGGTTTTGACCATGATTGTGATTTGAACCGGGGTAGTAAAAAAATAATCAATTAACTGGTCTAGGCTTTACTACGGGGTATCGCCTGGCAGTCTACATATTAGAATTGCTAAGCCTCACTCAACAATAATCATGTTGCTTACATTCCTTCAATAATAATTAAATAACGTGTTTAAGAAACAGAAATCTTAAAACATATGTTAACTTGTTCGCAATGTTTTCATAAAACATATTCAGATATATTTTCAAGTTCCAACACCCACTCGTCGGGTGGGTTCTAAGATAATATAATCCAAAGAGAATATCGTTCATTTGATTCGGAACTATGTGTAGGTGCTGACATTACTCCTTGACCTATGGCGTAGTAGCGTAGGCGGCTTGTTTACCTAACAACACACTTCAAAAAAAAATACCCAGAAATTGTATCGCTTATGGGGAAACCAGCTTGTGCATTCAATAGTTAGGGAAAAGTTCCAAATATGTAGCTTTTTCCACTAGATCAACTATTAGACTTAAACTTTCTTAGTTAAAAGGTTCTTAGTCCTCTCGCAATGAATTCTAGTAGATATATCAGCACATCACGAGTAGTTTTCGTTTGTGAATTTTCAGGTCTCTACAACCTAGTTACCAAAAGAATAAAATCGACATAGGTCGAAAAATGTTGAGACCGCCGCACATAGAAAATAATTTTATAGCATACCTAATAACTTGTATACAACTATCATCATCATCATCAACCTAGCGCCCGTCCCGGTTGCTACCTTGGCTTTCACCTCGGTGCCTGGGGTTAGCTTTCCTTCCTAGACGCCTGTATACAATTATATTATTGACAAAATAAATTGTTTAGAAACGTGCTTTCCAGTCGCCACGCGAAACGTTTGACGTAGCTGCACTTAAGATTAACCTGCTCTTTGATCGCATTGCAATTAGCACTAACATTAATGTCACCCACCTCAGAGATGTTTAAAAAAGCATGACATCATCGTCGTGTAGGTAGGTGTGTTATTTTTAGATATGCGATATTTGACATGTTTAATATGTCTAGACTTGAGATAATATACTGCCTCAGCTTGAATTTTACAGGTTTTATTCACTTAAGTAACGAAATTTTTAGTTATTCTTGCCGTCAAAAGTGATTGTTTTCTCTTGTGTCGTTTCGTCTCGTCGTCTGTGCATTCTCGATGCTCATATAACATTTTATGAAATGAAACGTTATCTTTATGGACGAACTAAATGTGAACATGAATGTTTAACAAATTAACATTTGTATCTATTTTCATTGTCGTTGTTAAACAGTGTTTGTCTTGGGCTGTCTGCTGTATTTATTATTTTTTTTGTACGTCAATTCATTACTGTTCATTTACTAACGTACTACTAGTACTTCTTATCTTTTTGCTTCGATTACGATCTATCAGCTCTATTCGAAACAACTTATACCATTACCATGGTATGGTAGTATGTCATTAATTCGACTTTCCTACTACAGTCGGCTAGTAAACGTTTAGTTTTCACAACTATCACTATGTTGCTCGTATGACAGACGGCACTCTCACCCCGTAATTACACCCCATTGATAGTGAAGGACCGACCGCCACTACGCTACACAGATACACCTGTTAGCCTTGGTAACTTCCCACCCAAATTTGTGATATTAAATATAAATGTGAAGTAATTACGGATATAACTAAAAGAAATGTATATATATACTTATGACTTATAATGATTGTATATAGATAGATACATAAGTAAACTTAAACTTTAATAAACAGTAGCAATAAACATTAGGAATGTTATTGATTAGTTCGAAAAATATCACAGTCGCGTGGCACAAACGTGCCTCAAACAAAACATCCCGATAAGTCATACGTTATAAATAACACAATTTAATCTCATACAGATAAAACATTGTGGCAGCATCGACCTTTCAATTTTGAAAACGCAAGAGACTCGTAACCATTTTTTGTTTCCTCATGTTACAAAGTGAAAGTATCAAGGTATGCGGGCCGCTTTTGAAAAAAATTACGCAACATTCAAAATGTTCTTGGGCCGACAGCAGAATAGTGTTTAGCAATGCCATTAATATGTACCTTATCGTTATTTCCAAACTAAACACGGTCTTAGTTTTGTGATTGAATATATCGTTTCATCATTTTTTTTTATGCCAATAAAGATTATTATTATTTACATTATTTTCTTTTATTCAATTCAATTCTATTGCAAACATTGCAATAGCTTTATGCGCATGCTTATTAAACAGCATAGCTGCGGTTACTAAGGTTTCAAAATCCAAGTCTTTTAATATTTTCACATGAGACTGAAGCAAAACACCAGTAAGTATTACGAACATTATGCGACTCGTTTCTTTCAATTAACTCTTGCGCGCGAAACAAGCGAATGATTCACTCTGAGAAGCGATCATAATGATACATTTGAAATTGTAGCGTCGTTTATATTGCAGTGAAGAATTTGTTACAGGAAATTGACAATCATATCCACTGTTAATATTTTTCTCCTCTGGATCTTCCATATGTTCTATAGTTTTATTGATCTTCGCGTTAAAGACAGTGATCGTTGGCTCTATAATGCTCGTTTTGCCCAATTTAAGTAATTTTACAAACTTCGCCCATAAACTCTTGTTTTTGTTTTGTTTTCAGCCATCGCAATCTCGCAAAGGTTAAGCTTTAATTAGTTTTCAGGTTAGTTAAACGTTTCTTGAAGCAGTTTTGGTAAACTGATTGATTGTAACTAATTAAGCTTTTCCTATTAATGTTTTCCGTGCTTATAACTTCACTATTCTCACCGTTCGAACCAATATACTACATCAGATATTTTTACATGTAGGTTATTATGTAAAAACGATGTTTTTATAATTTTTAAGAGTATCATATGCTGTGTGAACTAAGTATTTGTTAAATTGAGCTTCTGAATTACGTATTTTTTGTTAAAATTATCAAACCTTACTTAGATGCCTAAATTTTGCAGGTTTTCGGCTAGAGTTTGAGAAATACTCAGCTTCAAATGATTCAATGAGAAGTCTTGATCAGTAGATACTCGTACATATTTGCATTCTAGCACAAGGAATTAAGTGGTTACATTTATAGAAGCAAAGGTTCACGACAATTGTCCTCATTGCAGTTGTGGACAGGAAGCGACAATAACCCAGTGTCATCGGATCAAACTCCGAAATTGACTGGAGTAGAGCACCACCTGCCGGTTAGCGCCAGCGTTGGCACAAATATATCCTCGTTAAGAACGTTGGCGTATTGGTGTCGCATGGCCGCCGGAACTGCGTGTCTTGGTACCAGAGAGTACTAGAGCCGACTAGTAACCTTCATTGGATAATGCTCGCGTAATACACGTGGCTTGGAGGTCGGGTCATTGAATAAAACTGTTGACATGACGGTGGAAGTTTTCATTCATGTCGACTGGCCTGTTTGAAGAAATAAATTATAAGGTATTCGTGTAGTAATTAATAGGTGCGTGAATTATTCTAATTAGAATGTTTGCTTTCGGTAAACGTCAACGAAACTGAACTAATGTCAAGCGTAAGAATATAGAAAGAAAGAATATAGTTTCTCAAAGATTCATTTATATTTTACTGTTAAAGTTACCTTGTAGTCTCCTTCATGCTTGGGACCAGACTGTCCAACTCGTCCGAGATGACCTCACGGCATTCATTTGGGATGGCTTGATACTCTACTCCAAGCACAGTTCAATGAACTTCTTGTTCTACAAATTAATAACTTGTTACTTTGATAGCTTTTTTTTCGTTTTTCTCACAATCGTAAAAGTGATTATAGTG
This sequence comes from Mythimna loreyi, assembly GCA_029852875.1. NCBI lineage: Eukaryota > Metazoa > Arthropoda > Insecta > Lepidoptera > Noctuidae > Mythimna > Mythimna loreyi. The sequence goes on from CM056792.1 coordinate 22,589,277, forward strand.
AGTAGGCTTCCGTTACATGATGGATGCCTATTTTGATCCCCACGCTATCGTTTATTGGCCTCTTAGTTTTTTTAAGGATGTATAGCCAAAAAAAGCTCCAATCACCAATCAATACATTTCTCTGGCATCATTCGACCAGTAAATACGTGGTGAACATCAGATCCTCGCGGGTACGTGGTTTGATTCACAAACACGCAGTCGCAGCCTTTTGTTTGAGCTGCATTGTATTTATTGGTCGAGCATCAAATGCATAAATGTAGGAAATTTCCGCGAACGCTCCAGCCAAATTGTTGATATCCATTTATAACTCAATATTAGAGAAGAGATTTCTGGTGAAAACTGCTGTTAGTGATGTTTTTATATCTAGTGTTGTAAGTTTCGTTCTGATCAACACTAGATTGTTTGATTTATATTTTGTACTTCACTACTTTTATTCAGAATATTAGATACTCAAAGTTATCATACTTTTAGAAGTGTGCACATTACTTATACATGGTCAATGATTTTTCATTTTTTTAATTTACGAGGCTCTGAAAATTGATAGTAAATAATAAAATATCATATTTGTAGCACACACCGTCAACAATGTCACTATGACAACGGCAGTAACCAAGCCTGATAGTTAGTAAGATGTCAGCTTCCGCTGGATCGGCGCGACCTACCGCACGCGACGCCGGGACGCGCGCAAGGTCTAGGTCCCGGCTTCCACTGTAAACACGACAACAGGTGGTGATATTACTTTATCTTCGTCGTCTGATACCATCACTCTATCTTACAATAGGTACTGCAGTTTGCTCTTATAGCTGCACGTGCCACGCTACTAATGCTAATGTCTCAAATATTGATGATATTGTTTAATCTCGTGATTTACCGACGGCTTAACTGGCAATAAATCATGATTACACTACAATATACCATATTCGTATAATGTTAATGAATGAAAGTTGATTAAGAAAGTATATCGTGGTCGTTAATGACTGGAGCCAAGGTCTTCCATTTAAATGTTTGTCAAATAGTTTACATAAGTTTGTGAAAGAAATATTAATGTATATACAATGACATAATAGTTTTGAGTACACGTGTAGTCGCCTCAACGGTCAAGGATGAGTTCGGATTGTTTGTATTTCTTTATGTACGTTATTAAGGGCTAAAGGTTTTTACCGGATTTATTGAACCAGGAAGTTTATTATGTATCTACACGTGTAACGTGAATAATAAATATTTTATTTTTTGTTTTCAATTAATTGGTCTGGTTTTGATACCAAAATATGTGTAGCTCTAAAACGGCGGTGACATCGGCTTGTTGTTCAACAGTGTTTATTGGCTAGGCGATAACAATTAGAGTTGAGCAGAAACTTGGGCTTATGCGGTAACGTCTATATTTATCTTCATGATCACCGCTCCACTGTCTCACGCACATGTTGTATAATTGATGATGTGAACTTTTCCGCTTGCTATTTCATTTTTGAGCAACGATAGAGAGGCAGGGATAGACAAGACAGAGTTGGAGACATGATTGTAGAACAATAAGAGTAACAAGCAAGCAACAAGATTTGTTTCTTAGCGCCATAGTTTTCTTCGATAAGTAATATTAATGGAACCTAAATCTAATTTGAGTATCAAATCTTAACAAGTAGGCGGGCCTACCGGAAATCTAAAAGGGTTCGGACTCTAAATAATGCAGCACCGGAAATGACGCGCGGGTAGCGTTGCCAGAGTTGGCTGCCAGTGTTTTTGGCTCGTTAGCGTCTCGTACATACTCGGCTGAATGGCGCTCCCACTGAAAACTTTATAGTTTCAGATGTGCCAGAAACCGTATTTCATGCAGAATCACGCAGCAATTTTCTGGAACACTTTAAGATATAACTCGGAGAGTGTTTTTTGGAAAGTATTGCGCCACATTTATCAGACATTTTCGCTTGATTTTTATTAGTATTGCTAACGTTAGCAATCATGTTAAATTCCATATTTTAGTAATTAGTGTTCTATTTTCTCTTCATACCTACGATTCGAAACAACCGCCTATTGATTCTACCTGAACTGCCGAGTCATCCTCTCTTACAAATCTAATACACACGCCTTTCGCTTCGGCCTTTGATCCTTATTCAAGCTCCGATTTACTTCGACTGTAAGCAGTTTCTATTATAAGTATTCCGTAAATGGCGTTCCCATCGCCGTCTAAATCTGTCTCGACATCGGACATATCTATCGCTGCGTCTATATGTTTGGCCGGCTATTCTGGTTAGGCTATAAATGGCGCCGCTTCGACCGGGTATTATTAGCATTGGCCGCGCGACTCCCGAACATAACGCTTCGCACCTGATTGGATGCTGGCCAGATATAGACCTCGTTATGTTCGCTCAGGACTCGACTATCAACTATGACTATAATGGCTTGGTCAAGTGCGCTATGTGACTGACCAGTAAACCTCGCCTGCTTGGGACGCTTCTGTGCGTTGTAGTTTATGTTAGAGATTATACTGAGTCATTGATTGAGTTCTTCCGTGACAAAGGACAAGAATCGGATTAAAAGCAAATCTGCTTAAGTTTGACCCCAGAGATTTCTAACATCACCTGGTTGATTTGCGATCGTACAGTTTTTTATTTGTTGTATAGTCGTGTTAATCTGATTCTGTAGCAGGAGGCGATCTCGGTCAGGCATTGGAACAGTAATAGTATCACGGGAAAATTCCCTTCTTCCCGTCTGTCAGTTAATCGGGTTTAATGCGTATTCAAATTGTAAGATTTCATTTATTGGCGGTCATATAGATAAATCTAAGAAAACTAAGATTGTGAAAATTGGTTTCTTAATCATTTTGACAGATTGATTGTAAGGTGTGGAAAAGAAAGTTGTCGGAGCTAGTTGGTTGGATGACATCGACTGTGAGTTCCCTCTCTTGAGTATATATTGAACAATCGAAAACATATAGTGTATACTTTTGTTTTGACTGCCATTCGTTTTGTCGATCGTTGAAAACCGGTCCTTCACGAATGTCGTCAACATTTGCTTCGTCTCAATCTTCGTTTCCAGTAACATTCCTCATACCAAACCAGGTCACTGGGAAACCTTCAGCAAGTCGCCACATAATGTATGTCCTACTACTCCTACTTCATGTTATATTTATGTGGAGGCGTGTCGTGTCATCGGATTTTGTTTTAGTTGGCGTCCGCGGCACGTCGCGAGGTCGCCGCTCCGGATGCCAGCGGATCACGGCAGATCCCGGCTCCGGCTCGGGGAAACTGCATGTTTTACGCAAACTAGGTTATGAGGCGTTTCGTCATGCGTGATGTAGCTTTGTTTTGATACGAGATGTGGTGAGAGACGTTTTAATCTAACCTAGCAGACAGTTCCTTATTTGATCGGCAACATGTTTGAACCCAATCACGAGTGTGACAAGCGTGACCAAAACACATGACTATTTACTAACATTTCTAACATGAATTGGCTCAAAACATTACTGAATCATTGTCCAATCTAAAACAATTATATCATATTGTAGAGCGGCCGGACCACGCTGACGTTTGGCAGGCCGTGCGACTGTGATTTATCCTCCCAGAAGGTGTGGATTGGATGAGCTGCTTGGCACTACATATCTCTTAATTTCGTGGTAATTGGAGATCTTATTCTTGGAAGCTCACCACAATAGAATGTCTTACAAAATGCCGAAGGGACGATAACTTATGTAGCCACGTTACTCACGTGGACGAGCCTAGTGTCATCATTGATGAATGTTTGGCTCCGTTTGATTTGCGACGTGACAGCCGACCTGTCGTATGTTTAAAGGTACTTGTAATTTATGTGCGAAAAACTATTTAGAGATCAGTATTCTTTAAGATTTCGGGACCAATACAAATATGTAGTATTTTTGGAGTTTTAGGCATGTTTCAAAGCGACGCGGTTCTGCCAGCTGTCAATAAGAATAGAATAAATAAGTGAAAACATCTCGTGAGTTATGTCGGCATCCACAAAACCCTACACCAGAAATGCTTTTAAAACACACGATATCAGTCACATTCTTGTTCAAACATTTGAAAAGGTCGCTTGCACGGCGGTGTTAACAAGTAGCTACATCTATAATTAGGCGGCTAGGCGTGACGCCGCGAGTACATTTTAAATAATTATAATGAAGTACGCGCGCTGGGCATGTTAATCGGCCGTTAACTGCGACTAACCTTTGTGATTTATGTCGTGTGGCATGCGTGGGCGCAGCCGACAATATGCTACGTTTTTGTTTAACGTTTATTTGAAAGCGTTGGAAAATCATTGGGATGTTCCATCGATTCTGGGATTGATGTACTAACTCTTCACTTTTATGCTGCAGCTGATGAAATGCAACACTTTAAAAAGATTAACGAAGTTTTTCCCATTTTTTATTTCTTAGGACTTCTTCGCCAAGCGATCAACTCCTCTCAAATAAACTTTTGGTTCAGAATATACAGCATACCTAATAACCAACATGCCATCAAAATAATAAAATTACTGCGACGACTTCCACTTCCCAGTGACCGACTGGGAAGTGGACGGCGTCGGAGTTAGCCCGGCAGGTCCAAAGTGTAATGATTGCATGTACATATGTGTTGGTGGCGAGCGATGCAGTCGCCTTGACCGCGATGCGGCAGACTGTGGGTCGCCGCACGCATGCGCCGCGACCTGCGCCCGCGCGCACCGCACCCATCACATTACTGGCCTATTGGTAATTTACCTCGCTTTCATTTTGCATGGGTGTATTGTGCTCTAGACAAAGCGACACTAAACAACGACCGTTAGAATTCGTGGCAATCGTTTAAAATGTTTTGGGGTATTAAAGCAAGTGCGTAAACCAGCACATAGCGGAATTTTCGAGGATCGTTTATTTATTTCTTTAATATTTCTCCCCTGACAATTGTTCCCTACGCTATCGTTAATCTCTCCATATGAACGGAAACTGTAGGGAGTTAGTGCACATACAGACTGTTGTAACTACAATAGTTAGGAGCTGGAGTGTATCCTGTTGACATGTTCCTGGTCGCTGCCGGGCCGTGGTCCAGCGATAATTAGCGCCGTATTTAGAGCGCTATTATTAAACTTTGTTATCGTTGAATATATTTGTGGTTGTTCTAATTGCGGTCACCGCTTATTATTTTACAGTATTAATAGACTCAGCATCCTGGTTTTATTTACCTGTTTCTCGATTTTTGCAGCACATAACATAGTGATAAGTTCTGTATGACGTATTTTTATTATGTGCTATAAGTAATAAACCAAAATCATGATAATTTAGAAAAAAAAAAATATATAGGAAAAATTGGAAAATATCCCCAATAATCGTCAGTGAGAGCATAAAGTCGTCAACTAGGTTCAGTCCATATAGAGCGATATGATCCCTTATCCCCGTGTGTGCAGTGTTGTAACACGGGCAAGGTGATGCATCAGAATAGTTGGTTGTGCAACGCACCCCGCCGGGCCAAGGTCCCACCGAATTAACAGCTGGTCAGTACTCGCCGCAGCACTCTCCCGCGCCTGACCCACATACACCGCTAGTCATGTACCGACGACTTGCGGGAACATCCATGCTGAGCCGATTGACGCCTAGCAATCAGCTGACGGTAGCGTGTGTCTAGTCATCTGACTACGCGAATTTTTGATTCTGCCACTCTGAAATGCGGCCCAAAACTAAATATTACAACTTAAAATTATGAATATTGATGCTATATAGTTGGGTGTTGCTCTAGATCCTGATTAGGAAGGAATATGAACTAAGTCCTAAGGAAACAAACTTGGAAGATGATGTATTCCTGTTTGTATCGTTCAAGTAGGAAATTATCTTCCGTCTAATGGCCGCGCATGCAGTATTTATGAAACATGTTTTTTCAGTGACATTTCAGAATGGACAACTAGTTTAGTATTCCTAATGTATATCAGTTAACACTAATCTCAAAGTCATATTCAGAACACGCAAAGAAACTCGTGTCGAAGCCAAAACGTGCGATAATTACATTCTTACACATAGTTCGGCTTCCGTTTTCCGCAAGCTATTTGCCAATCCCATCAGCAGTATTATCACAGCATGGCAGAATTTGGTGTGATAAGTGGCACGCTTGCCAATCACGCCGCGTGATGGATGGGGGAAGGCGCCAACTGGCCTGGCAACTGGCATCCAACGGGGAAGCGGGAATCGGAAGGAATCGACGGCACTATTTAGGTTGGGTCACAGAACATGCTTGTGAATTGCGAGTTACAGTAGATCAGACTTTTGTTATTTTATTCTGTTTAGAAGAAGGTACTTTAAAAGTTGTTATTGCTAGGTATTGACACTTAGCCGCAAGCTGGGCCAATGACTGACAAAATAGCTGAATGGAAAATACTTGCAAAGCGTACACTCATGTGGAAAACACTTCACCTTCGACGTGTCAGTGCGATGATCTAATTACAAGCGACATACTTATGTATTTGTTTAGTGAACTTTAGACTTGTACTCTCACGTACACAACACGATTACTGCCCGTGAAGTTCAACTAGACAAGCATTACAACTAATTCAATATCCTTTTTGCTTCCATTATTTACTTTGAAGTAAATCACACGCTCTACAATGGAGCATCAACGAATGGTTGTAATTAATTAAATAAATGATTGAAAGGATTGTAAACAAAACTTTGTGATAAACAAATAGAGAGAAGTTGGAGTGTGCGGTAAACAGCGTCTGTTTGAGCGAGATCAACATAAACACGGTGATAAGGTTGGTGTTAGTGCTGTGACGTCACGGGTCAGATGTCGCCTGCTCCGCGCGTTAGATCACCGCGACAGTAAACAACTGCAAGCGCTTGACAGCCTGCAGGAAAATTAACACGAGATTAAAATAGATTGTTGTATCTGTCTGTGCTAATTACTGCACAGATCTACAATCCGCTTTCAAACACGGAGCTTGGATAAATTTACTGATAAAGTAGTGAAATGGAAGTCTTGCGTATTGTAAATGCTAATTGGGTTTGTGTTTATTTGTTGTACCTGTTTGACAACAAATAAATAGTGACGTCACAATTCAGAGTGCATGCATCTTTATTCTGTTACTTGACAGTTTTTCTTCTTTACCAGATTTGAAAGAATCCTAACTTAAAATTGAACACCAATTTAAAAATATATATATTCGCGATTTTGGTAAAAATGCTTTTTGATACAAATAAACAAAGTGAACCAATTACTCAACTTTGCTAAATAATTAGAAACAAGAGTTTGAAGAAGTTACACTAAACACGTAATGGCTAGACAACGCGACATATCGTTGTAGTTAGCGTATTTACCGCGGGCAGCACACATGCTCAGTATGAGCGCGGAATGTGTCCCCGAGGCCGCGGCGTTGCTCAAGCAGCAACTGTGTCAAAGGAAACTCCCGTGCTATCGTATCGGTGAGTGCTTCCATTGTAGGAAAATCACCGGCGCGCGCGCACCCAGCCGCAGAACTGCCGAGTTTCCATTGTACGCGGTAGTCCACGTAGCTTGGAGGATTAATAGTGTGTCATTATGAAGGTTTTGGCTTTTATTTACTCTCCTCTCTTGTTACCTGTACTTCTGGTTCCACGTTTCTCCCATGTGGTCATATTCATATCATACATTTTATGATTTCCGAGTATAATATTATTTAAATGTCTTCTTACCATTAAAATAAATTGCTTTCATCAAACATTTTCAAATAATATATCGATAACAGATTTCCTAGAATAAACTATATTTGAATGCTAACTACAATATCAGATTGATTCGTCTCCAACGTTACGTATTCAATACGGTTGTATGAAATGAAGGAAATTTCAATTTATGAATACCTCCTACGCTTTATTACCAATATTCAACTCGTATCTTTGAAGTAATACCTAGATCCTGTAATTTATTGCTTTTCAAACATTAAACGTGAATCGATTCTAAGGAAATGGTCGAAAATAGGTTTGTCAAAGCAAAGTGTTCCTAGGAATCAAACTGTATACAAACACACAATTTAGACTTTGAACAAGACTGCCAAATAGTGAAAATCCTCGTGATGTTGTCCAACATGACAAGTAAGTCTGTTGAGAAAGTGGTCCCGCAATGTCAGCGGGACTGCCAGCTGACCGCTATCAGCGGAAGGGCGACGACCTCGCCGGAAGCGTTATCAGCTGGATACACCACGCTACTCATCCCACACCCACTTCTCGGTAGCTCACTTATCAAGGACTAGTGTCTGTTCCACGACGAGGATGCGTCCTACATATGTATATGTAGCATGACCTGATATCTGTACCATGGCCATGTTGTCCCGACTGTGGGGCTAATGCTTATATGAGAGGTGGTTTGGTCCTCTCGGAGACGCTCTTCGATTGAGACCCGAAAGTCTGTTTCTGCGCATACAAGGATGACCTATGAACTATGAAGTTTAACTTATATGCTGCCTTTCTTACAACTGACTTGATATCCTAACTATCCTAACTTCCTAACTAATATTATAAATGCGAAAGTAACTCTGTCTGTCTGTCTCTCTGTCTGTCTGTCTCTCTGTCTGCTACTCTTTCACGCCAAAACTACCGAACGGATTTGAATGAAATTTGGTATACAGATATTCTAGACCCCGAGATAAAACATAGGCTACTTTTTATCGCGAAAAAGGGGTTGTAAGGGGTTAAAAGGGGGGGGGGAATTTGTATGGGATTTCATAATTTTCAAAGATACTATTCCACGCGGACGAAGTCGCGGGTAACAGCTAGTTATAATATAAAGCAGTGATGCCGAAGGAATTTTAATATTACGGTTACAAAACTGGATTTCAGTTATGAGTGTTTTTTAACAATCTGGTGTGAGTGTAGGTCGTGTTTATCCAGTACAACGCTGACACAGACACACTCAGCAGATCGATAAGGGTGGCTCTAGACCAGTTCTCAGAGTCTGGCTGGTGGCGTGGCTCCGCGGCCGGTTCTCGGTGAACATTACTGAAAGCGTGACCTTTTATATCCTGTTTTGCACAAACAATAATTTAGATACAAATATAATTTGTGACTCCAAAGAAATCTTGTAGTTAAACTTCCTGAGGAAGCCTTCGGAAACTTTTTATGTTAATATGATTTAATAATAACCAGATGTTTTACCATTGCCCACAACCTTTAGACTTATAGTTTTCTAATAATTTATTATTATTAAATATGTAAAATGTAGATATTAATTCTATTTTAGTTTTATTTTATGTATTTCAGTTGACCATGTCATTAATTTCCATTAATTAAGCACTACATTTTATGTAACGTGTAAAAATATATTATTTCTTAAACATTATTTTAATAAATGTAAATTTTTCAACATTACAATACAACGTTGTCAAACAAAACTAATTCGGCTCCTGCTTACGTAATTTTATAAAATCCATTCAAATAAATGCTAATAACTATAATTTTAGGCAATTGTGTAGATAATATTATGTACATTATTAATAGAAAAAATATGTAACATCATTGACTTGGTGTAACCTACCTACTTACATAAATCATTGTTATCAATATCATTATCGTCCACTTGCATCCCGTCCGTCAAATTGATGCATCTTTAAAAGTGCGATGGTATCGCATCAGTACTCGTAAGTTTATCATTACCAATTCGTCTTTCTGATAAACCCTTTAGACGTTAATATTTAAATAGCAATTGAAGTCCACTTTACAGCTCATATTGGATTCAAATCGCCGGCTCGTGGCGGCCCCTACCCTCGAACTTATGATGTTGCTGGCATCGATCGCCAGCGTGTGCCGGGGCAGGTGGCGGATGGCCCAAGTTCACGGCCGCGGCACCAGCACGACACGACCACCACGCATCACTAATATCCCAGCGTTATTTAGAGCTCTAGGGTTAGCGAGCGGCCGACACTGGAATGTGTCTGACATCATATTTGTTACAAGAATCAGTTTGTTTGATGTTTTATAACGAGGGGCGTGTCAATCAATGAATATATTAAACTGACTTGTTACAAATGTGTTCCGCGCCGTGACGTGCGCTGCAATCAACATTCACAAATACAATGATTGATGACTGCGTGTTTACTTGCCAACTAAACTACGTTTGTGTTCAAAACGTTTGGCGTCTAGACGCTGTATTTCAGTTTTATAATTTTCACAATCAGTATGACCCTGAAAATGAACTCGTGTTTCAGCAATTCGACTATATAACAAAATCGTCGAGAGATCAAAATAAAAGCATTCTTATTACGCTCTACATTTAAAAATAAAATAATCGTTGAAGCTTTGCAATATCGTAGCAAACACATTATCAGTTAATTATAGAAGCGAAAGAGATCGTAAAATGTTCGCAGTCAACCCTAGCGACAACGTAGGTGTGAGGCAACACCGGCACTCACAAATAGAATGTAAAATAAAAACTCGCTCGCGGAAATCCTATTTGTATAGACGCGATCGCGAAAATAGAAGTTTGCGGCAGGAGGCGCGAGGAAGGCGGCAAATGTACGCGCCGCCACTTGCACCGTCGGCATAGGATTCCTATATACTTATACTATTTTATCGCTGTTTTATTGAGCAGGGCTGTGACAACTAGACAGCTTTGTAATTGGCTGACGGAGGTTCCTAATTTACTTCTCATAAATATATAAATTTAGAAAAGCACATCGACAAATGATTAGAGTTTAAATGCGCTTTTGTGTTAGGTCATATTTCAACAATTAGGTAGTCATTGGATTCTCTATTTTCCGAATTGTTGATACGTTGCTTTTCTATAACTATGTAATCTTTCTTTTCCAGGTAAGCCTGAGTCACGTCGAGCTAACTGAAGCAGTCTCCGCTCATCGCTGGGTATCGTACACACATACTTCCATTTATATTTAGAATCAGATAAGCCTGTATAACGTGATTCATATTATTTACATGATTTAATGTAAGTGTAAGCTGTCAAAGGTCAGCAAAGTGCATCTTTATCGTGCCCATGTAGCAGGAATCAGAGAGAAACTCGCAAGAGACCGCTTGTCGTAGCCGCGCTGAGATCACACACAATGTACACATCCTTGTAAAACCAATGAAGCCCGACGATATTAATTTATACCTCTTTCAAAAACTCTAGCACAACTCATTTATTCCCCTGCTTTGGAAAATTAGATAAAACAAATCCGTTCTATCGTATTCACTTCGATAATATAATCAGATAAACTGAATGACGCCTCCATGCACTAGTTGATGTATATAAAACTAATGTTGTGACAAATCGTTCCACAATCTCTATAATTAGCCCCATTTGCTACAGTTATCGCATTGTCTATAACTGTATGATTATCCACTCATTAAAATGCACTAATTAGTATGTGTGTGATGTGGCTATTTTCAGTGTTTCCGCGTAGTTGCGGAATCATAACATTTGGAGCTAATATTATGAACTGTGGAAATGTTTGCCTTTTTCAGTATTATTTGAAGTCACCAAAGCTGTATAGAATACATTTAGATTTGCGGTTTTATCATTTATTTATAGTCTTAAGTTAATCAGTTTGCATACTGATAGACACGTTCGTATCTGGAACCAAGACAAAAAATCATGCAATAAAAAGAATAGACAGTTTCATAAAAAAATAACTTCTGTCCTGAAATCATACGTGAGAGCCTCAAGATGAGACAGATATAATTACAGTAGAAGCTCTTTATTCGCGGGCTATACGTTCCTACAATTTGCCGCGAATACAGAAACCGTTGATAGGGAATGGTACTTTATATGGGATCATATAATTATGGGGATATATTCATAAACGATAAAATAAAAGACAAACATAAAAAAAAAAATTAAAACTTTACAAAGGCGGACTTAATGTCTTAGACATTTTCTACCAGATGACCTTAGGGTGGTGCCGAAACGTAACATATGTTTTTGAATCAATTAAGACTCAAGAAATTGTGATTTTTATTGTTTGGTAGCTTTTAAAAACTCTTTCAGTTCATTTTTATTCGATTTCGATTTACAGCAGTGGCATTAGCAGTTTGTCTCTCAATTTGCCTATTTTAATTTTTTTAGACCTATTCACGACGTGATTATAAATATGAAGTTATATACCGATGTACCTATTCGATCCGCGAATAAACAATTCTTTATTCGCGAATACAGAAATTGAGTCGCATTTTACAAGAAGCTTTGATTGTATAGCTTAATTTGCGCGGTGTAAATATATCTATTACATTATTAAAGGAAATTAGAAAATTGCTGAAACCATACAAATAATCTCAAATGCTACTACGATACGTCCTATAAAAAGGACATTTATGTCTACACAATAGCGACAGCTATTCAATCACGACCCACATATTTAATACCCATTTATATTTAATAGAATTCACACGAAAACGAACCTAAATACAGTTGTCTCATAAAATCGCCATAACAGCTCATGATTTCGATACATGACCATTTTAAATGTGCTATTTATAGGACGTTTACCATTCGTGGTGTTAGCGATAAACACGGCGGACGGGTTACGCTGATTACAAGTATATTGTTTTAGTGTTCTATATTTAGAACGTGGTGACGTAACAAAATGGCGGTATAGTGACCCGTTAGGGTTCGCTTATGGAAACGTTCCGTGATTCTTATTATGGAGTTCATGCGAGTTTAATTTAAATAATTGAAGCACGTGTTAGTGTGTCAAATAATGTTACAAATAGGTATGTGTTTAGCGTTAATTTTTTTAACAGTATTGAGTAAGGCCAAGTTTTTGTTGAAAACTGTAGGGACATTTTGATTTTTCTATAAACAATCTTATTTTTAGTATATACGAAACACGGTTTACATTTTTTATGTAAAGTACTTAGGTACATACAGAGTTGTTAGGTTGTAGTAGTATACAAGCTTGTTAGGTTGTCCACACAAACACATGGTTAACGCGTTTGTGACTGACATATCAATACACAGCTAATATTACTAGGCCTGGGCGTAACATTTTGCCAAAAGGGCTCTTTTATGGGGTTATTTTCCAAAATTCGCCCTCTAAAGGTATGAAACTGGGTTCAAAAGCCGCTGGCAGAACCTAGTTGGAAGTATTTATCTTCGTATCCTATGAAAAATAAGACTGTATGAGGCAATAATACGGACGAGATATGTTTTCGTTCGTAATTGTGGATAACCTATTTCCGTATAAAACAATAAACAAGTTCAACAAATTAGAGACAAACTAAGAACTGCTGTAAACACGTTGTCAACAAACCATTAAACAGTTTTAATTTGTAGTTTGAATTACAATGAAATTGTCAGTAAGGGCCAATTAAAAGCAATGATTGGAGTTTGTAACTTAAGGAAAATATACTTGACAGTAACCGTAGTTGTGCCGGGGGAAGTACAAGGAAACTTTTATTTTTAAACTTCCTTATCTAACTTGAGAAACACCGCGGTGGCCAGGTGAGGTTTTTTTATGGTAGGTAAAAATCATCCAATGACGAATTCTGCTCGTGAGCGGAGCGGGAAACAGTGTCAGGCTCTTACTGACTAAACAACCTACCCCGTTCCTCGCTTGCCTTATTCTCAGAGCCCCGGTGTAACGCTTTGGCACCAACCCTTGGCTCCAGGAGGCTTCGACCCTGTAGAGGCCAAGTGAGGTTAAGTATTACTACCTACCTACCTAAAAACTTTTTTAAAATAAATAAATAATTAATTTCACCGTAAGCCTTACTAAGCCTAATTTACTGTATAAACAGACTTAAAATGCTCTACTTAGTATTAAGAAATTGTTCATATTATGTAACTAACCTCTACAACATTATAATATAGTCCTACTTAATCAATATAACGCAAAAGGCCTAAGTTTTGGATTAACGAATAAGCTAGCAACACGCTGGCTTACATCTACGTATGACGTCGACGATATCAAAATTGTCCACCAATAACTTTGTGGCGACCCCTGACCTCTACCAGATAAAATTAATGAACTCCTAATAATAGAACTTTTATTATTCGCTGACCATTTTTTTTTTGTCTTAAACAAAAAGATGGCCACGTGACGCGAGATACAAGTCTGTCTATTTTTGGTGCTTAACTGCATACGTTAACATATTTTATATTGGTGTATGTGATGGTTTAGCTATCAGCGCAGACGTAGACACTTTTTTGTTGCCGACTCAGCATATCAGCACAGAAAACCGTAGTTACTGTATCAGTGTGTCTGGTAGCGGCCACAGTGGGACACGGTAGCTATTTACTTCTTCCAGATAGAAACCATAGTGACAGACATCGGCCACAACGCGTATGTTTACGTAACACCACTTAATTGTTTAGAAATGTATTAATGTTGCATGCATCTTCAATTGACATCTTTTAGCCATAGTCATATCCGCTTTGATATGTTTTGTTTTTTTTTTTTTAAAGGTTGATGCAGTATTTAATGCCTATTACACTCTGTGTGAAAATAAAATAGCCACCTGTGTCTTGTATCCGACACAAGACACAATAGCGTCTCTGATTGCGCAGCGCCTTCGGCTGCAGTGTTGCTGAGCTTAGTTTAACGATATGTTTGTGTGTAGGAGTGTCCGTTGTCTGACCGCCAGACTAAAACCTTGTCGAAAGCGTACGTAAGTGGCGTTGCTAAGAATGGCGCGCTGCTCAATCACATCATCTCGTCTCTGGGTATTCCCCTTTGCTTGTGGTTAAGACGGCACTCGGTCTGCATAAAACACATCTGTTCAATACTAATTAACAATTTCTAAATGTTGTGTCGAAACTATAAATTGTGTGTGATAAGAAGAAATGCTTACAAACATATTAGTAATTCCAACTACAAGTAACAACTTGTTTACGTTCTTACATATTCATGAGATAATTAAATATGCACATATTATTATATTACAATTATCTATTATTGTCGCGAGCGGTCCTGCACGAGCGAAGTGCAAGCTGCTTTTATTGTGTACTCGTTATGAGCTATACAGATATATAAGTATAGTTAATAAGTAAACTGTTAGGTCATGGTGAAACAAATTGTCCTTTTACGTTATGTAAAACTATAATACACATTTAGGTAGAGTAGGCGTGGATGCACAGGAATGTCACTGAGCAAGTTATTAACATTCCACGCAGCAAACACAAGCACAAACAAATGTGCACATCAGCAGCTGCTCGGCATTCTACGTCGTGCAAGTGAATGGAGGAAAACAAATAGTTTTAATATTAGTTGTCATTATTGTTGCACAATTACAAGCGAACTGTACCTACCGCACTGCGTAAACTCAAGGCAGTATACGTAAGGCTTAGATATAATATTATATTTAGATATAATATTTAAATTTATGTGTGGAAATCGAAACATAAATGTCAGTTGATTAAAAAAACATAGATGAAATGAACGCATAGCATTGCATCAGTGTTATAATGTTCCCACTGCTGGGACTCAAGTCTCATTTCTAGCAGAGGGACTTAACGAATGCTGCACATGAAAATGCATGTAACCCTAAAGTTCGCTCACTCATAAAGGAAAGCGAGTTAAATAACCGTTTAATGCGTTTTTTTTTTTATGGTAGGTAATCATCCAATGACGAAACCCGCTCTTGGGCGGAGCGGGAGACCAGTGTCAGACTCTTACTGACTAAAAAACCTACCCCGTACCTTCCTTGCCTTATTCCTGGAGTCGAGGTAACAGTTTGCACCACCCTCTAGGCTTGAGTTATGTTAGTTGTGCTATAATTAGTACGATGTAGTTGTGAATTTTCCTCGTTGGTTGTATGAATAGTGTCACGCTGGGCTATTCGGCGGTGTATAAATAGCCTTATCGGCGTGACTGATTACACCATGGGTTTACTGTTCTATTTCTGTACACGGATATAATTATTGTGTGGTTAACTTGTTGTGTAACAGGATATAACACTCCCGTTATGTGTCGCTTGCAATTTGCATATTTAATACTTTTAGGTACTAATGTGTATCAATGATGACATATTATTTTTGTGTCAGATATAATCTCATTTTTTTGACGGGTGACAGGACAGAGTGGAAGAAAAAAACATGTTGCACCGACCCCAAATAAAATGGGATAAGGGTAGGATGATGATGATGATAATCTCATTTTTTTATTGCTATAAACTAGTGCCCACCTGATAGTAAGAAGTGATGCAATCGTTGACGGTGAGGCGCACTAGTTTATTAAGAGTCTATTCAGTCTAGTCTTGAAGACACCTAAATTATAATCGAGCGAAAAGACCCCAAAATCTATCTCCTTTCAGGCAGTCCATCCAAAGGTTGTGTGTAAGAGATTGCCCTATGCGATAAGACCGCCCAATGTAGGGTACATTGGGCGGTATTTGTAATAATGTTTGTCCTATGTATATTTGTAGTAAATGCGGTGTACAATAAAGAATAAAATAAATAAATAAGACCGCAGCAGGCAAACTGTTCCAGTCCCTCGATGCACGTGGTATGACCGACAAGGCAAAATAACATTTAAAAAACAATTTAATAGGTTTTGCTGTACCTAAAACCACCTAATATTACCTTTTTGGGTAATTCAAAGAATTGAAATGATACATTAGCTGTGACCAATACTATGCCTAACTAAACCATTATTTTCCACTGACTTTCCCCTTAAAACAACATAACATACGTAAACAGTTTTTTCCTAAAAACTGTTCTGCACCTACATATTGTCCATAGGTTCGTCGCAGAGTTGCGTCGCGTCGCTCTGTGGCTTCATTTCAGTTGAATCCCATCTAAAAATGTAAATTCCCTTGATTCGTATAACTGAGTTGTTGTTCGGTGATAAAAACAAAAATAGCATCCGTGCGGCCGCTATAAATACAACACATTGACAGGAAAAGTGTCGGTAATATGTTGCGTAAAAATAGCTGGCCATTGTTTGGATTATGTTCGCGATATAAATAACTTTAGTAGCGAGCTTTATGTGCTAGTTGGCGACAATCGCTTTGTGGAGCTGATACATGCCATGTTGGATACGTCGTTAGCCACGCCTCGTACACAACTTGAACTAGGTATGTTATTGTATTTTAT
This sequence comes from Mythimna loreyi, assembly GCA_029852875.1. NCBI lineage: Eukaryota > Metazoa > Arthropoda > Insecta > Lepidoptera > Noctuidae > Mythimna > Mythimna loreyi. Next base: position 22,606,235 of record CM056792.1, read on the forward strand.
TTATATCTTCGAAAGCATTATTGCATTTGTTTTCTGGTTTTTCAAATTGGATGTCTGTTACGGTTTAAAGTAACACTTCTCCAAATCTGACATTTGACTCAGTTAATGTGCAAAGTTGCAAACTACACCCATTAAGACATCGACACAACCACAGAACCTCTTATGTCCTGGGTTCATTTTATTTAAATAGCATCTACATAATTATATTACTTGGCAATACGTTTTAATGATAGCAATAAAAACTATAACTGTCAAGAAGGAAGTAAAAAGGTTAGTGTACACAAGTCTGCCTTCAAAAGTTCACGTTACTATTTTTGATAATATCGCCGTGTTCCGGCTTGCCGAGCAGGTTATAAATAAATAGCATTGCTGATACAGCACAATTTATTGAACCAAATAAAATAATGTCTATTGTTAGGAATCTATTCTTGTTTGTGCGACGTAGACAGAAGTGTGAGCGAGCACGTTTTTTTACTTTACTTCCTTCTTCAGCATATTGTAACGAAAATAAACAGAAGTAACTAAATGACTGAATATGCCAACTTGTCCAGCTGATTTAATTTCTGCTAAACCAGTTTGCAGCTCAAGTTTCAGTAATAGTAATAATGTTGTTTGTGATTGTTATTCATTTCTGATGCACACATTAGCATTAATAAGTAAATTAACAATTTTAATAAATCAAAATGTAGCATTAACATTCAAATCAAATGTTTGCTCAATTTCAAAACTTCATATTTAAAATAATGTCGACGCGCTAAAGTTCATAACGTATCGTAAGCTTATGTAACTCACTACTTCACCGAAATATTTGTATAAACTCGCTCTTGGACGATTTGACCAGCATTGTAACCGTGGAGAAGTGTCCTTGCTGCTGACACACACAATACATGAAACTAGGAAACTGCTTCAAATAGTGTGAATAATGAAAAGCATGAAAATAGAAAACGATAATCGTAATGGCATCTTGTTGGCTTTCTCGCTTGAATTGAGCCAAATGGTGATTTAGTGCGTTGTTCAGTCAATGACCGTCGCCATTAATTACACGAGGCACACTGACATTTTTACAATTCTATAATCTATATATATAAAAGGAGAAACTGACAGACTGACATATAAACGCACAGCCAAAACGACTAGGCCTAGGAGCCTAAAATTTTGCATAAGGCTTCCTTTTATGACGTAGGCGAACACTAACAAAGGGTTTTTCAAAATTCTGCTCCTAAAGGGATGTAATGGGGGTCAAAAGATTGTATGGAGAAGGCTACTTTGACGCGAGCGAAGCCGCTGGCAGCAAGCTGGTATAGTACAATAGATGTTTAGTAACTTATTTTCCGCGCATTGCTCTCTACATTTAGTACTGCAAGTTAAATTTTTAGTCACACAAGATTTAATCAAAGCTAACCTTGTTCAATTTAAAGCGGTATCTTGAACATACGCTCTAGTAGAAACATTCCCTCCACTATTTGATGACTAATCATGACCACTACAACCATCTGTGTTGATGAACTACATCGCGTGCACATTAAAACGCGATACCCTTTCAACATGCACTTAACGTCATTATTAAATGGTTATTTTCCTATTATTCTATTTAATGAACCTCTTTTTTATACAATTGTGTACTCCAGACATTGTCAATGAGGGAATGAATATTACGGAAATAGCCATTGACAGCATCAGATCACAATAATCTTATTTATACATGGCATGGTAATAAAAACACTAGCTAATGAGGTTAGCGTACAAGAGAATAATAGTTGTCTTTGTCATAAAAACAATGTAACTGAGAATTCTGATAGATCTAACAACGTGATGAAAAGAGTTAACGTAGAGGTTAATGTGCATAAGGATCTATTGTTAACTGTGAAAATCACAATAATTATACTACCACTGAAGCTTTCAGCTGTTCAAAAGGAAGAATAGACGGTGTAACAAACCTTGATTCCCATCAATCCCTCATTATATGTAGCAGTCTTGTTACAAAGCGTCGTTTTTTCAATCAAAGGCATTTGATTGTTTGTTTGGCTCGCCCTCGCACTCGTCGATACGTCGGCTGCGGCTATAACTCGCCGGCTATTTATATCCGCGCCTTCAATCACGCGCCGAACTCGTGCAACTTTATATATAGCATATATATGGACGGACTACTTTTGTTCTATTTGATATTTCAATTATGACTACCTTTGCGGTTGCTATTAGAAACGGGATATGCAGAGCTCTATGCCATAAGAATTCGGAGTGACAAATATAATTATCATGTATGTAACTATCACCAAACTATCTGCCAAGCAATGTGTTGAAGTGGATGTGTAAATTGATAATGATATACATTGATTGTGTTGTGACAAACGGTATTGCGTCCATTGATTCAGAAAACCTAACAGATCGTATCGTACTCTTTGTTACTTGTTGCTCTTACATTAAAACCGTAGCATCAGCCTTATAACGTTCCCACTGCTGGGAAAAAGGCCTCCTCTCTAGAAGACCTCTCTCTTACATTAAAGCTTTACCTTCATTATTAAAGTTTCTTCCTCGTCATTACATTTTCTCAGAAAAGATTTGTTAAGGCAACTTTATTTACAGCTTACTTTAACTAAACAGTTACAGTTGCGTCATCGCGCCCAATTTAACTCGATTACCTAACATTAAGTTAACTGGAAAGGTTGAAATTGTATGAAGAGTTTCCATTAAGACAATAGGCTCAGGTAATTATGGGGTATGGTTAACGAACTTATTGTTTGCTGATATTGACGCCATAATATGAATCACATTCAAGGTAAAAATAAAACGAAATGTATATAACATACCAGGTGAACTTGAATATGTCCAACATAATTAAGTAGATGGTTGTGCAAATAAAATGGTCAGCGTTGTTTGAGCAGTTTATTTTTTCGTTTTCGTTATATTAAGGTTAAGGCTGCCTGTTATTTGTTTGATATGAATAACATAGCTCCATCTATAACATTTATCAGTTTTTCTTGAGGTACAATGATGATTTGTAGTAAGAAAGGGATATAGAGCAGATTTTTTGAATATCGAATGTGGATGATAAAAAAGATATGTATGAAACTACAGTTGTAGTAGATAAATATCGAAGAGACCGTAACCCACTTCCCACGGTCAAATGTTAATGAGAAATGGGTCGCCATGGTGTTGCAAGCTAATGCTCTGTCACCACGTGCACGAGACCGGCTCGCGTTATGGGGTTTTTATAATAAATGTCATGTGCGTTAATAACTTACTTCCGACTGGGGTTTCATTTATTCTTTATAAGCTAATTGTAAACCATGACAAAATGCTATTATTCTGAAATTATAATAACGTCGAATGTATTGAAAAACCGCTGTCTTGCAACTTAAGTATAAACAAACCATGCAGTGCATTCGCTTGTGTATTCTTAAAACGTGACTTGAAAAATCAACACCTCACCACCTCAGCAAGTTAACAAAAATGTTAACGAATCCATTCAAGGTTACGCCAACTGGATATTTAAACATAAGACATAAGCAAAATATTCAAAAATTAACATCACAATAGTCTGAAGCAAAGAGCCACAAAAACTTTTGTATTTGTTGCTTCATCTAACGCCAACAATAGGGGTCCCAAAATAGCTCCTTGTATAACCAAGCCTGGGAATAAACGTAGTGGGAAAGTATCGACCGGGTTATTATTAGTGCCTGCGAGCCAACTTGTTCCACTCTTTGTGGGTTCAAAATAACCATGCAACCCCCCTCTGCCCGCCATGGCTGGAGAGTTTACTCTCAACTTATTTTTGATTGCAGTCCGGTTTCGATGTACCGAATTAAGTAAGGCATTTGATTGTCTGCATCACTGATGAGGCGTAACTTATTGTAGCTTGGGAATGATTCATCATCTAAATGTAGCTTTTTAAATGCTTCGTATGTTTTAAATGATGGCAATGACATTATTTGAAGAATATTTATCTTGTGAATAAGTTTGATGTGTTCGATTAAAGAATGATAATAATCCTACTCAGTTATTTTGAATACAAACATGTTCAAACCATTTATTTAGATCATGCATGACATAAAACTATTTTCCTCCATCCTAAATGGAACTCAATCATATCGCTCATCTATAAAAACTTGATGTTAAAAAAGCTCACTAAGAGTCGGTGATTCCCGAATTAGTACAACTAAAAATAACCCAGGACGGAATGCGCCCATCTGTTTATAGAGCAAGCGGGGGAGATTTACTAGTCTATTTGTGTTAGTATGGGGGACAGGTCCCGACAGGTTGACAAAAAATTGAACTTGTTCAGTGACATGACAAGTGAATGAGAGGGTTAGAACAAGTGAAGTGTGTCAGGGGTGTTTAGTGAGGGGTGGCCGGTTCGGAACCGGCGGTGGTCTACAGCTACAAGTGATTTAATCGTGCGAGAAGCTGCAACATGCAGATTGATGGTGAATGCTTATTCTTAGATATTTACCATAGGTATATTGTTAGATAATCTCTTAAAAGTCATGATAGGTGGTTTTATCTGTTTCTATATATTGAGTCCTCTCTCTTTTCGCCTTATATTGACTTGGATTGCATAAACTAAACCCGTCTAATTCATCATGTAGAGATTTTCTGAAAGGCATTATTGCTTCATCTTAAAGCTGCGCTTCTCTCGTAAGTTTCGTAACATCGAAAATCTCCCATACGTTGATCCCTAACAAAGAGTATTCACACATGACTCAATCAGATCCTTAATATGACTAGCCTTTGTATGGCGTACTAATTATACACTGTCTAAATATAGCCGTGAATCACTCCTGCCCACTACGAGCCGTGAATTATTGCCTGCATGTGCCTACATGGCCTATTTTTTTACACATGTGTCAAATGAGTTTAGGTCTGTTTTGTCCGTAAATAGATTCTACATTTGGTTCTGTTCGTGTTTGGGGAAATTAGTGTCGATGTCGTATGATTTATAATGATGGACTGCCGTCATGATGCTGAGGGTTCTGTTGCTTTGTTTAGTTCTGATAATTTTACAAGTTTCTTTATCTCATTGTTATGCACTCGTATTTCACCATCATCAACGCGAACTTTAACCATTCATTAAGCAATCTTATAATAACTAAATTTTTCACGGTTCTTATGATTATTGTATTCTTAAGAAGCTAATTTAAATATCTCAACAAACTCTTCCGCATCGCTGTCGACCGGTAAAGTGCCCAAAAGGCTGGCCGCATTGCCACGCTGTATGGCAATGCTTATTCTTTGCCCAAGGTAAAAGCCAGCCCTTGGGTCACGCGAAGTGTCAACAAGTCGTTTAGAAAGTTCATTAAACAACTTGTGGGCACTCGGACCCCACGATCCGAGAGTTTCAACCCCAAACGGCTCGAAAATATAACTACCAACAAGATTAGTATATTTCCGCCGCTTGAGGTTCTCCGCAGCCGCAGCGGCAGCACCGGCACAGCATGATGAGCTAGGAAGATGAGATGGCGCGAGAGTATCGACACAAGTTGCGTCCCACACTAAAGGCCTACCCATCTTCCAAGGAAATAAAGACATACCGTCCGGTCTCTTGCCATCGTCGCGTACCAGGCCATGAGGTTCCAATACAGCTGGAACGCCGACGGAAACAAGAGCACGTCGGATGATGTCGTTGATATTCGCATGCCGAGCTATGCGACCCGCACTTCGGCTGCATGACAGACCGTGGTGCCCGAGGCTGTTGACAACTTCGCCACAGTGGCAGCGATGAGGAGAACAACAAGGAGCGCCTAGACGTAGAGAAGCAGCGAGGCGGAAAGTAGTATCGTCGAACAAGGTGCCTATGCTCGACGACGGTAGTGCGTGAAGCCAGAGACCAGACTCCCACTTCTCCACAGCCAGCAGGCGTGCACGCTCTGCAGTAGAGGAAGATGTAGAAAACAGGTTTTGCTGAACTACTTTGCAGAGCGGCTCATCCCACTGCCTTTGGGAAGAGGGGTTGCCGGGTATTTTTGAATTCGGGCAAGCGACTTTCCAGGCATTTACAGCCTCAGTTAAGCACGGCACATCAAAATTAATCAGTGTGGAAATTAGAATATTCCTGATTAATTTCTCCGTGCCGTGAACCGAGGAAATAAATGCCGGTAAACTGATACTGGTAATTTTGCGGACACCGAGGCCTCCCATACGAATGGGAAGGGTAGCTTGAGCCCAAGCTCGGTCGTCCATGGCCACATTTAAAATTTGACGCTTTATTAGATTAGGTATTTTTAGTTAAGTTAATTAGGGTTATGTAGTTTTAAGGTTAGATATCTAATTATTTGTACAGTTTACTAAATAAATTAATTACAATCATAAAATATCTCAACCGTTATTAATCCGCAACATTAATATAAGCGATTACGTCTGATCAAGAAAGCTTTAAAAAAACTCATTATAGAACCATAGCAGTTTTTTATAACCAAACTAGTTTCAAAATGACTAGTTTTTATTTAGCAAAACGTTATATCGTGATACTTTTTAAAAAGTAGGCAGTATTAATTAAGCCTATGATAAAAATATACGAGAGTTGCTACTGTGACTGTGATGTAATATTCAACCAAGTCTCTTTTTATTGCGGAATATTAATCGAAATCACTTATTCCATATACAAGAACACGGAGCAATATTTGTTTGAAAGTATTCGTATCGGCATCGACGGTCTATGCTCGTTGTGTTCCGTCGGTACCGGGACGTAAACACGCCGATTCGTTTCGTCTTGATCTATAAGTGATGGTGCCTACGTCACTTGACCAGATGAGCGTATGTTTGGAACACTCGCGAGTGGGCGTTTTGTAGTACATTTGATAATGATATTGCAATTTGTAGCCTTGTAGAATCTTCTGCAATCATTTGTCTAAAGTTCCAAAGAAGAAAAATCTGGTTTGTTTCTGTCTCTTTATTTTTATTGTTTTCCTTACGTCGACATTTGATTTTCTTATGTTTGTTAAATGATGAGTATATGGAATTGAATACATTAGTAGGTTTCTCCTTCTTCATATAAACTTTGGATCCCTGTTTCGGCCTATACATTTTGAAAATCTCTCGTTGTACTCGCCTACGTCTTAAAAGGAAACTTCGTGCAAAATTATATGTTTTAAGTCCCATTAGCAGTACGTCAATGTATCCTTCAGTTTTTCTTTTTATAAATATAGATTATTAAGACATTTAACATTCGGTGTAGAAATTTAGTGATGTTTCGCTAATCAATCTGCGTTAGAATCAGATCAGTGTTTGCATCGCGCCACGCGCCCTGCGCGTGCTGTGCATATGTAAGTGAAATATACAATATTCTATTTATGTATTTAGTATATTCGTACATTGAGGTGTTATAATAAAAGTGAGGCCGGACGCTCGCGCCGTGCGCGTCGGTTCACAGAATCAGAGTAAATACAGCACCGGAATACACGTGAACGTGTTGTGGGAGTAGCCGCAGACAGAGGAAATGTAGGATGCCTTCAAGATTGCCTCTGACGACGACTCCCTTAGTGCCAAGTAGACAAGAAACGGAGCTAAATGACGAGTAGTAAAATAAGTCCATTTTCAATCAGCAAGCAGAATACAATTTTCGTCAATGTGTTTTCTATATCTTTACAAAACCTTCGTCTTGTTATGATTGTAACTTCCAAATATTTACGTAGTATTTTGCCCTTTTGTCATTCTTGTGTGTATAAGTTATTAGTGTATAGCACGACATATGTTACGATACAGGAAAATCTAGTATTACTGTGCTGTTTCTTTATGGTTCCAAACCTGTTTATTTGAGGATGTAGTTGCGGCGCGACGCCATCTTTTAGTTTTAAAACCAAAGCAATACAAGGTTCTCAATCAGTCACGTATTCACTTACACATGTATCACTTGTATCTTGGGAAGCTACATTAAACCCAACAAAGTGACATTGCAAGCTTGAAATGACTGTGATGGACCCTGAAGGATATATTCAAGTTGAATTGCCCGCTAAGCCTTCTTAGAAACTCGATAATTCAAGTTTCCAATGAAACGATCGACTGTACTTTTCTATTTTTACCTCAAGGTTTAGTTCAGCGGTATATAAACGCGAGTCGGGCAGGTCGTCGTGTTGCATATTTTATACTTAATTGTTTCTTAGACGGCTTTATTTAGCTCTATGCGATATGCGAATTTGTAATATAATAAACACGGAGTTATGTCAATAAATATATGTAGGCTACGACTGTTTTGTTCGCTAAGAATGTGGACTGGGTGTGTCGTAATAAATCTTAGATTGTGGCCAACCTTTATTTGATTCTGAGATTTCTTATGAATGAAGTTTACTAAGGTGCCTTTGTATGTAATTTGGCTATTTGCCCTCCGCCTACCGGAACCATTAGTCTAATGAGTGAAACAGCAACACAACAAAACATAGTAACACATCATAAAACACATTACCTCTGCCATAACCTCTGGCCAAGATCAATGAAAGGCGGCGCGCGCGCACCGTGCCTGCCCGTCGATACCGCCAGCCGAAACGGTCATGTCTCGGTATTTTTACATTTCATGTTTTGGGCGCGAACACCGTTTTAGAAGTAGGTTTCTGAAATGTTACGTTGGTATACTTTATGTAAATTACTTATCAACTTTAATTAATCATTCAAGTTCATTTGTATGCTAACTAAACTCATTTGTATGCTTATTTGTATGTTTGGTATCATTGTAACTAAGTAAATAGAGACGGAGTGCCATAGGAGTTATAATAACGAAAATTTTTTTTTTAATTTATTTATTTCATTAAACGTAAACTCGTTTTATACTTGTTAGATAAGTTATACTGCATATAAACAAGCAGTCTCAGAAAATCTAATAATTGATTAACTAACGCAAATAGATTTTATACTCACGTATATTTTCAAATGAGCTAGTAAATGTAGGCCAGTTTCCAAGCTAGTTACATATTGCACAAATATTTCATTGTAATGTGCACATTGTTTAATATAAGGCACACTGAATCATTGTAGCCGCCCGCTGCGCGCTGCGCGCTGGTGCGTTAGTGCTGCATACATTACAGCACAACATGACTTATCTAGCGTCGGCTAACGAACTAAGTTACCGGCACACACTGCTAAAGACTAGACTGACTATAAACTCCTCTACTAGCTACCTATGCTACATTTAATTTATAAAGTCTATCTCCTGGCTTCAGTCAACATGCAATCATAAATAAAATTAATTATTAGTTAATTTATAATCGATTAGGCTTTCAGAAACTGCCGGTTGATTGTGTGGAAAGGCCATGAGGTTTCACAATATCCAATCTTTCAAAGTTTAGCGGCATACTATAGCGACTTGTATGTTGCCCGCCTGTTGGCTCTACAACATAGAGCCGACCGTATTCCTGGTACTCATACGCCGCGATGCCTAATTCTTGGCACAATCCAACTATAAAACCGAAACTGAACATCAATAAAGACACCATACCAAAATCCATTTCTAATCTTTCCGGTGGCTGCTGCATTTAGCCGTTTGAAAATAGCAACGGACGGAGCGGCCGCGCTTACGAATACTGTAACAAACTGTTTACACGACCGAAATAGCAGCAGTTCGCTTCTGGATGTGGAACGGGTGAGCACTTGGCTTTTATGGACTGCTATTTTTGGTGGAGCCGACTGTTTAGGAGGTAGAAGCTGTGGGAGCATGGGATGCGGCATGCTGGAGCCGGCAGTGCAGCGTTGGTTGCGCGCGACGTGAACTGTGCCGAGGGGCGTTTGCTCCACCATTTGACGGTAGATTTTGGAAGCAGAAGTTCAGGGTCATAAATGTTTATAAACTTTTCCCATAATGGCTACTTGTTAGGATCCACTTAAAGCATTAAAAAATGCATGGCTATCAGTTTGATACGGATAGGTGTAAGAACTTAAGATATAATAACTTTTTCGTAAGATTAATTAAAAAGAACATTGAATGTTCTTATGTAGCAACATAAAAAAGTCTCCTAAAATATTCGTACGACGCGACTGCATGTAATTTGCGTATTAATTGACCACAATGCCAGTCATTGTACTGTCCTGCATTATATGTAAGTAGTGGTCGCCTGACGCATATATCTCATGATTAGTATTCATATTTGGCAATAACTTTGTCCTTCCCAGATGTGAACTCCAAACGTATTATGTAATACGAACATCCGACCGGCCTACATCGTAAATCAATTTGTTATTCCGACATCAAATCATTACGAGCCTAAATGCCTTTTTTTAAATGAATTATTTCAACAACATACACTGCACACTGGAACAAAATCGTTCTTCTACTTACAGAGGTCACGTTTACAAGATCTAAAAAATCTTAAAGGGGTTCGTTTAATTTCACCCCTTTAAAAACATTGTTGATTGATTGTTGTCGAAGTTTGAGCACAACTCGCTAAGTCGGTTCTGCAATGTTATGGCTTCAAGAACAAGTTTCCAAAAAGGTCGTTTGATTTTATTGGCTATTTTTATAGACATGGTTTTTTGTTATGAGGTCAATGTTCAAAACGTTATACATTCGATTCCATAGGCAAATACAGATTTATAATATTGAGTAAGAATTTGGATTCTACGAAGAATTTAAAAAGCGAATGTTTCAGTGTTTCTTTGCGTAGTGCTTTTTAAAAAGTTTTCATAAGCTTGTGATTTCAACTTGAAGGCATCAAAATAGTTACTCGGTCAGTAGTATGTCACTACATGTGCATGTCAATGTACATGCAAAACGCATATTGTTACACAGATAAATTAAAAATTATTTATTGTGTCATTATTCTGTATCGTAGAGGATCGCTTATTTAATTTTACACTGGATTCGTGGTAGCAAAATAAATAATTAAAGAAAAAACAAGTTTGTGTTTGGTTTAAGACACAAGTTGGGTGACGCCGTCGCGGACGTGGCGACAACACAACAACAGTTACGTGTTGTGATGCATTGCAGACGGAGTCGCGTGTCGCACTACTACTCGAGCGATTTCCGCGAATTTATCAAATAATTCGACTGTGTCACGTTTCGTAGCTCGCGTGTATGTTCTATTTTTAAAACTCAATAATTTCGCTGTGTATTGTGCTCGTTCTCGTTTCCTCGAGCGTGGCGGTGCGTGTGTGCAAGCGAGCGCGCGCGAGAGAGGCGCGGGCGGGGCGCGGCCTTCACTTGTCGCGCGGCGCGTTGCCGGCTGTTCTAAATATAAAAGCGGGGGGGGGGAGGTGCGCGGGAGCGGCGGCCGCTTTGTTGATCTAGCTTTGTTGTACTTCTGCCATTATACACACTACTCAGTTTTTTTAATGACTTACGAGACCTGGCCACGGTCCGGTCAAAGTCTCCATCTACCCACGAACCGGATACACAGCCTTTTTCAAAACACATCATAAAGTCATCATCAAATGAACATATATTTAAGTAATCATGCTCCATGCATTATAAGAACTTTGTTCAAGTGAGTAAAATAAAATAAAATGAAACATCATTCGTCAAACGTATTTAGATTCAGAGGCGTGTGTTCAGTTGAACAAACTCTAAAGTAAGTGTATTTCTGGAGGACACACAGTACTTTATTTTTCGGAGAAGAACGAAACAAATTTCCATGTAACTCCATAATTATGAACTTCAATAATTTCATCAATAATCCTTCTGATACTTCCATTTATTTACGCGACTATACATGTACGAGTACTATTGATATTTGTACTAATCGAGGAAAAAGAGTTGGTAATTGAATTAAGTATAGTAAAGCCTTACGGTTGACTGGCTACGAGTGTAACTGTTGCTATTTTAGTATTGATACTTGTGGATATAGATATAGTATTAGCTCATCCTTTCTAATTTAATATTTCTACACCTGCAAAGGTAGTATATGTGATTCCGTCTAATATTAAGATCTAAATGTACCATGTACTCAGAAATAAACGATTCTATTCTAAACGATTCTATTCTATTCTATTCTATTCTTAGTGCTCGTGCTTCGGACCCGATCTGAATTTCACATATAATATGTATGTATAGATAGTATTTTTGCTTCGGAAGTACATATATATTTTCAATTTGAGAATAATAATATTAGTATAATTTATAGATTAAAAAAACTCTTTCTGAGTAAAACCTTTTTTCAATAAATTATTTATTTATTTAATCAAAGGAGAACCAACAACCATAATAAAAATAGAAACACCCTATATGTCTGGGACTAAAACACTGCTACGCTAGGCCGCGTAGACGCAACGTAGAAATTGCTACGCCGTAGCGCCTCCTGCTCGTAGCCCGCTACCAACTCCTGTAGAACTATTCGTAGCGCGCTACGGATTCTTTTCGTCTGTTGCGTTTTTCTTCGACAATCACATGCCTACCTATTTTAGACAAAAACTATATTAAAAAAAACTAATAAATATTGATGGGAAACTGAGTTATATTTGTATTCTATATCAATTGCTTTAATCGATTCCATCCGATTGACAGCTACTACGGATCTACATTAGAGGAAGTTTTCTTCAAAAAGATTTCAGATGTTTAGGCTAAAATAGTTTGTAAGTTATGTATTTAAAATTCGCTAAAATAGTTTATGATATTGTTATTCAAGCATTAATTATTGATTGAGCAACCGTTCCACAAAACTTCCCCGAGGGTTTTCCGAAAGCCGTTTAAAGCAGCCTCGAACGAAAATAGACCAATCAACGTTCCCCAATTCGGTCTCTTTAACCCAGTGATACTTGTCCAAGTCTTCAGGTCCGTCTGAAACTGGGACGGAGCTGAATAATTAAGAGAGGCTCTATTAGGTCACACACTGTTAAATTGGGTCCGCTAATTAGAACCACGGTGGCAGGTGGGAAGCGAATATTTTGGATTATCTTCATCCAATTTTATTGGAGTGGTTCGACTACTTCTTCAGGTTAGGAAAACATATTTCAGATGTCTTGGGTAGACGATGGCATTCTGTCTTATATTGGTTTAATATTTACTAAGGAAATGTGAATCGTGATTCATCATCATTATTTTAGCCGAAAAATTCTGCAGGACAAACCAAGCTAGCTTTGATCTAGCGGTCCAGTGCGTCTCGCGTCCATGGGATTTCCTGCAGTAAATGTTCATGTATATTGCGTGTCCTAGCACAAAGCTAATCATTTAAAATAATTTGACTAAGGTTATATAACTCGCACCCAGAATTTGTACACAGACTAAATGTGAACCTTTCTACAAGTTTGGTCTTCCCGTCCGATTATAATTTAGATGTCTTTAAGGCTACAGTGATCAGGCTCTTAATAAACTAGTGCACATTACCGTCAACGTTTGCATCACTGCTTACTATCAGGTAGGACCGCAAGTCAAGCACTAGTTTATATCAATTTAAAAAAAATGCTATTTAAATTGTTTTTTCTATAATAAATTATAATGCGTGTCTGCACGTTGTGCAATCCGGTGAAATATATAAAACCAGTTTAGTGAAGAAATATCTACATAGCTATAATAGAAAACAACGTGTGCTCACTAAGGTCATTTTGTGTTCATTTTGGCATTTCAATTATATTATTATAATCACTATTAATTTGTATATTTCTCAAGATAGGTATTGTGTTGTTAGACTGACCTTAGACAAAGCACCTCTTACGAACCCGGAAACAACGAAGCACACAAAAACACATCATTTTTTGTAACGTTATCAACAGAAGTATCTTAATTTTGGTTACATTTTTTTTTTCCTAAAAACGTGAATCTCCGAATCACGGTGTTCTCAAGGCAGGCTAAAATAAGAATTAACCTTTCACGCTCATCTTCAGTGAGCCATTATTTAGGCCTCCGTGACCTCCATCTCGGACCCCGAGTCGTCGGTCCCGGGCGGCCAGCTCTTCTAAATATACCCTGAGCCAAAAATAACTTGCCCCCCCCCCCCTGCCACCCACCCCAGCCCCCACCGCCTCGGGGCCACCCGCAGGTTTCGCCGCAATCCCCCGACGACCTACATTAAAACGGGTGAAGCAGGTCGTATCGGGAGCCACTACATCGCTTATGCAGTATGCAGTCCTAAAGTGCAGGTCAATACGATGAGCGTGAGCGCTGCAGGCTCGCTGGGGCTTTAGAGCGCAGATTGTACGTACTGCTGTGTGCATCTACAGCTCGGTACAAACTATACGTTTTTGATTCACAATACATAATTTCTTAAGTTAAACATCACTGAGGAATCTACTGCTAATCTAAGAAAATCACAAATCAAATAGCAATAAGGAAATAAAACGAACATTTCTATAAATAGCATCAACATAAACACAGCAACCTTCCAAAACACAACTGAAAACCAGTAACAATCACGAGGTGGAAAATAATAAAGGTTGCGAGAGCTTTGGATGTCCCCCTCACCCCTCACCACCCCCTAAAAGCAGCCTTTACAAGTATACAAACGTAAACACTCGCATTTTTGGAGGACACCACTTTACGTCTCAAACAATTGAACCAGCGAAGAGGTCGGGTTGAGACATGTTACAGCTGTGTACTTCAATAAAAGGAACTATTTTTCAAGTAGCAATTAGGTACACGGGTACATCAGGTACCTTCTTCAAATAGGCTAGATTATTTAGGTCACAGGCGTAAGGTCGTGTATAGACGAGTGTGATTTCCGCAACGTCGTTTCGAACTTGATTCGTGAATCACTCTCCTTATGATCCTAGCCGAGTGAGTTTTGTTATTTTTGATGATGAAAGTTTTTTTTCGTGGAAGCAGTGATTTGTCGTGCAAGTAACACTGTAGTAACTACTAACTCAAAAGAAGCGTTTCCGTCCATAACAAGATTAATTCTTCAAACGACTATCATATAAGGATTGGTTCACTTTCAATATCAACAAAATTGTACTGGTCGATAATATTTACGGGGATTACTGTCTCTGCGCTCCACACTTCGTTGCAAAACATTCGGATTATCCTTATGTGATTGTCTATGAAAGTGGCTGTTTTAGCTGTTGGTAGTTAAATATTAATAGTAATGATTTATAGTTTGTGTCTGCGGTGTTTTGGGTGCAGCTTTGTGACTGGTTTGTAAGTTAGACAGCCATTATTACCAAGCTAGCCTTTTCCTTGTCGACGTGGGAGCGAATATTCACGTCTGACTTTTGACTGGGTTTTGGTAGTAGCTAGCTGTTAAGTTTAAACACTGGTTACAGTAGATCCTTGCCGCTATCAGTGTTAACTACAATCATTTGAATTTAGGAACTAAGAGGAATTAATATGCATAAGAATGTATCATGAAGTTTTAAAGTTGTTTAGTACCTTCTTCTATTTGTCTTTTTATCATTATCATATCCATCTTTATCTTTTAAATCTTCTATACTAACAGTGTCTTCTGTTCTTTGCAGCAGAGATGGCACATGAGAGCGGCGGGGGAGCGGACGGCTCCCCGCAGCACACCCCCTCCCCGCCGCACGCGCCGCGCCTGCCCATCGCCGACACCAGCTTCCATCAGCAGATCATGCAGGTGAGCATCATCGTCTGTTCTAAATTCACTCTATGTTAAGACCTCTCTATGTGTTAATCCCAGTTTCTATTATCTGTATTCTTGTTCTATATTATTTGTATCTTTTTGTATATTCGTCCTATTATATTTATTTATTTAGGTTTCTCTGTTTCTTGGGTCTTGTCTTTTGTATATCCTTAATTTCGTCCTTTTACATTTTTTTTCTGGTCATTTTTATATCAGTGACTTTTCAGCAATTCAAATGCTGCGTTCGAACTTGTGTTTCGTATTCTACTCATTTTTATCGAAACTGTCCAACTTTATAATTTCGTTTTTTATCATTCCAAGCTTCACCATTCGTTTCAGTCGCAATGTAATGACTCATAAAGTGTACGAGCAAGGTTCCCCCGCTATTACATAGCTCATTCTTTTATTAGATAATGTAGTGTTTGTAAACACAGCACTGATGGGAGTGGGCGGAAGGCCCGATTACATCTCGTACGTACTACAACTCGGTACTACTTTGTCAATAAATATACCTCAATATACATAAATATTGGTATTCTTTACTATTTAGGTAAATTATCTAGCTTAGATAAGGATTTACATTTCATTGTTTATTATATAAAATCTATAAATAGACAGACGATTTAGTGATTGTTAAAAATAGAATTTTCTTATAAATTCATATCTATTTAATACACTATCAGTGAACGCGTGTTGATAAACGTGACAGGTGAAAAGTTGTTGTAATTGTACTAAGTAGTTATAGTATAGCAGACAAAACAAACAATATTCATGAATAGATTAAAAATATAATTAGAGACGGCGGCGGAGTTTTATATTTAGCGGTCAGAAATAACAGGTTTGCTGACAGATTTGTAGTTGATGTATTTATTCGTGTCAGGCCTAAAAATAACTTGTTTATTTCTTGGAGCGCCCTATCTTTCGATATCATTCTGCGAAAAATAAATATAGAAAATGACGACAGCCAAAACTTTTGAATAAATAATAATAAGAAGACTTACTCATGTTTGTATTAATTAGATAATAATTAATACGATTTGAAATCCCTTTCAATCAATGATTGATATATTTGTTCAATATGTCTTTATTCAATCCATATTAAACATTTGTTACAAACACATTAAATAATAATATTCATAAATATATAATAAATTTATACTGTCCATATCTGAAGAGAGATCCTCTAGACAATTTCTAAGTAATGTCTCCTGAGGTGTTAGTCGACTGATACGACTATAACAGAACCTCCTTTAATTTTTAAATTCTCGCGACAATATTATTTTTGGAGAAAAAGACAATATTTTGTCTTTCATTTCATCTAGTGTCCTGATGAAAAGCTTCGAATATAGCGTATGATCCTGTTTGACTTCTTAAGAATTTCGAATTTAGAACCTAACCGTTCAAGTTTTACGACATCGGTAATATAATTAAAAAAACTGTGTAGAACTATTCTTGAAAAGAAGAAATTTGTAGTACATATCTTATACGTCTTCTTGCCATTCGTAAAAAGTCAACTGACTTTATGATTCCTTTGTCTTCAGTTCACTCAGTTAACGTCTTCTCTTAGATCTTCGTCGTCAGTTTCAGAACTTCTTTAACTTGTATTGAAATCTAAGCGTGATGTGATCCCGTCATCATTTAAATAAGAAGCCTGCACGACGGCGCAGATGCAGGTGAAGGAGCGAAGCCCGCAGATTACCGTGACCTTTCCCCAAAATATAGCGAACGCTCGCCACATACATATTATTTTTACACGATATTTATACCAACCGCCGCGCGCGCACTATTAATATCGCGTATACGAGCGTGTATGTATGTGTAGCGTCTGCATATGTTATGATTATATGCGTATTGTACAGATTAAATTTAGATATGAAATTATTCGCGGCCCCTTTCTGCGTGCTTATTGCCTGTAGCTCTGTTGCTATTTAATTGAATAGAACATGAATTTTCACATGATAGTGCAGGAGGTTCTGTTACAATTAAACAATAATAAGTTTTTTTTGCATCTATTATATGGTACCTAGACATGCAACTTTGTTTCTATTTATTTTTAAATTGGTTCTTGAATTAAAACTAGTTTTCTAAGTAGATAACTCTATAGATTAAACAGGTTCCTTACAAGTGTCTAGACTTCGAGGTGTTTCAACTTGATGCAAATTATCGGTTGATATTTACTTTGTGAAAAAGAGACTACAGACTTTAGTGGTTCAAATAGAAATTCCCATTCATCTGGAATAGAGAAAATCGGTATTTTTCAGTTCTCAGATGTAGTCCACCGAACTGTCCCGATCATTTAAATAAAAGTAATGACCCATCAAAAGTCATTCATAACTGTGCCATAACTTTCTGCCAACATGTATGTCGAAGTTCCTCGTTCCGTGGCGAAAGCCCGGGCTCCCCTGAACCGCGACAGTGCCTGCCCACGCGGCCGCGCAAAACATCCGTTCGCGCGATCTATTCGCGGCACATTCCGACCACCCGCCATTTTTCCCCATCGAACAAAAATAATGCGCGCGTCGCCAGAAATACGCGCACGCGCACCTCGGCGTGCCTTTTGATGTATTCTTTGTAAATGGGACGCTTCCGGCCGCTGGTGCAAGGTTCTGTCTGATGGACGTATGCTTCGGCTGGGAGGGAACGCTTCTTATGTCCAGGTGTATGTTACATACAAGTATGGAGAAAAGTTTCGCCGACCAAGGAGCATTAGTACGTTTTTTTTGTGTCGTTAATTTCTTAAGCTTCCAATTAAATTGAATGTTTTGTATTACTATATTCGTTTAATTTTATTTTCTTCAACTACTAAAGTGTAACATAAGTCCATCGTATTGGAGCTCCTTGCTTGGTCCTCCCCTACAACTAACAGCTCCCCCCCCCACGGTCGTGGTCGACAGCTACCCTACATGTATTTCATCTCTCGTTGTCAGAATCAGAACCCAAGAAAGAACCATATTGCTGAGCGGGCGAAACAGACATTAGAAAGTAGTTTCCTGATGCAAGTGAGTTCAAATTACTATAATAATGTACGTGAACAGTGTTCAATGTGTCGCATTCAATGAACATGTCCAAATGTTGTCCAAAACATATTTGAGCACACGCCAAACTTCCATGCCATAAATTGTAGATCATTCAGCCTGAGTCACGTGGCTCATTGTACCATTAAATCATAAGATACCATTTTTCGAGGTATTTCTATATCAGCCTAAATAAATAATTCAACGAATCCATATGCCTGTCAGCTTCTAACAAGCAAAACAATTTCACAAGCATATTTCTCATTACAAAAAATAATATCATAATTATGACAAACATTTGGACATGATGACCAACAAGGTGTAATATCTATTAATATACTGATGAATAGTGAATGAAACAGTAATGAGGAAGTAGTTGAATATGACACAGGTTTTGCCTTCCACAATAACATTAACTGGTAGTGGTATAGAGGGTGAACAAATTAATACAACCGGTGTGAAAACTCGTGCAGTCGATGAACTAGTAACACTTTGAAATTATTGTAAAATACCTAATTCTTTCCTATCTAGTCTGTTTGTTCCATCTCCAACTCCGGAAATACGTTTTTTTTTTGTTTTTATTATAAAAACGGGTGCGATTTTGAGAAGAGCTTAGCTTTCTAATCGAATTTTGAATAGTTGATTTTGCTATTTTATCGCCGAGAAAGAACTTCGTTAACTTTTACTCAGATTATTAAAAAAAATACAAGCAAAAACAAAATAGAAGTTCTCAAAATCTTCACCCGACACATATCACTAAAATCTACATCGAATGTGTAAAACGCCTCATTCAGTACTAAGCCTTGTAAGATAGAGTGAACCCAGTAATAATGGTTGGGATAACTTTTGCAGTTGAAGAAGCAACAACAGCTGCAGCAAGAGATCCTGCTGCAGCACTTCCAGCAGCAGCGGCAGCAGCTGGCGCAGGAGCACGAGCAGCAGCTCATGCACCATTTGAAGGTAAATATGCTGCAGGTAAATACAAATCGAACACTTTATTTTTTAGATCGTAATTAATTTTAGTTTTTATTTCTTTTGTGCGATTTCTTCTTTCTGACTTCAACATATCTTGGAATAAGTAGCTGTTATACACTATTATTTGCTTCCGTTTTAAAATGTAGATGTTTGGTGTGAAATACGCAGTTTTATCTGCCTTTTGTGATACAGCCAAACATCACGATTATAAATAGTCATCAACAAAACAAGTAATAAAGTTTTTTCTCACTCACCTTAAGAACCCGTCACACCAGTGTCATGTGACGGCAACCGGTCGCCGAATCGTGAGCTAGGGTAATTACTTTATTTCGGCTAAAGCTGATGAACGACCGTGATTGATGTCAGATCACGCGCTTAAAGTTACCGGGGTGCTCGTGATCTTGAACTGATTGCATACATTGCGACTACTCTATTCAAGTAAGGAAAGAATTTAGGGCATTTTTCCACGACTGTGACTAATGCCTAACTTTTATAAACGCTCTATCGTCATTGACACTTGTAATCTTGTTCGATCGATCTTAGACCTTAAGGTCCCTCTTGTCCCCCATCCTCCAGTTTCGCACTCTTTCCATCTGATTCACCGAAATCAAACTTTCACCGATCGATTATTGTCTTCCATTCGGTCTCTATAGAGTTGAACGTTTGGCAAATGCACAACTGAAATAACCTCGATTGCTCGTACCATTCCTCAAGATTCGCCATAAATCTATAAAAACAAACCGTCGTACATAACTCCTGGCTGGAATGTGGCGCGGAGCTCGACGTCGTATTAATAGTCTTGAATGGAGTGCACGACTAGTAGTAATTACATCATTCATACTTATGTGGGTATGTGCTTGGTGTGATTGTGTTAACTCCTGCCCAGTTCTGCCGCTCCCGGGGGTGCTGCGCGTGGCAGGTGACGAGGCGATATAGCTCGTCATCAGTCAGCCTTTGTTGTTAGTATAAGCGTGCAGTCTGCGATGTATATGCTGTTTGTAGTTTATAGTTCGTCCGTAGTCTTAGTCTTGAGTTGTGATTGAAGAAATTTTCCTTCAATCATTTTATAAAAGCGAAAAGAGCAAAAGACATGCAGGTTATACTTACAAAACAAAATGGTACTTTTCTTTATATACTATTATTTTAGAAATTCAACAACTCTATATCAAAGAATAGGTAGAACTATGGGGAACTATACTCTAGGTAGAACTATATTCACACGATGATAAATTATAGCTCAAAATAGGTTCGCTCACCTTCAATGCCAGACATTCACACAAGTATTAAAAAACTTATCCACAACTTAAATAATGTATTTTTCCACTCATTAAAGATAATATTAAATACACCGCTAAACACGGGTGGATTAAGTCATAGATACAAATAGTTTACGATAAGCTATTCGACCGTGGCGGAGTGACATCAAACTGATAAGTTACAATGAATCATACAAATTGGATTAATATTGCGCTATAAATAACTCAACATTATAAATAAAATGCCACACTCATCATTGTGAACAGACACTTTCATTTCTTGACAATGAAAAACGGTACAACTAGGTTGAATCTCGACAATACGATATTGATGACAGTGCTACTACTGGGGAGCGCTGCGTCACTTCTTATTCCGAGTAACAGTAAGGGTCAACGCTGCGTAAACCTCAAGCATGCGGGCACCAGACGCGTGCTTGTCGTGTGCGGCGGTCCTGCGTAGAGTCGCTAGTTCACCCATAACAATGCGCATGTAGTCGTGTCGATGGAGAACTTTAATGCATAATTTCTTAGCGAAAGGAGCGGGGCCGCGGCTGCCCGCGACGGCTCCCCGCACAGCGACCCGCAACGGAGCACTTTTGTACGAGACAACACAGCGTTGGCCCTAAAAAGCATTAACATTTTGGGAGACCTCTTATATAATTTTTGATATCCAAAAAGTACCGTTTTTGACCCTCATTTGAATATTGTTTTTGATTTGAAACATCGTTTTGGTTAAAAGAAATCCGGTCTGAAGAGAAATTGTCTCAAGAAAAACAAGATTCAAAATACTTTCACAATAAGAATGACAGTAAATTCAGATGATGACATGGCAAACGATGTAAACAGTGTTATTTCGGAAGGCATGCGCGCCCAATGATCTGATGATCGTTAAGGGGAATGGCATCCGTGACGCACTCTTACTCACTCGCGAATCATTCGCTGAATGTTTGTACTGGTATCTGTAACTAGTTGGACAGAACGAGGTCCCCTGACTCACCACCAGCTATGCAGTCAACTAAATAATGTGGCTTCTTTCATTGTTGCCGTTTTGATTAGAGAGCTAGATTGTTTTTTTTCAAACTCTGTACACCTCTATCTTTGATCATATTTTTAGTTGGTCAATCTTGTAATCTTAAAACATTCTTTTCTTTTGTGTTTTCGAATATTTTTCTTTCATAAGTGTTGATGACACACCCTCTATATTATTTTAATAAGATTAGATATTTATTAGCTATATAATTATGATAACGATGCACCTGATACTTCATGCACACCAATCAGCTAATAGATAGCGGACGTCGACTGCCGCAGCCCAATAGGAGGCCGACATTTACAAATATTTTATCTTAACAAAAATGAGGCGATATAAATAGCTTTATATCGCATAAATAACAAAGAAAAAACATTCATAAACGTCGAAATGTGTATCGTAATAGCTACAGTGTGACGTGATACAGCACATATTATAATCAGTTATCCATTCATATATTATTAAAGATAAACGACAGACTTTTAAACTAAGTTTTGATATTTTTGAATAATGTGAAGGGACATCGCACAAAAGAGAATTCAACTCAATTCCATCGCCCTTCTGGATTCTAAAATAAGCTGTAATGTTCAAAGCTTATGGCTACACAATCACATCAGATAACAATCCAGATTTGCCATTACTTATGTTGGTTCAAAGATAGACACAGATTGACAAGTACTTGAGAGTAGCTAAACACCAGTAATGTGGACAACATCGTCATGAACAAATCTTGGTTTACATTCTGAATTGTCTCCAATAGCGTGTTAAGTTAGAAGGGTCCCTCGGTGGAGGGCCTGCTAGCAACAATAACGGCGGCGACTAACGTTCCAGTTGTGGGAACAGCAGAAGGCCATGGAGGAGGCGGCGCGGCGCGAGGCGCAGGAGGCGCGGGAGGCGCGGGAGGCGCGCGAGCGCTCCGAGCGCGACCGCGTCGAGCTGCTGCGCAAGAAGGACAAGCACGAGCACAGCGCCAACGCCAGCTCCGAGGTCAAGCAGAAGCTGCAGGTGAGGACTCGCAGCGACCCACCAGCTCAGCTGACAAACTTTATAAACAACTCGTTATTTTAGCTGTGAAGACAGTCTGGTCTTTGAGCAGCCTTTGTCTTTTGATTCTATTTGAATTTTTACGAAATTTCGACAGTGCAATAACAAACTATGGTATTCTTTTCTGATTCTACTTCTGTTTCTCATTATGGACAAAAATGTCATCATCATCCGCAGCCAAACTTCACCCTCTGCGCAGTATTGACCCTTTCTTGTACAAATTAATCTTAAGAACACTTAGTTTTGCATTATAATACAATGATAACAAAAACTTTTCTTATTTCCAGCAATTCTTAAAAAAGAAACAAGCTAGTGCAAATGGAACAGTACCTGGTTCCACCTATAGAAATTGGTAAGTTAGTGTTCAACCATAGATTGGATCCAAACGTGAAGCAATGTGCGCAGTGTAGAGTTGACCGCAGGCTTGTCGTCCACAGGGGCATCGTGAAGTCGTCGTCGGGCGAGTCGATCACGTCGACGGGCGCGACGGCCACGCACCCGTACCGGCTGGCGGCGCCGCTGCCGCTGGCGCTCAACGCCGCGCCGCCGCAGCCCTCGCCCGACTACCCGCTGCGCAAGACCGGTACGTACAGCCGCGCCGCCGCATGCATCCGTGTTGTGTGACCTAGCCGACAGAGGCATGCCATGCCCAATAACTATGATACAGAAATACTGTCTGAAACTAGATCGCTAAAACGCGTGGAAACGCGCAATCGATGTAACAAACGAGACGCGTGCTATGAACTGTTATGCTGTTGTTTCTTTGTGAATAAGAGGTGGTGCTAATTTGCCTTGTATAGCGCCATCTCTGTTTCACGCTGGAGCAGCGACGGCTCCAGCTGGGCCAGGAAGGCATATTGTAGTGGAGTGTAACATGTAGTGTGTGTGTAACTCGTGAAGTGAGCATGTGTGTGCACTAACCCGCAGCGTCGGAGCCCAACATGCTGAAGGTGCGGCTGAAGGCGCGCGTCATCGAGCGCCGCGCCTCGCCGCTCGCGCGCCGTCCCTTCAAGAAGTTCAAGCACCGCAGTGAGTGTCCACCTCTAACATTCAGTCTTGACGTCTTTTGTTATAACACGAGTTTGCATTTTTGATGATGTTTTTACCAAATGTTTATTTTGAATAGGTTACAATCTCCAGAAAAAAATATAGTTCTGTTTTTCCTTTCTCTACGAGTATATATTTTTCCCCTTATACTTTTTCGGGACTATTGTCTCAAATGGACCTAGTACTTAAGTTTCTTCTAAATATTTCTCAATGACTTTATCATTTCCTTGTATAATTTATATTAGATATAAAATTCAAACGTCTATTATTTTATGAACAGTCAGATTCAAGACCAATCTACTTAAGAACTTATCGACGCAAAGAAGCGACATTGCCGTAAGCGTCACAGAGATATCATTGCCAAGTCTATTGCCCGAGCACATGTATAGCGTGCGTGTTACGTTCCGCAGACTGCGACGGCAGCTCCCCGCGGGGCTCGCCGCCCGGGGGCGCGGGGGGCGCGGGCGCGCAGGCGCCCATCCGCGAGGAGGAGGAGGGCTGCGGGCGCGCGCAGGAGCTGCTGTTCTCGTCGCCGTCCATGCCCAACATCAGCCTGGGCCGGCCGCACCAGGCGGCGCCGCGCGCGCTGCCGGCGCCGGCGCCGCCCGCGCTGCCGCCCGTGTGCGAGGCGGAGGGCTGGGCCGGCGCCGCGCGCCTGTGCAAGCGGCCGCTGGGCCGCACGCACTCGGCGCCGCTGCCGCTCGGCGACCCCGCGCTCACGCCGCCCACCGCGCACCACTACCTGCGCGACCAGATACGGAAAACTGTTAGTATACACCACCACACTCATTTGTTTCTATATACGTATAGTAAAAACTAATGAAATAAAGTTACGTTATTGGCACAAAAAAGTTTATATATTCAAAAGTATATAGGTATATCATTTACATTTGCCCATTGAATGGTTGCTGAAAGAATAAATAAGTTTAGTGATTCATAATCTAACAAAACTTGAAAAATATTATTACGTCAACGTATCGCTAGAAATATCGAGCAGTTTCGGAGTTCCATAAATTTTCTGGAGCGAATGAACAAAAAAAAAACGTCACTGCAATAATGTTGAGCATTTTCTAATAACCACTTTTAGTTAGATTCCTCAGCCATACAGCGAACGCCGGCGTTCGCGGGTACTATAGCGAACGCCGGCGTTCGCGGGTATTAACGGAAAGTTATTGATCTATAAAAACTTTTTTTTTACGTTCTTGGATAAATATCAAAATACCCTACAAAAAAAAAATCAAATATTGTACGTTAATAGTTTCCTTTATTACCCGCGAACGCCGGCGTTCGCTATAGTACCCGCGAGCGCCGGCGCTCGCTTGGGTGTCAAGGGGTTAAGTTCAAAAGTTTAGATAACATTTAAATAGCAGATAGCAGAAGTTATTGCAATCCTACTGAGCGTGTGTCATGCGCCCGCAGGTGCTGACGCGCGCGCACGACGCCGCCGCCGCGCAGCTCCGCGAGGAGGAGGGCGAGGTCATCGACCTGACGGCGCGGCGGGCCCCTGTGGCGCCGGGCCCCGCGCCGGCGGCCCCGGGCCCCGCGCTGGCGTGCGAGCCGGCCCCGCTGGCGCGCGCGCTCAGCTCGCCGCTGGTGGGCGCGCGCACGCCCGCCACGGGCCTCGCCTACGACGCGCTCATGCTTAAACACGGGTACGTTCACTGTGCACGCCGCCACTTGTCACTACTGGCTAGCCAACTAAGTCAGAAGTGAGCCACTACACAGGCATATCACTTGATTGTCTAATTATACGATTGTGTGTCAGCTGCGCGTGCGGGGCGCACGCGCCGACGCACCCGGAGCACTCGGGGCGGCTGCAGTCGGTGTGGGCGCGCCTGTGCGAGACCGGGCTGGTCGCGCGCGCCGAGCGCACCCGGCCCAGGAAGGCCACCTTTGAGGAGTTACAGGTATGTCATCAAACTTCAACATCTTCGCTAGTTCCTATCCAGTATGGAACCACTACATTTACTCTTTTCCTCTGGATGCTTAAAATTGATCGATCAGAACGATTCACGTCACCTATTCGGTGCACCAGAGACTTCAGTCATAATTTTTTTGTGGGAAGTGTGAGGTCATCTTATAGGTGCGGTTGCACCGTACAAACACCATCTCTACGAAATATTGTTGAACGTCGTTGTACGTGCTAATCCTCAGAATAAAGATCATGAATCCTTTTCAGAAATTTATTTGTGAAATATAGTAAATGAACTCTTTAGATGTTAGGACTAGTGTTGTCGGTGTTTGGTAAAAGTGCCGCATGTGTTGAGAGTGATGGTTGTGTGTGCAGTCGGTGCACACGGAGGCGCACGTGGCGCAGTTCGGAGGGCGCGGGCGGGAGGGCGGAGTGCGCCAGCTGGTGCGGCTGGCGTGCGGCGGCCTGGGCGTGGACAGCGACACGGCCTGGTGCGACGCGCACACGCCGGCCGCCGCGCGCGCCGCCGCCGGCGCCGTGCTCGACCTGGCCGTGCGCACCGCCAAGGGAGACCTGAGGAACGGGTGAGTACCAGCGCTGACACCACACGAGACGACACGCCTGGTGCGACGCGCACACGTCTGCAGCATATGTGTGAAATACATGTATCTCCTGATCAAAAATCCTATATCAAATGTCTCCATAAAAATGAGATAGCTAACTGATCCCGCCTACCCACAGGTTCGCGGTGGTGCGTCCGCCGGGCCACCACGCGGAGCCCAACCAGGCGATGGGCTTCTGCTTCTTCAACAGCGTGGCCGTGGCCGCGCGCATCCTGCACACCAGGCACCGCCTGCAGAGGATACTCATTGTGGACTGGGTATGTATCACTACATGCACTAAACATTTCATCATGACAATAACAAGAAAGTATTCAATAACCGATGATCGTGTTGAATTTTAGTACATACTAGTGACACGCCCCAGCTTCGCACGGGTGCAATACTTATATTTTTCATGTATTATACATATAAATATAAACCTTCCTCTTGAATCACTCTATCTATTAAAAAAGCCGAATCAAAATCCGTTGTAGTTAGTAATAGAGTAGTTTTAAAGATTTAAGTATACATAGGGACAGGAAGCACTTTGTTTTATACTATGTAATGATAAGATGCTCTGGATATCTTTATTGATTTGTCCAACGCATTCGACTGCGTTCTTCATGAAACATTTATCAGGACATCACACCATTACATGACCTGAAATTCCTACCTTGATCTTCTTTCTTAATAATGAAGTGTTAGGTTAGGTTAGATCAAGAGAGTTGATGTGAATGGAAAAAAGATCTTATTAATAAGAGCTGTCCTTCAGGGTTTAATACTAGGCCCAGTTTTATTTTTATAAACAACTTGCCATACCTCTTAAAAGATAACCATGGTATAATGTTTGCAGTTCACTTTTGTTTAAGCTTAGACGTTAGCAGTCCATTACGGACGACATAAATGTTGCTCTGTCAAGAATGGTATATTGGTGAAAAAAAAAATGTATTAAGTTTTCGTTTAGTTCCTGTTTGTGATGAAGTATGGTACTCAAAAAAGTAATTCATATTTACAACAATGAATGACACCTAGTTTGGAGAGACCCGTGTTGATTTTACATCTGCAATGAAAAATGCAAAACATTTTTAATGCTACAATGATGTTGTCAAATTGTACCATGTTAATGGTTGTTCCAGGACGTGCACCACGGCAACGGCACGCAGCAGATCTTCTACTCGGACCCTCACGTGCTGTACATGAGCATCCACCGGCACGACGACGGCAACTTCTTCCCCGGCACCGGCGCCGCCACCGAGGCGGGCGCCGGGCCCGGCCTGGGCTACACCGTCAATGTGGCCTGGTGCGGCGGCACCTCCCCGCCGCTCGCCGACGCCGAGTACCTCGCCGCCTTCCGCTCCGTCATCATGCCTATTGCTAAGGTAGCCTCACTTCACTTTACTGTCAGTCCACCTGCTGTGGAACCAGTCAGACCCGCCGGTAATTCTACAATTTGAATGTTCCTGTTTTGAGGATCACTAACTAGTCGTGTTTGTTTCTTTCAGGAGTACGACCCCGAGATAGTGCTGGTGTCGTGCGGGTTCGACGCGGCGGCGGGGCACCCCGCCCCGCTGGGCGGCTACAACGTGTCGGCGGCGTGCTTCGCGCACATGACGCGCGAGCTATCGCAGCTGGCGGGCGGCAAGCTGGTGCTGGCGCTGGAGGGCGGCTACGACCTGCCCGCCATGTGCGACTGCGCGCAGGAGTGCGTGCGCGCGCTGCTGGGCGACCGGGCCGCCGCCCCCGCGCTGTCGGAGCTGGCGCGGCCGCCGCACCCGCGCGCGCAGGACGCGCTGCGCAGCACCATCGCCGTGCACAGCGCGCACTGGCGCGGCCTCAAGCGCGGCGCCGAGCTGCTGGCGCTGTCGGCGCTGGAGGCGGCGCCCGCGGTGGCGGCGGCGCGCCTGGGCCGCCTGCAGACGGAGCGCGACGCCGCCGACACGTGCCAGGCCATGGCCACGCTCAGCATGCAGCAGGCGCAGCCCGACAAGCCGCTCAGGTCAGTATGGGCGCCGCGGCCGGGCGCCGGCGCGGCCGCGGCGCCGCTGACGGACGGCTCTGCCCGCAGGTCGGCGGACAGCTCCCGCTCGGTGTCGGAGGAGCCCATGGAGCAGGACGAGGGCAAGTGAGTGCTGCCGCCGGCGCCGCCTGCCACACTTCAACATTCCGGTTCGGTAGTTAGCCGTTAGTAGCGTGGAGAGACGTACTCGAATCAGTGCGCGCGGCCGCGACAGCGGCGCGTGTGTGTGTATCTTCAGCCGAAAGCTTTAACGTGTAGTGTAACGTGTACAAATGAAGACGATGCAGGCCGTGCCGTGCTCGCGAACTGTTCGCCGCACGCCGCACGCCCGACGCGACCTACTATACCAAAGATTCTTTCAAATTCTGATGTTACAAAAAGTATTTATTCAATGTGTATATAATGGAAATTGTGCAAATCTATTGTTGTAAATTAAAGTAAATCTTTATGGTGGATATAAAGTATTTGTATATCTGTGTCCCTGTGGGCGCGCGACGCCCTCTGGCGGCGTGGCGCGTTTGGTACTCGTCTCGTATTTATTGTCAGATAACTTTGCAAGTGAACACTTGTTTGTAGTACATACTGTACTCTATGTACTCGTACGTCGCTGTTGGACGCTGCTCCCACTTTTTGTAACGTGTGATAACTTAATATGAAACGAATTAGAATTTTGGACATAATGTCTGAAAGAAACTATTGAAACAATGAATTTCTATAATATTACCTCCGCACACATAGGCGTGCGGGGACGAGAATGTTGTGTATCTGTGTTGATTTCATATTTTCACTATGTGATCGAATCCTGAAGGATTTTCTATCGTCCGCGAGGCGATGCAAACTTGAAGAGTTAGCTTTATGTAAAGTCAGATGTAAATGTTTATAAGAGAAGTATATTGAACTCGCAGAATATGAGATGTTTCTGTGAACTGTGGAACTTGTTGACTATAGCCGACTCCTTGTCCTGCGCTCGTCGCATCCTCTAATTATATATTTTTGTATGACGGCTGTCTGTGTGTATACAACGTACCTACGGGATGGGATCCTTGTACGATAAACAGAGTTAAACAAATGTTGTGTCTTTGAGAATTTTATTGTTAAATTGGAATAAAGATGAAATGATTATTTAATAAATGTATATATATTATATATATATTTGGAAATATAAAAAGATTTTTATTTCTACTCAGTTCCCTCAGTCTTATCAGAAGGAATACTTCACGATGTAACCCTCGGGCGACACCACTAGAAACAGGTATTTCGAGTAGACTGGTGAAGATTGATTGTTTAAACACCTGTTCTTTAAATAACACATCCATAAGAATAACTAAACAAAATATAAGACAATTTAACAGAATAAAACGAGTTTTTTCAAAAGTTGTCTATATTATGTTTGACATGAAAAAAAAAACAACAACAAATTGACCTGATTAAACTTATGGATAACATAATCATAGGAAGTACATTTAAGCTTATTTAGTGTAAAAAAATAACCTCCACACATCTCTTACAGGTAAATAGAAAAATATACGCGACGCATTCTCCCTTACGCTATGAACACAAGTACTTACAACATATAATATACATAGTTAGCTAAACGTAGCTTGCGTTGGGACCTGCATTAAGTATTGACCAAGTTTTAGGGCCGGTTCCTACAACTAATTCTACTTATTGACGCGAAAAAATTGAACGCCAGTCAAATGTTGGGTTAGTGACGTTTCATACAAGAAATAACAGTAGCTGACGTGCGTTTAGTCGAAGTAATTTTACAATAATACTCATTCCACAAAATAGTAAGTTGAAAAGAGTCAGAAGATCTATCTATAGAAAATATAGAACGTCATATTCGATGGATAGCTTAAATCTAAAGCAAGGGCCATGAAAAAAATGCATACTAGATACCTTCTCACAGCGATACTTCTGAAGGTGTTAAGTATCATGATGCAAAATAGCTTCAACTACGAGTCGCTACATTTATACTAAGGAACTTTTAGTGGCGCCCTCTACATCGTCTCGGTCAAGTATCCACCGCCACCACAATGCAAATAGACTAGAGACGTATGGTGATATTTAACAAGTCAACGAATGCAGTAAGTTTATTTTATATTTATTTATGTGCACCAAACCAGTAGCCATATCTATAGAATTTCGAAAAAGTTCGAATTTATTCGAGAGTGCAATATTTTACATTCTTATACATTCATTCATGTGGCTACGGTTGCGGAACCTATAAGTAAATTTTCTAGCAATTAAATATTAATTAACTTTTAGGGTAGTTTATATAACAAAAATAATTAATTTTAGTGACATAATTGTATCTTATTCGCTAATAAAGTCCATTTTACAAGCTGTATTAACTGCCTGCTGAATTTATGACGTATTGCACAGACATAAGGCTCGCATTGCAATAACACTTTCTTCGTCGTTGACATGAGTAGCAATAATTTGGGTGTATATTCTTCAGCCAGTGTGCGCTCAGGTGGGCCGGTGTGGGCGCAGGTGGGCCGATGTGCGCACAGGTGGGCCGATGTGCGCACAGGTGGGCCGATGTGCGCACAGGTGGGCCGATGTGCGCACAGGTGGGCCGATGTGCGCACAGGTGGGCCGGTGTGCGCACAGGTGGGCCGGTGTGCGCACAGGTGGGCCGATGTGCGCACAGGTGGGCCGATGTGCGCACAGGTAGGCCGGTGTGCGCACAGGTAGGCCGGTGTGCGCACAGGTGGGCCGGTGTGCGCACAGGTGGGCCGATGTGCGCACAGGTGGGCCGATGTGCGCACAGGTAGGCCGGTGTGCGCACAGGTGGGCCGGTGTGCGCACAGGTGGGCCGATGTGCGCACAGGTGGGCCGATGTGCGCACAGGTAGGCCGGTGTGCGCACAGGTGGGCCGGTGTGCGCACAGGTGGGCCGGTGTGCGCACAGGTGGGCCGGTGAGTGCGTAGGTGAGCTAGTGCCTGTCGGGTGGGTCGAGCGTTGCGCAGTGACAGTTGCACGAACTGACTGGACACTCTGTGTGCTCCCTGTCAAGAAAATTCTTAGTTTAAAGTAACAGTTGATTAATGAAGTTGCTCCTGCAACGGTTTTTAGATTCAATGCTATCACGACGTTATTTTTTAAAATAAAAATGTAGAGCACAATGGAATTCATCCAGTTTTAAGACAACATATCACAAGTTAAATCCCATAGTCTTCCATACCATGAGAGGAAATTCCTGCAAACCACTGCTCTTCACTGGATTTTACAATACGAGAACAAACAACAACATCATATATCATAATGTCATAGGTGTTTGTTGTTTAGAACCGACCGAGGCCGAGAGGTTTTTTTATGGTTGGCAAAAATCATCCAATGACGAATCCCGCCCTTGGGCGGAGCGGGACACAGTATCAGACTCTTAGTGACTAAACACCCCACCCTGTTCCTTCTCTGTCTTTCGCACTGGGGCCAAGCCTTCCTTTCAGAAACAGACTGGGCCCCAGTAGGGGTTGGTGTGTAGCCCTAGGGGCACTATGGTTAAGGACTTAGATTTTTTTTTATCGTTTTCTATGCTTCTCGTAGTGCCCCTAAGCGTATACTCCAACTCCTAAAAATCCGCCCTTCAGACTACCAACTCACCCCAGTAGGTGTTGAACGAGAGGTGCAGTAAAGTGTACAAACTTGAACCAGTTGATGAGGTGCATGGCGTGTCCGCCGTGGCGGCAGGCCACGCACCAGCTGAACCAGGCGCTGAAGTAAAGTGTACCAACTTGAACCAGTTGATGAGGTGCATGGCGTGTCCGCCGTGGCGGCAGGCCACGCACCAGCTGAACCAGGCGCTGAAGTAAAGTGTACCAACTTGAACCAGTTGATGAGGTGCATGGCGTGTCCGCCGTGGCGGCAGGCCACGCACCAGCTGAACCAGGCGCTGAAGTAAAGTGTACCAACTTGAACCAGTTGATGAGGTGCATGGCGTGTCCGCCGTGGCGGCAGGCCACGCACCAGCTGAACCAGGCGCTGAAGTAAAGTGTACCAACTTGAACCAGTTGATGAGGTGCATGGCGTGTCCGCCGTGGCGGCAGGCCACGCACCAGCTGAACCAGGCGCTGAAGTAAAGTGTACCAACTTGAACCAGTTGATGAGGTGCATGGCGTGTCCGCCGTGGCGGCAGGCCACGCACCAGCTGAACCAGGCGCTGAAGTAAAGTGTACCAACTTGAACCAGTTGATGAGGTGCATGGCGTGTCCGCCGTGGCGGCAGGCCACGCACCAGCTGAACCAGGCGCTGAAGTAAAGTGTACCAACTTGAACCAGTTGATGAGGTGCATGGCGTGTCCGCCGTGGCGGCAGGCCACGCACCAGCTGAACCAGGCGCTGAAGTAAAGTGTACCAACTTGAACCAGTTGATGAGGTGCATGGCGTGTCCGCCGTGGCGGCAGGCCACGCACCAGCTGAACCAGGCGCTGAAGTAAAGTGTACCAACTTGAACCAGTTGATGAGGTGCATGGCGTGTCCGCCGTGGCGGCAGGCCACGCACCAGCTGAACCAGGCGCTGAAGTAAAGTGTACGAACTTGAACCAGTTGATGAGGTGCATGGCGTGTCCGCCGTGGCGGCAGGCCACGCACCAGCTGAACCAGGCGCTGAAGTAAAGTGTACCAACTTGAACCAGTTGATGAGGTGCATGGCGTGTCCGCCGTGGCGGCAGGCCACGCACCAGCTGAACCAGGCGCTGAAGTAAAGTGTACCAACTTGAACCAGTTGATGAGGTGCATGGCGTGTCCGCCGTGGCGGCAGGCCACGCACCAGCTGAACCAGGCGCTGAAGTAAAGTGTACCAACTTGAACCAGTTGATGAGGTGCATGGCGTGTCCGCCGTGGCGGCAGGCCACGCACCAGCTGAACCAGGCGCTGAAGTAAAGTGTACCAACTTGAACCAGTTGATGAGGTGCATGGCGTGTCCGCCGTGGCGGCAGGCCACGCACCAGCTGAACCAGGCGCTGAAGTAAAGTGTACCAACTTGAACCAGTTGATGAGGTGCATGGCGTGTCCGCCGTGGCGGCAGGCCACGCACCAGCTGAACCAGGCGCTGAAGTAAAGTGTACCAACTTGAACCAGTTGATGAGGTGCATGGCGTGTCCGCCGTGGCGGCAGGCCACGCACCAGCTGAACCAGGCGCTGAAGTAAAGTGTACCAACTTGAACCAGTTGATGAGGTGCATGGCGTGTCCGCCGTGGCGGCAGGCCACGCACCAGCTGAACCAGGCGCTGAAGTAAAGTGTACCAACTTGAACCAGTTGATGAGGTGCATGGCGTGTCCGCCGTGGCGGCAGGCCACGCACCAGCTGAACCAGGCGCTGAAGTAAAGTGTACCAACTTGAACCAGTTGATGAGGTGCATGGCGTGTCCGCCGTGGCGGCAGGCCACGCACCAGCTGAACCAGGCGCTGAAGTAAAGTGTACCAACTTGAACCAGTTGATGAGGTGCATGGCGTGTCCGCCGTGGCGGCAGGCCACGCACCAGCTGAACCAGGCGCTGAAGTAAAGTGTACCAACTTGAACCAGTTGATGAGGTGCATGGCGTGTCCGCCGTGGCGGCAGGCCACGCACCAGCTGAACCAGGCGCTGAAGTAAAGTGTACCAACTTGAACCAGTTGATGAGGTGCATGGCGTGTCCGCCGTGGCGGCAGGCCACGCACCAGCTGAACCAGGCGCTGAAGTAAAGTGTACCAACTTGAACCAGTTGATGAGGTGCATGGCGTGTCCGCCGTGGCGGCAGGCCACGCACCAGCTGAACCAGGCGCTGAAGTAAAGTGTACCAACTTGAACCAGTTGATGAGGTGCATGGCGTGTCCGCCGTGGCGGCAGGCCACGCACCAGCTGAACCAGGCGCTGAAGTAAAGTGTACCAACTTGAACCAGTTGATGAGGTGCATGGCGTGTCCGCCGTGGCGGCAGGCCACGCACCAGCTGAACCAGGCGCTGAAGTAAAGTGTACGAACTTGAACCAGTTGATGAGGTGCATGGCGTGTCCGCCGTGGCGGCAGGCCACGCACCAGCTGAACCAGGCGCTGAAGTAAAGTGTACCAACTTGAACCAGTTGATGAGGTGCATGGCGTGTCCGCCGTGGCGGCAGGCCACGCACCAGCTGAACCAGGCGCTGAAGTAAAGTGTACCAACTTGAACCAGTTGATGAGGTGCATGGCGTGTCCGCCGTGGCGGCAGGCCACGCACCAGCTGAACCAGGCGCTGAAGTAAAGTGTACCAACTTGAACCAGTTGATGAGGTGCATGGCGTGTCCGCCGTGGCGGCAGGCCACGCACCAGCTGAACCAGGCGCTGAAGTAAAGTGTACCAACTTGAACCAGTTGATGAGGTGCATGGCGTGTCCGCCGTGGCGGCAGGCCACGCACCAGCTGAACCAGGCGCTGAAGTAAAGTGTACCAACTTGAACCAGTTGATGAGGTGCATGGCGTGTCCGCCGTGGCGGCAGGCCACGCACCAGCTGAACCAGGCGCTGAAGTAAAGTGTACCAACTTGAACCAGTTGATGAGGTGCATGGCGTGTCCGCCGTGGCGGCAGGCCACGCACCAGCTGAACCAGGCGCTGAAGGCGGCGCCGCCCGCGCCCGCGCCCGCGCCGCCCCCCCCGCCGGCGCCCGTGCCCACGTGCAGCGAGCACACGCCGCAGCGCGGCAGCGGCTTGCGGCAGTTCGGGCACGACGAGATTTGCTACAACCAATCATCTACATTAACTTTTATTTTCAACACTTACATCAAAAAACATATTGCGCCGACCCCAAATAAAACGGGACAAGGGCAGGAAGATGATGAGATGATGATGACATCCTGTGACGTAACTATAGGGTGGCAAGGCTAGTAAATTGCCACGGACCCCGGTTTGACGGGGCCCCCAGTCTTAGAAGCCATGGGCTCAGAACAAGTATCCCAATATTTACAAAATTAAATTAAATTTATTAGGTAAAATTCAAACACAATAAGATGATTTTTTGTGGCGCCATACAATAAATTTGCCACGGGCCTCAGGTGATATAGTTTTCTTTTTCACCATTAAATATTAAAATGCCACCGCGTAAACCGGTTCTGTATATTTCGCATCCATCGGATCCCTGAAGCTTTCACCAGGTCATCAATCTACCTCGTGGGAGGCTTTCCAGCACTGTTTTCCGGTACACGATCGCCACTTCATAACATTACCTAACCTTTCAGCCCCACTTATTATACCAGCTATTTCCTATACAGGTCTTATTTATATGAACTATGAAGGATTGAAAACGACTTTTTATTGGAAGCTTTAAAATGGAGGTTTTCATAATCATACTTGTTTACAATAAAGTTTTTCCTATTGTCAGTGAAAAGTAATCATTAACGTGTTGTTAAGGTTTCTCACGGCATTATCAGCAAAAAGATATCCTGGCAGCGGTGGGATTCGAACCCACGCCTCCGAAGAGACTGGTGCCTTAAACCAGCGCCTTAGACCGCTCGGCCACGCTACCCATGGGTACCGGCATCCATTTAGCTACTGTCATGAAATCATAGTGTTTTTTTTTTAAATATAAAGATTGACATAAATGTTGTTTTTTATATAAGACACAAAAAAAAAGTGATAAATGGTAAACCATGACATGGAATAGGCTAAGGTGAAAATATTTGTTTTTTTTGCAAACGGGAGAAGCCGCTGAACGATTATTATTATTATTTCCTTTATTGATATTTCTTATTATTATTCTTTATTATTTCGTTTATTTAACATGTAACATATAAATTATATTTTTAAATATTTCATTAAAAAAACAAATACAAAAACATTTAAAAATATAAAAAATAGTGTCCTACCGGTATCGGGAACAGGGTCCAAGCTACCGGCGGTCAGGGCTCCAAAGAAAGGAACCTCCTAACTATACGAGCCGTGTCCAGGAGTACCGCTTTCTGAATCAAGCCCTTGATCCAGCCGCCTAACGAGAGCCTCCTAAGGTGTTGGTCGAGGCTCTTGGCTATTAAGCCATTAGCTGACACGACTATCGGTACAATGATTGCCAAATCCACATCCCACATGTCGACAACCTCGCGAGCCAAGTCAATATACTTGACTTGTTTATCTTTCTCGGCTTTCACGAGGTTCTCGTCATGAGGGACGGATATGTCAACAATCATTGCACGCCTCTCGCTTCGGTCTACCACCACTATATCAGGCTTGTTGGCTAAAATAGTCCTGTCAGTGATGATAGACCGATCCCAGTACAGGGTGATATGACCATTATCAAGAACTGGGTCGGGCTCATACCTGTAGTACGGCACTTCCGATTCCACAAGAGAGTATTTCAGAGCAAGTTGCTGATGGATAATCCTGGCTACGAGGTTGTGCCTGTGCAAGTACTCGCCGTTAGCTAGACGAGAACAACCAGAAATTATGTGACGAATTGATTCTCCCGGACGGTGACAAGCCCGACAAATGTCAACCGTGCCGTCCTTCACAATAAATCTCCGGTAGTTATTCGTCATGATAACTTCGTCCATAATTGCACAGACAAAACCTTCGGTTTCCCCAAAGAGGTCACCGGAACGCAGCCAGGATACGGACGCCAATTGATCTACATCAGGCCCGTGAAGGGCCCGGAAGAAGCGT
This sequence comes from Mythimna loreyi, assembly GCA_029852875.1. NCBI lineage: Eukaryota > Metazoa > Arthropoda > Insecta > Lepidoptera > Noctuidae > Mythimna > Mythimna loreyi. The sequence continues at coordinate 22,643,165 of CM056792.1, forward strand.
CCGTGAAGTTCCTTGCTCTGCCACACAACCTTGCGATCGTTAGTGTCGAGCACTACAGGTTTGCGCCAGTTCTCGTTAGCCAGGGAGAGCGGGGTGAGTCCCTTGTCCACCGCCACTACATCTCGATGCATACCCACGTCGACAGCTAGGAAATATTCCCTGAGACTGCATACCTCACGGTTGTGTAGGGTCTTGGCATTTAAAAAACCGCGACCCCCACACTTCCGTGGGATATACAGTCTCATCACCGACGAACGTGGGTGGTGCATTCGGTATGCAGTCAGCAGTGTACGGACCCGCCTATCCAGGGCGTCAAGTTCCGTTTGAGTCCATTTGAGTACGCCGAAAGAGTACATCAATCAAGCCCGCGCCTATCGTTGCTGGTAGTTGGAGTTGCGGCTACTGGGTCGTTATCACGTCTGTTGTTTCCTTTGTTAGTAATATGTACCCGTCCGACGCGAGAGGTCGCCACCGTCGATTGCCCCTACGAGGACACACGTCATGTCCACTGTGTCCTGGACCGGAACCTAATTAAGAATGTATCATAACGCGTCATGCGGAGGAAGCCGTGACGCCTTTCAAACTACTACTTAAAGAGGGGACTTACCACAGTGATTATAAAAACATAGTGCACCTATTGTTCACGTACCTTCATCTTGGCGGCGGGCGGCGGCAGCCTCTGGAAGGCGACGCGCGGGCGGTTGTGGCCGGGCGGCGCGGCCACGGACTTGCCGCAGTAGGTGCAGGCCACGCACACGTGGCGCGGCACGCCGCCCGCGCCCCAGTCGGCGCCGCCCTCCGCGCCGCACACCCACGTGTCCAGCGCGCAGCGCGCCCACCACAGCTGCCAGCTGTCCAGGATTGTGCGGTAGCTGAAATAAACACGATATATTAACCAAAGTTAAGTCATGAAGATCTATTATTGTTTTCACAACAAAAATATATGGTGAGACGAAAAAGTTTTTAGCCTCGATCAAATAATTGCACTGTAAAAACCGAGAAACATAAAAAAACTTATGGCAGCGGTGGGATTCGAACCCACGCCTCCGAAGAGACTGGTGCCTTAAACCAGCGCCTTAGACCGCTCGGCCACGCTACCCATGGATGAAGCGCTTCATTTAACAGCTCGCTAGGATTACATGCAAAAAATATGTTTTGAATAGCAAGCAGCGTGACGGAATTAGCTGCGAGATTGTTTAATATTGACAATCTTGGCATTCGTTCAAGTTGTTCGGACATTGCTCTGCTGCAGGTAAACCTCGAATTCCAAAGAAACGAAACTAAAAACCATTCTAAAGAAACCATCACTTTTGAAAACTGCCTCAATAGTGACGGGTGTTAAAAAGCCATGGGCCAAATGGGTGCTTACAAAATCGTTAAATCAGTATATACATTCTGTCCTCTCTACAGATAAAACAATTTTAAGATAAAAGAGTGTCGTAGTACCGATTCACACTGCAGTATAAATAATTACAAGTTATAAAAAAAGATATTCTGGCAGCGGTGGGATTCGAACCCACGCCTCCGAAGAGACTGGTGCCTTAAACCAGCGCCTTAGACCGCTCGGCCACGCTACCTCATGAACGCATTAACGAATTTTATCATCCTACATTATCCAGCCGCGGTCGGTCTTAAATATTTTTATTTGTTGAGGTCAAAAAAGATTTTAAAATGTGGAATTCTATATAGTCGTTAGTTTAGTTTATCTTCCCGAAATATAGGTCGATAGCTGACCCAGGAGTAAGTTTCATCAATCACATTTTGGTATTGAGATTTTGTGATCTCTCAAAAGCATTTGATTACATTGACTACAATACACCGACCTGCAACTACAGCGGCGCACGGAATTTTTGGACAAGCAGAATATTTGATGATAAAATTCTTTCCAATATACTACACTGGCAGCAAAAAATACGACGAACGGAACGAAGCGCAGCGGTTAACGGAGCGAAGTCCTCAGAGTCTGTAGTTGAGATGGGTGTGCCTCAGGGTTCAATTTGGGGCCCTTTCTGTTTTCACTAGTGTTTTAATAACTTTTCTTAATAATGGCTAACTTTCCCGATGTACCTAATAAATACTACTAACTCTTCCTACATTTAAAAAATAGTCAATAGCTAGTTTAGACTGCAAGTTGCAGTCTTGCACTAAATAGTTTGAATGAATGAATGAAGATTTATTTGCAAGAATACGTGTACAATTTGGTGGTAACAATTAAGAAGGTTTGCATTTAACAAGTGTACCTGTCGAGCCAGTTCTTGGTGCGCGGCTCCCGCAGCAGCTCGGCGGTGAAGCACCGCGCGGCCACCAGCGCCACCGACTGCACGTCGCCCGTGTTCTCCACCCAGCGCTGCAGCAGCGCTATGCCTTCTGTGCTAGCACCTGCACATAGCATCATCATCTAGTAACAACAGCTATCATGCAGTATCCCAACACACGTAAGATATGTCTATCTATATATATAAAAATCAATTGCTGTTCGTTAGTCTCGCTAAAACTCGAGAACGGCTGAACGGATTTATCTTATCTTGGTCTTGAATTATTCGTGGAGGTTTAGGGAAGGTTTAAAAGGTGAGAAAAATTCGAATAGTAGGGTAGAGTAGGGTAGAGTAGGGTAGAGTAGGGTAGAGTAGGGTAGAGTAGGGTAGAGTAGGGTAGAGTAGGGTAGAGTAGGGTAGAGTAGGGTAGAGTAGGGTAGAGTAGGGTAGAGTAGGGTAGAGTAGGGTAGAGTAGGGTAGAGTAGGGTAGAGTAGGGTAGAGTAGGGTAGAGTAGGGTAGAGTAGGGTAGAGTAGGGTAGAGTAGGGTAGAGTAGGGTAGAGTAGGGTAGAGTAGGGTAGAGTAGGGTAGAGTAGGGTAGAGTAGGGTAGAGTAGGGTAGAGTAGGGTAGAGTAGGGTAGAGTAGGGTAGAGTAGGGTAGAGTAGGGTAGAGTAGGGTAGAGTAGGGTAGAGTAGGGTAGAGTAGGGTAGAGTAGGGTAGAGTAGGGTAGGGTAGAGTAGAATAATCTGTTGCCGGGAGCGAAGCCGCGGGCAAAAGCTAGTCTATATATATAAAAATAATTAGCTGTTCGTTAGTCTCGCTAAAACTCGGGATCGGCTGGACCGATTTGGCTGATTTTGGTCTTGAAATATTCGTGATAGTTCAGGGAAGGTTTAAACGGTGAGAACGAAAAAAAAAAAAATAGGCGAAACGAAGTTTGCCGGGACAGCTAGAACCGATTTAGCTGAAAATTGGCAGGGAGGTAGTTTAGAGCCAGGAGAATGATATAGGATACATTTTTTTTTTTTTTTTTAGAGTAGGGTAGAGTAGGGTAGAGTAGGGTAGAGTAGAATAATCTGTTGCCGGGAGCGAAGCCGCGGGCAAAAGCTAGTTTCAATATAAAAATAATCATTTGTTCGGATCAGATACAATACAGGCTAGTTTGGGGATCACCGTTCCAATAGCGATCTATGTACTTGATTGTGATTGTTATACTAACATCTATTTTTCGATCGTTGCGTGAAAGAGACAAACACAGTTTTGCATTTATAATGTTGCTTTTTGTACAAGTCATGTGTTGTGTATGGCCCTTTTGTATTACATTTCGGCACTATTACATCGCCTTGCATGCATTATATTGTAAAGTGATAGTACACAATTAGCTTTGACAGACGGCTATGCTCATTAGTGATCATTCACGCTACACTCATATACCATAAAGTTACATGGCAGTTAACGTTCCGCAATAAATCAGATGTTGTTCGGCTATACGTAATATCATTTCAAATTAACATCTTCATCACCTAGTGAAGAAATATTAAACAATAACAAAAACTGTTTGATCAGCTCACCAGTGAGTAGTATCCCGGACAGGTCTCCCTGCTCGACGAGCGAGTCGCACGTCTGTCGGATGTACTCGTGCAGCTTCGCGTCCGACAGGAAGATGCACGCGAACGCCACGCGGTCCTCCAGCCGCATTTCAGTTTCGTTCTGTAGGAAAATTGTATTTACAAGTTCATTGTCAATAAAATATTGTTTAACCTCTGCCCTGCGTTCAAATTTGAGGTTGGAGTTAACTCTAATGACCTCACAGGGTAGATACCCTATACTTGTATTTGTACGCAACCGTCAAGTTTTTATTTATTTATTTAGTACATGGAGAACTTACAGCTAATACTTAAAAACAGACTAAAATAGGAAACCATAATCATTAGAAAGCCAATTACAAGTTCTCACGTATAGACGTTGTGTAGTACATAAAAAATGGTGTGAGCACAAAAACATAAAAAAAAGCTTAGCTTTTTAGTTAATATACAGCAAAAATCCTTAGTTTGCACATAATTAATAAATACCTAATTCGACTTAAAAAATTTAAGGCTTAAGCACCTTCTGGCTAAATTCAAACTAATTGTGAATGGATCAATATCTTTTTCCTTGCATATGTCATTGAAACTACTGCTTGCACGCACGATGTAACTGTTCCGTCTATAATTTGATGACGTATGAGGCACACGTAGGGGTGGATTAAAACGCAATGTTTTGTTTGGCACATTAAAGTAAAATTTGGATAAAAGGTCAGGGCTGTCAATATTGTTATTGAGGATTTCGAGCAAAAACAGACAATCAGTAATTCTACGACGATCTACCAGTGGTAACAGATGATATTTCTTACAGAGTTCAAGATAATCAGTGGACCGGTATGGAGTCTTTTGATGGAAGCAAAGATATTTAATAAAACGTCTTTGGATGTTCTCAATGCGGTCTATGTATTTATGATAGCGTGGATTCCATATCTGAGACGCGTACTCTAGAGTTTTATTGTCAATGCCTTACTCCAACCCGGAGTTAGGAAGAGGGTTAACTTTAGGGTAGCTACTCGAGCCATAAAGGAACAACTCTGGGTTACAACTCTTCACTACTCTGGTTATTTTTGAACTCAGCCATGGGGTGCCAAGTGTCAAAGATTTCGGATGTAGTTATTACATTGCGTCCGACAGCCCTGCGGGAGACACACTAGCGCATACTCACAAGTACAGCAGCGAGGTCGGGGTGGTGCGCGGGCGGCGGGTGGTGGTGCGGGTGCGCGGGCGCCGACGCCGCCAGGAAGCGAGCAGTGCGTCCGACAGCCCTGCGGGAGACACACTAGCGCATACTCACAAGTACAGCAGCGAGGTCGGGGTGGTGCGCGGGCGGCGGGTGGTGGTGCGGGTGCGCGGGCGCCGACGCCGCCAGGAAGCGAGCAGTGCGTCCGACAGCCCTGCGGGAGACACACTAGCGCATACTCACAAGTACAGCAGCGAGGTCGGGGTGGTGCGCGGGCGGCGGGTGGTGGTGCGGGTGCGCGGGCGCCGACGCCGCCAGGAAGCGAGCAGTGCGTCCGACAGCCCTGCGGGAGACACACTAGCGCATACTCACAAGTACAGCAGCGAGGTCGGGGTGGTGCGCGGGCGGCGGGTGGTGGTGCGGGTGCGCGGGCGCCGACGCCGCCAGGAAGCGAGCAGTGCGTCCGACAGCCCTGCGGGAGACACACTAGCGCATACTCACAAGTACAGCAGCGAGGTCGGGGTGGTGCGCGGGCGGCGGGTGGTGGTGCGGGTGCGCGGGCGCCGACGCCGCCAGGAAGCGAGCAGTGCGTCCGACAGCCCTGCGGGAGACACACTAGCGCATACTCACAAGTACAGCAGCGAGGTCGGGGTGGTGCGCGGGCGGCGGGTGGTGGTGCGGGTGCGCGGGCGCCGACGCCGCCAGGAAGCGAGCAGTGCGTCCGACAGCCCTGCGGGAGACACACTAGCGCATACTCACAAGTACAGCAGCGAGGTCGGGGTGGTGCGCGGGCGGCGGGTGGTGGTGCGGGTGCGCGGGCGCCGACGCCGCCAGGAAGCGAGCAGTGCGTCCGACAGCCCTGCGGGAGACACACTAGCGCATACTCACAAGTACAGCAGCGAGGTCGGGGTGGTGCGCGGGCGGCGGGTGGTGGTGCGGGTGCGCGGGCGCCGACGCCGCCAGGAAGCGAGCAGTGCGTCCGACAGCCCTGCGGGAGACACACTAGCGCATACTCACAAGTACAGCAGCGAGGTCGGGGTGGTGCGCGGGCGGCGGGTGGTGGTGCGGGTGCGCGGGCGCCGACGCCGCCAGGAAGCGAGCAGTGCGTCCGACAGCCCTGCGGGAGACACACTAGCGCATACTCACAAGTACAGCAGCGAGGTCGGGGTGGTGCGCGGGCGGCGGGTGGTGGTGCGGGTGCGCGGGCGCCGACGCCGCCAGGAAGCGAGCAGTGCGTCCGACAGCCCTGCGGGAGACACACTAGCGCATACTCACAAGTACAGCAGCGAGGTCGGGGTGGTGCGCGGGCGGCGGGTGGTGGTGCGGGTGCGCGGGCGCCGACGCCGCCAGGAAGCGAGCAGTGCGTCCGACAGCCCTGCGGGAGACACACTAGCGCATACTCACAAGTACAGCAGCGAGGTCGGGGTGGTGCGCGGGCGGCGGGTGGTGGTGCGGGTGCGCGGGCGCCGACGCCGCCAGGAAGCGAGCAGTGCGTCCGACAGCCCTGCGGGAGACACACTAGCGCATACTCACAAGTACAGCAGCGAGGTCGGGGTGGTGCGCGGGCGGCGGGTGGTGGTGCGGGTGCGCGGGCGCCGACGCCGCCAGGAAGCGAGCAGTGCGTCCGACAGCCCTGCGGGAGACACACTAGCGCATACTCACAAGTACAGCAGCGAGGTCGGGGTGGTGCGCGGGCGGCGGGTGGTGGTGCGGGTGCGCGGGCGCCGACGCCGCCAGGAAGCGAGCAGTGCGTCCGACAGCCCTGCGGGAGACACACTAGCGCATACTCACAAGTACAGCAGCGAGGTCGGGGTGGTGCGCGGGCGGCGGGTGGTGGTGCGGGTGCGCGGGCGCCGACGCCGCCAGGAAGCGAGCAGTGCGTCCGACAGCCCTGCGGGAGACACACTAGCGCATACTCACAAGTACAGCAGCGAGGTCGGGGTGGTGCGCGGGCGGCGGGTGGTGGTGCGGGTGCGCGGGCGCCGACGCCGCCAGGAAGCGAGCAGTGCGTCCGACAGCCCTGCGGGAGACACACTAGCGCATACTCACAAGTACAGCAGCGAGGTCGGGGTGGTGCGCGGGCGGCGGGTGGTGGTGCGGGTGCGCGGGCGCCGACGCCGCCAGGAAGCGAGCAGTGCGTCCGACAGCCCTGCGGGAGACACACTAGCGCATACTCACAAGTACAGCAGCGAGGTCGGGGTGGTGCGCGGGCGGCGGGTGGTGGTGCGGGTGCGCGGGCGCCGACGCCGCCAGGAAGCGAGCAGTGCGTCCGACAGCCCTGCGGGAGACACACTAGCGCATACTCACAAGTACAGCAGCGAGGTCGGGGTGGTGCGCGGGCGGCGGGTGGTGGTGCGGGTGCGCGGGCGCCGACGCCGCCAGGAAGCGAGCAGTGCGTCCGACAGCCCTGCGGGAGACACACTAGCGCATACTCACAAGTACAGCAGCGAGGTCGGGGTGGTGCGCGGGCGGCGGGTGGTGGTGCGGGTGCGCGGGCGCCGACGCCGCCAGGAAGCGCAGCAGCGCGCGCAGGTACGGGTCCGGCAGCGCCAGCGCCGCGCCCGACAGCGCCTCGCGCCACAGCCGCTCGTCCGACAGCCCTGAGGGGGATGCACTAGCTTGTTATAGCTCTCCGGTCTCAAAACTCAAAAGGAAAAATCCTTATTTCTACGCAGATTGAATTGTAAAACGTATACACATTACGATCCGTTAGTTGACACATACCTGCGAGGGCGAGTGCCACGACCCGCAGCATGGGTTCGTGCGCGCGCGCCAGCACGTCGAGCGCGGCGCGCACGCGCAGCTGGAAGGCGGCGAGCGCGGCGGCGCGGCAGGGCGTGCCCTCGGCCTCCGCCCTCTCCACTCCCGCCAGCGCGTTCTCCCAGCCCCAGCCCCACCCGCACAGCTGAAGGGCGCGCGTGCGCTCTGCACTCCTACAATAAACATACGCGAACATAAGACATGAATCTGCTTTGCGTTTTGGTTTTTTGATTAGTGCAAGTTTTAACCCTAGTTTTCTAAGAGAAATTAGTTAGGAACGTTGGAAATAACTATACAACGTTCACGTTAAGAAAATAGTGACGTCATCAGTGCAACTGCAAAGTAAAGGCGTATTCTTACGGGGGTAAAAAAGTAACAATATATTAAAAGACTTTTTCATTACTCATACTCTGAAAGCAGGTGTAAAGTTGCCTGCGGACAGGGTTGAAAGAAGTACTTTTACTCCCAGTTTTACTTTACAACTGACAGTTGTTTTTTTAATATTTAGACAGCAAATATTTAAAAAAACTAGTTCTATTTTGACATTACTATTGAACCGTGACCCGAATTTTTATACTGCCAGTACAATTAAAATGACATAGAGATAGAAATAATTTAAGAATACTTTTTTTTCATGACTTTATTTTAATTTACTTTCAACTATTTCATTAAAACTAATATTATATTTGACAAAAATGTTGACCTGACCCATTTTTACAATGATAAAATGAAAAATATTGACTGAATAGCCAGACGACGACTAAAAAAAAAATGGCGGGTAAAGTCTCTCTATAATCTGTGGCCGATTTGGTCTTTCTTGATTTTTTTTCGTGGTTTACATTTTTGTTTACATTTTGCTAAATTTCTGTTATAAGAAATTTGTATTAACACGATAAGTTGATCAGTTTCAGTTATAAAATTAACGCAAGATTCTTTGAGGAGAAAACCGCTTACCACCTAAATCAAAAGAAATATACCTACCTAAAAACATACGAAGACATTTGACGACGACTCAAGTTTTTATTATCTATACTAATATTATAAAGCTGAAGAGTTTGTTTGTTTGTTTGTTTGTTTGAACGCGCTAATCTCAGGAACTACTGGTTCGAATTGAAAAATTCTTTTTGTGTTGAATAGATCATTTATCGAGGAAGGCTTTAGGCTATATAACATTACGCTGTGACTTATAGGACCGAAGAAACAATGGAAAATGTGAAAAAATCGGGGGAAAATATTCATCTTTGAGGGATTCCGTTGCGTGCGCTGCGAAAACGGTAGAAGATATCAAAAAAATATGTAGGAAAGAATTATTCCTCTTAAAATGATCTAAAAAAATGTCCGCGACAGTATATGTCTATCTTTTAAGATTAGCTTACTAGAACCGTTTTTATGCGAATCAAATTTAGCCAATTTTTACCGTTTATTTGTTAGAGTTGTATCAACATAATAATATAATCTTTATCCAAATAAATGTGTTGTTGATTAAGAGTATGTAATTGTGAACAAAATTGTCTTTGACATCACTTATTTTCAATGAACATCTTAGAAGATATTATAATTTTAAAATAACTCCGATATAAAATTCACACGCGACGCATGATGTGCAAAATATGACGCTGCGTCTGGCCGGCGGGCGAGGAGAGGGGTTGCTAGCGGGCAGCGCGGAGTGTTTTTTTATGGTAGGTAAAAATCATCCAATGACGAATCGCGCTCTTGGGCGGAGCGGGAAACAGTGTCAAACTCTTACTGACTAAACAACCTACCCCGTTCCTCCCTTGCCTATTCCCAGAGCCCCGGTATAACGCTTTCGCACCAACCCTCGGCTGCAGGAGGTTTCGACCCTGAAGAGCCCCACAGTTTGCTGACAACGCCGTGAGGCGCGCGGGAGCAGTGCACGCCGTCGACGACTTGGTCTTGGTTTGGACTGTAACCAGACAACCGGACGGCGAGCTACCCATTGCTCACCGTCCGCAAGCCAGCGTCCACGGTGACCGGATATCGGCGGGATCGCGGCGGCGACGGCTACGGCGAGGGCGCTTTTGCCCTTGCCTTATGCGGTCGGCCTCCTCCTTTACGAGCATTACTGCTTCGCAGAAGGAGGCGACCGCTTGCCATTCTTCTTCGCTGCGGACCGTGGCCTGAACCAAGGTCCGGCGCGAGAGGTCGCCGCCGCCGATCACCCCCACGAGGACACGGCGATGCTCTTCCCAAGCAGTGCACACCTCCACCGTGTGCTCCACCGTGTCCTCCGTGCTGGCCACCCAGTGGCGACACCCGGGCGTCTCTTCCGCACGAATCCGGCGCAGGAATCTCTTGAACTTCCCATGTCCGGTGAGAACCTGCGTCATGTCCTGCGTGATGTCTATCCACCACGCCTCAAAGAGGGGACTTACCGCCGAGATTATGGCGTGCCCAAGTGTAGCTCTATGAAGTTTTTAGATAATTATGTCTTTTTAAAAACTAAATTGTTTAAATTAATAACAGAAATTGACATGGGCAAAGTCGTTGGCTATAAATTATAGCTGTTAGCTATAATTTATAAAGCTGAGGTTGTTTGCAAAAATAAATATGATGCCCAAAATAACTATTCCACGCGGACGAAGTCGCGGGCACAGCTAGTTATTTTTATTTTCCTCGTATTCGTAATGAAAAGCACAGTGTTTACCTCGGGTTAAAGAGTTATTTAGTCCCTCGAACTATTAGCGACCTCACTGTCGCTCGGTCGCCAAGAAATTTCTCGGGACTAAATAACTAACTTTCATCCCTCGTATAACAATGTACTATTTTTATCACCAATATAATAATTAAGTAATTCTTTTTGAAATGTTATCATCATCAGAATATTCATTTTTTTAAAAAATAGGTGAAACATTAATTTAAAAAAAAATCGAAAAGCGCGTTCAAATTGTCTGGTTCATTTCGACAGGTCAATATAAACACAGCTTTCTAATTTACTATAGTATACTAATGGGTCATCGCGGCGTGTTTGAGCTGAGCGACAACGATGAGTCACTATTTCCCTAACGCATATGCACTATAGCTAGTATCTGACTACCGTCACTTTTCACTAAGAGGTGATGAAAAAATATAATTTCTCATTTTAAATAAACTGTAATTACAAATATTACTTAAACGGCTTAAACCCTAACAAAACAAGATCATTTATAATCATGCAGGCAGCTGCATGACAGCCATAGATTCATAAAACAAGCCTCTAAGTTTGTAATTTATTTTTGTAAATAAATACGTATGAAAATCACAAGGTGCCAGGTATGGATTGTGACGAGGATGACACGCAAATTCTACACCTTCGATAGACAAATTAGGCCGCCTGTGTGTGTGGGCGCAGTGATGGTGCAGGAGCTACTATCTAACATATTCCAAGAAAACTGGTTTTTTATTGACTTCAGCATCGCTTTGACTCGTTCATTCGTTTTCAAGCTTACCGACGTAAATATGTCGGTAAGCTGCAGTTTGACACACGTATGCTTCCACGGACTGTTGCGGACACAACCTGTACATTACTGACCTGTAGATAGTAACTCTCCTGTTGGGCAGGTCTGGCAGCAGAGAGGGCACGATCTCCGAGCGGTATCCGCCGTCACCCACCGAGCGGAGCACGGTGCGCACGCCGGGGTGCTTCCACGGACTGTTGCGGATACAGCCTGAGAGGCACAACTTTATATGTTAAGCTAAATGATTTAGTACTTCACCACAGATAATGAAACAATGACATTAAAAACTAGAGTTTTTAATTTTTTTGTTTTAAGTAAAATGAGAAAAGTTGAGTAAAGGCACCCATGGTACAGATAAAATCTTACCATCTTCAACAAGAGACTTGCTGAGAGCCAGAAAATGCCAGAGAGCACTGAGTGAGTCGTCGTCCGCCAAGTCTGCGTTCTGCCATAAATCGGGCTGCAACCAAACAGTGCAAATATTATTAATAAAAAATAATCTTAAAATTAGAAAAAAAATACAATAATGTGTGTGTGCAGTTATACGGACCTTAAGTCCATAGTCCGTCTGCGCCCTCTTCTTCATAACAAACGAGATATCTCTGATGGCGGCGTAGAAGTCGTCGTTCATCATGCGCAGGGCTCCGCCCCCGCCCGTCCACACCAGCGAGCCGCCACCGCCCCACGACACCGTCACACGCTCGCACACTGTGTAGTCTACAAGAGCTCCTGGGGAACAGAGTAAGGATCTTCAATGTCCGTTCAGATTTTTTTAATTATGAAAGCAACTTTATAGCTGAGAGCATAAATGATAAAGCTCACAATCAAATCAAATTTCAAGTAACTTGGAAAAGACTGTGTCTACTTATGACAATCAAGTTATATAACTTACTGGACAAACCAATGTGTTACAAGATAGTTTATGTGCCCTTTCCTCTTTCAAGCTACAAGTTTAAAAATTGCTGAAGAGTGGTCATTTCACTTTTGATGCCACCAAGTCATAAACATTTTGTTTGGTGTTTTTGTTCTCAATCAGGCCTTTTACTCTATAGATATCACTAACTACCAACTCTAGCTTCGCACGGGTGTTAAAAAAAAAATGAAATTCTAAGTTATTTTAAAATGCATGTATTTTAGTCTACAATACCTAAACCATCTCTCTGTCTATTTTTAATTGATATAAACTAGTGTTTGACTGCAATCCCACCGTATGCAGGGATGTAACCGTTGATGATGACGCGCACAGTTTATTAGGAGGCGATAACCTTTTGAGTTTAAAGCAAACAGACACTCAGACAAACAGATGCAGTGGGGGACTTTTTTTTATTTATTGGAACAAAAACACTTTTACAAATAATTTGAATACATAAATAGCTACATTAGTTGAATAACTGCGTTGCAGCTATTAACGACCACCTCCAGGAAAGACACAACATTCCAAATTCCAGATAATATATGAGACAGCAATGTAGAGCAATTACCTACATATACAGGATATTTGCTAGCAAATCTAAGTAAAGCAAATATAATATAAACAAAATTGAAAGAAAAATATGCTTTATAACAGGTAAGGACGTTACTTACCTGTAGCACAAACGGCCAGTAACCTTCCCTCGTGCGAGGGATGCCACGTAAAGGCAACGAGTGGCGAGGCAGGCGCGCTGCTCACACACACGTCTCTTTCAATAACGCTGGGCCCGCGCGAGTATTGCTCTTCTAGCTCAGCTTCCACAGCTGGAGCAGCCATCTGAGATACACAATGTTGAAATTAATGTTTTTAACATTAATTTTTATAACGATCACGGTAATTAAGCGATAAACTAAGCCTTTGATTTCGAAAGCATTCGTAATTAAAACAGATGTAAAAAGGAAAATAAAAAATTAACGACATTTTACGACGATTTTGGTCCTAAGTGATGTAATTTATTTTAAAGCAAATATTCACTTTCATGTCTCTTATATTAAGAACTCAATTCTGAATGGAGTACTTCAGGGACGTCTATTGGGACCACCACTTGTTGACAAAATATATTTTCTAAAATCGCATATTTATTTTAGTTAGATTAAAAAGCTGATTTACAAGATTGATTTACACTGCACTCACCATGGAGTCTGACATATTAACTTTGCTGTCACTGTTGGCTTGTTGTATGTCGTGGATACGAAGCGTGCTCGAATCTCGCTGCAGTGACACCAGTAAATTACGTCTAAGACAAGAAACAAACAAACTATAGAATCTAACAATAAACTACATAATTATATTATAAAATGAATCCAAACAGTGGTTTACTAGACTTAGTTTATGTCATCAGCTCGAATACTGGTTTTTCTTTCTCTATTTCACCTGAATATTTTTTCATTTGTAGTTGTTCTGGACTCAAATCATTTCTTTTTATTTTTCCTCCATACAAAATCCGCGTTCCACACGTACGCCACGCATCACACACGTACCTCGTGGGACACCACTGCAGCTGCGCCAGCGGCCGGGGGTGCTGCATGCTGAGCAGTGGCCTCTGCAGCGCGCGCGCGTCCCACACGCACGCCACGCCTTCTCCGCGCGACGCGATCTGGTACCCGCCGCACGGCTCCGCGACCACGCCGTAGCAGTATCGCGTCGTGGCCATGCTTACCGCTTTGCTCGATAAATCTAATAATAATCGAGCCAAAAAATTTAATTACTTTGATTTATCTGACTACTCTCATATGTGCCGGTAAAAGTCAGGGCGAGAGAAAATATGGTTTACCCTATATTAGTAAAAATTTACAAACTGCAATGTCCCCATTAGTCAGTATATTCTGTGAATTCTGACTAAACCTGTAGTATTCTGGAAATGGTACACGTTAAAATACTGACGGATGGTTATAGGTACTTGTGTTGATTAATGCAATGATTTTATTCGTCATAGTCTGGAGTTCGTAACAATTATATATTATAATATTATATAGAAATGGGTCATTGCAATAGTGGTTGCGGTCTACCTCTGTCACCAAAACTCGTGAAGACCTTGAAATAATGCTTATTCATATAACAATAAACATAAGACAGTGAGTATACTTAAGTCTTAAGTTGACTATGCGTTCAGTAAAACAAGCCTTTACTACAAAATTATTATATGTATACCTAATGAAAAAATTTAATTAATAAAAACTGAATTGGAAAATTTTAATAGGACCAGCCCGCATACGTTGCTTGTTTTAATAATAGGAAGTAAGGAGACTATTCGCGCCAGTTTGGACACCAATAAAGTTGTCACAGTTTAGGAAAATGCAATTCTTTTCGTATTATGACCAGCTTACCACAGGTTTGAATTTTACCAGTTTTACAGTGCGGCCGGCAAAGGGATTTATAACTATGCTGAAGATTGTGCTTGAGGCAGACCCATTCCATATGGGGTTTGGTTTGGCTAAAGCATTAAAGTAGACATCTTTAGGACATCCTTCGGAATATTCTTCTTTTTTAAAGATCACTTTTTAATAACGTTTTACCTCTTAAGTCAAATATCTTGATGTACTTGAGGTTCATGGAGGCGATGAGGGTCCTGTTGGAGAAGTTGGCCCAGGTGACGCAGTGCGCCGTCTCCGAGAGGCCCATCTCGGCGACGGGCCGCGGGGCCTCTGGCGCTGATGAGGCCGACGCGCTGTCTGTAGCTGTTAGGAAAAGCAAAACATCGAGCATGTGTACATAGCTATTTTTTTTTATTAAAAAGCGTTATTTTCTACAGCCAAATTTGAGGTTGTGTTAACTCTAATGACGTCACCAGGGTAGATACCCTAAATTCGCAGTTTTGAACGCAAACGTCAAGTTCAATTGTTAATGGCAACACCCCCGGTTGGAGTAACCAGCCAGATTAAAAATCTGGCTGGTTTCACATAATTATGTACCTACATGAATGTTTTAACTTCTCATATTAGTCTCTGGCTGTACGGCGGTGCCATTACACTTCCAAGCGCATATTTCGCGTATGGGGGCTAAAACGGGGGTGTAAAGCGCGTGATATGCCCATTTACACAGAAAGTTATAAGTACTTATTCTATATATATATTTTTTTTATTTAACAGGTTTGACTGCAATCCCACCTGATGTAGGCAGTGATGTGATTGTTGATGGTGAGGCGCATATTAGCTTATTAAGAGCCCAATTTTAGCCTTGAAAATGATCCCCCAAGTCTACAGCAATTTCGTGAATGGACAATTTAAAGGTTGCTTACGTTTAGCCTCTTCAGACAGAGTGGACCCGCGGTACACATCCCACAGTAGGATGCAGTGGTCACTGCGGTGCTTCTCCATGGCCACCGCCAGCATGTTGGTCTCCATGGGGCTCCATGCCACTGAGTTGCAGAGTCGTGGGTAGCGAGGAGCTGTTGTAAATGGGAATCACTAGTAAAAGTTTTGTAAAAATGTCTTCATGTTGTGTACATTTTACATAAATTTTATAAAGTTTCTAAACATTATTCATCACGCCTCGTAATCGAGATATATAATGCGGCAATTAAGTTCAACCATTTGCTATTGTTAGCTGCAGAGCCCCCCCTTTTATTGAGACTCGAAAATCGGTAACTGCAGTAGTTATGAAGGTACAGCTAGTGTGACGAGGATTATAACCTATTTTGAGGTCAATTATTATTAATAATTATTATTATAATTGAGGTCAATCGAAATGGGAGGCTGCATGTAACAATAGCACATGGTTTGACTGATTTGTTGTGTATGTGTCCTATATTATATGCTGATAAATTTTTCATCTACCTTCACTTTACACAAATAAAAAATAATATACTACTATGAAATTTATACTTCTTTTACTGTTATTTTGTTTAATCATGAATGTAAAGGCAAATTGTAAAAAATGACTTACATGAAATTAAACAATTTTTGTGACAAAAAATGTTTTTCTTGGATTAAATAAATTTTTTTGCATTGTATCATGGCAATCAATAGAACATTTTGAAGATTTAAACTCTTGAGCACCAAGTAAATAGTGTGCAAACACCGGTGTTACCGGTGTTTGCACACTATTTAAAAGGTTAAAACCTAATTCTGTGTGTTGACTTAGAAAGATTTGGCTTTTAAAACATAGTTGAATACAATACTTTAGCTTAAATCTTCATAATTTCTTCCAGCCTGTCCTATATGAACAAGCACTCTCTCTCTCTCTCTCTCTTGTACGAAGCAAGGACATAGACTGCTTTTTAATACTTACTAAACTCTCTCCCAACAAGTCCCAATGGGTCATATGTTTGTTTTAGAGTAGTCAATGCAACCCTCCCACTAGCGTAGCCTAGTGCCAACAGCGGCTCTGGTTGCTCCGGGATGGCGCTGATGTCTACACAGCGGACACCGCTGGCGCTTTGTGATGCAAGGACTGTTGCACCACGGGTTGAAGATATTGGGGTGACTAGAAGAAAATTAAATATTTTTTCTATATTTGGTATACAAGTGCAAATAGAAGTCAAAAATTAATTTCCTGCTTTAACAATTTATAATGTTATTTATAATAAATGATGAGATTTACATGTGGAGATCCAAATTTGTTCTTCAAGTATAGATTTGCTCTTGTATGTGGCGCTAAAAATAGCGACACAATCGTACTCATTAGTACACTAACGAGCATATTATTTGCTTAATTATATATTTACAAACTTTGGCTCTAATAGTGATAACAACATGATAACAATTTAATAAATTATGGAATTTTACAGTTTAAAATTTTTAATAAGAATAGCAGAGCTCGCTCGTTCCTCCTATTTTTGTCAAATATTGAATTAATGTTTATTTCGTACTTACATGTCGTTTTTTTCTCGATTTCCTTTATCCTAGACACTTCGTATAAGGTTATATCTGGGCCCCATAGTATAAATTTGTCGTGGTGTATCGGTGACCAAAGGACTTCCAATTTAACACCAGACATCATTTTATTTTTATATTACACGTTTTCTGAAATAATTAATTATTATTCATGTTTGTTTCACACGTAAATAAATACGCAACTTCCATGAATGTTTTGACTTTTGACGTTGGAAACGTTTTGTTCTTACAGTAAAATAAATATTTCTGGTTCTAGCAATCAAAACAAAAAATTATAAATGAGGCAATCTGGCACTAACTAAACGTTACAAAACGTTTATCATTTTTGAACGTGAACTTGAATGTCACATGAACTTGGTGCTGCCATTATATATTTAAATTATCCACTTTTAGCGCAATCTGAAATAGTTTATGTGATATAAATATAATTTTATCATATGTATTTGAGAAATCGCTAATTTATTAAAGGTGATTCAAATGAGTTTCTCATTATATCATACTCGTTTTTGTAGATCTTTTCAATATCACTAGACTACTGGATTTATTCAAATTGTGTAGGTACTGAACTATGAAAAATTGTTCTTTAGAGAAATAAGTGAAAAAAATATTATAGGTATAACAATCAAAAATATGATAATTATAATTTAGCCAAAATCACAATTAAAAAAAATAGCTCTGCCATTTCATTCTTCCGACTAAATATTTAGATTTGAACATTAAGTAATTATTTTGCGATTCAAATTTTTTACAACACAATTAATTGATTAATCAGTTTTTTGCCAACCGTTTGTCTAATTCATTTCAGCTGATTTCATTTAAAATTCTGGCCGTACTTTGTTTACATGTTTTACCAAAACTACTACCAAAAATTCCAAATTAATCTAAACGTAAACAAAATCTCCCTACATAAAAGGAAATGTTTATTTCAATTTGGTGTACCGCCCTAAAGAGGTCGCTACCTACGACATCGACACCGATCATCAACCCTTTTTGACAGTCGAGTAAAGTGAGTGACCATTGACGAAATAAGTGAAATCAATTTACACCGAAACACTAAAACGGAGGATAAACCGTCGGAGTCCTATTAATTGAGGTAAGTTCTAGAATTCCTTCAGAGTGTCGTTCAGAAAGTGTAGCGGCGGGCGGCTCGACGACGGAGCTGTGTAGGTCAATGACGTGATGAATGTTTACTACAATGGCAACGCCTCGACTTCTCCCACAGTTTCACGCGCATTGTCTTACGGTTCTCACGTGTTAATGCACTTTTCCCGACCCGGTTAGCTGGGCCAATACTACTTGATTGTCGTTGGTCGTGTGTGCTACAGTTGAGTGTTTGTACAAGTTTCCATAAGGCGTCGTAGCAAACTTTTGTGAGTCACTCGTTCGGTTTGTGATTGATTTTCCATGGATTTTCCTCGGAATTAGCCGCAGTCGCTAATGATAATCAGCCTTTAATCGTTCGCTGTCGTAACGAGCGCGCCGAGCGCAGTGTGTGTGTATCATGCTATTGTTGGGGCCCTCTCTCCTGTCTCCCGCGTTGTGGAGACGTTGCTGAGCCCCCAGTGATGTTCTCAGCCCTAGCCTACCAGTTATCTACTAAGTTTCTGGAAGAGCAAAAGGTGAGAGTGATTTTTTATGTATCAAAACATCAAGATTTTTGGAAAAACAATAGCTATTTCAATACAACATCCTTGTTCACCATAAAATTTATTTCCAATTATAATAAGTATTCTATTAACTAAGTAATTTAAAAGTCACATTAATATAACGGTCTTGTAAATAAATAAATTGTAAGATATTTTTGTTATCCTCCACAACTACTACTAGGTACTAATGGAATGTTGTTTGAATGTTGCATTCTAAAACTACCATTCTAGGAATAACTTGAGTTGAGAGGCATCTACAAGGACTTACAAAGGCATCCCTTTCCCTTTGTATATTCAACGACACAATACATTACATTATTTATTGCAACACATACACATGTTCTTTACATGACTTTCATAAATGTTGATAGAATGAATTTCTCTATAATGCTCATAAATAATGGTCTACTTTAACAACAGATTGAATATTAATAGCTGTTTATCAGTTCATATTTATTCCGTTAACCTGTCAATTGTCAGTTGTTTTACTGGTTTCAAATTTATTATACAAAATATATTAATAGTAATCACATTTGGTATTTTTGGTGATGCTGGCAAATCTAAATTTGTATTGTACCAGAGATTTAGTTATAGTTTATGGAGGTAATGTCGGGAAAAACAGGGTACTAGCATGATATTTTATAATTTTCATGGGCTTTGTATGTACAAAGGAAGCTCTGATGAAAAAAAAAACCGGATTCTATTTTTAAAATAGGTTCATTAATAATAGAAGCAGTATCACCAAGTGTCATAGTCTAGGTTTTCTATACTGAAAAGAAAGCATGGACCCTGTTGGCAGTGGGCATGGATGCCACTGAGAAAAACCAGTAACTTAATTAACTAGCTAATCAAATCTTGTTAAACATTATGCTGGTTATACCCATCAGGGGCACCCTATTGTATGATAAATTGATTACCATTGTTTGATGATAATCAAGTCTAAAATAAACAAGTCTTTTTGCTTAAATATAGCATGAGCTTCCTTACATTACATCTGTCTGTCTGTTTGTAAACTAAACTAAACTCAAAACCTCCTGAATGCATTTTCATGTGGTTTTGGACAATTGACAGAATGATTAATTAGGAAGGTCTGGGTATATAATACATGCATATTACAGAAGAGAAAAATAGAGAATTTAAAAAATTTTAAGTTAGGGTTTGCTGGTTTATAAATATTGTGTACTTAGGTAGTTATGTTATGTCTGAGTATGGTTTCCGCACTTGGTCCTATGTAGACCATTGTACGTGACTTATGTAGTTTCAACTAAATTAACCACTGACATAATTCCAATAGGATACAAAGTTATCAGCAGTTCCTTGTATGACAGTAATGATCACATAGATGTTATCACAACAGCTAATGTGTTTGTAACGACTTCGCCAATCGGCATCCACTAACTTACAACTGTTACGTGTGGTTGTAAGCTGCTCAGTTATAACTAGATCATTTTTGTGTTGCTTCTTAATTACCTTTATAATGTTAGAACTAGTTTTGTTTACTGATGTAAAAGTATTGCAATAATACTGATTATTATACTACTCTCGGTACTTGCAAAGTGATTGGGAATAATAGGTAAACTGGTTTTAATTTTTTATATAGTAACCGATGTATATTGGTTCTATCTTGATGGTTGAGCAGCTGAATGGAATCCTATGAATTGGACATTGGATTATTTGAATCCTACAGGTGAAGCTGGTCCATAATCTTTTCTAAATTTGAAAATTTCATAATCATAACTAGAGACCGGATAATATGCATTTGCATATTTGCATATGCATTTGCATATTTAAGCGATTTTCAAGGCTAATAGCATATTTTTACTAATATCTAGTGATGATGCATATTATTGCTATAATTTACAGTAGGTAGGTATTTTTCGAGCGTAGCGCACTCGGCAGCCGCGCGTATTTTGTTTTGGTAGGTACTCAAAAAATGACCTATAAAAATATTTTGAATGATCGAAGACATAATCTTACCACTGAACATTTGGAACAATACTTGATTGTTAATGTTTACAAAAATATTAAATAATGTCTACTGTATCGATTAACATCTATCAATGGATAGTTTTCTATAAATGTATGAATAGAATAGAATAGAATAATACTGTATTGTACACCAAAAAAAAAAGTATGCTGATTTTTTAATAAAAAATATAAAACTTAATAGTTTTTTTTATTTTATCAAATAACAATAAATTAAAAAGATACATACATAATAAAGTAAAACATAAATAAGACAAGTATTTACTAACAAAATACTTAAATCTAAACGAATAATATTTACAAAACAAAAAAAACTCATTTAATGTTGCATATTTTGTCAGTTTTCGTGCATATTTTAGGCATTTTTCATGCATATTTGCATGCATATTTCAAGCTTTTTATGTTGCATATTATCCGGTCTCTAATCATAACATTCCTGAATTATTACATCAAAATGATATTTCATTAATCCTCTCACTGAAAGTGATTGTAGTGGGAGTGACCTTACATTGATGGTTCAAGGTTGAATCTTTTCAGTTTAGGTACTCACAACTTATCTTACAAATAATATTTTGCTCATTCCAATTGGATTCATATTTGCAATTTGCATACTGATTAGTTATCGCTTTTTATTTTATCTTTTATGATATTTACAATATTTCATAGATTAACTCATAATCTTTCTTTCTTTATCACATACTTAATAGCTTTTAACAATCGGTTCGAATCAATATACCTTGTTATAATTATCAGTATTAGTTTGGTCATCAATGTATCTTGTATAGGTTTATCTTTTGAACTGCGATAATCCTAAGAAGAAAATTACGACACAGTGATAAGCTGGTGATAAGGCATTATCATTAGTGTCCGACCGAAACTGGTTTTCCGGCCGAAACCGAAACCGAATGTTCGGCCGTGGCTTCAGTTTCGGCCGAAACCGAAACCGAAACCGAAACTCACATGGTCAAGTATAAAATTTCTTAAAATACTGAAAAATAATGTTTCCGTCGGACGCACACGCACTGACTAAGTTTTATTGCATTACTACAGAGCTATCCGAACGGCACATGACGATTCCCGAACAGAGCCGACGGCTTACGACACAGCTTTGCCGCGCAAAACGAAGTTAGGCGAACGTGCGTGACCTTGCGAGATAAGTTTCGGTTTCGGCAAAAGTTTCGGCCGATTTTGGCCGAAAACGAAACTGCAGCCGAAACTTGATTTTTGGCCGAAACTCGGCCGAAACCGAAACCGAAAGTTCGGTCGGACATTAATTATCATATCAGATCATCTGAACAATTGTATAGAATAGCTCATGGTGCAAACATCTACTGTTTTTTAAATTGCTGTAATCTACTTTTGGGTCTACACATTTGTTAAAACTATTTAGATATTTCATAGTTTGATTTACCTCATAACTTTTACTATAATTATCTTTTTACTATAAAAAAAGTCTAGTGTAAAGTACAGCTGTTCTAACTTGGCGAGCCTGAATTTTTTCTCGGAGAATTAAAAAAAATATATGCTATTAGCAGTTGTTATCGCTATCAACAACAGTTGTTTAGATTTCTTTTTAAAACCTTTATTTTTGTACGAGTGCACAAACGCTAAAGTTCGCAGAGTCTAACTTCAGGCTTACCAAATTAGTACAACCGTACTTACTTTGCGTAATGCGCCAGGACGGCGACTAGCTCTGTTCACAAGAACCACATGCATTTCTTCTGTTCATCAAGTTACGATGTAGGTGGTTGTCACAATCACGAACAGCCACTAGCTATTATCAGCGACAGGTATGGTGGACAGGAATGTCACAGTTAGCCGCGCTAATCTTGATAAGACTGGCCCGCGCGTTAGCCGGTAGTAATCATATTTATTTACGGTTTGTTTTGAGGAAACTCACTAATAACTAAACCAAAGTTAATTGTGCTCATTTCCTCTTTACACAAGTACAATGAGCATACTTGATGACGTTTAGCCATTGAGCCCTCATGGCTTGTCAACAACAGAAACACTTTCTCCCATGGCGGCGCATGCCGCTCGGTGAAACCATAGAAAATCACGTTTTTGTGTAAATGATAACACGTGAAAGCGGTACAGAGCTCTGTACATACCACATTATAATAGTTTTAAACAATAAGCGGTTTCTACTGCACACGGAGATCGGTAGTCAATGATCAATTGACAGCGCGCCACAGTACAGCCGCAGCAGTGGGACAAGACAAGCTTGTTCTAACCCTGGTTGCTCATGACCTTCCGCCTGGGATAAATATGTATACATTGATGAACTGTGGCCGTACAAAAATAGACGGCTTACCCTCTACAAGGTTGTAACCGAAGTTACAGAAGTGTATGATTAATGATTCTAGTTGTTTATGCATGATTCTCTAAATATCGAGCTTTTTAAAGTCGTTATTCAGGACCCAAAGTTTTACAGAACCGGTCTCTTTTGACGACATATTTATTCTCCAATACCCTAATAAAATCTACGGATTTTTCATCAGCATTTCTCTACGAAAACTGATGCGAAAACACGAATTGATAACCCGGAAGCTAACCTTAATTGAAGCAGAGCTCATGACGCCTCGTATTATAATTTCAAAAGTGTTGGTACGCTCTCACGGGTTTATTCAATTACTTATCACCTCTATCTAAATAGCCCTCCATGGTAACAGTAAACAAGCCAACAATAGCACACAGTCGAGCCGCAGGTCCACGCGAGCCATGTCGGTCAGTCGTCCGTGACTAACGGGTGACACCATGCCTAGTCTGCAATGTGACCTAGCTGCTAATTACATTAACTTTCAGTCGTCAGCCTAGCCTGGTGAATAGTTAATCATATGATAAACTATGTGCGTCATTCCGTACTGAAGAAATTGGGTTATCGTATTTTATAATGAAAGGTAAATTAACTTATATATAGATGACCTTCACTTTGGTCCCTGTCAGAGCCAAGACAGGAGAAGTTTTAAATAAAACCTTCCTTCCTTAACTTTTCCTCGCAGCTATCTTTAGTTAATGAATGATTTCTTCTTGAAGTTAAATGTAATTTCCTGGATTACAATCAGGATTGTTTACAAATTATATTAGTCTTCCGCTTAGCTATAAGCGAAGCTTCAGTCCCCTAAACGTTTCAGACTCCCTACAGCGGCCAATTATTTCATAGGTTGATTCTTTATTTCTCTATAACGTTCCAAACGTTGCTCTCTATAGGGAGAGAATATCGTTCCTAGATTAATTCTTCAGGGCAGATTTATACCTCTGTCTGATTAAAATGGGTGTTAATTACTTGCTAACTGTGGGCCATATAAGGCCAGACTAGACTGCTCAATTTGTATAATTTTCGCATTTCTATATCCTTAAAACACCTGTTTTAAATGTAAGCATACAAAGTGCATATTTAGCTGATTTTATCTACACTGATGAAAGCTTCTGAATCAAGTTTGTCGGTATGCGGAACGTGATGAATGAAAACAAATGTTATATTTTTAGCTAGAAAGCGGCCAAATGTGAAACGTATTTCGCGATAGTCTATAGTGAATCTATTACTCGTACAAAGATATGAATGTGCTCCGTTCAACCTTGATATATTGATTCTATAATGAGTTGACTCCTTTCGAATTCGATTCATCGGTAAGCGATTACTTTCTTCAGATTGCTGTTTCTTGATTTCGATAGTTCATTGATAAAAAAGAATTGCCTCAAAATAAATTTAGTTTCAATCGAGCTGTTCCATTTTTAAAACAATCTTCGCAGTCAGGTGGTCTGAAAGTTTTCGACGCAGGTATTGCGAAATATTTTTTGATGAGTTTTTTGTTCGTAGAATTAACATTCGGAGTAATGTTGTCATTGTTTATTATGTTCCGGCTGGTGATGGTAGGAGTTGTTTCAGTGAATCAATGACGTATTTATGAGTCATTCCCTGAATGATTACATTTTATCTTTTTATGTATTCTCTGGCGTATGTTTCACTCTGTTATTTTGCATATTCACGATAGCTGTGCCCTCCGAAACATTGTTTTACGTGGTGTATTGGCTATCAATGTTTTTTATAGTTATTTCATTTTCGTCATTGGTCTGTATGCTGCACTAGTGTGTTTTGTTATGGAGTTGACTGGTACCAACATTGACTAAGTGTGAGTCTCCTTTTATGTATTGCATGAACAAGCAATTTCTAGAAAATATGCTATCAGTAATGCCCTGTGACACAGGGAATCCCGAGCATCGTCATGATTCCCTTTTCTATTCTGAGTGGTTACTGCAAGTTGTCTCACTGCCTCACAGTTGGCCACACAGTGCATTGTCACACAAGTTTCTATTTCGTGCCAACTCGTCTGGAAAGCGATGAACTTTTTCCGCTCCAGTGCTGCTGACGAGAAGTTTTTACTAAATTGCCAGCTATTATGTATTGATACATGTCGCACGCGAGCTCTAAGGGAAACTTGTTGCATCACCGCGGTGATCTTCATCATGATTTAGCGGCCAACAGACGTTGATTGGATGTTTGCGGGTAATTAAAGTGATATTATAGTCTATAGATGAAGCGCTCACGCATTGTCATTTAGCGTTACATCTTAAGAACGTTAACTGTTCCATAATGCATTGACTGCTATTAATAGAAAATATTAGAAGAATAGAATTGATTGCCTTGTATTAAGAATTGTTGCAACTACGCAACAATTCTTAATATAAGACATATTCAGCAAGGGACTCCGTAGATATACCTAATGCGGTTCGGCGGTGGCGACGTCTTGCGTCTGCCCGTATATCAGTCCCTGATTAGAGCCAGATGGAATGGAAAGCAGTCACCTGCTTCTGCGAAGCCATAATGGAAGTGAGGGAGGCAGCGGAAAGCGTAAAATGTTAGGCAGTCCTTATGTTCCGGCAGTCGCTGGAGAAGTAACGCAATATGCGGCTTGCGGGTGGCGAGCGATGGGTACTTCGCCATTCGACCAATCCAAAGGGCTACTAAATAAACACGGGTGGGTTTTAGTCAGTAAAAGACTCTCTTTTCACGCGATTTTTCTCCCGAAGTTCTGATACAAAACTGAACTATCGATTCAGAGTGTCAAAGGTTTTCGTAAATTTAACTTCGAGAGCAAGTAAGTCAGGTGTTACTCATTTGTCGGTTCTCTTTACACGTCGCAGGTCGCAAGGGGCAAGGGTAATAAAATAAAACATAATTTTTAACAACGCTTATGATGCACCTGTCAAAGCAGATGCGTGAGCTTCATAGTAATTATGATTGATGAGATTTGTAAAGTGCGAGTCGTGTCACGGTTATCAATCAATCTCGCTATGACATCAATTTGTTATTTGTTATAATTTTTTGGGATATAGGGCAACTAAAGAATAGATGTGATGTGTGATGTTGATTCCACCATCTCAATTTTACTATCGGATATCCCGGCGTACGGCCAATATCCACCCTTACGTTGTTAAGACATCTACGGTCCGGACTAAGCGTTTTACCTCGGTGTTTATACCGCGTACATCGAGGGACTGGAACAGTTTGCCGGCTGCAGTCTTTCCGTCCGATTATAATTTAGGTGTCTTCAAAGCTGGAGTGAATAGACTCTTAATAAACTAGTGCGCCTCACCATCAACGATTGCATCACTGCTTACCATCAGGTGGGATCGCAGTCAAGTAGTAGTTTAAAGCAAATAAAATGTTTTATTTAAATGAATGCCTGTAATGCCATGGTCGACGCGGCCAAGGTTACGTGAATCAGCTCCATCCTTTCGTTACTATTGTTTTTGGTTAAGTAATAATCAAACAATCTCTTTGTTCTTGCTTCACTGAGTTTAATAATACGGCTGAGAATAACTACTGCTGTTAGAAAAGTAGGAAGTTGAACTTTCGATATCGAATTGTAAATTCATAAATGGGAAGGAGGTCAGCCGGCGATCGATCTGAGTAAAGTAGCTCGGAAATACTGATCCCATTTAGCATCTTGTTAGAGTAGATGCTGACCTGAAAAGGTAGATAATTGTACTCTGGATTAAGGAATATTTGGAAGTTGGTTGATTAGGAAAGTTAGAGAAATCTCGAAGTAAAAAAGAATGAAGTTGAAAAACATATTTTCATTAGTTTTTGACATTCTAGATGACTATCACCGAGAAATTTTCAATGTCTACAATACTTATTGACAGGGGCTTAAAAACTGAATTGGGTCTTTAATATGTATGAATGTCCGGTTCAAGAGGTAATCATTATACACAAACTAGCTGTCCCCCGCGGTTTCACCCGCATCTTTACTGCCCTGCTCTCGTAGATTGTAGCGTAATGTTATTTAGCCTATAGCCTTCGTCGATAAATGGGCTATCTTACACTGAAAGAATTTTTCAAATCGGACCAGTAGTTGCTGAGATTAACGCATTCAAACAAACTCTTCAGCTTTATAATATTAGTTGCATAGATTTATAATACTCGTAGGTAGTAATAATAATAACGACACCATGATGACGTAGTAGTGATACATGGCATGTTTTATCGTTATTTCATATTGTATTTTTATATGGTTTTGAAAACTAGCCTTAGAATATTATGTCAAGCTCAAATAAAAAAAAATACCAGAGTTATTATTTTTTTTAATTGTTTTATTGTATTTAAATTGATGCGTCTCATAATCTCATTGTTCCACCGTTGTGTCGTTGTGAGTACAGTGGTACAGTTGCAGCCGTGCCGCCGGCTGACTGGTACCGATCGACCGCTGCCATCTTTCCACTAACTACTTAGTGGCAGGTGGTTTATTTTATCGCTGAAACTAAAGTTTGTAATGAAATAATGGCATTTAGAATGTAGCGTCGATTTCTTTATGGCGACTAATGCTGGAATTTTATGCCATTATGTTTATGGTGTAGAGCGATTCACCACGCTACATACCTATACAAAGAGGTAGTAAAATGTGTCAAGATCCGCTGTGGGTACCTATATAATTAACAGCTATAGTAATTAATCGAAATTAGGAACAGGTGGCCTACAGAGATCTTTGTTTTTGTTGGTCTGTCTGAACGAAAACCTGGCCGGTATCCTCACAACACAAAACTTGTCTAAGAACTTGTCTCCGTGAAGATATGTTACGACAGTGACGTAACATAACTAGGTATGTTATAATACCTATTTATGTGTCCATAAAAGAATTCATTAAATTCGTCACACCAATTTCCAAGTACGACAAACTCTGCGATAATAGATTGTTATCGCATCTGTGGCTACACTGGCGAGTGTGGCGAGCACGGGGCTGCGCTTGCGCACGCCGCACGCGCGGGTTAATCGTCGATAGTTAATCACTAACTCTGTTTATATAATGGTACAATCACTTTCACTTGTGGGTTACAGAGTTTAGGTGTAATTTTAGGTACTGTCTAGTCGCTGTCTAGTCAGCCAACTGTAGTGAAAGAACTGCTAGATCTATGTTTGATCCTAAATTACATAGCTACCACAGTTTTGTTTTCAGCAAGATAGATACAACCTAGGGGTCTTTAAGTTAAGAGTGAATAGGTTACTCCTAGGCGAGCGTGCTCCATCGTCCGCCACATCATCGCTTACCATCAAGTGAGATAGTGGTCAAACGCGAGCCTATCCAAAATAATAAAAATAAAGATATTTGAGTCATACAAAAATGCATTTCCGTTTTTATCTTTTCTTTGTCATTGGTATTGAATCAATTCAATGTAATCGTAAAATGGCTATCTTAAATAGCTCTCCGAACTCTAAAAATTGGTCAGGCTACGCCTAGTTCAGCTTCACATAAATCAATACAGTCTAGCGGGTCGACGCTCTAACTAAGATAGACGCATCAATTACACATATTAGATCGCTCTCGCAAATTGCATCTGTCTGTAGGGGGCGTTTGTAGGCAATTAAAATTACACGCATTCTTGATGCCATTAGCGTAGCTTCGTGAAGTTATTGTGCAGCTGAATATTGCACAATTTACGCAATGTTACATTAATAAAGAACAATATTTTATGTCTTGTGTTTACTCGCATAATTTGTCTTTGTTTATACTGCACTCTAGGCTACAGCCTTCTTTCTTTTCTTCCACAGTTTTCTATCTTCTGTCACCTTCTAAGACTTTTGGTATCAGTCCACTTTATTCCGCCCATCTTCTTCTGGATATCCCTCGAAACCTTTTACTCCATTTTTAGACTCGCATTTGGATTATTTTCAACAATATCTAGTGGTCCTAGATATTGCACAATGCGCACATACATTTAGTTGGGACTCAAACCACTTTTTTTAGGAGAGAATAAGTCGCTCGCACTGAATTTTTTTGTTTACCTTTTTGTGATCAGTGGTGGTGAAAAAAATTTAAGTACACAAAGAAAAACATCTGCCTGGTTTTAAACCCATTATACCCACGATCTATAACTCCGTAAGTCAGTGCCTTTACTACTGAGCCACTTTGGAAGCAGTTTAAATGAAAAAAAAAAACGACTATATCATAGTAGCACACTCATTTATTAGGTAGGTACAAGTTCTTACATCAAAATTGATTATGTACAGCAAAATAAAAATGAAATATTACATGTCTTTCATGTATGTACCTCGCTAACTTTGATTGACAATATTAATTGCTTTATTTATAACTCATTTCGCTTTTTCACTGCAGTTCGTATAACGCATCGGTGGACACCCCTTATGCAGTCAGTAAAATATATGACTAAGTTCCGCGTAACCAATACGATACACGTATGAGTTGCAAACGTTTGATTTGTCAAGACTATAATTAGCTTTTGAATTATGGCATTAAATCATCCCATGAAATAATGAGAGTGATTTCCAGTATTTGTCATAGAATTTATTGGAAAACAAGTTTCCTGACGGCAAATCCAATCATCCGCCATTTTTGGGCAAACTATGTGTGAAATTTCCTCATTGAATAGAAGCTACACTCGTTACAATTACAACTAATTAGACAATGAACAGCATCCATGTCATCACTGTTGCCCTTTGACACATTCTGTCATGGTGGGGGAAACGAAAAGTTTATTTTTCCTTTACAGTGTGTCGCGTGCAGTCGTGTGTGTTCAATTAGTGCGTTCTTCCGCGCTCCGTTTCCGTTTATAGCAGTTTTAGCTTATATCTGTGTGATGCCTCGTTTGTTTGGCGTAAGTACTTGTTGATTTACATATAATCGAGTAGTAATGACTCATATTTATGATTCAGGTTTTTCAAGGTCGTCTATTGTTAGTGTTTATCTCAATTTCACTATGTTGTAGCGAGGCTGTTATTAAATCCTATTAACTGGGTACTAGGGCTTCGTATCTCGGCGCCTCGTTGTTATTATGCAAGTACACATTAAAACGTTACTACAATTAGCTGTAGTAGAGACTTGTGTATGTCTGTAGTGCAAGTAGAGGACTAGACCCTAAATCGCGAAGTACTATATGGTTCCATAAATTAAAGTTCTGAGTCCTGTTTAAATACAATCGATCTCTCTTTCCCTATCTATCAGCAAGTGTGTCTGTAGTTTTTGTTACTACCTTTAGGTAGCAGTACCCAAGTACTCGGTACCACACCTACCCACTTGATGTCATCCATATCACCTCTTTTGACAACTACTTGAGGAATGACTCAATACACGAGCCATTCGCTAAGAAATAATCGTCAAACCTAATAAAAATGAGGATGATATCCTTTCCTTACTTCTCAATAGAAGCTGTACGTGCCACCTAAAAATAGCAGCTATAAATAGCTTCCGAACTTGAGCGAAGGAGCAAAAAGACGTAAAAATGAAAGACGAGTATAAACCGCTGAAGTATCCGGCACAGATCTGAAGTTTAATTAAAGGAAATTAGTTATTTTAGTGTTCGTAGGCGGCGCCGGGCGGTGAGCCTGTCTGGAGAATCGCTCTGAGTTCACTCCGATCTACGGAGATAATTCTACTTGATGTTATCTACTTCTGTTCAAAATTTGAAGCGCAAACACGAAACAAATGCCTTATCGGTGTATTAATCCAAGTTGCGCAAACGATTGTATGCTTTACTCTGACATTCGTAAATCTTTGATCCATTTTATTGATAGGTACGAGGTAATCCTACTGCGAATGCCAGAGCACTCCTTTTTACACCAAGTGCACATCCACTGATGTTAGTTTTCTGTACAATTATTATTCTTGTAAAATTTTTGTTCATTTAAGTGCAGACACGTTGCTTGATATCAAAGTTTGGAAACAGGCACGGATACTAAGATAATAAAAAAGAGAAAAAATTTTAGCAGATTTGCAAAATAAAATTCTATTCTTTAATTGATCGATATCGGAGGAGGGCGATGATAGGGTCAAGTCTTGTTGGAGAAGTCAGGAAACTTACTTTTAGTCATCTTATGCCAAAAAGACCACAAGGTGGACCGACAACCTATTAAGGGCCGTAGGAATCCGATGGACACGAGACGTATAAGACCGGTCGTTCTGGCAACCTTAGGGAAGGTCTATTTCGTATTGTGGACATATTTTGACTGAAGTGATGATGAGTCATTTATTTGTTTAAGATAAACCAACAGCTTTTATATGTAGCTTATATTTATAGATAACAGTTACTTATATACTGTCACTAATAGCTTTGCATAGCATAAGCAGCATTGATAGACACAAAAACATGACATCTTGTCACAAATTTAGAAATTGTAGGTTTCTGAACTCCTTGTAAAGATAAAAGGTATTCTTAATTCTTCTTCTAACAACGAAGGCTTACGCAAACCACCGTAAACCTGCGCAGGTGATCGTCGTCGCTATCAAGCAGGAAATCGAACGGTATTGTTTGATAACTGAACTGTTGTTACGTGCGTCGCTTGTCAATGATCTGCCGCTCCGCTGGTACGGCACGAAGCCTCTTTGTTTGTTGTGTTGCGGTGTCTCTCAAATATTTGCCGAAATATAGATTTTGTTTAAGGAAGTTATGGGTTAGGGGTTGTCTGCGATTGAATTCGATATTGAAGTGTTGTCTGGATTAAGCTGTGGTTGAGCTTCGCTTTTGATTTCTATGAAACATAACTTTTGATTTCAATTACATATCATGAGTCATGCACCTTCTTTTGCTTACTCATATAAGACTTTGAGAAACATCAGTCTATTCCTTAGTTTTCAGATACGAATAAAATTACTTTCGCTAGCTTCATTCTTTGTTTGAACTTGAATGTAATGAGTTACACTATTGCCTTAAAACTGTGAGCTGGTTCTCACACTTGAGTATTAAATCTGTATATTCGCGATAAATTCAAAAACTACTGAAGGATTTTTATGTGTTTTTCAACAATAGAAAGAGTGATTCATAAGGAATCTATGACTAAATCGTCATCTTCCTGCTCTTGTCCCGTTTTATTTGGGGTCGTGGCAACACGTTTTTTCTACCTTTCTGTCCTGTCACTCGTCACGCTATTCAAAACACATAATAATGATTACACGTTAGAGACTGATCATGGCCTCATTAGTGATAACAAAATAGTTGCGGAAGAATTTGTAAATTTCTTTACCAGTATACCTATTAAAACTACTGAAACCCTAGATTCATCGCCATCGCAAGCTTTTGATTTGTTGCAGGCGAATGTTGCAGCCTGTCAGACTGAATTTAACTTTAAGCATATAAACCCCAAAACAGTAATGAAAGCTTTTAAACAAATCAAGGTTAAATTAACGGAAGACCTATGGGGTATGTCTATCAAAGTTTGTACCTCAATTATTGAGACAATAGCGTCGTATTTAGCTTTAATATTTAATTTATGTATAGATCAAGGAGTCTTTCCGGATCTAATGAAGTATAGTAAAGTGATACCACTTTTTAAATCCGGGGATAGTAAAAACACTAATAATTATAGGCCTGTGTCCGTGTTGCCGGTTTTTAGCAAGATATTTGAAAAAGTGATGTTGGATCAAATGCTTAATTATTTTAACACGAATAACATCTTGCACGACAAACAGTATGGCTTCACCAAAGGACGTTGCACGACGGATGCTGGTGTCTCCTTACTAAAACATATATTTGATGCATGGGAGGAAGCACAAGATGCTATAGGCATCTTCTGCGACCTGTCTAAGGCATTTGATTGTGTAGATCATGAAACACTACTCCTAAAACTTGAGCATTACGGACTAGGCATAACAGCGTTAAGATTAATAAAATCTTATTTAAATGATAGACAGCAACTAGTTCAGATTAATGGTGTTAATTCGTCGAAATTAAATGTCAAAATGGGAGTACCCCAAGGTTCAATTTTAGGGCCTTTTTTATTTTTAGTTTATATTAATGATCTACCCAATTTATTGCAAAATAAACTTAATATGGTGTTGTTCGCCGATGACACTTCATTGATTTTTAAGATAAATAGAAAGACTAATAATTTCGACGACGAAAATAACGCCATACTGCAGGTCCAAAACTGGTTCACTGCTAATAACCTAGTTTTAAATGGAAAAAAAACTAAATGTATAAGATTTTCCCTACCTAATGTTAAAAGTAGTGATTGTGACATTATATTGAACAATGAGAAACTAGAATTCGTTGATAAAACAGTTTTCCTGGGGATTACGCTTGACTCAAGGCTACAGTGGGGTCCTCATTTAACATCTCTTGCAGGACGGCTTAGCTCAGCTGCATATGCTATAAGAAAAATCCGCCAATTTACGGATATTGATACCGCTAGACTAGTCTATTTTAGTTATTTTCATAGTATTATGTCATACGGTATCTTACTGTGGGGACGGGCTGCAGACATAGACTCAATTTTTATACTACAGAAAAGAGCTATCAGAGCCATTTACAATCTCCGCCGGTGCGATTCTCTAAGGGAACTGTTTAAAGATATTAACATCATGACGGTGCCTTGTCAATATATTTATGAAAACATCATGTACGTTAGGAAAAATCTTCATCTTTTTAGTAAAAGAGGCGATAGACACAATTATTTTACAAGAAATAGGGATCAGTTAGTTCAACCAGGCTTCAGACTGGCTAAAGTGGCCTCTTCTTTCATGGGGTACTGTTTAAAATGTTATAATAAAATACCTCCCAATATATTAGAACTCAATGAAATTAAATTTAAATCTTGTGTTAAACGCACACTATGTAGACAAGCTTATTATAAGTTAGAGGATTATATACAAGATAAAAATGCTTGGCTCATTGCTGGTCCAGCTCCACTACCACTAGTCCCTACGAATTGATTATTATTTTTAATCTTAAATGTTGACATTATTCTAGTGTTGTATAATGTAGAAGCAGTTTTTTTCAATGTTTGTAAATGTGAGTACCATGGAGTAATTTATGGTTTAAAGTTGTTTGACGTAAATTACCATGGCGGTTGAGAGTTTGTCATGCTCACTCAAATGTCTCGCTGATGGTGGCGCGTGTGTTGGATCATTCGGTTCCCTTCATAATGGTTGAGCTGAGTGGTGCTGATATACGCGTCATGTCCGTGAACGGGCGCTGTCAGTTGGGACTGGTCATCTCTTAGCTGCCAGTGGTTTATTTTAATTGGTTTAGAACATACTTTACGTACTCTTTTATTATTTTAGTTACATTGTTCTCGCATCATAGCAGCGACAAAAATATGTAACCTATATATTTGTAAAACACAACATGATTAAAAAGAGTGTCCATGGAGTTTCTTGCACATTCTTCTCCATTGAGACCTACTTTTTGGAATGTGCAATTAGCGTCATTTTTTTCCTGACAGACCGACTTTATGACTTTTCAAAAGTGCCTGTAAAGGTTTATTTGAAATAAACGCTTTGAATTGAATTGAATTGAATTGAATTCTTAACTCCGTTTTCTTTCATATCATGAATCTTTGACTAAAAATGTAGCTAAAATTGAAATTCTGCATCGCGGTATCAGAGTTCTCCGCGCGATTAGAACACAAATACAACGGCCTGAAATCAACTATCGGTCAGACAGACATTGCCTGAAACAGAACGTCCGTTGGGTCGGAGGATCATCACATTCCAATGAGGGTTTGCGGGAGTTAACTCCCTGTTCCTCATAACTGTAAAGCCTGTAAAGGTCTGTGTGAACGGTGGTATGGCTAGAAAAAGGGAGAATACGGCTACTGGTGACGGAAGAAGAAGTCATGTTGTGGCGACCGAGTAACATTGAAAATAAGGTCTTGAATCAGCGCACTTACACAAAGCTCCCAAATGACAGGAAAATCTTGACAATAGTACTAGTTCATTACCAATTCTATTCACGCCTGGCTTTGTCTCACGACCTGTCTGTAGCTCCCAGACCAACGCATCAATCTTTTGTTCACATTCAATTATCTCTCAAATTACTACGCACATTCAAGCTGTGCATTGCGTATTAAGTTCGGCACATCTGAGGATTTGTTTAGTTATGTTTATACACACATGTAAAGAAAAAAATACATTATAAATATGAGTAGGTACAAAAAGTAGCTTATTTTTTTTTCCAGCAGACCTGCGATATTAAAGAATTCATATTAATATTGTCTATAAAGGGGAGTGTGGGGGATGTGTGTATATTTTTTACTTACTCAGGTTTGAATGGCTAAACGGGTTTGGGATGGAATTGGGCACAGGGTAGTCCACGTCTTGAAATACCACATAGGATAGACTTTTTATTTAGGGAGTATGTTGCCTTGGCGGTCGAAACCGGTGGCTGATGAAAAAGCAAAAAAATATTTTTCTCGGTAAAGAAGGACCAGAATTTAATAGAGTTATTTCGATTAAGCTTTGCTCTTTTTCTAAGTCCATTTTCTCTTTAGAATGAAAGTGATGTGAGTATAGAGGTTATACCCAATTCGAATTCTTATCACAAATGACGGGAGACGGGAATCTGGTTAGTCCCCACATGACCGCCTTGACCAATAATATCTCTAAATTGTAAAAGAGACGGT
This sequence comes from Mythimna loreyi, assembly GCA_029852875.1. Taxonomy (NCBI): domain Eukaryota; kingdom Metazoa; phylum Arthropoda; class Insecta; order Lepidoptera; family Noctuidae; genus Mythimna; species Mythimna loreyi. The sequence continues at coordinate 22,678,689 of CM056792.1, forward strand.
GAGCCCTACGTTTCAAGTTTTTCATTAAATATTATATCCTTTATGTGTTGTTTGTTCAAACTACAGAAATAAATATTATTTAGGTATCATTGACCTCTTTGTACATTAATGATTTGGTCATTGACAGTTTTGGCTTTTCCAAATACGTATGTTACTAATTGCTGTGTTCCACGTTTCAAGTTAATTGGGGCACTATCCGCACTAGTGTTGACACAGTTAGTCCACATTCCTCCTCAGTTAACAGCCAACAATTAAACGCAATCGATCCTACTGTTTTACGTCTAAATGTTTGTTTGAAGGACGCGGTGATGTGTTCCCGCCCTTACCGTAAACTGTGAACCGTCTACGGCTTTTAGCACCAGTTTTATGTCAGTAAGATTTCGAGTCAAGGTAATGGCGTGGCAAGGGGTGCGAAGAATCTCCGGACGGGATCCGGCTACCTAAAGAGAAAAAACCGACTAGACCTGGCAACATATAACGCACGTACTCTGAGGACTGACGAGAAGATTGCCGAACTTGAGGAGGAATTGAGCAGGTTACGTTGGAGTATTGTAGGATTATCTGAAGTCCGAAGACAGGGGGAGGACACGATAATTCTCGAATCCGGTAACCTGCTCTATTTCCGGGAGGGTGATCTATTATCCCAGGGTGGTGTCGGGTTTTTCGTCCACAGGTCCCTTGTGAGCAATGTGGTGAGAATCGAGAGTGTGTCGACCAGGGTGGCATTCCTTATACTCAGAATATCTGCAAGATATTCGCTGAAGGTCATACAGGTTTATGCCCCGACCTCGACACACCCCGACGACGAAGTAGAGGCCATGTATGAGGATGTATCCAGAGCCATGCATGGTTATAAGACTCACTTCACTGTGGTCATGGGGGACTTCAACGCGAAACTGGGCAAACGAGACGGTGACGAGCTGCGAGTGGGGCAATTTGGATTTGGACGTCGGAACCACCGGGGACACCTACTGGCTAGTTTTATGGAGAAGGAGGGCCTTTATATGATGAACTCCTTCTTCAGAAAACGTGAGCATAGGAAGTGGACCTGGCAAAGTCCTGACGGTGCGACTAAAAATGAGATCGACTTCATCCTGTCGACCAAGAAGCAAGTATTCAATGATGTCTCGGTGATTAATGCGGTGAAAACTGGAAGTGATCACCGCATGGTACGAGGCACATTGAATATCAATATCAAGCTTGAAAGGTCTCGACTGGTGAAGTCTACGCTCCGTCCAGCACAGATCCAGATCCAAAACCCCGAGAGCTTTCAGCTCGAACTCCACAATCGTTTCGAGTGTCTAGGAAGTTCCGTGGACGAATACAACGACGGGTTCGTGGAAACTGTCCATACGGTCGGGTCTAAATTTTTCAAGACCCACCGTACAAATAAAAACAAAAGGCTCTCTGATCCGACCCTCGAGCTCATGAGGGAGAGGCGTGAGATGGTTCTGCAGTCTTCAGACGCTACGTGCAGATACCGGCAGCTCAATAGGCAGATCTCGAAGTCTCTGAAACGTGACCTTCGCCGCTTTAATACCGCAAGGATTAGAGAGGCGATTGAGCGGAATAAGGGCTCTAAAGTTTTTGCACGAGATCTTGCTATTGGGCAAAGCCAGCTCACGAAACTGAAGACCGACGATGGCAGAGTCGTATCCGCCAAACCGGAGCTTCTAAAAGAGATCGAGGCCTTTTATGGACAGTTATACACGTCAATCACTAAACCCGCCGCAAATCTAGCAAATGACCCAAGAGCTAGATTGACTCGGCACTATACCGAAGATATCCCGGACGTCAGCCTGTACGAGATTAGGATGGCTCTGAAGCAGCTTAAAAACAACAAGGCGTCGGGTGAGGACGGAATTACGGCTGAACTTCTGAAGGCGGGTGGAAAACCGGTCCTTAAGGCCCTTCAGAGGTTATTCGATTCCGTCATACTCGAGGGAGAAACGCCACGGGCATGGAGTAGAGGTGTGGTGGTGCTCTTCTTTAAGAAGGGTGACAATGCCCTGCTTAAGAACTACAGGCCCATCTCACTTCTGAGCCATGTCTACAAGCTGTTTTCCAGAGTCATCACGAACCGTCTCGCGCGCAGGTTCGACGACTTCCAGCCTCCCGAACAAGCTGGATTCCGAAAAGGCTTTAGCACCGTGGACCACATACATACGCTGCGGCAGGTTATACAGAAGACTGAGGAGTATAATCAGCCTCTCTGCTTAGCGTTTGTGGACTACGAGAAAGCCTTCGATTCGATCGAGACCTGGGCTGTACTGCAGTCTCTCCAGCGGTGCCAGATCGATTATCGGTACATCGAGGTGTTGAAGTGTTTGTACAGCAACGCCACCATGTCAGTCCGACTTCAGGACCAGACCTCGAAACCTATCCTCTTGCAGCGAGGTGTGAGGCAGGGAGACGTCATTTCTCCGAAACTGTTCACGGCTGCAATGGAGGATGTCTTCAAGGTTCTGGACTGGAGTGGTCTAGGCATTAATGTCAATGGCGAGTACATCACTCACCTTCGGTTTGCCGACGACATCGTGGTCATGGCTGAGACTACGGAGAAGCTCAGTACAATGCTCGGTGACCTCAGTAGAGCCTCCGAAAGAGTGGGTCTTAAAATGAACATGGACAAAACCAAAGTCATGGTTAACATCCATGTAGCGCCCACTCCTATCAAGATCGGAGACTCTACACTCGAAGTAGTAGACGACTACGTCTACCTTGGACAGACAATCCAGTTAGGTAGGTCTAACTTTGAGAAAGAGGTCAATCGTCGAATCCGACTCGGCTGGGCAGCGTTCGGGAAGCTACGCGGTGTCTTCTCGTCTAATATCCCACAATGCCTCAAGACGAAAGTCTATAATCAGTGCGTGTTGCCAGTGATGACGTATGGCTCTGAAACGTGGTCGCTTACAATGGGCCTTATAAAAAGACTCAAGGTCACTCAAAGGGCAATGGAAAGGGCTATGCTCGGAGTATCCTTGCGTGATAGAATCAGAAATGAGGATATCCGCAAGAGAACCAAGGTTGCCGACATAGCGAAAAGAATCGCCAAACTTAAGTGGCAATGGGCAGGGCATATTGCACGCAGAACGGATGGCCGCTGGGGCCGAAAGGTTCTGGAGTGGCGACCGCGTACCGGAAGACGTAGCGTTGGAAGGCCTCCCACAAGGTGGACCGATGACCTGGTCAGGGTTGCTGGAAGCCGATGGATGCAAGACGCACAGGACCGGTCTTTGTGGCGGCGCTTGGGGGAGGCCTATGTCCAGCAGTGGACGTCTTTCGGCTGAAATGATGATGATGATGAAGATTTCGATGTAGGATTACTGACAATTTTATTATTACAAGAAAAGCAAATTTGCATTAATTGATAAATCGTAATTGTGTGAAGATTACATAGATATCATTGCTGATTATCTAGACACAGATCTACCAGCTGGAGATGTTCCATCTGACACCGAGGTAGTAGGAGAACTACTGGACAGGCGCGGTTCAACGGACGACGAGCTAAGGGTAGCTCGCCATTCGGTAAGGATCAAGCCCGGGTCGACGGTGCGATTTCTCGTGCGCCTCAAAGAGATGGTTTTTAAATGTAGAGGGCAGTTAGAGCCGACGCCAGCCAGGGTTGTGGATTATTGTAAGGAGTTGCAACTGAAGGAACATTGTGAGTTTTAGCCAGCCACATCTATGGCGTCACAGAAGAAATAAACTTCAAAATCCTGCATCGTGCAGTTAGAGTAATCCGAGCGATTTAAAAATATACTACAGCCTTAAATCATCTATCGGGCAGTTGCCGAGATCAGCCGTCTGGTCGGAGGAGAGGAGAAAAACTGACCCCGACTTGATTTGAACAAAAAAGTCTGACACTCCCGTGTCACCCAGATCTGAATAATTCACTAAACATCAAGTAAAAAAGACAGCGGTCTTAAAAAGTGGTTTACTTTTTAGAAATAGCTGGACCTTGAGAAGCTAAGGTAAAAAGTGAAGCTAAACATGGTATCGCGTGAAGCACCCACGGTAACGATCAGTATCGTTCACTATGGACAGCAATGCACTCATTACAAGTTGACGTAATCTCTGCCGTAATGACTGGCGCCCGATTGGATACGGACATCGTTAGCTTATCGGCTACACAAGCCGTTATCTCTGTTTGTTGTCATCGACTCGACTTGCTGACCTGTCAGTATGCCGCATTCTTTTCTTTTTCGTACGAAAATATTATGTTTCCGGCAATGTGGTTGTAAAAGGAATAGACTCCACATTTTATATACTTACTCTTTTTTTCCTGTCTACATTGAATCAAAGTTTTCTTGCTGTGGTTTAAATAACGAGATGCTTAACCTTCAAGCGGGCGCGCGGCGTCGAATCGACCGCACTCGTTATATTTACGATCGTATTTTCAAAATTGCTTGTCGGAAGTACGTATCATTTCTAGTAGCTTGTCATTAGTTCACTACGGACCAAAATAACTCCATTTCTTCTTTGTCCACTCCTCCTGAGAGACGCAGAATGTGTATGTTCAGGTCGCGGCGCAGACGTCGAAAAGACTACACGCGCCTGCCTCATATTTTTACATGGCAGAGAAGGCTGATTCTGAAGAAAATTTAACCAAAATAGCTGAAAGTCTCTATGAAGTTTATTATTTGGTCTCTTGTAATATAATATGTGTAAAAAAAAACTGATTGGACATATAAGTAAGACTCACTATAAAACTCTTGTTATACCGAGCAACATTGATACCTAATCCAAAAAAGTGGTGTAACTTTAAAATTATGTTTTCAATTTTAAACAAATTATTTTTCATTTGAAAAATAGATTATGTCTGATGTATGTGATTATTTATTATTAATAAAACAATTTTCTAAATTCATGAAATACACCGGCGGTCCTTTAGGTTACGCGCGACCGCTGCCGTTACAAATAGTCGCGCGCCCGCTTGAAGGTTAAATTAGATTCGACGCAACCAGATTTTTTTTCCATTTTTTAGTTTCATACTGAAAAGTTCTAGCAATTCTTTCATTGACAACATTTACAGGTACTTGTTCATATTCAAGGTCTTATCAACCGTAACTTCACACAATCCAATCATTTTTTCTTTGAACTCTCCTTGGAAATTAACTCAAAATTCTGAACTGAAAGCAATGAGTAACAAATTGAACATCTTGTACCTAATCAGGACTGTATCCTAATTTCCCAACTATCATTTGTATGTAAATCATATTTGAGGAGGGTCTGCCGCTATTCATATTTCACTCCAGCCCCTTGGGGATCCTTCATTATTGGGTACAGGCATAAATAGAACCAAATTATCCAAGCCCCGAGGCAAACCGAAATGAACGGCGTATTTGTGATAACATAATGAACTGCATAAATTGATCCTATTTTTGTTAGGCTATTTCTTCCACTCGTAGGATCTCTCTCTCACTCTCTGTCTCTCTTTACCTTCGACTTCTACTTCTCACTACCTATGTGACGTTTGTCAGTCGTTGTTCAAGGTGATTAGTGAACATGTGACGTTTGTCAGTCGTTGTTCAAGGTGATTGGTGAACATAGGTAGTGTGCGACAGAGATAACGCTCTACGAAACCGAAATTAGCCGATTGTCTATTTCCAAAGGTCGATGTGCAATATTTATTGCCGGGTACTGTACGTACCTTTTTCTCCGTCTGAACTGAACTTCGTGAGCGTAGTAGATATTGACAGGCGGACTCCACGTGTCACCCACGTTCAAGGTCCTGCAGGTGCTCACATACGGAGTCAAGTTCAATGTCTTGTCGCCATACACAGCCGCTCGCTTGTGACACATAATATAAATACTTTTATGTAGCGGACTACCAAGATTGGACATCACCGTCACCGGCGTCAGAATTGTGGCGAGGCCTACCTCGGGCCACCTCCCACGTAATGAATTGTGAGGCTTATTTAGACAGTTTTATTGTCATTTCGGAGATTTGAGAAATTCCGCGGACTGAGTGGAGACATGCGACACGAACGTGTTTCTTAAAATAACTTGTGTCTGTGGAATCCATAGGCTGCAACATTTGTTTCGCTTATATTATATGTACATAACTTATGAGTATTAGCATGAAATTGATGTTATTTGTTAAAATTTCTTGCGGCGTTAGGGAATAATTATATTCTGGCTGCTAACCAGAATTTTTTTTTCATATTCATGTCAAAGCTTGTCATGAATACAAACCCCCACAACGCCCGGCTATCGTCATGTCACAGTATTTCAACAACCAGGCTCACTTCAGCACAAGAAGAGGCTCTACTTTTAATGGAAAAATCCATTCAATTCCGGACTATAAAAAACTCTGTTATTTGAAGCAAAAAAACACAATGTTTCCTGTTTACGACAATGCAAATTTTATCGTTGTGTTGCAGTGTTCGTGCCTAGAGCCCCGCGTGAAGGCCCGCAGCATGTCGAAGAAGCCGGCCGCGCAGCCCACGCTGCACAAGGTGATCATGGTGGGCTCGGGCGGCGTGGGCAAGTCGGCGCTCACGCTGCAGTTCATGTACGACGAGTTCGTCGAGGATTACGAGCCTACCAAGGCTGACAGCTATAGGAAGAAGGTGAGAATATAGTACTGGTACAGCAGGGGAAACGTCTCATCCCTTACAGGAAACGCAGACATTACAATACACGGCATATAAGTTGAACCAAGATGGCGATAGTACTTCAATGCGCAGTAACAGATTTCCGGGTTCCAATCGAAGCGGTGGGCTGTGCGTAACCATAGCAACGACGGCCATTTCAGGTCCAACTTATTTGCCGCACACAGTATGCTTGCACTAATTCAGGTTCAGGTTTTCTCACGTATTTTGCTTTCAACGTTGTCAGTGATATCCAAAACAAACTTATAAAAGTAGGTACATAAACTAATGGAGAAGCAAAATTAGTACCTACTTTGCCATTAGTAGGACGACAATAACGTTAAGAGGCGCTGAAGATAAGTACCAATAATCTTCATGCTTTACTAGCGTCTGCTGGCGTCTTTGCCTGTGTGAGTATAAAAAAATATCCTATAAAAAATACTCCTGATATTCTCCTCGGCGTTCGTACAAGGCGTTTTGGGAACACATTTATTATACCTACAGCTAAGAAGTGAAATTTTCTGCCGGAGTCTGTGTTCCCTGATAGCTACAACCTAAGGGTCATCATGCTCATGAAGTCAATCTATACTTAATATAATAAAGAGGTAAAGTTTGTTTTTTTGTTTGTAGGAGGTAATCTTTGGAACTACTGGTCCGATTAGAAAAAATTTAGCAACAATAGAAAGCTGCTTTACTCCTGAGTGACATAGGCTATATTTTATGTACGCGGGCGAAGCCGCTGACAAAAGCTAGTAGTGAATATAAGCTTATCCATATTTCCATAGTTTGTGTAGTTCCAATGGAACAAGGCTAGCACTTGGCTAGTGAAAGGTTGGGGAGTGATGCCAAGGTGCGTCGTTATTGACCGTGCACAAGGACAGGGGAATTCATTCGTGCCGTCCACACATGGTGAATGTACGTACATAATAAAATACTACGTCAGAATGTCTGACATACATCCTAAAATATCTAGTTTTAAATGTGAAACATCTAAACTTTCACATTTAAAAATTCTGGGTGTATAGATTTGTCAGATTTGCATGATCCATGGCCGCGGAGACAGTGACCTAGAATAGGATCTTGTTTGGTAGTATACAATGCTTTTCGAGAGCCTGTGGACACGTCAGACAAAACACGTCCACTACTGGACTACTGGTGTCCTCGAAGTGTTACCACAAGGACCGATCCTGTGCGTCCTGCAACCATCAGATTCCCTCGCCTCTGACCAGCTCACCGGTCCACTTTCTGAAAGGCCCTCGAGCTTCGCTTTCACAGCAGAATCTATTGATAAATCTCAATATCTGATCACACGTAGCACAGTTTCCGTGCTATCTGAGAATTTCTACTATAAGATCTTCTCTCACGATTACAGAGAAAACGAAAGACAAGGCGTTACTCCTCGATCTACCAATTGTACAGATGTGATTGCCGTGGGATCGGCTCCACTAACTCATTGTGGAGTTTCTAATGTGTGAACGAAACACTTGAGTAATCAGATGTTTACTATTTTAATGCTGTTGTCAGTTTGTTAAGGGAACCATGACGGCAAGAACGAATTAGGTACTTAAATAAACGCCACACGGTTAACTTTCGCTTGAAGTTCTTAAAACTTGACATATGGAGTATGAGAGGTATACCTAGTCATGTCCATTACCATATTTAAATGTGTAAAAAAGTCACTAGGCACGATATAGTCTAGATGTATTCATTTTATGCGTTCTCTGACATCAATCTTTCGGCTTAAGAGAAGACGTGACCATCCATACTGCTTTATAACCAACATGAATCCATTAAGATTCGTGCTCACGACCCGACCAGCCAACTTAGTGCTATTAGTACACAGATCTCACAAAGCGATGCAAGTAAACGAGACGATCATTCACATTTATTTCAAGGTTTCATGAATTGCAGAGGGAATAGTAATGTTCTGCGAGTCATTTTATCTGAATGAGATAAAACTGCTGTTAATGCTAATGTTGCTTTGTTTTACTTGACATGCCATTTATAAAATTACACGTCAGTCAATGTACCAGGATAAGATGTTTGTATTGGTTCTTGCATTCCGAATAAACCTCGTCACAAATTAGGCACATCTTAATTGTACAATCTTAAAAAAAAAAATTGTTTTCTCAAAGAGATGTTAGCAAAACTGTTGCGTGGGGAAACAGCAGGGTGGAAGCTTGAGCAATGGATCACCCGGAAGGGAATCCTGGAATCCTGCGCCGCAAGGCAAAGAAGGACGTAGGGGTAGACTTTTGTCAGTAAAAGTCTTACATCACTTTCTTCTCGACCCTAGAGTGGGAGACGTCTGTCTGGTCTAGGTTTCTCCCACCTACAAAAGCTCCAAACTATCTAACTCCATCAATGACGCGATGACGCCCTTAAAAACCTGAAAGGCTTAATCTACTTATGAAGAGAAGTGGGCTGAGTGGAATAAGCCCGACACAGATTATGGCTGCCGTGACCCACATACAGCTGGACAATGGTCCGCATAGATTGAATGCGGAAACCCTACTCAGACATAACATAACAAAAGCCCCAAATATCGTAGAACCTAATGAGGATAACCAGATGGCCATAGATCTGTATAAATGTTAGTAGGCAGTAATACATCAACATGTTTGTACTGGCAGGTGGTACTGGACGGCGAGGAGGTGCAGATCGACATCCTGGACACGGCGGGCCAGGAGGACTACGCCGCCATCCGCGACAACTACTTCCGCTCCGGCGAGGGCTTCCTCTGCGTCTTCTCTATCACGGAGCCTGAGAGCTTCGATGCTACACAGGAGTTCAGGTGAACTGCTCTTTATGAACTTTTCAATCAATGCCTAAAACTTTGCTTAAGCGTGTTTTTAATATCGTGCGGATTTCATAACACATGCGGAGCTATCCCGCATGCGTTACGAAACCTAATCTATTGTTTGAGATCATGTTTTGTGTCCTCTATGAGTATACAAAGTCAAAACATTTATTGCACGCATTTCAATAATATAATTAGCATGCAACACCCTCATGGCTTCGTACCATGATAGCGTGCACAGCTTAACATTTTATTCGAAACCTACCTATTCTAACGTTCTGCCAGTTTTAGATTTGTTATCCACGCACCAGGTGGTCGACATTAAAATATCTCATGAATTATCTCACTCCCATAGTCGTTACAGACATTTGATACACATCATTAAAAAAAATATTCCAGTGGCATATATTCCAAACAAGATTATGTCTATATTTTTTTAAATTCTCTTGTTTAAGATATTTTTAAAATATAATGAAATATTTTCCAGAGAACAAATCCTCCGCGTAAAAAGCGACGAGAACATTCCGTTCCTGCTGGTGGGCAACAAGTCGGACCTGGCGGACAAGCGGCGCGTGCCGCTCGACACGTGCCGCGAGCGCGCGCAGAACTGGCAGGTGCCCTACGTCGAGACCTCCGCCAAGACGCGCGACAACGTCGACAAGGTAAGCACTACCAGAACTGGCAGGTGCCCTACGTCGAGACCTACGCCAAGACGCGCGACAACGTCGACAAGGTAAGCACTACCAGAACTGGCAGGTGCCCTACGTCGAGACCTCCGCCAAGACGCGCGACAACGTCGACAAGGTAAGCACTACCAGAACTGGCAGGTGCCCTACGTCGAGACCTACGCCAAGACGCGCGACAACGTCGACAAGGTAAGCACTACCAGAACTGGCAGGTGCCCTACGTCGAGACCTACGCCAAGACGCGCGACAACGTCGACAAGGTAAGCACTACCAGAACTGGCAGGTGCCCTACGTCGAGACCTCCGCCAAGACGCGCGACAACGTCGACAAGGTAAGCACTACCAGAACTGGCAGGTGCCCTACGTCGAGACCTCCGCCAAGACGCGCGACAACGTCGACAAAGTAAGCACTACCAGAACTGGCAGGTGCCCTACGTCGAGACCTACGCCAAGACGCGCGACAACGTCGACAAGGTAAGCACTACCAGAACTGGCAGGTGCCCTACGTCGAGACCTCCGCCAAGACGCGCGACAACGTCGACAAGGTAAGCACTACCAGAACTGGCAGGTGCCCTACGTCGAGACCTACGCCAAGACGCGCGACAACGTCGACAAGGTAAGCACTACCAGAACTGGCAGGTGCCCTACGTCGAGACCTACGCCAAGACGCGCGACAACGTCGACAAGGTAAGCACTACCAGAACTGGCAGGTGCCCTACGTCGAGACCTCCGCCAAGACGCGCGACAACGTCGACAAGGTAAGCACTACCAGAACTGGCAGGTGCCCTACGTCGAGACCTCCGCCAAGACGCGCGACAACGTCGACAAGGTAAGCACTACCAGAACTGGCAGGTGCCCTACGTCGAGACCTCTGCCAAGACGCGCGATAACGTCGACAAGGTAAGCATGCCCAGGGGCTGTACACGCCAAGAAAAGACCAAGCAACTTGGACCTAGGGGATAATACCTAGAGGGGGGGGGGTCCATGTGGTTAAAAGTAAGACGAAGACAGTGCATCCTCCTTGTGGAAAGCATGTAAAACCAGAGTCGATACCAGAGGAAATGATAACAAAGTAAGGAGAGGACTTGTCCAGTTTGTGGACGATGGTAGGACTCTTGAAGACTACTAAGCAAAGGTTCTGATAGTGGACAACAAGAGTGGCCTTGTTCAAGACAGGGTACAGAGAGCTTGTGTGGACAAGGTAGGTAGTTATGAGAGGATATGTAAGGTGAGGAGAGGGGCAAATATCACGGAGGAATATTAAATACAGACCCATAGGTGCAATGTTAGTGCATTTTTTAAACCCAAGACGAGAAATCCCCAAAATTCTGGACTAAGGATGTCTTTTGTGACAGTGACATGGAATTCAAATATAAGTTTCCGTCACCATACAGTAATAAGATTGATAAGTAGACGGTCGAAGATATAGTAAATAGCTAGTCTATTTGAGCCTCTCCCCACCACGACGCCACCTAGTATATAAGTGTTTCTTCTCTTACTCTTTCCCACCCGAGCCAAGCCTGAGCTTTGCACGCTTCTGACTCTTGACTAACTGACGACGGACCGGTGCGGCTCCGGCTGGCTTGGTAGAGTTGCGCCTGCGCATCGCCTCGCCTGACGCTTGACTATTACTTCACCCACACCACTCACAGACATACACTACACGATTACACATAGCGGCACGTATCTTGAGCGCTGACTTCCATTTGCGCAGAAGGAAAAGAAGTAGTATGAAGTGAGACGCGCGGGCGGGGAGCAATCCTTGTACTGTGATTGGCTCACCGATGTGTACGATGCGCAAAGCGATTCTCACTCTTTCGCCGAGCGCTCAAGATTCGTTCCGGTATTTGTCTCATGTTTTGATGACAGTGTTTTCAGGATATTAAGCAAATAATTCGTTAATAGTCTGTTCGATCATTATAGGACCATTTTGTTTCAAAAGCGTTACGATTAAGGCCAGGCAGTGGGCGGTGCAACTCAAATTCCTTCTCATATTAAAAACCAATATCTTTTAAAACTCTCTCAACGGCAAATAGCCCAAAGTTACGTTTATAAATTTAAATTCATGGACTGGTTTTACATTTGCGACTTAATCACATATTATTTACCAAACTTAATAAACTATCACTTACTGTTTTTGATTTTTTTGCTGCGGCTCTTACGCTCGTTGTTCGAATACAAAATACGAATGTATTTTTTTTTGTGTTATGTGATGACGCGATGGGACATACTCCTATTAAGTCGTACCACTAAGTTGCCAATGTAAAACCAGTCTTATTGGCATATCAGTACTTCGAGTGGTTTAAAGATGTGTTAGTAAGTGCAAACTGCTAATACACGTTTAAACCGAGCATAGGTCGATGTGGGTGGTGGGACAGGGCAGGGCTTGTGTGTGTGCGGTGTGTGATGGTGGCTCGTCCGCAGGTGTTCTTTGACCTGATGCGGGAGATCCGGTCGCGCAAGTCGGACGACAGCCGCGCGACCAACGGCGACGTCAAGGGCAAGAAGCGGAGGAAAATCAAGTGCGCCATCCTCTAGGCACTGGACATGACGACACGCGATCTCACATGATATGATGATGATGGATAGAGCCACGCATATGGGGCTTCTTTGTATTGATGCTAAGGGTGTAAATAATGTCAGTAGAACGTTTAGTAAATGTCCCGTCGCCACCAGTGTCCGGGATCGTGCGGAGAGCGGCGGCCGGCGCCCGCTTGGCTTGTCAGTGATGTCTCAACTGTGCTGTGCGTGCCACGGGTACACGGTTGTGTATGTGATACTTGTCCTCTCAGCAATACAAATATAGCGCAATGCAATAAACTGTTTGACACCATCAAACAGTTATATCTATTTATTCTCATAGTTACATAATATAACAATTATCACATACATTCAACTCCACTACTCAAAAAACACATCTTGTAAATTTGTCTATTGTATTGTGAACTCTGTGCCGTTGATGTTAAGGTCGACAATCGCGTGTCAGGTGTCACTAGCACGCTCACATGTACTAGGTGTAAGCAGGCTATTGTAAATTTTAATATACTTCGCCCACTTTGGTGCTTGCATTTATTGAATACTGTTTGTAATGACGCCGTCGAAATTCATTTGCTAAGTATTTATAAACTTGTATTATTTTTCAATTATTTAAAAATTATTGTGACTAACTTTATCTTCTAAGAAATATGTTTTAAACATAAAAATGCTCACAAAACGTTGATCATTACAGCGGTAATGCATCCAACGGGCTTTAAAAATCTTAGGCTCAATCTACATTCTACACAAACTAACGAAATTATCTTTCCAGGAAGTATTTTGACTCAACTCATTACAAGCAGGATTCCATAAGTTTTTTATGAATTAATTAATGATTGTATGAAGGCTTAGTGCTTCGCGTTTCGTGCGTGTCTCCCCGAGGTGACTTCACAGCAAAGTGTACACTGACAATAACTATACCGCTACGTAGTGTTCATATTATACATCTCACTGCTAAACTTCAATATATAGAAGTAAATAAATTAGTCCCAGAGACAGTTCTATGATGTATAGAACTCATGGGATATTGAGTAATATAAAACAGATGGAGAATTATTTTTCACAATAGAACAATTATTTTTCTATTTTATATTTTGAGGCCATTTAGCCAACACTTCTTAGGGCTGCCACTTCACTTTGTAGAAACTGGGGTAAGTGAGATAAAATATAGCTGGAAATATCCAGGAACCTACTTAAACATGCTCCAGTAGCCAGGGTGGGTACAAGTGTGAGGACATCAAGCGACTTCTCTCGCTCTAAGGAAAAAACAGTGTCACTTTTACTGACTAAATCCTACTTAAGTATGTCCTTCCATTGCCCTTTTCTTCCAGGACCCTAAGTAACTACCATTACAAACGTTTCCACCCTGCATTAACTACAAGACAAATTCTTTTCTTTCTCCTACATTTAATCGTATACATTTATTTATACAAAAATAAAATGTAAGCGATGACAGGAAGAGCCAAAGTACGTAAGTGTAATATGAACAATACAGTGCTACTCACATTCTCACGCGCATGGTCGGTAGCGTAAGTTTCGTATTTATTTTGTATGTAATAAGTGCTATATGTATGTGTAATGTGTTGAGCGGGGTACTGTTTATACGTGTTTACAGAAATAGTATTCATTCCGACTACGCGATATAAGAGCTAGTCAATGTTGATGTCTCAAAAATTATAAGTCGTTTGGTCAAAATCTCATCGTAAAAGAATCTCAGGAAATGTTTTTAAGATTCACGATTTTTTGGCAAGTTGCAACTAAACTTTATATATATATTAGGTTTTATTTAAAAAAAGGTGTATATTCAAATACTATTTCAGTGAACAGTAGTGTGTGATGTCTGCACCGGAATGTATAGGTTCGCTTGACGGAGTAGCCGATAGTTGTCATGTCTTGTATGTAATACGGTTTACTTTTCACTGCCGCCGCGCAAACAAACAATTTCATTGAATATTTCTTGCGGTACGGTAGCTTTTCCAGTGCATCAATTTGAATAGACGCTTTTTTTCTTTCATATGTATTCTCTTTCAATATTGCGCAGTGGCAGTTAAAATAAACTAAAAATATATAAATGTAATGCTAAGTTTTGTATGCAATAAAGTCTGATATTTTTAAATTCACGATTTACTTTTTGTATTTGGTCGTTGATCCGTCATTTTGGGCGGTTTGCCTTACTTTCAATCTACTCGTTAACTGAGAGCCTCATTTCTGCATCAGTTACAACTCACGCTAGATCTTTTATAGTAATTACTGAAGAAACAGGATCGTCCTGTTCTAACATAAACATAGCTGAGTTGACAAACTCTGCATAAACTCGAGCGGTAACTTTACATTGCGTTAAATGAAGGCTTGTTTTTACGTCGTAGTGTGTAAGCTACACAGACGATCGGTCGACGCAAGTTGACGTCGCATCGTGCATGCCATTACCATATATTTGTCCACACAGTGCTATGCACGCGTAGCAGTAACACGTTAGCATAATGTGTGTCACGAGGTGAGCGCCGCACCGCGGTGTGCGCCTCAAGATGGTCCCAACTGCCAAGATGAAGTCATTTTATAAGTCCATTCGCAAAAATAGCAATCCTTCAAATAGGATATCTATTTATTGTATAGTGTTGCTCCTGTATAATACGTCACATGTCGATAGAAATTGTCGAGTATAGGCTTAAACTTTTATATTTATCGTGTTTCACAGTTGCTGTCGACAGATGGCGGTTTCCATACTTATATTCCTAAATGTACTTGTAATTTTCTATAGGCTAGTAATTTTAGTTCACTATTGTATGTACCTACGTATATGTATGTATATCGAAGTCACAGGAACAAAATGATTGATATAAAGCAGGAAATATACAGATTTGCAAAACGATGTGTATTATTTTACCGTAACTCAGTGAAATGCAGTGAATAGTTAACGAAAGTAATACATTATCTGCCTCTGAAGAACGTAGTGTAACACTCTAGGCTACTTCTATATGTCACTAAATTATTACTCCGGACTAAAAGAATCTGTCTTGTTAGGTAAGTATTCAAAATAACAAACAATCCAGCACTGAGACTAACATTAAAGAAATAATTATATTTATTACACTTAATTCAGTAGAGCACACGCGTGGATGTAAAGACCACGCCGACTCTGGCACATAATTATTGGAAAAGACACTTAGTTTGACTCAAATAAGAATTACAATACCTATACAGGTGAAGATCATCTTCAAATTTTATTTCGAAATCAACCTAATGTTTTGAAGTTGACATTATTGTGGATAAGTTATTTTTAACTTGGTATCTCTATGATACCTATAACTCTTATTTTGTAAATATGCAACCTGCAGGCGTTCCTGACGCTGATCCGGCAGATGTCGCGCATGAAGAAGGGCTTGGCGGCTGAAGAAGAAGAGGAAGAAGTCAAGAAGAGAGGGTTCTGCTGCGTCATGTGCTAGCTACGCAATACTCGACTGATCAGATGCCACAGTTTAACTACATACGGTAGTCGCTTACACTCCGTGGTCATGCTACAGTTAGACCACTGTCAAAGTAGTTACACTGTGACTTTAGTATGGACGTAGAGTTGGATTACGTTAAGTCTGCGCGTAGCTGGGGGCGTGCTTAATGTTGCCAGTGTAATTAATTTACTTTCCCTCATATAATAAAAAAATACAAAGTAAACAAAGCACAAGAAATACGTTTTGAAATCAATAATGGGAAATACGATTCATTTCATTACATATTATTACATTTTAGTTGGTTCTTCAGGTTTTCTAAATTTATAGATGACGATTAGTTAACGATGTAGCGATAGCGATATAACAACAAATTTTATCAAAAAATTAAAACAAATTTTAGCCGCACGCAGCCTTTTTTCTGTAGTAGGTAGGTATACCAGCTTCTGCCAGCGGTTTCGCCTGCGTGAAAGTCTGTTAACCACCATAGGGGTGGAGTTTCGTAAAATCTGTCCATAGCGGACGTCTACACCCTGTAAGAAACCTACCTCCCGAATGTTAAGTTTGTAGGTGTTATAGTTTCTGAGATATAGTGATTAATCAGTGAGTGGTATTTCGCTTTTATATATTAGTAGCTTTTGCCCGCGGCTTCGCTTCCGGAATCAGAAAAATGTGATAAATGAAGAACCCCTTGACCGATTTTGAAAAACTTCACATAAACCATCTACTAAATAGTCCGAACAAAGCCTAAACATTTGGTTTGGATAGGTGGGCACGTTCTTGAGTTATAAAGTTGCATTGATCTTTATATAATAAACTAAATTCTGCCCGCGACTTCGTCCGCGGAAAATTTCTTGTTTTAACATATTTAACTCTGTTCCTATACAATTTCTCGAGATAAAAAACCAAACTTTACTTCTTTATTATACACTTAGCGGCACGGAATGTGGCCCAAACATAAACAGACCGATAACAGGCGATTTTGTAATCGCGTATGGGAATTTCAAGTGGCAGTTTGTCAGGACATTAATGCTATTGTTAATTTAAGACGGTAAGCACAAAACGATTCATTTGTTTATTTTCTGTGATGCTTAACGCTAGTTTGTTACTGAAACGCAAAGAACACGGGTAAGTTAAACTTCGATATTCAAATGATCGTGCTT
The DNA here is from genome assembly GCA_029852875.1 of Mythimna loreyi. Lineage (NCBI taxonomy): Eukaryota > Metazoa > Arthropoda > Insecta > Lepidoptera > Noctuidae > Mythimna > Mythimna loreyi. The sequence continues at coordinate 22,695,911 of CM056792.1, forward strand.
TTAATCTTTATTGATTTAATTTTTTAATTAATCTACAGTAATTAATGCTTCCAGAATTGGAACATAATGCCCCTAACTTCAGCTCAAGTTGGTCAAGCTGTGTTGCTTCGGAGTCAGGGGCGAACGCAGCGAGAGATTGCTGAAAATTTAAATGTACCGCATACAGAAGTAAGGTATGCCTTAAAAAGGTACGATCAGACCGGCCTACACACAAGGAGATCAGGAAGTGACACTTTTAGGTGTACATCAGCACGAGACGACCGATTTATCGCGCTCGCAATTTTGAGAAATTGGTTCCTTACTGCGGTTAAAATACGGCAGCGACTACAAACGGCAAGAGGGGTCAACGTAAGTGAGCGGGCAATAAGAAGAAGAATGGAGGAACAGATTCTGCGTGCTCGAAGACCAGCTCGAGTTCTAGAACTGCTCCAGCACCATCGTGTAGCTCGACTTCGATTTGCTCGCGAACACGCCAATTGGACTCACGAGCGGTGGAGCAAAGTTCTGTGGACAGATGAATGTAGAGTGGCCTTAAGAGCTCCAGGTGGCCTGGAACGTGTGTGGAGAAGGCGTGGGGAGAGGTTTCTGCCGATTACGACCACACAAACCGTTAGTTTCCATGGTGGACCAGTTATGGTTTGGGGAGGGATCTGTTCAGACGCACGCACAGAGTTAGTAGTCGTACCAGGTCGTCTAACAGCAGCACAATACATTCAAGAGATCCTCCAAGAACCCATTTTACCATTCGTGGCATTCCTCGGTAGCGAAGATTTCATTTTAATGCAAGACAATGCCCGACCTCATGCAGCTCGTTGTATTGATGATTACCAGTCTGAGGTGAGAATCACGAAATTGGAGTGGCCACTAAGAATCCCAGACCTGAATCCCATAGAACATGTCTGGGACATGCTTAAAAGACGAATCCGATCCACTCCCAACCCTCCAGAGACTATCGGTCAGTTGAAAACCGCTCTGGTGGCGGCCTGGGACGAATTACCCCAAGTGGACATTAAAAACACAATCCACAGCATGCCTGACCGCATGCAGACTGTCATCAGGGCCAGAGGTGGAAATACCCGCTATTAATTTTAAGTACCACAGCTTTAATTTGTAAATTTAATTTAAAAACATTTTTTTTAAAACTTCGAGCTTTTTCGCCTTTTCTGGTTTTATAAAATTTTATTTTATTTTTATTAAATTTACCTCATTTTTTGTTAATTAATCGTTAGCATATAAGATCTGAATAAACATTAAAATTTTACAACAACAAAAAAACCCTGTTTCGCTTTTCATTTTGATAATAAACAACATAACGCACTTGGGCCACTTTCCGTGCCGCTGAGTCTATTATTCATAATCATAAAATACAGCCTATGACACTCAGAAATGAAGCAGCTTTCTATCAGTGAAAAAATTTTTGCAATCGAACCAGTACTCCTAGAGATTACCTCCTACAAACAATAAAAAATAAAAAAAAACAAACTACTTCTTTATTATATTAGTGTAGATGTAGATATTGATATAGATCCAAATCTATTTAATTACTACTTTATTGAAAGTAAACAAATAGATTGAATTATAGGTTGTTTAATTATTATAAAAAAGTCATGGACCTTAGAAAATATGTACTTTATTTAATATATAATAGCTTGTCATAATAGCCACTTGATTAAGATTAAAATACATAGTAGCAGTCCATTTTCAACCAACTCTGTTTTTCTGCCAGGCACCAATCTCCCTGAATATTCGTACCCGAGTGGGTACGAATATTCAGGGAGATTTGTTGTTCTGGTCACCCGAAAAAAATATTTGACAAATGGTCCACTTTTGGAAAATCGTATCGTAAGCCGGATATTTTCTCATTCCTCTTAACAAGCACGTTTGAATTTCAAGATAATATCTTTACCAACACTTTTAATCACTTTCGGTATAATGATTACGATTATTTACTTTGGAAACGATTAAAAACACGGAACACAAAACATTCTCTTGACACCTGACATAAATGTCAAGATGACGGCAAAAATTAGTTTCCTTTTTTCGCCGCGCGCAGACTTAAAAAAATTCTACTCTAGCCGTATAATACAAGGTGTCATTGACATGTTAACGCAAATGAATACCATTGCTCGAGCACATGATTCTGAACACCCTGGTGGTGAAATTTTTCGTCGGTTTTTTTTTAATTTTTGAAAAAAAAGGTTTTGTTTTTTTTATTTTTTGCCTGTATAAAATCGTTATTCTAACCAACCCCAATGATATTTTTATAAAAAAATAATAATAAAAACGTCATCGAGGCAAATAAAGTCGTTATTCTACGGTGAACATTAAACCCGGTGACATTATTAATTTAGAATATAATTCACTCATTTTTTTCGCAAAAAATGTTAAAATGACGTTTTTATACAGTTTAATTTAAAAACGGAATAAAAATCATAAGAAAAAACCGACAAAAGTTCCACCACTGGGGGGTCTAGAATCATGTACTGGATTTATGGTATTCGTTTGCGTTAACATGTCAATGACACCCTGTATAAGGAGTGAGGCCATAAAAAGTTGCTATAAATAAATAATTACCAGGACACTGCTGAAAATAGGTTCCACTCCGGCTTTAATATCAAGCTTTAAAGTAAAATGACTACCTAAGTGGAAAGGTCAACCGCAGCTACCTCATAGGAAGCACTAAATTGGCGAGGTATTGGTCAAAATTACTAGTGTTCAGGTTCTACTAAACAAGCGTTGGCTACGTTCATATGCCTAGGGGTCAATTTATACTAGCGCAGAGTCGAAGCGTCTATCCTAAACTGAACATAACAAATTCAACCTTAACTCCATAGCGTAACGCGCACACTACTTCTTGAGCGTGAACAACGCTGATTGGTGCGCGCGCATTTTGCGTATCCATGCGCCCACTAGCGAACCTACGCGTCATCAGTCGGAAATTGGCCTATGTCGTTGTTGATCACGATGGATTCGGGCGCGTAATCTGGTGAATTCGTGCGGCTTCGCTTTAGTTGTAAAGAATTTGACGCTTCGACTCTGCGCTTGTATAAATTGAACCAAAAAATCAGCACTGCCAGGTTTTTTAAATTATACAAGTCTTTGTAATGTCAGTTATCATGAAATGTGCCATAAACTATTTTCTAATGATAGCTGTCGAGTAGTGCTATGTAATTTATTGAACTGGTCGCATGTATTTAGGGCTGATTTTTGCAACGACAGAAATCTGTTATCCTTTGAATATAACTGATGCGAAGCAAGTACTTTTGAAAGTTTTACATTCCAATATGTAAAAAATACAAAGTACAAAATTATTCCTCAGATAAATATATCTGGCGTTATAAAAACCAGTCTATTATGATAAAATTCAATGTAAGATAATCTCTACTACTACTAATCATTGAGATATAATTGCCATACAAAACTGTACTGCATTTCACATTCCCAACAAGGACTGATTTATAAAAGACAAACTATAGTGGCGCCATCTATTATATTATTTATATCATCAGTGTCGCTATCATCCTCAGATGAAAGTAGGTATTTTTATAAGTGTGATATTATAATAGTACAGATGTTACATTTCATGAACGCGCGTCAATCATTCCAAATGTTACCTGTTTTACAACAAGTAACAGAAGGCGCGCTCGTGAATAGCATTCTCTATAAATGCTCGCTCAATCTCATGCGCCCTGCTTGTGCCAATCGAAACTTTGTTATTGAGTTTGTAATCGCTAAAGTGGCCTAAATGGCAAGGTTTGGGTGTTAACCTCTTAGGCACAAGTGTACCGAATCCGGGAGACATCGGTGCAAGCTAATTTAAACCATATCTTTACGTAATAAGGTTTAAGTTATATAGTATTTGGTACACTGGTGCCTGAGAGGTTAAAAAAACATAGTAAAATAAAACCAAATTAGGAAATTTCAAGCAACTTGACTTAGGCTACTTTTGCTTAATAATGTTATAGGCTATCTTGCCAAACCAGCTACTATCTAGTTACTCGATTAATACGAATATTTCTGTAAATAATTATTAAAATAAAACTATTGTATTATATTTGTGCATTTTTATTTATATTATAAAAAAAATCTGTTACAAAACGTACCCTTAATTCAGTCTATGAATACACAGTAAAGTTGTTCTTATATTCATATTTACATAGCGCCACTTTGAGTGCGGAAGGCTCTTATTATTAAAATATATACAAAATTATATTCACACATTACGTTACATAGCTTCTTTAGCAGATTATTATTTAAGAACACGCTTTTGCGTTTCCCTCTATTTCTCAATTAAGAATTTAAATCACGTCAAACTTTAGCGTAACTCCAATTTCCTAATTTTGACCCTGATCCTAACACCAAAAGTAGTTTTGACAGAGTGCTTTTGATTTAAAATAAATATAGAATATGACAAGTTACCAATATATACAAAATATACGAGTATAATGATTTACCGAGCATAATATATATGTAATAGTTACTACTTAGTCTGATTCGGCGCACACCGAGATGCGCAAATGTTAAAATGCCGATTTTATTGTATATAGTTTAAGAAGGTATACATTTCTGTCAGCAAAATTAAAAGAAAAGAAGACACGATGCAGGGCGAGTATTCATTTGAAATGTTGGGACACAGGCTATCCTAGACCAGCCTCCAGGGAAAGAATCAAGTTTAGGAAGGGTCTACAGACTTCTTGAAAGCCCAGGAAGAGGAATTAAATAATAATAAGTTAGCATATTAGGTAGTAAATAATTGTGTGTTTTAAGAAATGTAGTTGATGTTCATTGGTTAAATTAAAAAGACTAATATAATAATGAAAGCAATAAATTGGTTGCGTAAGGCCGTCGCAAACACAATTTGGCGAAATCTGTTTTTCATCAGAAATTCAATGAGATCATCAGACTTCGGTGCCCCTGTTAACGCAGCCAGAATCCAATAAGGGTTCAAATTATTTAAGGAGGTTACCATCGACACGAAGAGAAGAAACTTCCTCACATCTCCCACAACTTGCGGCGTCGCAGTAGATACGAAACAACTGCCTCTTGAAGCATCGACGCATCTCGGTGTGGGCTGAGCCTGAGTGTCTTTTTGACGTAAAGACTAGGAACCGACTAGGTGTATCTTATGTAAGGTTATTTTTCATATTTAAAAGGAAGTCCCGGTAGCTGTACTAGACGTCTTTTTGCGGACAGCAGACGAACAGGTGGAGATAAGTGCAGGAGTCCAATGTCCAGCAGTGTGCAGTCAGGCCAGCTGGCACTGGTGGCCGCAGCCGGCCGGACACAGCTGGTGCGTGTCCATCCAGCGGCGCATGTGCTGCAGGTGCCCCCCGTGCGAGCAGCCCTGGCACCACGCGTACAGCCCCCGCACCACCTGGTACATCAACATTTTAGTTTTAAACGAATTTGAACCTTAAGCGGTATAACTTACACTGTAAAATGAACTGAACTGCACATGCAGCATTTAAAAATTTATTTCGTGGCCGTTAGTGTGAGATGAGTAACGTACCTGATGGCACACAGCGCACAGGTCGGGCAGGTGGCGCAGGTGCGGGTGGCACGAGTCGCAGGCCGCATGCGGGCGCGTGCGCCGCCCGCAGCGCCCGCAGCATACGGCCACGCTGGTCGACTGCTGCGACATCACCCACACACTGTTCAGCCAGGCGCAGCGAACGACCTTCATGAGAAAGCGGATGTTTTAAAAGATACAAGAAGCTTACAAATATGCTAGAATATTTTATATTATTTTTAGCAGAGAATATTCTCTTAGGCGTTAATGCGGAATTGCCGATTCAAATTCAGGTATTTTAAGTCAAGAGTAAATATATTACTTCTAGGTAAAGTATACTCCATCATCACCCCGTCATCGCTTACCATCAGGTGAGTTAGAGAGGTCAAACGCGAGCCTACCAATAAAACAAATGAAAAATCGACTCGAGCGGCCGATAATCACCTCAGTAGCGACATTCCACAGCTTGTGCCTCTGCAGCAGCTCGATGTAGCCCAGCAGCCAGTGCTCCTGCAAGCTCTCGTCGATGTACGGGAACAGGTCGCTCCTGCGGAACCAAGTGATCAAGTGTCATCATGTCTAGCAGACTGAAAACTAAAGCTATTTCAATTGCATTGTTTGTGTTGCCTCTTTACAAAGTCAAACAACCAGAGAGTCTGAGACACAAGTTTCTACGTAAAAACACGACTAAGTTTCAAAGTCAAGAATATAAGAAGGATTGCGTGAAACTAATAATAATAAAAAACCGCTATTTCTGATTTAGGCATATGAAGTTTTTTTACGCACTGTGTCTACTCTAAGAGCGTAATTTCAGATGCAGCTTGACAAAATTACAAGGGTTATTATTTTTTATTAAAATAAAAACTGCACACACAAACGTATATATGCGCATAAGTATATAACAGTTTGTAAAGTAATTATGAATAAAGTAAAATAAGAAATGTTAGTAAAATTTAATGAAAAAATTATTATTGGGTAAAATAATCAAAATATAAAAATAAAATATTGATCCCAAAATGTCGGAGGAAACACTCAACGCCTTGTGACGACGGGCAGCAGCGGCGCCACCTCCAGCTGCGGACTCGTGTAGTACCTGTGCTCCTGCAGCACCAGCATGACGACGGCGGCAGTCTGCACGTCGCCACCTCCAGCTGCGGACTCGTGTAGTACCTGTGCTCCTGCAGCACCAGCATGACGACGGCGGCAGTCTGCACGTCGCCACCTCCAGCTGCGGACTCGTGTAGTACCTGTGCTCCTGCAGCACCAGCATGACGACGGCGGCAGTCTGCACGTCGCCCAGCTCGGCGTGCAGCTTGAGCGCGGCCGCCAGCAGCGGCGCCACCTCCAGCTGCGGGCTCTTGGCGTCTCCCACTCTGATCGCCAGCCCGGAGTCGCCACTCTCGCCTTCCTCCATCTGATATGAAAATTTTGCTCCGTTTTTCTGAGTTTATTTAAAATACTTAAAAGGCGTTAATACCGTCGTGAAAGCCATGGAAGACCTGGGAGTAACATTCGATCGAAAGGTGAGACTTTGTTTTGTGTAATTACTGTGATACCTATTCGCGTCGCTAGAAGTAAAGTCAGAGGTCCAACCACGAGCTGTTAACCATTTTACTGTTTGTTTGTTAACTGTCATTTATTTGACGGGAACAACCTAAACCGAACTGTTAAAGGGATGGAACAATAGAGGGTGTTTACTTACCATAATGTGTACATTATTGACATCATGGTAAGATACCTGCACTGATAGCCTCCGTACCAGTACTAGCGCATTTGATCTGTATGTGTTGTGCTGGCTACTAAGAGCCGTACAGAATAATACAAAGAATAGTAACTGACGTGCATGTGGTTGTGGTGGTATCCGGAGTGGTCGAGGTTGGGCGGCGCCGTGCAGGCCGAGCCGCTGGAGCCCGAGCCCGGCGACGAGCTGCCGCCCGGCGACGCGCCGCCGCCGCCGCCGCGCTGCGACGCTGCGGAACACATTTCCATTCAGACAAGTCTATTATATATAAATATGTACCAGTGGCGAAGGGTGGATATTTTCTGAAGGGAAGCCGGAGCGTAAAATCAACTCACCTAATGCAGCACACTCACACACAAAATAGATTTAACATTGCGATGCACAACAAAAACCTGTTAATTACAGCAGGCTACATGAATGAATGTCATTTCAAAATTATTGCCGGCTATCCAACACACAAAATAAATGTAGAGTTCACCTGGTTCACCACACATCAATATTAAAAACAAATAAGAAACGACAAGAAAACAATATCAAAATACCGAAATATTCGCGCCACCCAAACAATTAGCCGCCATGTCAATTTTATCGTTTAAAAAATCCTGCCAAATAAAATGTATTATTCGCCAGTTAAGAATTATAAACAGCTTTATTCATTCTTATTTTGAATCATTAAAGTCAAATAGGAATTAATTTTTCTGTCTCGCTTGCACCTGTGCATAGACATCGCTGAGTAGGAATGGTCTTGAACCTGGACACCTGTGCATTATTCGTATTATTATTTATTTTACTCCTAATAACCCGGTGAGCAGCGAGTTATTTTAGTACAATTTTCTGCGAGTTAAAAAGAGACAGAGCGATTTGGAGAATAGGTGTCAGTTCATGGGAAAGTAAGAGATAGTTGCATGGGATTTGGATGTTTGAAAAGGGAACTCGGTATTTTTCCGGCTTACGATTTTGATATTTTTATTTCAAAGTTGTAGGCATTTAAAAAATTGGAGTAAATTAAAGTACAATGAGCAATAGAACAAACTAACAAGGTTGTTGACCTGTAGAATACATTTTCATTAGGGAAGCCGATGGGAATCGTGTTATATGGACTGTTCGCCACTGATATGTACAGAGTTCCGATCAACTAGTTAAAGTAGACTCGTTTTTTTTTTTTGTTTAAATATTAAATGTAGAGTTTTCATAAACAACTTAATAATACTAATATTATAAAAGATAAGTTTATGAGTCGCTGGAGGACCTTAAGAATGCCACTGAAGCTGCTATAAATGTGGCAACCTACTGGGCCCAAAAACTTTGAGGGAAGCGGAATCCATCGATTCGAGAAGAAGAAGAAGTTTATGAGTGTGCATGTTTGTTACTTGTTCACACCCAAATAGCTGAACGGATTTCTATGAAACTTGGTACTCGGGTAGGTCATGTATGTCCTGGAATGGCGTATAGGACGCGAAAAGCACATTTATACGTGCAAAGCCGAGGGCAGTAGGTAGTTCTTCTTAAGGTTGATGTTCCGATAGCCTTTTCATACATTTTTCTGTCGTGGTAAACTCCGTACATACACTTTTTGGTCAAAACTAATCAATTTATCACTTTTCTACAATGAAACGTTGCCGCACGAAACTTTTTCATTTTAGGCATTTTGTTGCTGTGTGAATTTTTGTGCAATATTTTGTACTAAACAACAATGAGTCAACTATCCAATTTTTAGTTTCTTGTAAAAATCACACTAGTGCTTGTTTACGGAGACGCGACGCGTTGCGCGTTGTGTTGGGCGTTTGTCGTACATTGCTATGTTTGAGTGACGATGACACGGCCCGCTGCTGTAATGTACGACGACCGCCCAACGTCCAGCGTCGATCATCGCGCCGCGTCTCCGTAAACAAGCACTTAGTTTACCTCCAACCGTTGGTGCACAAAAAAAAAGAAACATTGAATGATGTGCCAGCGTGGACAGTCCTCAGCAGAAAAGCCTCCTTCGGTAGCATTCAGTTCACCGTCTCCTTTTGTCCACATAATAGCTGATGTTGCTGACACCCAGTCTATAGCACTAGTACTGACCGTTCTGCTCCTTGTCATCCTGTCGCACGTGGTGCGGCGAGGTGTGGTGCGCGTGCGGGTGGTGCGCGGGCGCGGGCGGCGGGGGCGCCGTGCGCAGCGGGAAGGCCTCTTCCGGCAGCGTCCAGTCCGCCGCCTCCGTGTCCACGTAGTGAGCTGACGCGGCCGACACCCAGCCCGCCGTCTCTGCACAAGGTTATGATCATTTGAGAAAATATATAAATCATGAATAGAAGATAAATGTGGGGAGGCCGTTTCTTCGCACTGGAATAACAAAGTCTAGAACAAACCAAGAATGATAAAGTATGTGCTAAATATAAATGATAAACAGAAACATATTCATATTTTGTTTAAATTTCTTATTTACATATTCATATTTTCCACTAAGGATGAAAAAGATGCATATGTAAGTAACCATGTCATAGTTACGTCCTGTATAGCATCATCCATCTCTTTCTTGTTCTAGGACATTTAGGTAGTTGTGACTATATTTAAATGAATGTGTTATACATACTAAACATTTTTATATTTATTTTATTTTTATAAAAATGTCCAGCATCTAACTATAGCTAAGTATGTAGTGATCAAACTGTCTACTACGACATTAAGCAGAAAAAAAATCGTCGTGAAAACCACACGTCTATGTAATTAAAAATCCAGCTAATTAACACTGATATAAATATGTACTTGTATGTGTAGGAAAATTGTAACAAATTAGGACTGATTAAGTAGGAAGAATACGAAGTCTTCCCTACAAATTATAATTTAGGTGTCTTTAAGGCTAGAGTAAACAAGTTTTAAATTAGTGCGATTCACCAGCAACGATTGCATTACTACTTCTCATCAGGCGTGATTGCAGTCAGGCACTAGTTTATATCATATACAAAAATAAAATAAAAATATATACTTACAAAAACCTTCTGCCACTGCCAAATGGCACCGGATATTAACAAGCTACCTAACGTTTAGTTTCAACAATAAAAATGCTGGCACCGACTCCAAAAATAAGTAATAAATTTTGAATATTTGCAAAATATTAATGTCAAATAAGTTTACCTATTAATTAAGTTTCTTTACTGCAATTCAAATGTTTGAATTGCAGTAAAGAAAATTTTCAACTTTTTAGTGTAGGAACTTTTATCGTTTGACTTTTTTTTATTTCTAGCCCTTTAGTGTTTTATATTATAATGTGTTATGGCAACGAAGTCAATATCGTTCCTACATTTCTTTTGAAATAGTTACCAATGTCATATAAGTAGGAATACATATTATAGGTACATTGTTACAGTGTAATCATTTTGATCTCGTGGAGAGATAATATGATGCATGAAATACTTATGATTCTTATAGTTAAAATAAGAAAATAATCTTTTTACAAAATCAAATTAGTTCTCGCAAAATGACAAAAAACTAGACATTTTCAGAAGTTCCCATGCCAACCTTCCACCTTCCAGCTTCATCATCACATCAGTTCAATAGTACCTTACAGCCAAAGTGCATCTTATGACAATTCTAACAAGCCCAAACACGGCTAGAATATATAAATTAGTTACGCAGTTCCAGTGCCTACCTTCCAGCTCCATCATCATCATCAGATCAGTTCGATGATAACATTTTCAACATAATTATTTAAGATCATTAGCTTATAGTGTATTTTCATAGTTGCTTAACTACCTTGATTGTGATATCTATGCGAGTGTCAAGTTTCGTTAGCCATTTCTGATCTTCACTAGTTCCACTTCATCAAATGTTACTTTTTGACTGTAAATGCTTGAGTTCTCGATGAAAATATCAAAATTACTATATAGTTGCCTATAATATTTGAAGAGTTCCCTCGATTTCTCATGGATCCCATCATCAAAACTCAATTTTGAAAGAAATGGGACCAATCTGAAAGCTTTCCTTATCCTTTCAAGTATAAAAAAAAATTTGCAAATCCATCCATAAACAACGGAGTTCTGAGGTAACAAACATAAAACATTAAAAAAAAATACAATCGAATTGAGAACCTCCTCCTTTTTTTGATGTCGGTCAAAAAGAATTAAAGGTGGAAAAAAATAGCTTGTTTTAATAGCTTTTTACCAAAATTAAAACTTTGATACATAACATAAAGCGTCTAAATTGTACAGTTATAACCCACCTTCAGCTCTGACGTGCTTGGGCTGCTTGGCCGGCGGTATGTAGATGCTCAACGTGGGCTTGCCCAGCACTCCACTGTTGTGGAACTGCGTCTCCGCCCAGTCTTCCACCTCTTCCAGCGGTTCTTCTTCTACTGCGTTGCTGGTAATCAAAGATTTATGTTTGAATTTTTGTTTCCATCTCAGAAAGGAGGACATAATTTATTTATTTATTTATTTAGTACATGGAGAACTTACAGCTAGTAAAAGCAGACTAAAATAGGAAATCGTAATCATTAGAAAGCCAATTACAAGTTCTCACGTATAGATGCTGTTTACATTAAAAAAAAAGTGGTGTGAGCACCAAAACAAAAAAAAAAAATAGCTAGATACAGCAAAAATCCTTAGTTTGCATATAATCAGTAAATTAAACCTAATTTGACTTGAAAAATTTAAGGCTTAAGCACCTTCTGGCTGAGTTCATACTAATTGTGAATGGATCAAAATCATTTTCCTTGCATATGTTATTGAAACTACTGCTTGCACGCACGATGTAACTGTTCCGTCTATAATGTGATGGCGTATGAGGCACACGTAGGGGTGGATTAAAACGAAATGTTTTGTTTGGCACATTAAAATAAAATTTGGATAGAAGATCAGGGCTGTCTATATTGTTATTGAGGATTTTGAGCAAAAACAGACAATCAGCAATTCTACGACGATCTACGAGTAACAGATGATATTTCTTACAGAGTTCAAGGTAATCAGTGGACCGGTAAGGAGTCTTTTGATGAAAGCAAAGATATTTAATAAAACGTCTTTGGATGTTCTCAATGCGGTCTATGTATTTATGATAACGTGGATTCCATATCTGAGACGCATAAAGATATTATAAAGAATGTTGCTTTTTGTTTTGCTTGGACTTTAATTTAATTAGATATAATAGTTCGGCGACTATTATTAATAAACGCTCCGAAAATGGTTGCTGATGACGATGTTGCCAAGATGGACGATACCACCGAGGTCGACCTGGGAAGAGGAGGTGAGATGGCCTGGACGTCCACCGCAAGGGCTGGTTCGACGTAGCTCGAGGCAAAAATACTTGGATGAAGTTGGGGGAAGCCTTTGCCTTTTGGTTTCCCACTGCTACACACTGTACAGGCTAAAAAAAATCGTTGTTGGGCTGCGTGTCGTGTGCTCGTGATCTACAGGGTTTGAGACTTAAATAATATCATCATCAGCCTAGCGTAAGTCCCGGTTGCTACCTTGGCTTTCACCTCGGTGCCCGGGGTCCGCTTTCCTGCCTAGTCTTCTCCACTTCGCTCGGTCTTTTGCGTCCTCTGCCTTAAGTCCATTAGCACGCATATCGTCCCTTACGACGTCGATCCAACGCCTCTTAGGCCTACCTCGTTTTCCGGGTCCCGGCGGAGGCGGCATGGCGAGGCATCTGTTACCCACGTAGTCTGCCGGTTTTCGTAAAACGTGGCCATACCAGCGTAAGCGACCCTCCTGCAGTTTATCCGCTATGTCACGGACCTGAAGGCTGCCCCGGATGCGGGAGTTCTTAATGCGGTCTTTCCGCGAAACTCCAGACATCCAGCGCATCATATTCATTTCCGTGACACGCAGGCTTTGCTTATGTCGCTCAAGTACAGGCCACGCTTCACTGCCATACAAAAGGACAGGCCTAATGATGGTCTTATAGACCTGTCCTTTGAGCCTAACCGGCATTTTGGGGTCACAGATAACTCCCGCCACCTCACGTCATTTCGCCCAGGCCGCCGAGATACGTGAGTCGACGTCGCAATCGACGTCCCCGGACTCGTGGAGCACCGATCCCAAGTACCTGACCTGTTCCGTGCGCTCAACTGTGTCTTCGCCAATGCGAACAGGAGCAGCGTTAGTTGTGTTACAGGCCAAATACTCGGTCTTCGCCGCATTAATCTTCAGACCGCCGTTTTCCAGCGATTCCTTCCACGCTGCCACACGTCGAACCAAGCGCCCACTGTCCGAGTCCGCCAGCGCGATGTCGTCTGCATACATGAGCAGCCACGGCGGCTGCTCATGTAAGTCCCTGATGGTGGAGGACAGCACGTCCAGCACCACGCTGAACAGAAACGGACTAAGGACAGAGCCCTGGTGAACTCCGACGGTGATGGGGAAGGGTTTCGTATCGCCAACAGCGGTCCGAACCACAGAACCGGAGTCTCGGTACATATCTAGGATGATGTCAACATAGGTCTCGGGCACTCCTTTGGATCTCAGCGCCCACCAGATCACATCACGGGGGACACAGTCGAAGGCCTTCTGCATGTCTAGGAACAAGAGGTGCAGAGGCGTATTCTTCGATCTGTATCCTTCCATGGTAACCCTTAGGGCAAAAATGGGGTCCATGGCGCCATGGCCTGGTCGAAACCCATATTGACATCCCGAGACGGTGCACTCCTGCCGGATCCGAGAGTCAATCACCCGCTCGAAGAGCTTCATGGTGTGGGACATAACCTTAATCCCACGGTAGTCGCCACACTCCTGCACCGATCCCTTGCCTTTGAAGACTGGAGTGATAATACTCAGTCTCCATTGACTCGGGATCTTTCCGGTGAGGAGCATGCGGTTAAATAGGTGGGTTAAGATGCCCACACCACGAGGTCCCATCGCCTTCCAGGCTTCAATAGGGACTCCGTCGGCACCGACAGCTTTCCGGTTCTTCATGCGGCGACTTAAATAATATAATATAATAATAATAATATGTCCACAACTATCACACAACGTCGTCTAGTCCCAAGCTAAGCAGAGTTTGTGTTATGGGTACTAGACAACTGATAAACATACTTATATATTGTACGAGCCAATAATGCTCACACAGCAAATTACGTTTTATATAATAAACAATGTACCTACTTTTAATTAGTCGTAACTACACTTCCGTCACGCGGTAATGTGTCTGTAATCAATAAGTGCGGCTCTATTACATAACTTTATTGTATTTACAAAATAAACGTTTTAACGTGTTACTAAGTGGTTTGGTGTTACTCCTTACAACCTACAACAACTACTGGAGGATCGTCAACGGCGAAATACTCCAACATCTTTTTGGTCCTTCGAGCCGGATTGGATCATTTGGTCCTGATTGGTCCTGTTGATCCTTCGAGCAACAAACAAAGGTGAGTCGAATCATTATTTGAATCATCAAGCTTACAAACCAGCGGAGATTACGTCTACTGCTACAAACCCGCGGTGATTACGTCTATCGCTACAAAACTACAAGAATAATCAGCGGGGATAACGTCCACTGCGATTTGAACTATACAACACCTATTACCGACTACTAACTAGTAAACATGTCGAAAGAAGGCTACTTCGAATTTGAAGAACTCATAATCAAGCAGCAAAGCAGTTATGAGAACATCAAGGCTCTGCAAACGAATTATAAAAAGGATTCTGCGAAGAGAAAGTCCGTAGATTACCTTAACAAACGCATCGAAGCTTTACAATCCCTCTGGGATGAATTTCGGACAAATCATGAGGTCTTGAAGAAGTATGAGTCAGCCAAGAACGACCACGACTACTTCGAGAAAAAGATTTTTGAAATAACGAGAAGCATGTTCAACGAAACAATGCAGTCAATGACTCAGCTACGAGACAACTTATTAAACGAACCTGGATTTTCGGGTGTCTCAAAACCGAAAACCCCACAACCACAAGAAACACCGCAATTTGATACAACTGGAGTACATCAACAATTTGGAGATGAAACGAACCAACACTTAACAATGCTGTTACGTAATCAAATATGTAACTTCAACGCCTTGAAGCGAGCTGTCTCCAAAACTAATCTGGATGATATGAAAGAAAAGTGGCAACTTCAAGATCAACTGAACATACTAAGTTCCAAGTGGGAGTCCATCGACAAAATACACTGGGAACTAAGCTACTTACTGCAAGGAAACGACAAGGATTACGAAGCAAAATATGACCATTGGGAGCAAGTCTACGACAACCTAAAGGCAGATTTGAATAGAAAAATCTTTGAAACATCTCATTACGAAAAAACAACACCGCGTATGGAATTACCAGAGTTCAATGGAGCTTTCAGTAATTGGATCTCTTTCAGGGATTTATTCATTGAGATGATTCATAACAATCCAACGCTAAATAAAACGCAGAAAATGAAGTTCCTAAAATCTAAATTGAAAGGTGAAGCGGAGAAATTAATCAAACACCTACCTGTGAGTGCTGAGAACTATGACTCATGCCTGAATATAATTCAGCATCGCTACGACAATAAGCGACTGCTATTCGTCTCATACGTGGACACACTTCTCAATCAACCGTCTATCGACAAACCGAACTCAAGCAACTTGAAAAAGCTTTACGATACAACCAAAGAGTGTTTAAACGGCCTGGAGAACATCGACATCAACGTCCCTGTTTGGGGTCCACTGATCGTGCACTTATTGTCTTCCAAACTAGATGACGTCACTTACGGTGACTACATAAAAAACATGAAACATTCAAGAGAGCTTCCAGACTTAGATGAGTTTATGGAGTTTCTGGAATTACAGTTTATGACGCTGGAAACATCTCGAAACAAGAAGAGTGGTGTGAAACAAAATAATTCAACAAATAACCAACATAAAAATTATAATAACAACAAGTCAACGAACTTTAAAGACTCAGAAAAGTGGACAAAAACCTACCATGCATCGCTACGGAAATGCCCACTTTGCAAAAATGATCATGCGCTAAGGCAATGTACAACATTCCTGAACATGGATGTCGCAACGCGAAACCAAACAACAAGTAAATTAAACCTATGCAAAAATTGTTTATTCAGTCACGGCGACAACAAATGCAATTCAACGAAAAGATGCCGCACGTGTAACTTTAAGCACCACTCTCTCCTTCATGATGACAATCTGAAAGGGCAACAAGCGAAACCAGCCACCTCAACAGTGGCTGAGCGAACATCAAATCACATCAACGGTGAACAAGAGATCCTCTTAACGACTCTTCAACTCAAGGTCAAGAACAGGGAAGGTGATTATGTCATCCTTCGTGCGTTACTGGATCAAGGCTCACAAGTAACCTTGATCACAGAAAATGCTGCTCAACGACTAAATTTACCCCGAAACAAAATGCACGCTGCTATCACTGGCGTGGGCACTATAATAGGTTCGAGCAAAGGGATGATAAAATTAGAATGTAAGTCAATTCACTCTGACTATACATTCAAAACAGAAGCATTAGTGATGAATAAACTTATCAACAATCTGCCGAATTCTACAATCAACACAACAAACTGGACACATCTGCACAACATCAAGTTGGCCGATCCAGACTTCAACATCTCAGGGCCCATCGACTTACTCCTAGGAGCAGATATTTATTCTGAAGTGATCTTAGAAGGAGTACTAAAACACAACAATAACTCGACAGTAGCGCAACAGACCAAGTTAGGCTGGATACTGTGCGGTGCTACAAAACAATTCAACTGTCTAGTTACTCTAACGGAGCTAGATAAGATTGCAACTTTCTGGGAGACAGAAGATATTCCTTCAGAACCTGAAACAACAACCAAAGATGAATTCTGTGAAAAATATTACACGGAAACCACAGAGCGATTAAACAACGGGCGATATGTGGTGAAGATGCCGATGAACTCCAACTATGAACAAAACCTTGGAAAATCGAAGCCTCAAGCCATAGCACAATTTCTTCACTTAGAAAAGAAAATGGCGAAACAAGAGCACTTTGCTAAACTATATAAACAATTCATCCGAGACTACATAGAACTAGGTCATATGAAACCAGTAACAGAATCCCAGAGTCGAGTTCAAGCCTACCTTCCACACCACGGCGTGGTAAGGGCTTGCTCTACTACGACTAAACTACGAGCTGTTTTTAATGCATCCATGAAGACAGACTCCGGCTACAGCCTAAACGATCTGATGGAAAAAGGGCCCAACCTCCAAAAGGACATTTTATCCCTGATCATAAAATGGAGGAGCTATAAATATGTTCTAACGGCGGACATCGAAAAAATGTACCGTCAAATCCTTATCCATCAAGATCAACAACATCTACAAAGAATAATCTGGAGAGAGACCTCAAGAGAACCTCTTAGAGAGATGCAGCTATGTACTCTCACCTACGGTACCAAAGTCGCACCATTCATTGCGATGCGCACTCTCCTACAACTAGCTGAAGATGATGGCAACGCTTTCCCTTTAGCCCAACAGGCGCTGCGAAACGAGTTTTATATGGATGACGCCATCACTGGACACCATACCATAGAAACAACAAAGTTATTGCAAAAGGAGCTTAGCGAACTACTAAGGAAAGGTGGTTTTGTTTTACGGAAATGGTCCGCGAACGAACCATCGATTCTGAAAGAACTACAGACAGAGGAAAAAAGTCACAACAATGACTTTAATTTCAAGCAGCAAGAGTTTAGCAAAACACTCGGACTCACATGGAATGACGCAAGCGACACATTCCATTTTATTAGTGAAGCACCTACCAACAAAAAAAAATGCGCCATACACTAACGAAGGCTATTGTCAGAGATAAGCAAGATCTACGATCCGCTTGGGTGGTTGGCTCCTATGACCATCCAAGCAAAACTACTATTCCAAAAATTATGGAGTGACAACTGTCAAAACATTGGTTGGGATGAAAATGTACCCGATACCATTGAAAAAAAATGGCTTAAAATTATTTCCGATCTACAAAACATAAACAACATCAGTTTGCCAAGGTGGATAAAAAACGAAAACAAGACGATCGAATTGCAAGCCTTCTGTGATGCGAGCGAGAAAGCCTACGCTTGCGTTATCTACAGTCGAACTACGTCATCTGCAGGCCAATACGTAACTACTCTACTCGCAGCAAAGACTAAGGTGGCTCCAGTCAAGAAGAAAACTACGATACCGAGGTTGGAATTATGCGCCGCAGTCTTGCTAGCGAAACTCCTAGAAAAGATAATCAAGATTCTTACAGATTACAATCTAAGGATCCGCTGCTGGACCGACTCTAAAGTAGTCTTAGCATGGCTTCAAGGAAACCAAACAAAATATGAAAAATACATTACAAACCGAACGACACAAATAACAAACATTGTACCTGCAATAAACTGGGGTTACGTAAAAACGAACGAAAACCCTGCCGACTGTGCGACTAGAGGACTACTACCGTCTAAGTTGGTGGACTTTTCCTTATGGTGGGAGGGTCCTCAATGGCTCCAAGAACAAGAAAAACAGGACAGTAACCTAAAAGAAATTTACACTACATCTGAGGGTTTTCTAACAAACTGTTTCACGACAAATAGCACGGAACCCATGCTAATTAAAAATGAATTAATTGATTCATTACTCGAGCGGCATAGCAACATAGATCATATTACAAGAATACTCGCTTGGATCATACGTTTCACCGATGCATTACGCAACAAAAAGAGGTCAAATGAGTGTAATGAACTGAACTTGGATGAAATAAATAACGCTTTACAAGTAATTATCAAGTCAGTGCAAGGAAATTATTTTGAAAAGGAAATTAAATCTCTCAACGGTGGTGGAAAACTTCCTAACAAAAGCACCATTTTGAAACTCAACCCATTTTTGGACTCCGCTGGTGTTCTACGTGTCGGTGGACGTCTAAATCACTCAAACTTGCCAGTGGATACTAAACATCCCATCCTCATCCCGGGAGAGGCAAGACTCACGCAGCTACTAATCGAAAAGGCGCATCAACGAACACTACACGGTGGAGCAAGATTAACGCTAGCTTACACTAGAAACAAATACTGGATTGTCAGTGGTAATCGGACTGTCAAGAAGAGACTGCGGCAATGCATCCGATGCCGTCGCTACGCAACAAGTCAAACTGGACAGCTGATGGGCAATCTTCCTAAAGAAAGGATCACTCCGTCGAGGCCCTTTTCATCCACTGGCGTGGATTTTACAGGTCACGTGGATGTGAAGATAAACAAAGGCCGCGGAATAAAAACCTGCAAAGGCTACATAGCTATATTTATATGTATGTGGACAAAAGCCGTACATATCGAACTAGTTTCAGACCTATCAACGCAAACTTTTATCGCAGCTCTGAAAAGAATGTGTGCCAGACGAGGCACCCCAAAACACATGTATTCCGACAACGGAACTAACTTTGTAGGAGCAGCAAAGGTCTTACATGAGGAGTTCCAACAATACAGAACAATGCTATCTTCAGAGTTCTTCAAAGAGGTCAACGACCTTGAAATCGAGTGGCATTTCAACGCTCCATCCTGGCCATCGGCAGGAGGATTGTGGGAAGCGGCTGTACGTTCAATGAAAACACACCTGAAACGGGTAATCGGGCAACAGAAACTAACCTACTGTTACGAACGTGAGTAATCAAATGCCGGTTTACTTAGAGAGAGATTTATTTTCCACAAACAAAACACCAATTTAGTCCAATCGCCAATTAACCAGTTCGTAATTCACTCTAGAGATCCGTAGAAATATCGCTTAGGTCGTCGTATGGATGAAAACGCTCTTCACTTGACTTGTATAGTTCGCACTCGTTCGCAGTCGAAATCAAACTGACTCCCGTCCGGCCAGCGAACACGTATTTATACTCAGAGCCAAGAAAATTCTAGATACCGAAGGTTCGAGGCCACACCAGAACAAAAGAAACCGTTTCCGCGAAGCAATAAATCATTTTTATTACGAGTAGGTAGGTAGCTACCTACCCCACGACTCATACGAACTTCGACTCTATAGTAAAAGACAGAAGGTACAAATTCCTTTACCAGGTTACCTAAGTACCTACAAAAGTTCTCAGAATTATTGAGTACCTACTTATACGTGTCGGATTTTTCTAGAATTTGCTAGGCCCTGGTACGTACTTCTATTCTGGAGGTTTCGATTAGCAATGCGTTTTAATTATTCGGTGATACTCTTGACTTTGTCGAAGAAACGGCGTGTTCTATTTCCACGGCGTAACAGTGCCCCCCTCTTAGTCATGCTCGTCCCGAGCATTATTAGATCCTTGATATGGCGCCAGTCTATCCACGTGGACCACTTTAGGCTTCCCTCTGTAACGTTGTACGCGTGTTTACAAATAATTATTTAAAATAAAAATTATTAACTAAATAAAAATTTAATAATATAATTAAAACTTAAACCTACACTTAATTAATACTAATATATACAAACAAAAACACTATTATACAAACATCACTTACTGCTTACAGGGGTCACCAATTTAAAATACTTAAGCATTATTTATAATATAACTAGCAGAAGTTGGTCAACACAAACATTGTCTGATTGCGCATTTTGACTGCGACATTTTTTTAAAACCCGTCCGGTCAGTTTAGTAGCGGCCGGTCACTTGCAGCTCGGCACCCGCCATTCGGCAGCCAGACTAATCAGAGGACAGACGTAGCTCTTCTCAGCGCGTTTTTTTTAAAACTCTGTGTTCTGTCTAACGATAGTACTTACGTAGCTCTTCTCAGCGCGGCACCAGTTTGATCTTTTTTCTAAATTCTGCTTGTATTACAAATACTAAATTCTGAGTAGTGTTGAAGACCCGTATATCGGTAAGTGGCGAACAATTGTATATTTTACAGTGTATGGTAGCTTTTCCTATTTATTATATGTGGTGGACATTAATCCTCTTTTCATGCTTTTATTATTACTTTGTCAGTGATCAAAATTAGCAACGTAGTTTTAAATAACTTTCAATAAAGTAGTTGGCTTTGCAATTTAATAAACTTCTACCCTCCACATATCATTTTGTAAATCGTACAATTTCTTTGTTCAATATTTTAACCTAATTTTATATTGTACTCATTTTCTCACTGCTATATCTCTGTTCTCGTGACCATCAGCCACATTCATTGCCTACCAGGTAAAGTTAGGTGCTTATTTTCCGCTTCATCACCCTGGGAATGGCAATTGGCTGGTCAAGGTCACCTCCTGAATAGCTACTTATTGCACCTGTACTTCTAGGGTTCAATACTACGGTTTGAACTTTCCCATCGGACGTCATCCGCTGCGCATCACCCTCCCGTGGACGTCGTACGTCGTAGCAGTAGCAGCAGCGTTCGGGGGCCTACCACACCTGCCTGCCTACCCCAGCCAACAACAAGGGAAAGGAAGTAACACTGAACTTTACGACCGGAGAGTTGGAACTCGGCATACGGCCTTTTAACCCATCCCTGGGATATATGTTTTTTTTTTATTAATATATGCTAACGAATTGAGTGTCCGTGTTTTATTTGACATGAGACCTTAACCGTTACACCTCTTAGCCCTTTCTTGATGCGGTAGGTTACGTCGTTGATCCGTTTCACCACGGTGTAAGGTCCCTCCCATCGAGCTTGAAGTTTCGGCGACTTCCCTTTTCGTCGGAGCGGGTTGTGGAGCCAGACTAGTGCACCTTCTTCAAATCCCTTGGTGTTGGCATTACGGTCGTACCTAGTTTTCATTTTGGAGCTGGTGTTCATGCTATTCTCACGTACTCGTTTATGCACTTCGTCCAATTGATCTTGAAGGTCACTGACGTAGTCCGTAACTGGCTTGGTCTTGTCAGGTGGCACGCCAGTTATAGCATCGACTGGAAGTCTCATCTCTCTGCCGAAATTCACTCTTGCTGGAGTATGTCCGGTGCTATCATGCACTGCTGATCGATAAGACATCAGAAATAGGGGAATATACCGGTCCCAGTCCTTCTGATGATCATCGACAACCTTAGCCAGGTGATTCTCCAAGGTTTGGTTAAATCTTTCCACCATTCCGTCCGACTGTGGATGCGCAGGTGTTGTGCGTGTTTTGTAAATCCCCAGAAGGGTACACATTTCCTGGAACAGCGCAGATTCGAAGTTTCGGCCTTGATCGGAATGGATCTCCAAAGGTACGCCATACCGACACACTACTTCTTCAACCACCTTCTTTGCCACTGTCGTCGCTTCCTGGTTGGGTATGGCGAAAACTTCGGGCCACTTTGTGAAATAGTCCTGGATCACCACTATGTATTTGTTTCCGTCATTTGTAATTGGAAATGGTCCAGCGACGTCGATGGCAATTCGTTCCCAAGGGGCTCCCACGTTGTACAGCTGAAGCTTGCCCCTGCTTCTAGTCTGTGGTCCTTTCACAGATGCACACGCTGTACATTTCCGGCACCATTGCTCTATGTCATCTCTACAATTGAGCCAGTAATACCGCTGTCTCACTTTCAGTAGAGTTTTCTTAATCCCCAGGTGTCCACCAGAAGCACCATCGTGTATTTCCTGTAGCAGGGGGACCACTTCACTTCGTGGTACTATCACTTGTGTGGTTACCTCCTTGCCATCGTTCGATTCCCATTTCCTACAGAGCACATCATCTTCTAGGACTAAACTGTCCCACTGCGCCCAATAGCTCTTTGTGACGGGACTAAGTGACGATACTTCACTCCATTGGGGCCTAGCTCCACTACGCATCCAGTCCAGTATTGGTCGAATATCGTCATCTTCTTCCTGGGATTTCTTGAAGTTGCCTTCAGTCCTAATTACGTTCACGTGTTCTCGTGCTTCGTTTTGCTGGCAGTGTTTGCAGTCCTCATCACACGGACGTCGTGACAGGGCATCAGCATTGTTATGCCCTTTTCCACTCCGATGTTCCGTCACAAAGTTGAACTCCTGTAGCTGCTCGAGCCATCTTGCAACTTGACCCTCCGGGTTTTTAAATTGTAGCAGCCATTTCAATGCAGCGTGGTCCGTCCTCAACGTGAACTGCCTTCCTATGAGGTACTTATGGAAGTGCTGCAAGGTTTTTACCACAGCCAGCAGTTCTCGTCGAGTAACGCAGTAGTTCCTCTCGGGCTTTGAAAGTGCCTTACTGAAGTAAGCGATCACGATCTGTCTGTCACCTTGCACTTGTGACAATACGCCACCAATTCCCGTATTGCTGGCATCAGTGTCAACGACAAATCTTCCATCTCTGCTCGGATACCCCAGTATAGGTGCTTCACATAGCCGCTGCTTCAGCTCGTTGAATGCTGACTCACAATTCTTGTCCCAGATAAAGTCTCGTTTTTCCTCAGTCAGTTGATGCAAAGGTTTTGCAATGTCCGAAAAACTCATAACAAACCTTCTGTAGTATGTGCATAGCCCTAGAAATGCACGTACTTCTGTTTTATTCTTCGGAACTGGCCACTGTTGCACAGCCTTTATCTTCTCGGGGTCGGTACTCACTCCATCGGCGGAAATCACATGTCCTAGGTAGCTGACCTCCTTCTTGAACAGGGCACACTTCTTTGGGCTTAGTTTTAGGTTAGCCCCTCGTATTCTGGTGAACACTTTTTCCATGTTCCTTAGGTTTTCCTTGAAAGTGCGGCCCATTATAATGACGTCATCCAAATATACTAGACAGACGTCACCAAGAAGACCAACCATGACTCGCTCCATGAGGCGTTCAAAGGTTGCTGGAGCATTGCACAACCCAAAAGGCATGACGTTAAATTGCCACAGGCCATTGCCAATGCCCGTACTGAACGCTGTCTTTTCTTTATCCTTCTCGCTGATTTCCACTTGCCAGTAGCCACTTTTCAAATCAATGGTTGAAAACCACCTCATACCACTGAGCATATCCAGCGTATCGTCGATCCTCGGCAAGGGATAACTGTCCTTCTTCGTGACGTTATTCAGCATTCTGTAGTCTACACAGAATCTTGTACTGCCATCCTTCTTCTTCACCAGAACTACAGGAGAAGACCATGGGCTCGTAGAAGGCTCAATTATTCCGCTATCAGCCATATCCTTCACCATTTCTGCCACTTCAGTTTCTTTAGCCCAGGGTATGCGGCGCGGTCTCTGTTTGATCGGTCTAGCATCACCTGTGTCTATCTCATGCTTGACGAGGCCTGTTCTTCCGCAGTCCTTTCCCGTTGCAAAAATATCCCGAAACCGTAGCAGAAATTCCCTGGCTTGCTGTAGTTCTGCGGTCGACAAATTGTTCTTAGAATTTTCCAGAAGTTGCTGGATGTGATCAGGTTCCCCTTTTGTCGAGTCCTGCTTCACTGGAGATGTGTTGATTTGGCGGAGATACTTCACTTCTTCACATCTCCCAACAACACTGTTTTTCTTCAAGTGGACCTCCTTTTTCCCAAGATTTACAATTCGCACTTTAGATTTCCCTTTCGTCATTACCAATGTCCTCGCAGTGATGAGTTCCGGATGCCGGCCAGTATCCTCAACTATTACGCATCTTTGTTGCCTGATTTTCTTAGGAAATTTTACTTCAACTAAAGTTTCTGTTCTCGGAGCCAATGTAGTATCTTTCACACAATAGAGGTTACATGTGTTGACTCCTCGCAGGAACACTTCTTGGTCTGGGAACTTCAATACTCCCCTATCAATATCTAAAACACATCGGTACTTCTGCAAGAAGTCCAGACCCAGAATGCAATCATCGGTAATATTCGCAATCAAAACAGAATGGGTGTACACTTGATCACCGATTTTTAACTCTATATCTGTATCACCGAGGACGGAGACTGGCTGGCCGGTTGCTGTCTGAAGTCGGCAGGATGGAGACTTTCTTTGCCACAAGATCGTGCGTTTCAGCAACTCAGGTCTTATAATAGTTCGTGACGCCCCGGTGTCAACGGTGAAATTGCAAGTACGTTCATTCAGTGTTCCTTCGATGGTCAAACTATTTCCGGTGTGGACTTGATTGATAGTGATGACTGGGGCCTTTACTTGACCAACCGGCACGCACCCCGCGGCCCTAGCGACATTAAGTTTTATCGTCTTCTCGTTAACTTGGGTTGCGGAGTCCACACTTGCCCTCTTCCTCTTGGGACAATCAGTACGAATGTGCCCTTTTTCTCTGCACTCGTAACACGTCGGAATATAGCGGGACGTTGCCGAAGAAGAAACCACCCCTTCTCGGTTACGCGGTTGCACTGAAGGCGAAACCACTACTTCTCGAACTCTGTGCGTGCGTGAATCCTGGCGTACGGCTTCTACTTCCAAAGCGTGAGCCATTGCACTTTTCAGAGTTTGGTGGTGTCCGAGTCGCACCGTAGCTCTTACATCTGTGTCCCGCAGTCCGTCGATGAATGCTTGCACCAGATTAACTTCCACAATCTCCGGTGTCATCGACCTATATGCACGCCGCACCAACCGTTCAATCTCGACTCCCCACTGCTGGAGGCTCTCGTTAGGCCTCTGCGTTCTGTCGCGAAGTTGCGCGCGGAACACGTGCTCGAGGTGCTTGTCGCCATAGCGGGTGTCTAACCCTTCCATTAGACGCTCCAAGGTCCTACCGTCCGAAGGAAGGTTCTCTAGGACCAGTAGGGCGTCCCCACGTAGAGCTAAGGTTAACGCCGCGAAAGACTGCTCATCATCCCAGCGGTTTGTCTTCACCAACGTTTCGAATTGGTATTTGAAGGCAGTCCATGACGACGTGCCGTCAAAACGTGGCACATCAAACTTTGCGGCCGACGTACAGTGGGTGTGCGCTGATGAGCCAATGGCAATGGGTTCGCGTGCTTCCAGCTTGACAATTTTTCTATTGATGTCCAGCAGGCGATCTTCATGGCCATCTATTCGGGTTTCCAAAGTATCAGTTCGGGCGGAAACCTCCTTGACCTCTAAGGTGAGATTCTTTACTTTCTCGCCCAGCGTGACGAGGCCGTGATCGATTTTCTCGAGGATAAGGTTCTGCTTAGCCTCTTGATCACGGCGAGCGGCTTCCTGTTCGCGGCGAGCGGCTTCCTGTTCGCGGCGAGCGGCTTCCTGTTCGCGGCGAGCTTCTTCCTGGTTAGCCGCGATTAGGTCCTGGAGCTGGCGCTGGTTAGCTTCCTGTTCGCGGCGAGCGGCTTCCTGTTCGCGGCGAGCTTCTTCCTGGTTAGCCGCGATTAGGTCCTGGAGCTGGCGTTGGTTAGCTTCCTGTTCGCGGCGAGCGGTTTCTTGTTCGCGGCGAGCGGTTTCTTGTTCGCGGCGAACGGCTTCCATACTAGCTTGCATGGCAGCCAACACCGCAGCGAGGCTCATTTCTGAAGTTGGTCCTGTTGGCATCTCAGCAGCTGCCGTTGCTCCGACACCAGCCGGATCTTCTTCCTCCAGTCGGTGACGCGCAGCATCCATCTCCGTTTGTCTCCTTGTTCGTGGTCGCTGTTCGTCGTCCCTCTGTAGTAATGGCATCCCACTTCTGACACCAGTTGTTACGAACGTGAGTAATCAAATGCCGGTTTACTTAGAGAGAGATTTATTTTCCACAAACAAAACACCAATTTAGTCCAATCGCCAATTAACCAGTTCGTAATTCACTCTAGAGATCCGTAGAAATATCGCTTAGGTCGTCGTATGGATGAAAACGCTCTTCACTTGACTTGTATAGTTCGCACTCGTTCGCAGTCGAAATCAAACTGACTCCCGTCCGGCCAGCGAACACGTATTTATACTCAGAGCCAAGAAAATTCTAGATACCGAAGGTTCGAGGCCACACCAGAACAAAAGAAACCGTTTCCGCGAAGCAATAAATCATTTTTATTACGAGTAGGTAGGTAGCTACCTACCCCACGACTCATACGAACTTCGACTCTATAGTAAAAGACAGAAGGTACAAATTCCTTTACCAGGTTACCTAAGTACCTACAAAAGTTCTCAGAATTATTGAGTACCTACTTATACGTGTCGGATTTTTCTAGAATTTGCTAGGCCCTGGTACGTACTTCTATTCTGGAGGTTTCGATTAGCAATGCGTTTTAATTATTCGGTGATACTCTTGACTTTGTCGAAGAAACGGCGTGTTCTATTTCCACGGCGTAACACTACGAACAATTTGCAACGCTTCTTACACAAATCGAAGCGTGCATGAACAGCAGACCGTTGAGTCCGTTATTTGAAGATGTAGAAGATCTGGACTATCTCACTCCTAGTCACCTTCTCACGGGAAGTCCAACGCTCACATTACCACTCAATGAACCTGAAGAAATGAAATCTATAGACATCAGAAACAACTGGAAACTCATAGAGCTTATGCGCCGACACTATTGGGATCGCTGGTCAAAAGAATACATTCATTTACTACAAAATCGAAGCAAATGGCAACGAACCAAAGAAAATATACAGAAGGGGCAACTAGTTCTCGTCAAAGAAAATAATCTACCTCCGTGTAGGTGGGCTATGGGCCGCGTCGTGGAACTGCACCCGGGCAGCGACGACCTAGTTCGCGTAGTAACACTCAAGACACAAAATGGAGTTCTGAAAAGACCCATAATCAAACTCGCCCCACTACCTATAAACGAGCCATGCGAGAGTACGGAGTCACAAAAGGAGAGTCCTGAAACTAAACACTACAAGAAAAATAAGGAAGTCAGTAAAACCCAGAGAGGGGCTAACAGCTTACTCATGGTGCTACTAGTAGTGCTTACAACACTATCTTGTGGACAAACAACACCCCTGGAACATTTCAAAATAACGCCGTTAGCTGAAAACCAACCAATATACTTTGATCCTGCTGGAAATATTCAACTTATACACGATGAGTGGAAGCTTCTTGTATACTACAATTTGACAACATTCTGGCAAAGTACAACAAAGGTTGAGAAATTTGTGAATCATTTAACTCAACTATGCGACACGATGCCCAACGAGCCATGTCATTCAGCGACACAACAACTTAAGTACGAACTGAACCAGTTGAACGAGTACAATGTGTTGTTACGTTCTCAACATCAACAACGAAGGCGTCGTGGCTACGTCAACGGCATAGGAAACATTGCACGAGCACTGTTTGGTGTCCTTGATAACGATTTCGCTGAAAAATACTCTCAAGACATCCAAAAAATCAAGACAAACGAACAATATTTACTACAGCTGATAAGAAATCAAACATCGATTATCGAAGCAGAAAACAACATTATAAAGAAAAATGAAGACTTTGTGAATACGCAACTAGAAGTAATTCAGCGATTCATGAACGGAACAAAATACAAAATAGATTTCAAATCATGAAAACGATGAATGACATCAACTCTGGAGCCCTAACGGCTAGCTTACTACTTACAGTATTGAGAAGAAACCAACAAATACTACTAAACGCATTGACAAATATCTATAGAGGAAATTTAGATATGAAACTATTCACACCGGCACAACTAGCTGAACAACTCAACTTCATCGCCGGAATAATATCGAAAAGATTAACGCTACCTATTACAAACAGAAATGGAGCAAATATTAAAGATATTTACAAGATCATTTACGTCAAAGCCAGGCTCACGGAACAGTACCTACTATTCGAACTACATATCCCGTTACTAAGCGATGACGAATATACATTATATCATAACATACCTATACCTACACAGCACACGGCTAACCAATGCCAGTTGATAGCGATAACAACAAAGTACATCGGAGTGAACTTCGTAAAAAATACCTACATACAGATGGAAGAGGCTGATCTTCAACAATGTACAACAATGGGGGCGGATAACTATATCTGCCACGCCTACACAACTATCAGCAACTTGCATGGAGCCACAGCATCTTGCGAAGCAAAACTACTGAGTCAAAATGTAAACAATATCACATGTGATTGGGTACCACAACAATGCTCTGACCAATGGATAAAACTACAGCGACCAAACATATGGCTATATAACTGTATCAACGAATGTGCACCACGAATGGTGTGTGAGAATCGTATTACAACGCTAACGATTGCTAAGTCAGGACTTATGGCCCTAGGTCAGGACTGTGTCACAGAATAAATATCGAACAGTAAAGAAACTAGGCCTTGTTTATAAAATAAATACCTACGCTCCATAAAAGCAATAGGGATGTCACTATTACTTAATGTTTTTGATATTGTTTGTTATTATGAAAAAAAAAAACAAATATGTTCCGTAGTGATCAACAAACTGAATAGATAATTATATAGGTAACTAGATTATAAATAAAATTTAAATCGTAATCTCGTGACGTCGCCGTCGTCGCGTCGGTTAACCTGAGCAAAATAGTTTAAAAATATGGAAAATATTTTAATATTGATACAACAAGTTTGAGATCTTAAACTTGTCAATATGGTGTAACCTTTTACGGGTATGCAATACGTTCCGGGCATTTTTCTAAAGATTACTCAAAGCAAACTCAAACGTGACCACTCGTCTTGACGCGACACGCACTACTATGAGCACTGCGAGAATAGCTTATCGGTCTCGTAGATGCGTATGTTTGTGTGAGTGTACCGTTTCCGAGCGTTTGTAGGCAGTTTCCCTACTGTTCGTTTACTTCTACTGTGACTGTGTACTACAACATAAAGACGCTACAATATATTCGCATAATGTTTTTAGTAGCTACACGAATATTGGACTGACTTTGGAGGTACCAACTATTGATCCACCAAATGACATCTGGAAAAATCTGAAGAAGACAAAGATTGTGTTACCAAAACTAAACTTATCTGATGAACACAGACAACTGGACAGCCAGATAACTGAACAAAAGGGACGAGAAAGCCTGCCCAGCGATTTAAGTATCCACGACATTGGCAACTACACCATAAGTTCTTTGCTGGTGGGAGGAATCGTCGTTGCTATTATAATATGGCTAATAAGAAAATATCTTCCGGCATGCAAGAAAGGCCGTAACCTCACCAACACCAAGAGCCAACAGACACTGTCAACAAAATCTCGAGAGAAGTTAGAAAATATAGAACTGGGGGAAAAGGCAACCAACTCCGAAACAGAAGACAGACTTTCGAAGATCCCAATGGGAACTAGATTCGAACTATAATAATAATCTTATTTTGAAACTATGTTAATTTGAAACTTTGTTTTTACTTATTATTTTAATGTTTTGTATAATTTACTTTTACTTTATTTAACTTGTAACAATTTTGATGATTTACATCTTTCCCTCGGGAGCATGTACGAGCCAATAATGCTCACACAGCAAATTACGTTTTATATAATAAACAATGTACCTACTTTTAATTAGTCGTAACTACACTTCCGTCACGCGGTAATGTGTCTGTAATCAATAAGTGCGGCTCTATTACATAACTTTATTGTATTTACAAAATAAACGTTTTAACGTGTTACTAAGTGGTTTGGTGTTACTCCTTACAACCTACAACAACTACTGGAGGATCGTCAACGGCGAAATACTCCAACATATATTTCTAAATACATATATATCATAGATAAATTACACCCAGACACAGAACAAATGACCGTGCTCATCACAAAAACATTTGTCCTGGGTGGGAATCGAACCCACGACCTCCCGCATAGCAGTCAGGGTCACTAACTACTAGACTGACAGGCCAGTCAAAGTAAATGTCTTGGGCATGAGAGTGTTAATGTGAGAATAACTTTTTGATTAAAAAGTCGTGTAATATATGCGGTGCCGATGCGTGTGCATGTACACGGTACACGCAGCGCACCACCTCCACTCGTGCGACACTTACTTGTGATGCGTGTGCATGTACACGGTACACGCAGTGCACCACCTCCACTCGTGCGACACTTACTTGTGATGCGTGTGCGTGTACACGGTACACGCAGCGCACCACCTCCACTCGTGCGACACTTACTTGTGATGCGTGTGCATGTACACGGTACACGCAGCGCACCACCTCCACTCGTGCGACACTTACTTGTGATGCGTGTGCGTGTAGGGCGGCAGCGGCGGCGGCTCGACGCGCGGCAGCTCGCGGTCCTGCAGCGGCAGCGGCGCCGGCGTGGCGCGCCCCGCCGCCGCGCGCGCCAGGTACACGCAGCGCACCACCTCCCACACGTGCGACACCTGCGGGCATAAACACCTGTCAACGCCACTGCATAGTTTACTCAACGTATACAACGAGTAACTTTAAATAAGCAAAATCCTATTTCCAGGTTTTGCGTATATAAAGTTACTCATTGTATACGTTGAGTCAAAATATAAAGCAGAATCAATGTAACTACTTTTTTATATAGGCCACATTTTTCAAAAAACATTACATTTAAAATTTTGCCCTGTCTATTTTATCGATAAGCCAAACTATCACGTGCGCAAACCTGCATAAATAGGTCAATGAACTAAAAAGGTTATCGTCCAATTTAAATTTTCTCATACGCGGGATAAAAATAGTTCTTATCATAGAAATGATCAGAATTGGCAGTAAAACTATAAGAGCACATAAAACCTTAATATTCTTTTATTAATTGAATTAAAAATCATTTGAGGTGTCTGAGGTTTTGCGCATTTAACGTTACACGTTGTATACATCTATAATGGACGTATGTAACTCACCATGTGTCTATTATGTGCTCTCGCAACCTCCGCGTTGTGCTGCGCCAGGTCGTGCGGACTCGCGCCCCGCATGCGGTAGGCGCGCGCGCACTGCACGAGCGCCACCGTGCGCGCGCTGGCGGACGCCGCGTGCCGCGACAGCGTGGACGACGCGCCGCCCGGGAACGCGCGCTCCAGAGCCGCTTGTGCGTTTGGAGATAGAGACCCAGCTGTTGGTTGCTTGCGACTGAGAGTAAAAAAGGACCAACATTAATAGGGAGAGCCCTTCCTCACTGACCTACACATAAAAGGCACATACAACACGAGCATGGTATTAAAAACTTCCTGTTTCATCTACCGCAATATTTGAGGCAACGCGAATAGAGAGAGATAACGATTGTAAACTCTGTTGGCATTCGATAATTCTGTTAATTACTTCAGGTTTTTTTTTTATAGACACGCGTTTAACCACAATCTCACCTGATAGTAAGCGAATAAAACAAACTTGTATTAAAAATAAATTTTCCAGAAAATAAGTGTCTTTACAGCAGTGTCGCTAAAGCAAGTGTAACATACCCAAGGCCCGGCACATGGCGATCTGGCACGGCAGGCAGCGCGGGCAGCGCGGGCAGGGGCCGCTCGGGCGCCGCGTGCGCCACCTCCCCGCGCGCCGACACGCACACGCCCTGCGGGTTGGCCCACAGCACCGGGTGCGCCGCCTCGCTGAACCGGTGCCGGTATAGGCTGCAGTCCTGGGCGAAAAAACAACGTGTCCGTTACGAACGGGAAGAGTTGTAGTGTTTTGTGACTTTTCTCTCTTCTTCTGTTTTTTCTCTTCTGGTACTAAACCAACTTCTAGACTGCAGGTATCTCTCCCAGTCAGGCAATGGCCGTAATGACGTCTCGAATCACGCCAGTGGGGTGTGTAGATGCAATTTCAGCACTACTAAGACAACGTTATGAGCTACTTGTCTACTCACCCTGCTGGTAGACAGGAAAGTGTGGGGCTCAGCCAGCCAGGCGATGGCGGTGGTGACGTCACGGTGCTCCGCGAAGGTCGCCAGCGGCACATGCGGACGCCGCACGTCCCACACGTGGACAGCGCAGTCCAGCACCAGCGCGCACGACGCCACTTGGTACCTGGACCATAACAAGATGTGGTTATTCTACTCTCGACAACATTGTAAACCTACTTTAAGAGAGCTTGTCAGTAGAGGTCAATCTGCTATCGTTACACGTGCCTATCTTTGGCACGCTTAGATTAAACCATTTACAAATAAAAGGTTAGATAAATAAAAAAGGATCAGAGTGCGTTTTGGAAAGTGTTGAGTTGAATCGAAATAGATTGTGTAGTGGTCCAATGTTATATCACGATGAGGATACGGAGGTGGATGTGTGCTTTGTCCAAGCTGGGTACACCTCTACCTTATGTTCCACTGAGTCCTTCAGGCTCGAGTTGGTCCGTTCCTACCGTAAGTTTCTTCTACCTGAATCCGAATCAGTAACCACAGGAACTGTCAAGAATTAAGAGACGGTTTTGCAAAAAAAAAACTTTAAATTGTACGTACTGTTTCTGCGGCCTCCATTTGACGTGACCCACTGAAGCTATGGTGTAGATGGTATGCTCCAGGTTAGGTTTCCCATAGATGTCCCAGACCTAGAATTAAATTGCACATTATTTTTACAAATCACGAACAATTCGCGGTATATAAGTTGACCCAAAATGGCGATCGACCTTCAATGTGCAGTAACTCTATAGGAGTAGGATAGGGTAGGGTGGGGTGGCGGGGGTGGGGTGGTGCAGGTTGGGGTAGTAGGAGTGCGGCGGGCTGCGTCTAACTATGGCCAAAAAGATGGCCATTTTAGGTCCACTTATTTTCCGCGTACTATAATGAGCATTTATACACCGCAAAATTTTGTATCGTAGGTAGTTAGTACCTCAATGATCGTCAATTATCTACAGGTCATTGTACTCGCTCAGTTGATGTTCACTTAAATAAATTAATTTCGTACATGCGTAAATTAATTCGAGTTTTAGAAGAAAAGTACTATTTTTCAGTTTTATTTCTATAAATCGATAGTTTTATGTAAGTACCTGGCCGAACCTCTACGGGATTAAAACGATACAAAATTTTGCCCGTGTATATCACAGTAAACGCGGAAGTTCTTGAGTGCGTGTATGTTTGTTACTTCTTAACAAACATGTTAAGAAGTAACCCGGGAGTATGTTCCATTGAAATAGCGCGGGCAAAGCCGCTGGCAGCAGCTAGTGATATTATAAAGGCGAAAGTTTTATGAGTGTTTGTTACTTATTCACGCTTGAACTGCTGAACGGATTTTGATGAAAATCGGCATATCAGTAGATTATAGATAGATTATGTCCTGGATTTGCACATAGAATACTTATTATCCGGGTTTATGTCCTTTTGGGACACTTTTCTACGTTCACAGGGTCCAAGCTACAAGAAGCAATCATATATCAAATGCGTGCGCTCGTTGCAACATAATTTAATTTAGGTTTTATTTACTGCAGCTTATCCAAATCAATAAAGTCATCAAGTGGCCTATCTACATGACTTCATTGATCTGAAAATCTTTTGTGTCCTCTACGAGCTCCTTATCTCTGACGCAATACCCCAGTATTGTATTGTATTGTATGCTGAGCTACACGCATCGTGTTGATAACGGCTAGACACAATAATCTAATTTATTGTTTACTCAGCACTGTCTGGTAGCCTGCAGGGTCGTGATAAACTCTGGAGCAGATTAGATGTTGCCGAAGTAACAAATGACAAGGGAAATTGCTGTCTTGTAATATTTCTTCTGTACAATTATACATGTCTATAGATTTGTTTACTTCAGGCACGTGTAACGATATCTATATCGCCACATAGGAACTATTCTGCATCGTGGAATCAGAATTCTTCCCGATATTAGAACATAATATTGATCAACCCCCGGGCAGGTGCCCTGAGCAGACACAAAAGCAGTCTGGTCGAAAAAATCCCTTTTTAACGGTTTGCGGGATTTTATACTCTGGTCTGCATACCTTTAAATTAATATACGTCAAGCATATGTGTAGTACCTAGCGTTTATGTTCCGTAGGGTATTTCTACAGGAACAATCATTCTGCTTGCCTTTTTGGACAACAATGGTAGGTTTCTAGTTTAACAGGACATAACTAAGTTCTAGTATCATCAGTGTTTCTTTCAGGCAAAATCCTCCAGGGAGGCAGTTAAGTGATCTGGGGGCAGAGTAAGTTAAAGAAACAAAGTAATATTTAAATCAATTCCGATCATTTTTAATTTTAAAATGAATAAAGATGCTATAAGCTGAACCAAAATAGTGAAAGTAATAGGTATTGTAAAAAGCTACAAAGAAAAATAAAATAATATTTAAAAAATAATAATAATAGAAGAATATTCTTTACAAAAATCTTATTTTCGTGACTTTTTTCTTGCGTACAAATCAACAACTTTCTCAAGAAATTCTTCTTTTGGAGTCTCTGGTCCCTCAATGCTAATCATCATAGACCACTACCAA
Organism: Mythimna loreyi; assembly: GCA_029852875.1. Taxonomy (NCBI): domain Eukaryota; kingdom Metazoa; phylum Arthropoda; class Insecta; order Lepidoptera; family Noctuidae; genus Mythimna; species Mythimna loreyi. Next base: position 22,731,142 of record CM056792.1, read on the forward strand.
TAATATTTTTTCCTGCATAATACGATAACGTTTACAGTTTACCTCCATAAACATACCGAAGTCTAGATATTAAGGTTGCAACCCTACCACCTACTCTATAAACAAATAATAAGTAAATATCGTGATGTAACATAATGTGACTAATGCCCGGTCTAGGCAATACGACGCAATTAGCGCGTACCTACAATGTACTAGTATGACAATGATACGTGTGCCGATGCCCACAGGCGCGAGATATCGATGCCCCACTTGTTTATCGACTAGTCACTGATAGGCGTGTAACCACGAGGTCCAATGTTACTTACCTTTGTTTAAAGCAAAAGCTTAGCATGCTTTTGCATGCTCACAATTAGATATGCTTTAGGGCCAACTCTGTCGTCGGGTTGATCAACCACACGGTATCTGAATAATTTAGCAATACGGGTGTCGTGATGGCCCTATGGCGAAGGCCTTAGCCTCTCATGCACGAGGTTGTGCTCTGACCGTCAGTTTGTCCAAGGAGTAGTATGTTGTCCAGTGACTAGGTTTTAACAGACAGTTGCTCCGTATGAAATGCCGCACTCGGTTACACTGGAAGCCGACTCCAACATCGACGGTTGGTAAGAGGGAGTGTGGCAATGAAAGCTGTTGTGAAGCTTTACCGTCGTTAGCACTTTCGAATAAATCGAAATAGTGAAAGATTGGGAAATTAATTCGATGTTTTTTGTTAGCCTATTCCATGCCACACTTGGGCAAAGGCCTCCCATCACTCCTTCCATCGTTTGCGGGCCCTCGCCTCCTCTTATCAATTCTGGCGAAATCTTGGTACCATCTCCTTCATGGTCTACCACAACTCCTTCGTACTATTTCAGGTTCACACCTTGTATGTGCTAGTTTGGTTTACCGGGCAGTCTTGTCCGGGTGTACTACGCCAAATCGAATAACAAATACTCGAATATCATTTGATCGACCACTATAAATCGAACGTCTAAATACTCGAACGTTCATAATATCGAATGGCTATTAATTCGAACATTCAATACATCGCACACTCAATACATCGAGTGTTCAAAATATCGAATGTTTGTTTGATCGAGCGTTCAACGCATCGCATATTCATTCTATCGAAAGATCAATATATATAAAAGAATACAAGAAAACACTTTTTTCTCTTTAAAAAATAAAAGAGAAAAAAAAGAGGCAAAAGGGATGAAAATGCGATTGAAAAAATATTTAATAATAAAAACAACATGGATTTATTAGTTTCTTTTTGCAATTTACACAAAATATTAAAATGTAACTATAAAAGATAATAATTAAAGATTAAAATGTGATTTATTAGTAAATTTTGTGATTTCTTGTATTCTTTTATAAACTTCTCATCAAAAAAATCGAAACACTTCCGTTTTCATTGTTTCTGTCCGAATTTAACACAAAAAAGAATTCATACGATGAAAAAAAATACATATATTATAGCTGGCAGTTTGGCCATTACAGTAATAAGCGAAAATTCTAAATTCAAAATTAGAATTTCATTTGTTTATCTTATAAACGAAATGAATCACTGTTTTGAGACAAATGTGTGTTTAGGGTTGGAGTACATTTAGCGTTTAAAAACTAAAAATTGGCGCCTATCCTTAAACTTTTTGTTTTTTATTTCAATACTGTGACTTTGGGACGTCTGAAAAAAGGTTTTTTTTCTAAAACGTATGAATACTTCGCCCACAGAAGCCGCCCAAGTTGTGGCATTGCTGGATTCTGGCCTTAGTCAGCGTGTTGTGGCTGCAAGACTGCATCTAAGCCTGTCATCTGTTCATAGAGTCTATAAACGTTATCGGGAGACTGGTTTGTTCACGCGCCGTTCAGGATCTGGCAGGAATCGGGTCACTTCTGAGCGAGATGATCGATTTATTGTAACAACTTCTTTAAGAAATCGACGCCTTAACGCTTTTCAACTGCAGCAGCGGCTTCGTGTTGTACGAAGGGTGGCTGTAAGTGACTCTACAATTAGAAGAAGGTTGAAGGATCGTGGACTGGTACCGCATAAGCCAGCAAATGGGCCGAAATTAACTGCAGACCATCGAAGAGCGCGCCTTAACTTTGCACGTGAGCACCTAAATTGGTCATACCTACAGTGGAGCAAAGTTCTCTTTTCTGATGAGTGTAAAATTATGCTGTATGGTAACGACGGAAGGAACAAGGTCTACAGAAGAGACGGAGAACGCTATGCACAATGCTGCATTGAAGAAAAGGTCAGCTATGGTGGCGGTTCGTGGACGGTTTGGGGAGGAATCAGCGCCGACGGTAAGACAGAGCTTGCTTTCGTGTCTGGGCCACGTCTGCCTGCACTAAACTGTCATCGGTACGTCGAAGAGTGTCTCGAGCCTCATGTGATGCCCTATGCACATTTTATTGGCAACGGCTTCATATTCATGCACGACAATGCTAGGGCTCACACCGCGGGCGTCGTACGAGATTATCTTAACGAAGTCGATATCTCTATTATGGAATGGCCAGCAAGAAGCCCGGACATGAATCCCATTGAACATCTATGGGATGAATTAAAGAGACGAATTCGAGCAAGAGATCCTGCCCCAGAAACACTTAGCCAGCTGCAAGATGCAATCCAAGAGGAATGGGACAATATACCACAGCATGTGATCGTGACTCTCATCCGATCGATGAAGAACCGTATGGAAGCAGTAATTAGAGCTCGGGGAGGGAATACAAGTTATTAAATAAACGTTTTTTAGCTTTTTTTTTCATTTACGTGTGTTGTTTTATCCATTTCCTTTATACTCCATACGGAATAAAAATGACTCATTTAACAAAATACGAAACCTATGAAAAATTCATTTAAATTTAGAACATTAACATTAAGATTTGATAAGCTCATATTACTCACTATTAAACGACATTTAACATTTATTCCTAAATGTACACATTTTTCTGATAATCCTGACAAAACGTAAACTTGCAAGGTGTTTCGATTTTTTTGATGAGAAGTGTATATATTGATCTTTCGATAGAATGAATATGCGATGCGTTGAACGCTCGATCAAACAAACATTCGATATTTTGAACACTCGATATATTGAGTGTGCGATGTATTGCGTATAGTGTATAAATGTTTTTTTCGTAACTAATAGGTGTAGGTACGCCAGCTCACGGCCTACATACAAAACTATGAAACTTTTTAATGCTTGACTGCGATCCTGCCTGATGGTAAGTAGTGCTCTAGTCGTTGATGGTGTGGCGCTCTAGTGTATTAAACGCCTATTCACTCTAGCCTGCCAACGAACCGGCATCGGCAGTGTGTCGTGTCGTTACCTTAATGGTCTTGTCCCTGGAGGCGGTGGCGAGCCAGGGCATGTCGGGGTGCCAGTCGCAGGCGAACACGGGCCCGGAGTGCGCCGTGAACTGCAGCAGGCAGCGCTCGTGGCGGCGCACGTCCCACAGCTGCACGCTGCCGTTCTCCGACACCGCCGCGAACGTGTGCGCCTGGTGCGGGCTGAACTGCACGTCGCGGATCGACTCCGTGTTGCTGCACACACATATCAAACGATTTTGACAAACGCTGATAGAGTTACGCTATGTCTAGAACCTAAAACCTTCTTTATACTTTGCTGTATTTTCCCTGATACCTACTCACTACACTACAATTGCTATAGCATGATGCGGGTGACAACTGTCGGATTCATACAAAGTAGCTACCTATCCTTTTTTCTCATCTCAAAGACGTATATTTTTGTCCTGCTGTCATTTTTCCTATACAAAAAATAAAAGTACGTAAAATAGACTTTGTAAAGGGTCTCCGAAACGGTCAACTGCGATTGACACCATTTAAGCGAGTGACGCCAAATGATGCTGAAATGGTTAAATCGATTGTTAATACATTGTTATCCACGTAAATATTGTCAATTGCAATTAATTGTTTTGCTGATATTTTACACTTAGTCTCATCATGTTTTGACATGGGGTTGATAATATAGGGACTAAAACTGTAAATGCATTGAGAGACAAACTTTCAGATCATAATTATAATAATTTCCTCTTGTCAATTATTAATGACTAGCTTTTGTCAGCGGCTTCGCTCGCGTACATTAAATATAGCCTATGTCACTCAGGAGTGAAGCAGCTTTCTATTGTTGCTAATTTTTTTCCAATCGGACCAGTAGTTCCAGAGATTACCTCCTACAAACAAAAAAACAAAAAAATAAAAAAACAAACTTTACCTCTTTATTATATTAGTGTAGATTAAACTACAAGAAATAAATTGTATGCCCAGTGGGCAAAGTACTTTGGAAACCCAAGTACCCTCCGCGAAACGTTTAGTAAGGAGGTGGGGAGGATCAAATAACACGTTAAAGAAAACAATATTGATTAATGTAAGATTCACCTTATGAATGTCCTGGCCACTTCCTTCATGCGCAGATCGAAGCACTTCATCATGCCGTCCTGAGAGCCAGAGATGAGCAGGGCGGGTTCTGTCAGGTGGAAGCTAACCTGCATTCAAGGAAACCAAATTGTTGTAAGTGCGAGGGGGTTCAGATTGATGTACTGGCTATGAGAGTAAGGGCTCTATAAAATTTGTCTCATATGCATTAAAAACTTTAATGTTTTAGTATTACATCCTACATAATTTATTATATCGGATATTCTTAAGCTTCAAACAACGTGATCGCAAGCCCGACTACCAGCCACCTATGCAGCAATGGGTAGGTCGCCGTCCAGCCGTCCTGTAATCTTCCGGACCGAGCTCGATTCGTCAACGACATGTAGTGTTCCGCTTAGTTTATATATACTTAGTAAAAGTCTAACAGGTCCTCCCACTCCACTCAACTGCCAGAAAAGTTATTAGACGATTTTCCACCTCATAAAACAAGTAGCAATAAGTCACTTAATATAGTATGAATGGCATTCATAATGAATGCATTTATCTTACATGCATTAATCTATTATTCAATCACATTTTTATCAACATATTTGCAGTGTACATAAGGCTCACAACAACATAAGGTGTAAGGTCTCAGAAACCCATACAATATAATCGTCTATTGAGAGAAGATAATATTTTTGCTTACAAAATGTTATCAAATAGTACTCATTAAACTGTGGCCTGATTGGGGTCATCGCAGGTCATTGTGCCAAATACAGATTTTATCATTAATAGTTTTAATTACTAATGCAATCTGTGTGTTTATCAATAATGAGCTTTATTTACCTTGTTAATAGACCACAGTATCAACTGATGGATTTTGTAAAAGACTATATGGCTACATAATATGCATAGGACAGGCTTCTGGTTGCAATTGCAACATCACTTCTGTGAAAGTAGATTTCTCAGAAAAACTTTGGACCCCAATTTCATTTCCTTGGGGAGTAAACTTTTGAATATCCCTTCATAGTATTTGTACTTTACTGGCCTGGCTTACTATACATCATAAATAGAATTTTTGTGTAAACATTCGAGTTTTAGTTTCCAAGGGTTTTTTTTATGGCAGGAAAAATCATCTGACGACAAATCCCACCCTTGGGCAGAGCGGGAATTAGTGTTAGACCTTTACTGACTAAACAACACACCCCATTCCTTCTTAGCCTTCATACCAGGGTCGGACCTTCCTTTCAGAAACCGGATCAAGGCTCCAGTAGGCTTTGGCCCTGCAGTTGGGCCTCTACATTTGCTGACAACTCCTTGAGGCGCACGGAACATTTTGCGTGGGATCATAGCACACTGTTGTCTGGGCATTGATGAGCCAGTGAGTTAGGATTTTGCCTTTCAGTATACCAGCCACCATAACAGATGAGTAATGAGATACAAGAGAATAAAAATGTATCTTTGGTAAAAGAAAACATGATTTAAATTAAAGAATGGAGGATGGTTTACCTTGTTAACAGTTCTCTTGTGGTCAGAGAACACATGCTCCTGCTTGGAGCGCCCGGACCGGCCCAGGTTCCACACCACCACTGCTCCATTGGTTGCTGCTGTGGCGAGAGTGTTTTCTGCAAAAATAAGTCTAGGATGAACCAATGCTACCAACTTTATGAAGATAGTCTATCTCCTTTTGTAGATCATCAACTTCTTTTCATAATTTCTTTATTTTTGTGTAATGAAACATTATTAAAAAACACAAATAAGATCATTAAGACCTATTTAAAAGCTAAAACTGCAAAGAGATCAAAAAATCATTAAAGTTCTTATCATAACTTTTGATAACATCTGTTACTAACTAATTGGATCTCTTTCTTTGTGAAACAATATAAATTAGTTGTTTATTGACTGCTAAACTGCTCTATAAAGACCACACAACATGGTTTGTAAGTGAAGCTGACCCAAAAATAGCACTTGACGTTAGTTAACTCAATATAGTAAGATTTTATTTCACGAACATATAGAGAATTACCTTCAATAGTACTCCAGGCGACATCAATGGAAGAAAAATTAAGATTTAGGTTTTTCCCAACCCTTAAGTTACAAACTTCCGTAAATTCATTTTCGCCAATAGAAAACACTTTGAACACTGTAAAAAAAATCAATATTAAACTTAGTCGAAGTAGTTAAGGAATGTTATGCAAATTAGAAACAATGCTTTATTTTATTCAATTTACCATTGCGCCCAGCTATAACTACTTGTGAGCAGTCTTTATTTAGAGCCAAAGCGTTTGCTGGCCCCTCCTGGGACACGCATATTGTGTTCGACGGTATCATTATCAATAAATTAACTTTATCAAAACAACAAAATTAATAAACACTACAAATTGTCACATGATCAATCTATCACACAATACTTCTCGGCTATCATCATTTCAGGATGCAACCTTGTTTGTTAATGTGGACGAAACATAGGTCACTTATTTAATACATAATTTTCACACTCTAAAAATAATTACAACATTACAAATTGCTTGTTTATTTTGTGTTTTTGAACGCTTTTGTCTATTTTGAGGTTACTTGTCAATTTGTCAATATTTTGACATTGGCAGATGCGAGACGTTTTAAGCATTTTTACTTACAAGTCTTGATAAACTATTTCTAATATTTTTTAAATATTATTAATATTATTTTTGAAATTGTCATACATCGCATAATTCATGGACAAATATTTTATTCGTTTTGAGTAGCTCAAAATTGAACAATTCGTTATCAATAGAAGCATGTGTACTGATAACAGCGTTTTATATCTGCGTAATCAGCACTACGTAATTAAAAAATCAAAATGTCAGAACACAGACGTCAAACTCAGGATTTCTTTTTCCATGGATTTTTCGAAAAAACGCATTAACAGCTTATGGGTCGCGTAATAAATAACTATGGTATTTCGAGGACAAAAAACAGTATGTGAAGTATAGTTCAAGGTTCATTCATAAAATTGGGACGATGGATAGTGGAGACAGGATTTTGGTGGCTGCGGGGCTGACGGCGGCTGTAGTTGTCGGAGCCTTCGTGCTGTGGGGCCCTGGCGGGGCTCCGAAGGTGCGGAAGAGGCGCGGGCAGATCGCGGGCCTTCAGAACCTTGGCAGGACTTGCTTCCTCAACACCCTGCTGCAGGCACTCGCAGCCTGTCCCACTTTCATCGACTGGCTTAAAAAGTATGCTAAAGCTGATGGCCACAACAGTATGATCACTACATTGTATACAGTTATTGAAGGTAAGCTTTCTTCACAACTATTTAATTTTAAGAACTATTTAATAGCCAGAAAGTAATGAACAATTCAAATATTCCATATTTTTTGTATGAAGTAATTAAAATTTGGATTCTGTATTTATTTAAATGAAATGTGTAAATGCAATGATTAAACTGATCTAAAATATTATCAAAAAAATGACAGACTGAAGAGAAGCTGATGACTTAATCTGATATTCTCCATAATAATAGAGTTGAAATAATTTGATAAAGTTCTCTTGGAGTAGTAGTAGTTTCATTATTCATAATTTTGTAATCACATAAGTTCAATGCAACGGGCTACCTGTTGACAATGCTAATAAAAATTCACAAAATATTGATATCATTATATAATAATAATTTCATAGTACAACTAACTTTTATTTGAAAAATATCTATTGTTGTAAGATCAAGATTAAATATTTATTATTGTAATATCAACTTAGCTCAGGAAAGTGTTCACTTCAGCCATTGTACCTACACTTTCTTATTCAAATTTAGTTTGGTCTTCTATATTTAGCCTTACTAAAGATGTTACAGGATTTTTCTCTTGTCACACACACAGTCCATGATGGGGTTCGGGAATAGTTCAGTATGTAATGTATAAAAATATTAACTTTATAAAATATCCCATATCTTATGATATAGCTGAGTGATGTAATGAGATGTTTACAACATACCTACGGAACTGTAAACAGGGGATAAAAACTGATACTATCAATCACAATGACTGACATAAAAAAATTGGAGTGGATTTTTTATTGGCTTAGCTTTTTACTTGTTGGCCAACAGGTGGGAAAAAGTCAAGGTCATCCTAATCGGTTGTTATACTCGACTAGTTAAACATTTGTATAGTATTTTGGGCTGGTGTCCACAATTCCTTGACAAAAGCACATATTTTACATAAGGGTGAGACAAGTGTGTCATTCAATACACTCTTTCATCTCAAGATTCTTCCCTGATCCCTCTCTTAGAAAGAAGGCCTGTGTGCTGGCTGTGGGCAAATTAAAAAGGCTGATGATGATGTCTCCTTAAGGAAGGCCAGCTTTGGTGTTACTGAGCATTTCCAAGAGGGTACCTGGGCTTCTTTCTTCTCTTCTTTCTGCTGTATCCAGCAAACAGCAGCTGAGCAGCTTAAACACAGAAACTCTCTCCAGAGTGAACTGCTATAACTAGAGCGATAAAGAGGTGCTTATTAAAGGTCCTGTGGCCAGTTGTTGTACTGCCTGTGACTTGATTAAAGCATTTTAGTAATAGGAATTATTTTATATATTAAAAAGTCTAATCATATACAATGCATTAAGACCACATCAGTACTTTGGTGTGTACAGATTATGAAACAAATGGTTTAGCAGTATAGAGCTAGTTACACTGCAAATGTGATATTTTCTTGGTGAATTCTAAGGATGTAAAGGTCCTCATTACTAACGGATACTATAATTTATGTTAATGTAAAAATATGCTTAAGTACAAATACATCTTTGTTTTTTGTTTTGACTTGTCTCCTGTTGAAAACAAATTGCCTACGTTCATTCTTTGTTTTTACATCTTTAAACTCTATTGTTCTTGACTTTGTGTTTCAATATATTTATGACCATTTGCCTTTTTTTAAATAGATTATATTAAACTAGTGCTTGACTGTAACCCAAGTGATGGTAAGCAGTGATGCAATCTTTGGTGGCTTTTTTCTGTGTCTATATCTTGGTTTTGCCAACAGTTGTGAACGGGACCCACGAGTCAGCACGCGGCACGCCGGTCTGCCCGCTCGGCGTGCTGCAGTCTCTCCGCGCGGCCGGGTGGGTTGTCCCTGCAGACCAGCAAGATGCCCATGAATTGCTCCATGTTCTACTGTCTTGTATTGAAGAGGAAACCACAAGCATGTCTAAGAAGGTAGGCTGTAAGAGACAGCTGGGTAAATGGTGCTTTCATAACAGCAAGACACAAACTGTCACTGACCACATAAAAATTGTAGGACCTGGGGCCTGAGCATTTATAGAATCGTGAGTCAAGTCTCTTCGCTAAGTAGTTGGCGAGGCACCATAGCATCCCCAATTTCACTAGAGAAAATCCACCAACCAATAAATACTACGTCATCGACTTTCCTAGACGTACCTATTTACCTGTTAATAAGATGACGTATTATTTTCCTATTTACCTACAATTCTGGAGCTTACACTCTTACAAACAGGACGTCATTGTAAATCACAGATTACTCGTCACCATATACTTCCTGCGACCTTTCAGAATCGGAATCGAACTTCCTATAACATCTCGCATAATACCTATATCTTTCTATTGAGGCATCAAATGTTATGACATTCTGTTTTCCTTATCCATCATATACATATACCTTGGAACACATCAGATGGTGCAGGTGACAGCTGTCAGATTCAGAAAATGTAGCTTCCTTTTCTCCTCCGTTTCTCTCATCTTGTATTGTCTATCGGCCTAGTATCCGCAACTCCACGTCAAAAGCGCGTATTTTGCGTACGGGTGGGACAAATGCGTCATACGATCCACCCCAGCTCCTCGAGGAATACCAGCAAAGCCTTAGTGTTACTGACCATTTCACAGAGGTTACCTGGTTTTCCAAAGTTCTTTGCTCGAAAAGTAAAAGCATCTTTAAGAAGTTCTCTCATCTAAAAGATGTATACCTATTGTCGCTGTCATTCTACCCAAGTTTATATGTATAAAAAGTCCCTAATCTTTTAACTGCCTGCGTTAGATATATCCGATAAACTTTCTCGCATTTCTCATCCACGACCATATTCCATTTCGTCAGTTTTTGTGTCTCCTGTCGAGATAAGTACTCAGTTGCACACACGACCATCGTGAATAGGATACGGGATCTGGCGCAGCGGTTAAAGAGTTTAACCTTTTGTCTACCTTAATTACAGACACTATTAAAGAACATTTAGTTAGGTTTTCGAGCATCGGCGCTCGCTTGGGGCTTAATAGTTTAATGTAGTTTCGTCGTGTCAGCCGGGCTGCCTGTCGGACGCGCTGGGGCTGGGCGGCAGCCGCGCGTGGTCGGCGCTGGCGTCGCCCGCGTCGCCGCCCGCCGCGCCCAACCCGCTGCGCGCCGACTCCACGCCGCAGCGGCCGATGCGCGCTGACTCCACGCCGCCCACGCCCTCCGGCCTCTACATGAGGCCGGCCTCTGCCGCGCCCACTGATGAACCTGATCTTGTGGAGCCAGGTAACATTATCAAAGATATTTTTCAAAACGCTCGAAAACCCGCTCCTAACTTTTCCGCTTTTAGGCACGCATTTCGCTCGCCTCCGTCACAATTTATTGTATTTATCGTATCAGGCTGGACACCGCGCAGTTCTTACGAGTCAACTCTCGTAAGTGTGTTGAAAAACTTCAATTGTTCAGTTTACCCAAGCTATAAGTACGTGTGCAAATCCTGTTAAATCCGTACCGTACGTATGGTGTACCTACAATAAAGAGTATATCTATCTATCTATGTATCTGCACTCGCCATCTTACAAGCTAAACAAAATTAAAATACCTGGCTGTAGGTTGTTTGGTAGATATCGCTGTAAGCGATAAGTCTGTGAAATTGTTACTTTTTTGGTGTACAATCAAGTATTATTCTATTCTGGCGTTGTCCGCAGAGCCAGTGCAGGAAGCTCCGCGGCTGACGAAGGGCGTGTCGCGCTCGCTGTGCCACCTGAGCTCGGTGGGGCGGCGCTGGGCCGCGCCGGCGGCCGCGCGCCCGCCGCCCGCGCCGCCCTTCCGCGGCACGCTCGCCTCCCGCCTGCAGTGCACCGTCTGCTCGCACAAGGTCACTACTACACAATATATTTTTTAAACTAAAGAAAAAAAAGGTTGCCCCAGCTAGGATGTCTTGTGTCGTGAGTGCCTTCACAAACATGTAGTCAAGATACCCAGACCCGGAACGTCTACCTGTAGGCCATACAAATATTTGTTCCGTGCGGGAATCGAACCCGCGACCCTCAACCCAGCAGTAAATCGCTCAACTACTGCGCCAGCGGAGCCGTTATACATAAATATAACTATATCACAGAATAAATAATAGTACAAAGCACAGAATATTCACTCTGCGAAAGCAAACATGCGAATTTAAACTTACTAACGACGCGACTTACTAAAGGCCGAGCTTTTTAATAAGTAGTAATATTTCCACAGAGTCCGATCCGGTACGACAAGTTCGACAGCATCTCTCTGTCGATGACCAACGCCAGCGTCGGGCTCACTGGGTCCTTCAGTCTCTCGGGTGAGCTGATTTACATTCCTACCCGTTTTAATATCGTCACTTTTCTATCTATGCAGCAGGATAAATCATACGACTCGAATCGACTGAGGTAGTGAGAAAGATACAGTCAAGGCGTCATCTATCGTCCCTTGTTGTTGTAGTTATTGCTTCCTTACATAAGTCCCCCACTGCATCTACGACTATCTGTCAGTATGATCGTGATAAGCTCTAAAAGTACTGAATTGATTGTCAAATTAGTTTTCGCCAGTAGATAGTGACTCGTGCGGAAACTAAGTGTAGAGAAAAACTAACAAATTACAAAGAAACTACGAACGTAAGCACATATTGGGGCACACGCAGGAGAGTAACAACACAGTTGCGCCGCTATCGAAGCGATAAGTACGACTATGTAATAAACTGATGATATCAAAAATCAGTTTAGATTAATCTACAACAACTATGTTTTGCTCGGAACTCAATATTTGTCGCCGCACCTGACGGTCAAAAAACTTATTAACATTTTCATAAATATTTTGACCGTAGGTATACTGATATTGTTTTAGGTATTACAAGATTGAGTAAACATGGGCCGAATCCGTTGTATAATACAAACCTAAAATAAGCGAAGCCTTTTGACCTGATTTGCTTTTGATTTCAATTCCTTTGAACACGAAAACCTTTGTTGTAATTTTATACAATTACATTTTCGCTTGCGCCTAGCGGATGTAAGCTAAATTGAACTTAATCACTGCGTCTTACAGTTGCGTGTTACTGAGTGTTATTTCTGTGTATGTGTTGTTTCGTTATTTTTTTTTTCTATTTGTTACTAAAATGTAGATGTCGATAACTTCCGAGGTCGTTGGGCTGTGTGGTTTCTACTCGTAAAATAAATTTTGAGCCAGAGTGAATTACAGGAAGTGATTGATCCTGTTCAGAAACGAAGCCTATGAGCCTCCCAAAAGCACGAACTTCATCTTTCTTCTCTTCTTCTTTTTATAGTTATTTAGTGGTAAGGGATACAGAATGTTGGTATAGTCAACAAGTAGTCAACAAATGATTACGAATACGATTATTCGTTTTTATTTTTCTTTAAAAATGTGAAAGAATAATAAAAAAAATATGACAGTGAATGATTGTGCGTGTAGTCATCATCATCAGCATAGCGTAAGTCCCGGTTGCTACCTTGGCTTTCACCTCGGTGCCCGGGGTCCGCTTTCCTGGCTAGTCGTCTCCACTTCGCTCGGTCTTTTGCGTCCTCTGCCTTAAGCCCATTAGCACGCATATCGTCCCTTACGACGTCGATCCAACGCCTCTTAGGCCTACCTCGTTTTCCGGATCCCGGCGGAGGCGGCATGGCGAGGCATCTGTTACCCACGTAGTCTGCCGGTTTTCGTAAAACGTGGCCATACCAGCGTAAGCGACCCTCCTGCAGTTTATCTGCTATGTCACGGACCTGAAGGCTGCCCCGGATGCGGGAGTTCTTAATGCGGTCTTTCCGCGAAACTCCAGACATCCAGCGCAGCATATTCATTTCCGTGACACGCAGGCTTTGCTTATGTCGCTCAAGTACAGGCCACGCTTCACTGCCATACAAAAGGACAGGCCTAATGATGGTCTTATAGACCTGTCCTTTGAGCCTAACCGGCATTTTGGGGTCACAGATAACCCCCGCCACCTCACGCCATTTCGCCCAGGCCGCCGAGATACGTGACTCGACGTCGCAATCGACGTCCCCGGACTCGTGGAGCACCGATCCCAAGTACCTGACCTGTTCCGTGCGCTCAACTGTGTCTTCGCCAATGCGAACAGGAGCAGCGTTAATTGTGTTACAGGCCAAGTACTCGGTCTTCGCCGCATTAATTTTCAGACCGCCGTTTTCCAGCGATTCCTTCCACGCTGCCACACGTCGAACCAAGCGCCCACTGTCCGAGTCCGCCAGCGCGATGTCGTCTGCATACATGAGCAGCCATGGCGGCTGCTCATGTAAGTCCCTGATGGTGGAGGACAGCACGTCCAGCACCACGCTGAACAGAAACGGACTAAGGACAGAGCCCTGGTGAACTCCGACGGTGATGGGGAAGGGTTTCGTATCGCCAACAGCGGTCCGAACCACAGAACCGGAGTCTCGGTACATATCTCGGATGATGTCAACATAGGTCTCGGGCACTCCTTTGGATCTCAGCGCCCACCAGATCACATCACGGGGGACACAGTCGAAGGCCTTCTGCATGTCTAGGAACAAGAGGTGCAGAGGCGTATTCTTCGATCTGTATCCCTCCATGGTAACCCTTAGGGCAAAGATGGGATCCATGGCGCCATGGCCTGGTCGAAACCCATATTGACATCCCGAGACGGTGCACTCCTGTCGGATCCGAGAGTCAATCACCCGCTCGAAGAGCTTCATGGTGTGGGACATAACCTTAATCCCCCGGTAGTCGCCACACTCCTGCACCGATCCCTTGCCTTTGAAGACTGGAGTGATAATACTCAGTCTCCATTGACTAGGGATCTTTCCGGTGAGGAGCATGCGGTTAAATAGGTGGGTTAAGATGCCCACACCATGAGGACCCATCGCCTTCCAGGCTTCAATGGGGACTCCATCGGCACCGACAGCTTTCCGGTTCTTCATGCGGCGAAGAGCCACATGCACTTCTTCAGGCGTAACCGGGGGCACAAGGCCCTGATTTGGAGGGAGAACCGGAGACAGCACCTCTTTGTGCTGCTTGTTCAGCAGCTCGTGGAAGTACGAGCGCCATCTCTCCTTCACCGCGAGGTCCTCGCATAACAGATTGCCGTCAGGGTCTCTTACACAGCGGCACTTAGAGATATCCAGTGCCGCTTTGACCCTGGAACGTGCCAACTTATAAATGAGCTTTTGCCCCTCAGACGATTCCAACTTATCATAAAGTGGCTGTAAGTGGTCTCGTCTGGCTCTGGCTACGGCTCTCTTGGCGGCACGTTTTGCGGTTCTGTATGCGTCGCGGTCTTCGGGAGATTTGGAAGCTTGCCACGTTTTGAAGAGGGCTTTCTTCTCTCTGATCTCCCTCTGGACTGTGTCATCCCACCACCAAGTCTCCTTGTCACACCTGCGGCCGCCCCTGGACAAGCCGAGCACCGACTTTGCCGCCTCAGTGATGGCAACCTGAATCCTGTCCCAGTGGCTTTGCACAGGTTCGCCATCGGTACCATCGCACTTATCGCCGATGGCCGACGCGAACGACTGGGACGTGGCTTCATTCAGTCGCCACCACCGTATTCGGCGTTGTTGGCGCTCAACAAACTTGACCTTAGGCTTGACGCGCAAGTCCATGACAAGGAGACGGTGTTGTGCAGTGAGACTCTCGCCGGGTATGACCTTGCAGTTGGCTACCTTACTGATATGGTGCCTCCGTGTGAGTAAGAAATCGATTTGGGTAGCGTACCTCCCGCTCTTGTAGGTAATCAGGTGTTCGGATTTCTTTTTGAAATACGTGTTCACGATGGCAAGGCCGGCAGCCGCACACGTTTGGAGGATAGTCTCCCCTTCGGCGTTACGGCTACCGTATCCAAAGCCACCGTGAACATGCTCAAAGTCCTTGCACCTGTCACCCACATGACCGTTCAGATCACCACCCAAAACGATTCCCTGCGACAACGGGATGCCACGAAGCACCCCACCGAGTTGATCCCAGAACGCAGCCTTTTCAGTGTCGCTGCAACCGACCTGAGGTGCGTAGGCACTTATCAAGTGGGTTACAACCCCGTCAATAAGCACACTTACGACCATAAGCCGATCACTGTAGCGTTTCACCTCCAGGACTGTGTAGTATAGGCCCATAAGAAGTGCTTACGAGTAGAAAAGTATGAGAGATAATGCAATTCTGTGATTCTGTGACCCGAAATTTTTCCATAGCTTTTTACAAATAACACGTTAGTAGGGTTGTTAGTATACACGAAAATAAAGCATAGTAATTGTGTTAGTACTTTGTTAGTAATCAAAACAAAACAGTGTACACAAAGAATTACTGGAGTCTACTTCCTATTTCTAAGCAGGTGAACGCTAGCCCAGAACACGTTAAAAGGACTGTTTATTTTATACGCTAACGTTCTGAGGTCAGTGTTGGTGCTACCACGGACCCTGCTCATCATCGACGCTGTTCTTTTCCGAATGATGCAAAAGAAGTCATCGATGGAAGCTTCCGCAAACATTGCGGAAGCACTGCAGTATCTGGGTTTCCTCAACACTGCCCTCAGAGCGTCGTTGTACTGCACATGCAGGGCGTTGTAAGCCCGCCGCGTATAGCTGATCCACAGACTGCACGTGTAAAATGACTGACAGAAGGCTCTGAAAAGTAACAGTTTCACATCTGTGGTACATCGTGTGAATCTGCGGGCCAGCATATTGCAGCGGACCGCCAACGCCCTCCTTTCCCTCTCCAGATCTTCATCGTCCTGCAGCCTTTCCGTCAACATATAATCCAAATACTTCACCTTTGACACCCTCCCTAAAATCGAACCGTAGCCGTAATGGATCTATGGTATTCGTTTGCGTTAACATGTCAATGACGCCCTGTATATAGTCCAATAAGCCTTGACTTGTGCCGGCAGGGCTGCTGCGCGCGTTCACGGCGCCCGAGATGGTGAAGGGCGTGCGCTGCAGCAAGTGCTGCCCCGAGCCCGCCGAACCCGCCGCGCCGCCGCCCGCCGCCGCCTACACCAAGCACATCCGCACCGTCAGCTTCGGGAAGGTACGACACTCTACCACCATGCTGTTCTTTACTAGTTTGGCTTTGCCTGCGGCTTCACCCGCGTGGTATTGAGGTTGGGGTTGGGGTTTCAGGGATAAAAAGTAGCCTATGTCCTATTCCCGAGTGTATCCTATGCCTGTGCCAAATTTCATCCAGATCCGTCCAGCCGTTTTGGTGTGATTGAGTAACAAACATCCAAACATTCAAATATCCAAACATCGTAACTTTCGCATTTATAATATTAGTAAGATTATTTAGGACGGAATCAGCCTGTTAATAATATTTTTTTTCATCGTAAGATGTTTTAGTGGCGGCCAATTCTAGTAAACTAGCTATTGAAACGGGAGATTATTACACGTTGATGATGTGGTTGTGGTCGCCAGTTGCCGCACTGCCTGTGCCTGCACATCGGGCGCGTGGAGTGGCTGGGCGGCGCGCTCAACAAGCGCAGCGAGTTCGTGGCCTTCCCCGAGACGCTCTCCATGGCGCCCTACTCAGCTGTGCAGCAGCCCAAGGTACTGTACAAGACATGAACTTGAACTAAAATGGCGGTCACCTTCAAAGTGCGGCTCAGCGGCAACCACAGTAACAATAGGGCGGCCATTTTAGTTTACAGCATTCTATACAGATTGTTATCCTTCACTGATATTAAACTGTGACAACAGGATGTCGCTAAACGCCTTATTCTAAACAGAGATTTCTTTTTATTTAGCTGTCAAATACCTCTAACTGTGAGATTAAAACCAACAATAACCAAATGATGTTAGATTCAATTATAATTTTGTAAAAGTTGTTATTACAATTTACCAAATCCTATTTAATCAATTTTTTCTTGCAAATAGGAGCATAATTGATTATTTATCTATATATTGGTTCTTTTCCTCTCCATCTTGCAACTTACTATTCAGTAACATGCCAATAAGAGCGTCCAAATTGTGATATTGAATTATCGCTCTTATAGTACGGCTCTGCTAACTTCGGGCTCGTCATTATGGTGTCATTATACGTCTCTTTTTAGATATTTTACAAGAAACAGGTGTCTTGTGGATTATGTAGGTTTCTATTGAAATCAAAATACTCACATTTTTCGTTAATTTTGGTCATTTATAATGTACGCGTAAATTTAAAAAGTAAAAGAAATATATCTATAGAAAAGTTTCACATTTAATAGAGATTTCGAACGATGATAATTTTAGTAGTTTTTATAAGAACACGTATTTCCTGGAACAAGTTTCGTGAAATATTGGAATGAGTTCACCAATTGGGAACCGAGCATTGTCTCTTTTTTCGCGTTGCCTCTTCAATTGAGTTGGGTTAAGTTGGGGAAAACAACAAGTATGCTCCTGTTGACGATAGTCGAATTAGGAAGGATCCTCTATTAGACGTAAGTAATAGCGTGTTGTGGACCGCAGGTGGACCTGGTGTCGCTGGTGGGCGCGGGGCGGCTGCGCGGCACGCTGTCGGCGCTCAACGCGCCCGACGCGGGCGGCGGCGAGGGCGGCGCGCTGTACCGCCTCACCGCCGTCGTCGTGCACGTGGGCGGCCCGCGCTCGGGCCACTTCGCCACCTACCGCCGCGGGAATGGCTTCGAGGCCAAGAGGTATCTTTAAAATACACGCTTTATAAACTCCAAATTTTCCCTAAAACATAGTGAATGCAATGCTGCACTCAATATGAAGTCCATTTCTCGCTATGCAGTAATTTAAAAAAAAACCAGGTCCAGTTGAAAACCAGCGTCAGGCATTTAGTTGCCTGACATTTATGCTGAATTGGGTCTGTTTGGAGCAGCCGTGGGGCAAACAACAATTTTCGTACTTACCAAATAGTTTTAAGTAATTTAAAAACAAAAATAATTTAATTTTTGCATGTTTATTCTTGTGCTATGCTCTGTGTCTATACCAATAAATGTTATTTCTTTCTTTCTAATTATTTACATGAATTTGGTACTGTTCAACTTCTTCCAATAAAACGCAATCGCACTTGAGAGGTAAGGCTCGGACGCGTAGCTTCATAAATGCATATTCGTCACGATACGACAGTCTGATGTGGCCGCTTCGTCGACAGTCTCATAATTCTGTATGCAAGCTGTGGAAATATAGGCCTATGAAGTTACGCGTCCGTGAACATTACGCCATAGCAAAAGAAATGTAAAAATAAACAACTATAACTATATAAAAACAAGCAAGGTTCACTTTATGCTACCTACATAAAGATCAAAACAAACGTCTTCCCCAGATGGTGGTACACTTCCGACACGCTAGTCCACGAGGTGTCCCTGCAGGAAGTGCTGCGGTGTTCAGCGTACATGCTGTTCTACGAGCGAGTGCGCCCCGAGGCCACCATGTCGGCCTCCACCAACTCGCACCACTTCTAGACTCCCGGACACCACCCATACGGAGCAAGGCCGGACGTCAGGGTCTCTTGTGAACATCCAACCTGGCCTGACATCTCGTCCATTTTTACCTGAGGATAATCAACATTCAATCAACGTGGCTATCCTGGATACAAGGGCTCACTTACGAGAAAGTATAGTTCAAGATGAAAACCGACAATTGATCATATTGGTACAAAGTCAAATACATTTTTATTATATCTTTATTATGAGACAATGCATTGTTAAAATTTGTAAACTACGAGGGGTCCCTCATCCAAACTTATGATAGGGTAGGGAGGGAAAATATGAATTTAGTACTAGTAGCTTACTCGGGTATGTACGAAGTACTTTTGGTCCCTCGCAGTTTTACTTAAACAAAGAACAATTGAAAAATGTGTTTGCTTACAATATTAAATGTAAGTATATTCACCACACTTGAAACTATATTTTTACGCAAGTGACAAACCAGTTTAAATATCACTAGAACTGACATCTCCAAAAATCTACTAATCAATAAATGTTTTATGATTATAAAGTTTGGCTGTGCTTCATCAATTGTACAGGATTCACTTAACACTTACTAACGCTCATTTTTAATATCATCAGTATTACTTTTAAGTCTGTTTTTGGCTTGTAAATGTAATGAGTACACTGGAAAATAGCTCACCTTTATTAAAAAAGTCACATATACTTTAAGAAATACTTCGGCTCTTATAAGCAGGGACGAATATATAAAAAACCAAAGTCATGCCAGTGTACAATATTTCACATTATATTTGAAATCGATCTAATTTCTCTCATATAAACCAACTACATATCACGTGTAGGTCACGACTTCATATTAGCTTTGGACTCAAACGTAGTGTGCTGGGGTAGTTCCTGTTCCTGTATATACTATAGACAAATAGTTGATATTATCATGACAATTACTCTAAGATTAGTCATTAATGTCACGTAGCTATCTCGAAATAAATGGTGAGTGTAGAGTGCGTTAAGTCTTCAATTTTGCCGGACACAAGGACTGTATCCTTGTCAGATCTCTTGACAAAGGGACTTTATTTGTGTTTCCCATTTCCCGCATATTGACTGGATACAATTAGATATCAAGCGACCCAGCAATAATGGCAACTTCTGACGCGCATTCATCACTTAGAAGTATCCGTGTGTGGAATCAATGACACTCGTTAGATGTCTGTGTGTAGCTCCCGGCACGCTACGTTTCCTCGGTAGAAACCGTAATCTTTAGGAAGAGTCTATTTTTCCACTTGGCGATATTTCTCAATGTAAACTCTTTTACCTTTTTGTAACTACAAATGTACACAAGTTAGAGTTTGATCTTTAGGGGCACCTTCCTTTTGGTATATAAAGACATCTTAGATTTCCTGGTGTAATTTAGGAGCTTACATAAAAACGGTCATATATAGTACATACTATCGTATTAAATCTATTTATTGTCCTGGCTGTGGTGGCTCATCGCTTGTGCGTCGTCTCGATTTGTTCCACGTTGCAGTGCTTGACTATTATCTCGTCACATCAGTTCTATTGACACGTCACAAGCTGCTACAGTCACCACAGCCGTTACAAGATCTGTAGAAAGCATGAAACTTAACTTGTGTCGTATTTGAACCGTACACCCGTGTGCGGTATAAGGCCCATCGAGTTGTAGCAAAGTATCAACCCCTACAGGTCGATGCGTCGTATCTATATTGTCTCGAAATTGAGTGCCATGACTTTTGAGTGATATTTTAAATTTAACTTCTCTCTGTGTACTTGAAGAGTAGCAAGATAATGATGTACAATATTTATGTTGATTAGCCGGAGTGGCGACTAGCCGGCGTTAACTTATCACTGAAATATTGTCGATTTATTGCGTATTTAAATATAATCATGCCGAATACAAAATTGATACAATCTGTAGAATATTATATCTCGAAAAATTAAGTAACATTTTGGACTTGTTATATTTTATGCCAACAAATTAATTTCAGTTTTTTTTTAAGTAAGATCTCAAGTGTAAGTCTGGGTGTAACATACTCAAGATAATATTGGTGCCGATTCAAAGTTAATTATTCTTACTATTGACTGGTATACTTCATGAATTTATTAATAAACCTTTAAAGGGCTGTATTAGTCGTCCAATCTTGTATCGATGTACCTTAGGTGTACCTGTGTCATTCTTACTGTGCATTTTGTCTTTAGGCGGTAGGTCACAGGTCTTTTGAAATAATATGTTCGGGCTACCAATGGGCTTACCACAGGAATCGTCCAGACCGGCTGGTCTGTATGATACACGTTGCTTTTGATAAAACTTTGGTGAAGTTTGTGCGTGTGGCAGGCCCTGTTTTTTTTCTACAATTTTGTGAGGGTGCAGGTTTTTTCCATTTAAATACTAGATTTACTCTGGCTCGACGGCTATGAAATAATAGGTATGGAAAAATTGTAGCAAGTTGGGTTCAACTTTACTTTCTCAATTACGAAACAAAAACTACCTACTACTTTATGTACCTATGTAAGCAGTCAGTGATCCATAGTGATTTTGTATAAGTGACCTACTGCCACCACTTAGCAAGTACTTACTATGCATTTATTTTATACAATTGACTTGTCCACTTGTATCCTTCCTGTACATAATAATTATTGTAATAATTGTCTTGAAAATCAAATTTTCGAATTATGAAGCTCGTTTTGTAAAATTAAAGGTTTTTTGAAAGTTAAAGTTGGGAGGGGGGGAGTATAGGTGCCTAAATTGTGACCATAAGTGACAATGACTGAACAGTGTTGCCATTTTATATCGTTATCGCATAAACATAGCTTTAGACGTTATTTATTATGTTCTGGCAGTTGAGGCTTGATGCGTTCAGTGGTACAGAATATGGAGTCGATTATTTGTGTGAATCTTGCTTTTTTCCATAATTAATTCAGTTTTTTGTTTATATAGCTATATAAAATAAGCTTTATTCCACATGTCCACCTCAAGATGCTTTGAAATACTGTAATATTTTTGACAATAAAGTTTTCAAGCCATAAATATTTTAATAGCACTACCTCTTGTAATTTACACATATAATACATTCTATAATTTGTACTTCTGCATAATATTTTAGGTTTGATGAATATTAGGTTATGTTACTTATATATGTTGCAAAATAATTATTTTAAAAACATAGTAAAATAATAATTAAAAAACTGCATAATTATGATTGTTTCTAACAAAGATTGCTTTATAAATAAAATTTATTTTTTGATTAGATTGAAGTATTGTTGATTCCCGCCATAGTTATGAAGAATTGTTTGGCGCGCTCTCAGCATGAGTAACAGTTTACAGATGTTGTACAACAGTAACACAATATTACAACTTACATCTGTTATGAATTTGTTGGTCTAAAACTGGTTTTATTTTTATTTAGAAAATTCTGTAAACACAAACTATTAAAAAACATAATTTATAATACATAAGACAAACAGGATGAGTAGAAACAAACCTTCAATCAGGATTTTCACTTTTGTAGATATTTTTTATTAATTTCTATCAAAGCATTGCTTTTTATTACAATTAATAAATAAATATCTACCTTTTATATGCATTGTTAAATAATGTGAAAATCCGTTTTAAATTTTTGTTCCTATTCACAATGTTGACTGTTGTTGTGCAACATTTCAAAATAAAGCTTTTGCTTTTGAAGCTATGACTCATGGCTGAGTGGTAATTAAAATTTAGTGTGCGAGCTTTCAGACTTGGGATGTAGTGTATTGGACAGCCTTGGAATGCTAAATGTAGAAAAATAACTAATACATTTTCCTTGCCAAGTAATTCTGATTTACAACATAAGCAAAAAAAAAGCATCAAGTTGTATGGAAATAATCAATTAAAAGAGGAAAAAATCTGATGTACTTCCTTTATAGCTATCTAGTATACTACATTTGAGTAGTTGGAATTTATAGGAAATTATGTAAACTTATGTTTAACTTTAGGATATTGCTTCGCATAATAGTTGTTAATTTAGCTGTTGTGTTGGCAATGAATGAACTTCCAGAGAAACACTTGTGGCAACTGTAGATAGGATGGATTGTATCTAACAAATGTTTATAAATAAAATGTATCATAAGTGGCTCCGAGTTTCTATTGCTCCATTACCCCTTATCTAAACAACATGTTTTTGCTAATTAGTGATGGAAAGTATACATTAGCCGACCTATTGCAAAATTAATTATATTAAATTGCAATGCAGTTCACAGTAAATACAGGTAACTCAGAGAAATGTATCACTTCAAAGGAATTTTGTTTATTAACAAGTTTTTAAAATAGCATTTTTAAATCAAAAGATATTTATTTATAATATTCACAATTTATTTTCTTAAAAATAAAAACAGAATATTCAAGACATTGGTTTGTATGCAATCTGATCAATAGTTTTCTTATATTTTTCTGTGCACTGGGTGTATGTCACAAACTTATCACAAACAGTCAGCTCTACACTCAGATGTTAGGACATGCTGTCGATGAGCGATGCTCGCATAGTGGATGTGATTGCTGTGGGCTTGGCATCATTTAACTTGAACACACTTTCAATAACTGAGATTTCTGTTGATGTAGTGTCCAGGCCACAGAATGCACACCAGTCATTGACCACCATCCCTGCGGCAATGACATCACTACCTCTGTTAACTGTGCCGGCCACCAGTGGCACTTGTAGGAGAGATGACAACTCATCTTGGTCCTGGATTGTGGTTTTAGGATGCACGAGCCCGCCGCGATTACTGAGCGCAGCATAAGAGCCGACCAGAACATTGCCCGCGACTGTCTGCCTGAACACCTCGACGTCGAGTGTGTCTGCGAGGATCTCTTCCGTGTCGCGGTCGAGGTCGGGGTGTACGAGCGCCACATAGTCGTTGCACGCGATCACGTTCCCGAGTGCGCTGAGCCGCTCCTCTACGCGCTGTACTTTGATGGTGTCCGGAAGACTGTTTCTAATATGTTGCAACTCTGTGTCCGTTGTCGATGATGGAACCAGCAGTCCGTTTTTGTTTCCTACTGTCATGCGGCCAATGATCCTGCACCCCGCCACGCTCACATGCACCACTGGGATGGTCTCCGACAACTCTGCTTCAAACACGCTATAGAAGTTTTCCGACCCACCGATTGCGACGAGGCAATAGGAATTTGTCAATTTACTAAACACCCCAACCTCATTGTTGTTTTCAAACTGAACGCGGACTGCCATGATTTTTAATTATTTAAACTTTAGTTGTAATTACAAAGTATTTCACAACAATATAGCTTCACGTGGGGAGAAAAGGAAAAAACACGGGGATCTTCGTTCAAATGGTTACATTTACGTCAGTTTGACAACTACAGTCTCAGTTTTATTTCGATGTTGTGTTCCAATTAAAATAAGAATCGTTCAAACATTTATACAACATGTATCTCGTTCTTTCATTATTAGATAAAATATTATCGTTCTCCTTTATGCTATAGAAACATTTTCTGTTATTGGAACGCGCTTCATGTCATCAACGAGTGATTTCTGTCTGTGAAACACTTTATGAGTGCGTTCCGTATAGTACTTTGTACAGGTGCGTTCAGAGAAAAAAAAAAACAATATTTTAGTAATGAGTAAATCCAAGGAGTGTAGTAATGTATCGAGCATTGTAAACTGTTATGTAGCTATTAAAAGAAATTAAAAATTAAATTATTTTTGACAAAATCTATTAGTTCTGCCAATAACTGACACCACCCGTAAAAGTAAAAAAAATGGATGAAATGATTTAATTTTGGGGTGTTTCGTTTTTGTATAAAATTAAAAGTATGAATAAATGTATTCGCGATGAAGATGAAAGATGCGTAAATTCGTAATACTGAACTGTTTGGTGGATTGCAATGATACGGAGCTATTCCCAAGTGATGTTAAATATTCAAACCTGAGGCAGGTTGTGATTGCTCCAATTGCATACACACCGAAGATCCAACAAGCATTACAAAAAATAAATTTCAAGTATCACAGAACTTGTAGTTACTCTAGTTTATTACGGGTAATTAACACTTTAGTATTATGTTGATATTATTAAATCGGCTTTTTTTATATCGCAAAATATCCAAAGAAAAGCCACAGTACCCAATAATAAAAGATGAAAGATACCAAAGGGATAAAGCTTGTATAGAACACTGTTTCAATACTAACTGAAACTATCTCAAGAACGGTTTAAATCACAGTGTACTCTAGAATATTAGACTCCTTATTAAATACCTATGTAAAACCTATCTATTCCTCGACACACAAGTTGAATCGTCATGTCGGTCGATCTTAAATGCTTAGTAATCAATTTATGTGTCTCAATCAAAGTGGAGGGCTGCGTGTAATCCCAGCAACGGGTTCAATTTATGTACTGTACCTACTTTAAAATATTTTAAAATGTTAAACTTTATATTAAACAGGAATGTAATGTTGGCGAGGGTGAGACCCTGTTGATGTTCTGGGACTACGAGCAAGCGAGCTCTGACAGCAAGGCTACTATAAGCATGTCCACCGATAGCTGCACATCCTTACATTTACCGGTAAGAACTCTGAAAATATGAAGTAGGTTGTACAGCTGCCGCCACCAAGATGAATACGAACATTAGGTATAATAAAGGTAGCAGAAAACACCTAAACACCTATAGAAAAAAGGAAATAGTGTACAGGCTAGCTAAGATATATGTAAGTCGTTATTCGCGCGCGTGTATCACTCTGTTCATCACGTTTCGTTTTGCTCTTTTCACTTCTATACAAAAACTATCGAAAGAATTTACAGCTTTGTTTTGAAATGACCTAACTAGGTTCACCACTACATCTACTCAGAGAACTGGGTACCTTCCAGGGTTTTGAACTTAATGAATTGCAATTGGTCACTCAGGCGACTACACTGATTTCTCCGCGTGAAAAAGAGTTGCGATCCACTGCACAACAAACAGACATCAGCTGCCGTTACTCCAGTATCTCCTCACCAGGTACGTGCATTACTTATAAAAAAGAAGTAGGCAATAATTCCCTATCCCTTACGCCGAGGTTCATATTCCCGAAGTTCTGAGTGACCTTTTTTAGCACGATCGGCCTTCCGACCAGTTACGATCACATTTTCCACTTGATAGGAGTTTCTTTGGCAGAAGATTGCAACTTCAACCACAACACGCATCTCGTGATCCCGTAGACCATGAGAGGTTCAGTTAGTACATTTTTTTTTTGGTTTTTATTAAAGACTAGCTGTCCTCCACGGTTTCAACCGCATCTTTAGTTACTGTCCTGCTCCCGTAAGTTGTAGCGTACCTAATGTTATACAGGAGTTCAACCAACAAACTCTTCAGCTTTATAATGTTAGTATATGTAGATATAATTCTTTCTCTAAAACAATAAAGATTAAAAGCACGATCTTTTGAATACTGAAATATAACTTACCCGTGTTCTTTGCGTTCCAGTAACAAACTAACGTTAAGCATCACAGAGAATAAACAAATGAACTTTTTCGTGCTTACCCTCTTAAATTAACAATAGCATTAATGTCCTGACGAATTGCCACTTGAAATTCTCATACGCGATACCAAAATCACCTTCATTCTTTTTCCATTCTATAATCTGGCCACAAAGTAAAGAACCCAATAATATTGAACAGCAAATCCAAATGAAACGGATGAGCAGCGTCAGATGCGCGCGCGCATAGCCGACTCGCTGACGTTCTCGTCGCCCGCGTCGTCGCTGCTGCAGCCGGCCGGCCGCTCCATGTCGATCCTCAGCTCCGTCTGCGCGCTGCTGCTCAACAAACAGGTACTGGTAGAATCAAACCTTTTTCAGCCGCGTCAGCCCGCGTCGGTGGGAAATTATCAATTAATAACCCCTCCAGCGTTGATATGAAATCAACTCTTTTTTAAGGTGGGAAGTTATCTAGTAATGACTTTTCCCGGCGTGTCAGACTTTTATTGACTAAACCTTACCTGTATTACTTCAGTTGCCCTTTACATCCCCGGACTATGTGTAACCTTTGCATAGGTTAAACCATAGCCCTATTAGGCTTGACCCCGCGATCGTTTATCTTTGAGGCGCGCGTGGAACCTTAAGCGCTGTGAACGATTCGGGCTCGGTTCGGAGGGTTATCGAGGTAACCCTTTCCTTCGCTATAAAGAAGTACCTACATCAAAATGGTCACGTTTATATCTCATCAAGTGTAAAGTTGTGCCCTGCATCGCTAGGGCTCCCCAGCCGCTGCGAAGGAGGTATCCAGCTTCACGGGCAGCATCCGCTCGGACAACATCTGCCGCATCTGCTTCGGCGGCGAGTCGGCGGAGCGCCTGGTGCGGCCGTGCTCCTGCAGGGGCACTATTGCCGCTGTGCACCGCACCTGCCTGGAGCGCTGGCTCCTGCAAGCTGCCACCTCTTACTGCGAATTGTGCAGGCATCATTATGTCGTCACCAGGAGTCATAAGTGAGTTCCTTTTACATTTAAAGTAACAGTTTATCACCGTGTAATTAACTCCGCTCTCTTGTTTTGGAGTTTGAGGAGTCTAGTACTTATTATAGACACACGCACTAAAACTCACTAGCTGTGCCTGGGTACCTATACCTATAATATAATTAAAGTTAGAGTAAAAGGCGAATAATCTCTTTGGTGTTTTATTGTATGTTAGCTTATCTTTTTCATCAATTGGACTCAAATCTAGTTTCTTGGTGGAAAAACGACTTTTATAACGTAATGAGGCGTCCTCGTTTACAGTAGTATTTCGCTAACATTCAAATTCAATTAGTTACTGATATACTTAAAAGAAGTGGTACAGCCGCGGGCAGGCCGGTCGATGTGACTGAAGGGCCCCGGAGAGGACTCCAACAAGGCAAATCTAAGATCTTACGAATTCCGCGGGGGACCGAGAGTTGTGGTGACGCTTGGTGATCCCCTTGAATGATGACGAACATCACGCTATTCTGGGAGTCTATTACAAGCACTTTCGTTCAGATGGTCGTGGATGCGTTCCATGGCGGAGTGGGCGATGTCAGGGCGCGGGCGCGCACTGGCCGCGGACGTGTGGCGCGCGCTGGCGCTGGGCACGGCCAGCGTACTGGGCACGGCGCGCGCGCTGCACGCCTGCGACGCTGTGCTGCAGGCGGGCGCGCGCAGGGGCGGCGGCGCTGCGCTCGCCGCCAATCTCTTCTCGTCGTTGCTAATTGGTGTTATTGGTAAGCAGATGACAAATATCTTACAGGGGGCGTCCTGCGTATTTTAACTCTTCTCTGTCAAATCTATCCAAAAGTAAGACTGCCTGTTGTTTAATCCTAGTACTTAATTCTTAAATTCCAACTGTAATTTGCCATGAGGTATATGCTCAATACAGACTATATTTTTCTTTCTTGTTGCTCCTGGCCCTTACCTGTAGCTACCTATAACCAGACCATAAGTGGTACCAACCACTGTTAAATAGCCATTATACTAGTACCTATCTACCTATAATTCTTCCGCTCTTACCTCTCAAATATGTATACCTATTTTTTCCATTTGTTATGATTCACACCCGTTTCTTCCGAATCCTCGCCCAACACATTTTTTTTTGGCCTCTTCCTTCCTCTAAATTTCATTTACGTTTACGTTCATGTTTCGTATTTAGTTAAGTATATTTAAATATCTCTTAAGCCCTTATATACAAAAGTCGCCACATGCGGTATAAGTACGCCTGTTTTTGTCTCGGATTCCCCATCATCAGTGCTTCTGACTATATTTCCCCAGGAGCGCTGAACGGTCTGCTGACGACGTGGATGCTGCTGAAGATCCAGGAGCACCAGCTGTCGTGGCAGGCGTGGCGCGACAGCACGCTGCACGTGCACGTGACGCTGGGGGACGAGGAGCGCACGCTCACGCCGCACACGTCCGACGCCACCGTGGTCGGCGACGAGGACGGCAACGCCACGGCTGACCGGAGCACTAATGTCGCTGACCCTTTTATGGTTTCTCTACCTTATAACCTACCTGAATCGTGAGTTTTTTTCTTACCGTAAGTTACCTATTAAGTATGATCTAGAGAAGATAACGGTACATAAGGAGCAGGGCATCGTATCGACTACGACAGCCACCATGATCGCGTTATAGTTTTTTATCTATTATGCTTATCTGAGTGAGGAGTTCTGGCATTCCAATGACGATTTCTCTGATTCTTTAGCTTACCTCCTCTTCTGCTAAAGCTTTATGCATAGGTAACCATATTATTATGTTATGTGTTGTGAGTTCCCACATACGTACGAACACGCACGTTAGAGGCACGATTTAATAACTTAACGTTACTTAGATCGGAAAGTGCGCCATCATTCTATATTCTACTAGTATAGTTTACCTGCGTGTATTTGATATGTTAGGGAACGAGCCTATCGTTAATGTTTTTATCTCTATCAATAGGTTTCTGATAACAGAGTTGATACTCAGATAATTTATTTTGTCCACAGATAAATTACAAATTTCCTGGCCAATTGAGATAGCAAATCGCAAAATAATTAAGTTTTCTATAATAGAATAGAAGAAAATAAGTGTAGCGCCACCTAGATCTACGGAAACGTAACAATGGTGTCGCTCTCCTTCATATGCTTCGTGCTGACGACAGTTCTCTGCTTCATCTTCGTGTCGGCGCTGGTAGCCCTGCAGTTCTTCAGAGACAGCCCTTTTGTCGCTCAATTTTTAAGCGAATCTTAGAAACGTACTATCTAGAAGATATCAAAAGACTTGAGCGCCACTTCTTTCCTTCTCTGAGTGTCATCCGAGACACTGAAATATACATTTTAATCTCCTTTTCAATAAATATATTTTTTTGAATTACTTAAGTACTATTATATTTTGTTGTTTTCTTATTATTTGTTTATTATTTAAAAAAAGAAACCATTTTACCACCATTGTAAGCTGCATAATACTGCTTCTCCTAACCGAGCTATTAAGTGCAACATAAAATTTTGGAAGAAACAAAACCATACCTATAATATTTTTACGATAAATAAAGTAATTGCAGGGTTCACACTTCATTTCTGGACTGCTATTTATTTTTCAATACACTTACTCGAAAACTGCCTCTTATCGCACCCCTATTAGGTTCAATATAGCATGTATATCACCCAAGTGCTTTTTTGAGTTTATCACAACAAGGGCTTTTTTATTCCTTCCTTATCGTCACGGTCACGAGTGATTATTTTGTTTTACTTAGTTTATCGAATCAGGTGCGAGGCGTCCCCCAGAGTCGCTGGACGACCCCACGAAATTAGAAACTGACCAGAGCAGATTTGAATGCTATACTTATATATTTCTTATATTTCTACTGTATGTTTGGGATACGATAATTTTTTTTTTCTTTCTTTCTTTATTTCAAAAGTCGTAAGTGTATTGAAAAACGTAGTTTGACACACGTGCAGATTTGTCATTGCAGCCCTCGGCTCCATAACACACTCGCCTACGGCTCGTGCGAATTTCGCCTCGGTCGCAATGACAAACTTCCTGCACTTGTATCAAAATGTACTATTTTATGGTTACGTCATAACGTGTACCTAACATCAGTTTTTTTTTGGCTTCGCGAAAGCATTAGCCATAAGCAATATAATTTAAAAGAGAAAGAGTAAATAACACACCAATATTTTGTTAATCAATATTTATTTCATTATCAATATAAATTAACATAATAATCATATAATAATATCAAATTTCATAAAAATCAGTAGCGAATACATCAAGCCGCTGTTATTATTAATGTCAAATTATATAATATGTTAAATGTAATCGTGAAACAGTATGTACACTGACAGACGGAGGATCCGACTCTCTTATGTGGCGTATAAGTGCAGGCGATCCTCCGCAGTGCGCACTACTCTATGACCTAACAGTAGTCGCTCGATATATAAATGTTAGTTAAAACTTACAAGCTAACGTAGAAAAAATCACATCTTGAGATTATAATAAATAGGAGGACTGTATCGAGACAGCGCTTGGAGATACGAGTTGGGCGGACACTGACATATAAACATATATAACAAACGAACAAATCAACAACATACGCTCTTTGGATTTATAACACACTTCGTACGAACTATTTGTGACTACAGCGTTCAACTACTCGGCGCATGCGCCTGCTCCCTGCGAACGAGAACACCGTCTATTGTCTGTACAACACCTAAACAAAAGGACCAACTAATTTATGAATGGAACATCTAATGACCAAACCATTGGAGCCTTCTAAAAGTAATCGCCAACTTAGACGTACAGGGTGTCTAATCAATTACCCCTCGAGGCTACAACTGTTTGCACGACAGTACAGGGTGTTCGCGTTCCCCGGCGGGCGGCGGTGACGCTCAGTCCTGGTCCTTGAACCGGCGGTAGATGGACTGGACGTACGTGAACACGCACTTCCAGTCCGGCTTGCGCATCGTCACCATGTCGTCCACGTCTAGCAGGGGGTAGATGCCCGCCTTCTCACTGAAAAACGTCAAACGAGACAACTTATTAGTCAAACTGTGAGTTGCTTAAAAAAAAATTAAAAATTAAAATTTCTTTATTGCAGACCCATAATAGTCCATAGCTTTCATGCATATCAGGTATGCCAATTCACTGCATTACCATAGATGAGCATTGGATTACCTGAGTCTGGCAATCTTAGGATATGTTGCAATAATGAAAAAATCGTGTTGATGTTTCTAAAACCCTTTTCTCGTAGAACTTTTTG
The DNA here is from genome assembly GCA_029852875.1 of Mythimna loreyi. Lineage (NCBI taxonomy): Eukaryota > Metazoa > Arthropoda > Insecta > Lepidoptera > Noctuidae > Mythimna > Mythimna loreyi. The sequence goes on from CM056792.1 coordinate 22,762,812, forward strand.
ATGATGTAAAATCGTTGTCGCTACTTACTCAGCAATTTTGAAGGCGAGCGTGAAGTTGTGTCGGCGTTTCTCAGGCGACAGCTTGGAGTAGTCGAAGGCGTCAGGCAGGAAGTGGTGCACCAGCGCGCAGAAAGCCAGCCCGTCCGCCCAGCTCGTGGAGAAGTTCTCCAGCTTCACATTCTGAGGGAACAGTTAGATGAGTTTTGTACTTAGTGTTGAATGAGGAAGAATTCACGTTTGGAAAGCTTCGACAATTTTTTACTGTGAAGATTGATTTGTTTTAAGCTCATGTACATGTTTGCAAGTAATTAATTTCCAATGTCGAACAATCGAGATGGTTCCTTAAAGTTATTGTGAACAACTACTCTCTATGATTGGGAAATTGGTAATGTAATAAATATCTACACGGTGGAGGACTACAGGCATAGTGTACAATATCAAATGATTAGCCACTTGAAGTGATCAGATCCACTCAATTTATTTACAACTCATACCCACATTTATTTGGACATTTCTATCTAAAGTTAACAACACAAAATCATGCACAACCCTGAAAGTCATTTCACACTTTGGTTCACGTACTTTTATTTATAAACCCATGCTATTCAATCCAACATTTTAATTTATTATTAAATTAGTCATTTTTGGTTGGTTATAAAATTCACACGAATCATATATTCCAGATTATATGTACAATTTCGTTTCAATGTTTCATATTAAATATTAAAAAGTTCATGTATACATGTAAAATACATATCGCTGTGAAACCAAAGCAATATAATTTGGTCGTACAGTGACAGATGAATAAATAAACAATAACTAGTGAAAATAACACAATGTATAAAATATATACAAGAAAGTAGCAGCCAGAATGAAGCGATAAGAGAAGCGTGGAGTATGAGTGGTAGTGACGTCACAGACGTGTGTGTTAATACTAGGTGCGCGTGCGCAGCGTTCTCTATCAACATGCCATGTCTCGACAACGCGGTTAAATCCGTTAATTCCGAACGCCCTGACTTGAAGGCAGATGCAAATTTTCAAACATCGACTTCGGTTTGGCTTATTGCCAATTAGAAATTTTGAAAAAAATATGCATTTGCCTAATCTAACCGCATTTATAACCTCCCCAATACGTTTATTTACATTATCTAAATACTATAAAACCATAAACATTTAAGAAAAACACAGAAAATATTGCGTTTAAGTGTGCGTCAGCTACGTAACCCATGTATATATAGACGACATCATAGTGTACGCAGTGGGGGTGTTGCGTGCGGACGGAGCTGCGGAGAGGAGGGCGGGAGGTGTGGAGTGTACCTCGTAGTCCCGGGTCTTGTCGCGACACCACTGCAGCAATCGCTCTTTAATAGTGACGGCGCTGGCTTGCAGCGCGGGATCCGTGAACTTGAAGTAAGGCTGCGCCGGAGAGCCCGGGCTCTGCGGGGTCTTGGGCGAGCTACAACCGGGCACGCATGTTAGTCACCGAGGCTCTCCTACTGCGACCTCGCCGGTTAGTCGTCGACGGTCAAACTATTAGTTCGTGTGTCACATCGTGTGCTACGGAACGCGTGTGCTATTAATGGGGGTCGCAGGTTATTTACAAGAACGCGTGCTGATCTCATGTCAACTACATGTCAAGCTATCAGCCGGGCTTCGTCGATGAACGATACTTGATATCTCATGACAGGGTAAGTACACACGTGCAATTATTGACAGAGGCCTCGTATGTACTTAGCCTTATATGCTTCTCGGAAAAAAATGATTATCGTATTAAGCGACTATTTATACATGTTATATGGATATCAATAACTTGTATATTTACTTGTATCTAATCCTTATTCGTATCCACAGATATGGCTGCCAAAAATAAATAAAATATATTGCATTACATTACGTATGAAGCGAAAGGATCTTATACATAGAATATAGTACTTGAATGGTAAAGAGTCTTATGTATTGGTCGGTTCATTCATGTAGGTACGATATTGTCTGAGGTTGGTGCCTGGTCTCGTGTAGGAGGAAGGACGACACTTACTTGGGACTGTTGGTTGAGTTTTGTTTCTCGAGCTGCCGGAACTTGGCAAATGGCGAGACGGGCTTAGGTGCCGGCCTGGTCATACTCTCTATCACTGTCAATAAACATCATAATATTTTGTACAAACATTCTTACGTTGTATATTAAGAAATAATGTATTTTATTAAGGTTACTAACCTTTAGATGTCTTAGTGGTGGTAGTGCTACTGCTAACAGTTTTCTCTGACGAGTTCCTCCTCACGCTCGATGTCACAGTTACTTCCTCTTCCTCTGCAAAGAACACGTTCACATTAGTCACCATCGCCGACACACGTGCACACAGATCTAGCACTAACTCGAAACACTTGGAAAACAATCAGCAAGACAGTACAACGATAACCTAAAAGCTATTAGTCAAATAACACGGTTACAGAGGGCGCGGATGAAGATGGTACGGAGGTTACGAGCACATATGTACATCGACGTGATAGCCGGGCGCAGGCCGGAGGGCCGGAGGGCCAGGGGGCCGGGGGGCATGCGGGGCGGGGCGGCGGCACAAGCACAGACCCACACACACACGACTCACGCGCGTCTCGCTCGTCTCCCGCTCCTAACTAGTGGAATGTTGCGACGCTACGCTACGCGAGCGCCGACACCAGGTCTTCGAATGCGTCCTCAGTGTTGCTCTCGTCCAGGAACTGCAGCTCCGACACCGTGGGCATGGTGCGGCTGCGGCCCAGCGAGTAGGCCTGCGGCGGCGCGTACGACGAGCGCAGCGCGCGCGGCCGCGACGCAGCCGGGCCTGCGGCGGCACGCGTCGGTTGCTGCTGCTGCCCAGAGAAATACGCCTCCACCGTCCGCTTCTTTTCCGTTACTTCCTCGCGGGCGATCCCACCCTCATACAGCTTTGGCACAGCTAGCAGGTGCATGGACTTAGCGCGTGCGACCACTCGGCGCGGAGAGGCCGCCTTGGGGCTGGCCACCATCTGGTGCCACGAGCCCGACCTACTGAGTGGGTTGGAGCCGAGGCTGCCTGCCGACTCGCTCGACAACACGGACTCGCGGGAAGCGGCGAGCGCACCGGGGGACTGGGGGGCGTGCGGGGGGGCGGGCGCGAGCAGGGGGGAGCGGCCGGTATTTACAGGGGCCCGTACCTGGGACCTCGCCGTCTCGCGTTTTTTCCGTTCGATCTGCGCGATGACATCGTTTTTGGGTGACGAAAACTTGTCGAGTGCGCCGCGCAGGCTGTCTGCCGCCGAACCTCGCCGACCTTCGTCGTTGCGCGTGCGCACGCCGGTCGTGATGGTAGCCGCGCCGCGCACCGGGCCGCGCATCACGCGAGTTACCACACTGTCGTGCTCCGTTGTGACGCCTTCTACTCCGTTAGAGTAAGGCACATCGCCGTTCTGGTAAGTATGGGGCGAATCTATAGGGTTTGTAGCTCGCGGGGAATACGGGCTGGTCGGCGCACGCGGCTGCAGCGGGGAGGGGCCGTTTCGCTGGCGGTCTGTGTCGTTAGTGACGACGTCAGGTAGGTAGTCCACCTTGTGCGCGCGAGCCTTCTCTATATCGGGCGTGCGCTGCAGCGGGACAAATGTCGAGACGCCGCCAGATGGCGTGTAGTCGGTGATGGTATACGCAGGAGGTGCAGGCGGTTTGCGTTCCACGGGGTCGCTGTGGCCATTTACGACTGCTGTGTGCCGGTTCTTCCCGCGGATTTGTTTCTCATAAAACTCTATTTGCAGTTTCTGTGCATCAACCTTGGGCAAATATGCGTCTTGTGCTGGGAATTTGGTATCATCAATTTTCCGCACGAGCTCCGGAGCGGAGAGGTCATTCTGACTAGGAATAGATTTTACTGGATAGTTTTGTATTTGCGTATGAGTCGGTGGTGCGGGCGGGTGGAACGCGGACGGTCTCTCCCGGTAGGGAGCGGGCGCCGGCTCGGGCTTGTTGCTCTCGAATTTGGCGGCAGCCATACCAACCACCCTCCTTGGTTTATCTGCGTCTGTAGCCCAAGGCTTGCTAGGCATTGGTGGACTTGGTGCAATAGGCATTGGGTTTACCGGGAACGCGGGTGTATGGTCGACCGTAGGAGAGGTCGCGTTCAAGACCGACGGGGGACTCCATATGTAAGCGGGTGCCGTTGTCGGTGACGTCACTTTGTTTGGTGGTTTAAACGCAGACATAGGCGCGTGAGAGAATTGATTGACGGGTATAGGTCGCGCTACAAACGGTTTGACGACCGTTGGTTTTGTGGGGGACTGCGGAATCGGCAGGTGTGACGGTGGCGCGACTGGTGCGGATAGCGGTGGAGGCGCGGGCGCCGACGGCGACGGGTATATGGGCGCTGACGCCGGCGGGTATATGGGCGCTGACGCCGGTGCTGCCACGGGCGCGGGGCGATGCGCGGACTTGGAAGCGGGCGCCGCGTGCATGGCGGGGCGGTGCGCGGGCAGCGACGCGGGCGCGGTGGCGGGCGCGGGGGCGGGTGGGAGCGGGGGCTGCACGTGCCGCGGTATGTGCACGCGCATCGGCTCCCTGCGTTCGTTCACCCACGGGGGCTTCACTATATCACCATTATTCTCATTAAAGAACTTCCGAGGTCGTGCGGCGGCTGGGTTCACTGTGGTTTCGTCCGCAGTGCGCCAGAAGCGTCGGGCAGATGATGCGCTGGATGATCTGCTGTTTGTCATGCTGTTGTCCTCTCGCTCGCGACTCTCGAACGCGTTCTTAATGTTTCCGAACCTGCTGCTCCAGTTGGCGGGGCCGGTGGCAGCTGCCTCACGGTCGGCAGCTTCATTCTTTTTCATGAACTCTACGAATTTCCTATCGTTCTCTGTCTGTGGCCTGAACTCAGGCACGATGGGCCGCGGGGTTGTCTCGTCATCGTTATCGCTGTCGATGCGGTACCCAGCGAGCGGTCTCCCGATGTCGATAGTGTTGGCGCGTTTCATACGTAACCGTTTGTTGCTACTGTTGCCGTATCTGCTGAATGGTTTAGAATCGTCCTGAGTGACGGTCGGTGGAGCCGCGAAATTGTAAGTAGGCGGAAGTGGCATGTACAATGGCGCGCGTTTTGGGTCCTCGCGTTTATATTCTTTTTGCTGCGTAGGTGCGGACTCCACGGGTGCGCGTCGCGGTATAATGTTCTCCTTTTGAGCGTGTGAGTCAAATTTGTTGGCTATGGCCGCTATGCTACTCTTAGGGTCGGAGGGGCGCCGATCCATGCGCGGCTGTGGTTGGTACGGCTGATGGAAAGGCTGCGGCTGGTACAGGTGCGGCGCCTGCACCGGCTGCGGCTGGAAGGCGGGCTGCGGTGCGGGCGCGGCCTGCGGGGGAGGGGGCGCCTGTTGGCGCGCCTGCTGCGGAGGCGGCGGCTGCTGCATGGGGGGCGGCTGCTGGTAGGGCTGGGAGCGCGGGTTGCCCGCGTCGGCGACCGAGTGCCGGTAAAAGTCTGGTTTACGAGTGGTCGGGGCGCGTTTCTCAACGGCGTGTGCGTCCCTGTTCACCTTCGGGCCTTCGTAGCTGACAGAGTGTGCTACTGGTGTGGGTTTCTGTCGAGATGCGACCGCGTCGTGGTAGCTGACATTCTCGTCAATACTTTGTTTACGTTCTGGGGTGGAAGGTTCATCTGTGCTAGTTGCCATGGAAGCTGTGGAAGTGGCGCCTGAGGATGAGGGGCCTTTAGCGCCGAGGGCGAGTTGGTCGCGGTCTACGAGGCGACGGGCCTCCTCTAGCTCTTCTTGGGTGACGCCGACGGTGTGGCGCGCGGCGCGGCTGCGGCGGCGGGGCTTACGCCGGCAGCCGTCCAGGCGGTCGGCGGCGTCGAGCGCGTCCTCCAGGCGGTCGGCGAGCGACAGCAGCGCGCGCGCCTGCGGGTGCTCGGTGGGCGGCGCCAGCGCGGCGCGCAGGCGGCCCAGCGAGCGGCGCACGTCCGCCACCACGTCGGCCGGCGCCGCGCCCAGCCCGGCCAGCAGGCGCTCGCCGCCGCCGCCCAGCAGGCCCTGCAGCAGCGGGAGGAGGAGGGACTCACCGCGACTGTCGCCGTCGGCGCCGTCCGTCTCGCCGGCCGCCGCCAGCGCCTCCGTCACGGCGCTCGCGCATGCTGCCAACATTCATCAAACGCTTAGAACACTTATTTTAATTGAGCACTGTCCTCAGAAATAAGCTAATGAAGAAAATACAGAGGAGAACGTTATGTGCGAATTTATGTAAAGTGCGAAGTAAGATCATTAGGTATTTATGTATATGCTATTACTGATGTTTACCTTGAAGACTCGCATTTGTGAATAAATTCTGTGAATAAAGATTAGAAAGAAACAATATCCAAATAATGTTTGGTTTGTTTGTGGTTTATTAAAAGCTTAATAGCTTCTAAACCACTCGCAGTTTACGGGTTTCCTTTTACTCGTAGTAGGGAATTCTTAAAACTGGTGTAAGTAGTGGTCTCAGGTACAACAAGTAGTAAGTAACGAGTTGTACGGTAATGAAGTTATTGGAAAGCAGATTGATGCGTCCCGGTGGTCCGGTCTGTATGAGGTGTGCGTGGTGTTTACCTTCTTGTTCAGCCATTAGTGTTCGAATGCGCGCGCGCAGGCGTCGACGTTGCTCGTAGTCGTTACACTCGTCCAACTGAAATGACATAACGAACAATTTGAAATATTTAATACATACATCGATGTTTCGATAACTTACTAATTTAGGAAAGACCATAGCTGCCAGCTAGTCACCAATCGCCAAAGTCCGCGTTTCAGCACTTCTCAATTCACTCATATTCCTCAAGATGTGTGCTTTTATTTATTTATTATTAATAATAATGTGGTATAATGAATAAATATAATCATGGCTGAGAACTAAGTAGTGTGAGTGAACCGTCAACTTTGTACTATGAACATAGGACTACTGGTAGCACTTATAATTTTACTAAATTAAATTCGGTTGCAAGTTTTCGTCATTTAGCGACATTGTCTACAGAAGTAGGTACCACAAGGCAGTCTCTCGTCACACTCACACATATCTCTTGGAAGCCCCTTAACATTGCGCGTGACACACTGAGCTTTTACACGAAAACAATAATATCAACCAAGTATTTGTTATTTAAATAGTTCGTCGCTTGCGCATACGCGCGTCAGCACGGCCACTAGTCCGTGGTAACTGTGTATTCAGCGCTTAGATTGTTTGCACTGCGGTTACCCACATAAGGCTGTGGACAGACTGGAGAAACGAAAACCGGAATGCTTTCTTGATGATGAGTAAAGTTGGAAGAATTTAAAATGAGCTGTTAATAATGAAGTCCTCTGCATGGAAGTCGGTATTGTTATCTGCTTGTTGTAATCTTAGTTTTAATAATAGTTGTTATTGCAAGTTTTGTGGTAAATAAGTCGATGCTCTATCATAGTCATGGAGGAGACTGTGTAAGTGTAAGGAACTGTTTTTTTTAAATTGCAACAACTTATTGCTTGATCGAGCTATTAGTTTTATATTTGGTATTCACATTGGAATGTTGTGGAGGAAGGAGAAAATATTAAAATAGAATCTGCTGGCGACGTATACATAAGCGTATACATACATACGTTTTCGGGTGGATGGGTTATATAAATATAAATTTTCCTCATAATTTATTCTGTCTATTGTTGGAAACTGCATGCAAATATTTTTGGTAGTTTCTGATTTTTTTTTCAGCAACATTTTACTTAGTTCTTAATCTTAGGATTATTTCGTAGAAAAATAAAATATTATTTATCAAGTAATTTTGTTTTCTTTCCGGAGATATAAATGTCAGGATTTAATTCCGCAAGCCATAGCCATGTAGTACCTGTATAATATTTACGTGACCGTGTAAAATCACATTGCTCCAGTTTAAACAGCAGCTAAGCTGAGCTTTCTGCACGACTGGTCAAGTTGTCAATAAGTGACGTTTGTATCGCGGGCGCAACCGGTTTGAGTGCCGGGCCGGGCCGGGCCGGAAGTAGCCTCCCGCGGTGTGCGCTAGCCGGAAGCCGGAAGTGAGGGCTGTCCTCAATCGCACGGCTTTGTTGCCAGTTGACAATATGTGCTCGTTTCACATCACTACGATGAGTCGTATGATGGAGGTTTATTTGATTTTAATTTGTTTGGGAAAATTATCGGTGATGGCGGTTTGTTCGTTGACTGTAGTGAAAGTTTCTATTGTGTGAATGTTTGTTTTGACTCTTTTTAAACTGGCTTTTTATTATGAGGTTTCTGAATGATCAACGAGGGTCAGAGATCTGCTGTCTTAATCATCTCGTTTGACCTTATTTCTGATTTGTTGTTCTGTGTTCGTAAGGCTAAAAACTCAACTCAGCTACTCTTATGTCTCCTGAGTAAGCAGCGTTACAAACAATCACGATTGTCCGTAACAGCGCTACCGTCAACAGCGCTTGTGCCACTGACACGTGAGTGTTGTGACACACCGTGAGAAGCGTGAAGACATGATAGTATTTCACAACAGCGAGTTGAAGGTACAAGTGGTGTCCAGTGTGAAGTACCAGCGGGTTCCCACGCTGCCGTGCTGTCTCAGCGAAAGTGATTACTGAGCTACGTGCAAGGCATGAGAGGTAGCGATGTACGTACCGGTAAAATATAATATAACTAGCTTTTGTCAGCGTCTTCGCCCGTGTACATAAAATATAGCCTATGTCACTCAGGAGTAAAGCAGCTTTCTATTGTTGCTAAAATTTTTGCAATCGGACTAGTAGTTCCAGAGATTACCTCCTACAAACAAAAAAACAAACTTTACCTCTTTATTATATTAGTGTGGATATTTGACAACTCAATGCCGTTTAGTCTCAAGCTAAGCAGAGCTAGTGTTATGAGCACTAGACAACTGATAAACATACTTATATATTTCTAAATATATAGATACTATAAATAAATTACATCCAGACACAATACAAATGATCGTGCTCATCACACAAACATTTGTTCTGGGTGAATATCGAACCCACGACCTCTGGCATAGCAGTCAGGGTCACTAACTACTAGACTGACAGTCTAGTAAAATAAAATATCTAATTATATTTTGCAACGAGCTCGTCCCACAGGTTTAACAAGTGACGCGTTTGTTTTATTCAAAACACGATTATGTTTGGTGAGAGTTCTATTTTCATCATAGGCACTAAAATGAACGGAGAAGTGTCCGAGTTAATTTAACTTTCTTCTAACACATATGTATGCTTACCTAACATTCATTACAGTAAATTTAATTAACCTAAAAACTTAAATCAAAGTATTTATTATTTCTTTAAACACGTCGGTAATTGGTAACTATACCTACGTGTTATGATTTTACTAATTAAATAAATAAAATAAAAATAAAATGAAACGATTTTGTTTCAGACGTATTAGGTTTATAAATTATAAAAGATGTTGATAAAAGTATATTTTTATTATATAATTAATCATTTTAAATTAAATAAGTTTAGTTAGTTCTCAGTGTCCAACCGTCACACGACATCAAATAATAGCATAGCATAGTGAAATAAAATATACAAATTTCCCGTTTTTCTCTATGACATCGCTTTCAACTTATACCACACGACAGGCGCACGGACAGTTCGTGGCGTCAAGTTTCATGCGTGCGTCGCGCGTGAGTGGACATCGCCGGCGCTCCGTGAAAGCCTCCGCGGACACTTTCCTACGAGTCACTTGACGCTATTAACGCCGGTTGTTAGCAGAATGGCAGGCTTCTTGACAGGCCTGGTAAAGCCTCCTCCGTTAGAAAAGAGAACATATTTTTTAAACCATGATTTGTACGCAAAATACGCGTTTTAGACGTGGAGTTGCGGATACCAGTCCGATATACTATACTATACTATCATGATTTTCATGATACGTTTAATAATCCAGCTGAAAACCAAACTATAGTGTGACCAGGGACGTAAATACCGCCGAATCAGTATTGGTAATGATACGGAACCCCCAGGCTACCTTCGTGGCCTACAGCGACTCTCTCCAGGCGCTAGTTCTGTACTAGTGGGTCCTATTTTGTAGTCTAGTTACACCACCGAGTCAGACATAAGCCTGATTGATACTCCTCTGGCTGAGATTAATACTGTATAAAGCTCTCTTATACCTATTTCAAGTCAGCTTCTTGGAAATCCGCTTAAACATAAGTCAGAAGGTATAATGCGAAGCTGTAATGTTAATGTGGCTTGAAACCTGCCGCACCGGTGAGGACCGGTGACTCAGCCGCGGCTAATGAATGAAAGTCGTATGAATGGAGATGAGACCAGTCGGGACATTAGTTGCTCCCTTTCCGAGAAGTGACTCACTCGCGCTGGGACGTTGAGATTTAAGTATATACATGGGGTTTGAATCTCAAGGATTTAATGAGGAGCTGAATCTTGTTTATCTTGCTTATAATTACACAGCTATTAGATTACCTACGTATGGGGATGGGGCCATCAGCCCAGAGATATGTTTTCCGAGAATATCCATTGAGCCTAGCGCTGGTTTTTCTCTTTAGAACTTATTTATTTAACATATTTGGATTTTTTTTTATTAAAAATTATGTAGTTTAGAACATAACACACGGTTAGTCGTGTCGCAAACAGCTTTCTTAGAGTTCTGTTCTCAACGCATGAGATGATGATCTATCGAGCTTACTCGTCGTATTAACACACTTTTTACTTCTATAAATAATTATAATCAGGTTCAAATTTAACCTCTGATCAAAAGAGAAAGGGTGGTTTCTAAGATGACTCAATTGACCCAGCAATATATATATTTGATGCCTGTGCCACTTCGGGTGTGGAAACCAATCCTCATCCAGCCGTTGAGGCAATAGTGCCATAGGAGCTGATATACAAACGCAAACCTTTGTAATAGTAGCCTCCTTCTACTCTTCTTCAGATAAGTGAGATCTGTTATAAGTGAGAGGTAAAGATCTTATAGATGAATAACTCACGAGTTTCCTGAGGAGCCGCTCGTCCCAGCACTGGTCTACGTCGAAGTCCTCGAGGGTCCTGGTTTGCGAGCTGGTGACCTTGCCACCGCCGCTGCTGCTTGTGCGAACTGTCTCCTGAGGGACAACGAGAACAAACTTCATTAATATTCTGGTTCAATTAGAAAAGTGGAAGTGAGTTCCAAGGATATGGTTTATTTGGCTCAAGAATTTCCTCAGAAGGATCCAGTCGGTGTGATGTAAATGACCATTGTTGGTCAGTCATCCTTCTCATGTTCATTAACTAATTTGATCTTACGACCGGGGAAATTAGCAAATTAACCTTTTGGCTGACGTCGCGTTTAAAATTATACTATCAAACAATTAACCACCGTTATGAAAGTTCTCCTGGAGCCGAGGGTTGGTGCGAAAGCGTTATGCCGGGGCTCTGGGAATAAGGCAAGGGAGGAACGGGGTAGGTTCTTTAGTCAGTACGAGTCTGACACTTTTTCCCTCTCCGCCCATGAGCGGGACTCGTCATTAGATGATTTTTACCTACCAAAAAAAAAGTAAAAAAAAACCTATATTCAAACGATAACCCGCGTTTGCGCGGCATTCATACATACAATCAACCTTCTACCATGAGTCACGCTAGATCAATGTCTCCACTATTGCGAAACGAAGTTATTTCCACCAAATAACAGTAACATCTTCACACACGCGACCTTGTGGGAGAGCTGGTCAGAGGCCACCAGCACAGGCGCCGGCTCATTTGCAACTCTCTTAATGAGTCATTAGCTATTCGTGTTTGACATGTTGATAGATGAGAATCGCAGATTTTTAGTGCTTTCTTAATATGTTTCGAACGAATATTGAAAAAAAAGTAGAAACTGTGTTAATTGACTGAAAATTCGAAAGGGCCGTCAGGTCTGTCTTGGTAGGTACGGTCATGTGCAGAGAAGGAATGAAATGCATGTCATTATAAGAATTATTAACACACATATGGATGGCTAGAGAGAGATAAGGTGGATGAATTTTGTGACCATTAACTTGACAGAATAGAAGCAAAGAACATGTTACACCGACCCCAAATAACATTGAAAAAGTCAGAAAGATGATGACGATTCCATTACTAACAATTAATCAAATTAATATGTCGGACACGTCGTAATATTATGTAACATTGAAAAATAAAAAATGGGTGTAACATTTTTCAGTCATCATGTTATCTAGATTAATCTTGAAAAATATACATTTCAATCTTAATTTCATCTGAAATACGACGTCTGTGGTCTTTAACATATTTCACAAGAAAGCCAGCTGGTAAAAAAACATGTCGTTATAAATTAAAAATTTAACGAATTTTTAAATTCATTGATACGGAGAGATGTGGTAAAAGCTTCCAGCTAAATCTGTTCGGAGCCGCGAGAGAGATATACGCTCCGTGGCGACCTTGACTGTGCGATAGATCGCAGGGCTGCCCGTTTGTGGTTCATAAAGTTTATGGCGATGTTGACGTCAATTCATCTGAGTTGCAAATGTTTTATTGAGGAAAGATAGTTGTATAAATAGTGCTTTCAGAAAACAGGAAGCGCTGAACTACTACGTTTTAAATCTAACAAAGATATACATGTGAATATTAGGTACTTAAATGGGAAGGTAAGTGTGTTGCACTGGATGGTGACTTTATGCGTTAGGTACATTTAGGAAAGCAAATATCTTAAGAAGAGAAAAATAGGGTAACGTGAAGTCAAGTCACAGACAGTTTAATAAAACGTGCGTATACCTCTCAAGCCTCATGTCAACCCTAATACTTCTACAATAGTATTTCAGTGTAACGCTTGGATAGTTGTATAGGCAGTCTATTTCTGAGATTTGCGCAACACAACGATGCTATAGCTACATTTTTCGAATCATTAGATAATCTACATTACTAAATAGTTTGTTGTGATAGCAGGCACTCTAACATGTCGATTTATTTCAAGAATTCTGAAATAATCTAAACGTGCGCCTACATTAAAATAGTTTTAACAGAATTACCTAGTAATTTTTAAATTTTTAGGTAGGTAGGTTTTTTTGTGGGTTTATTAGGCTCTCCTAAGAAAGGATAACCAAAGCAATGCGAATAATCTTAGACGTGAAAATATAAGAAAATTAAATATGCAAAATACGGCAAACATACAATCCAGAAGTGAGATAAAGTTTGGTTGACGATGATCATAAAGAGAAATAGCAAATGTATCCTGTATTGTGGACAGATGACCTGATGAGGGTCACGAGGATCCGTTCATTGTGGCGACACTTACCCAAGTGTCGCCACAATGAACGGATCCTAGGTCTATATAACCTATGTCTATGATAACCTAATCTAACATACAAAAATGCAACACTTCTAAAGCTAATACACATTAGAGGACCAGCAACGTCAAACCTACAGAACACTTACAGAACTAAACACAGAACAGAACAGACTTACATAACTTTCTCCACACTTACACTACACACATGACATTGACACTAAATTCAGCTCGACGTCCGTATGCCACCTCAGGGACCCAGCAGAATACCAGCGTCAGGTATATTTGCCTGACACATGCTGAGTTGGGCTCCCATTTGATGCAGCCATGAGACGCACACCGCACCATATACAATGTTTTGTCTCGAAATGTATTTTTTTAAACTGGGTACTAGTGAAAGAGAAAATATTTCAAGACCGTTTGGTTTAATTTTCTTTTTTTATGTGTTTATTTTATTTTATTATTGATGCTTGTGATTGTTTACTTATTTTTTTTTATTACTTATTACTTTATTTATTGTTTTTACTTATGTGCTTAGTTTTAAAATATTGTAGTCATTTCATGTTTTTGTTGCATCAAATAAACGATCTATCTATCTACCTATGTCCAATAATGGATGTCTTTCAGCTGAATGATGATAATGATAATCCTGTATTAACTAGTCATTCTAAAATATCTCCAGATGCATCTACTACCGCGAATAAAACAGAATATTTATGTAACAAGTCGCGGCGCCGGGGGCGCATACGATTTATCGAACGTTAAAAAAACATGATGCAACTATTTGGCATGCGTTTAAAAACAACTAACTAATATCTATTTTATCGAGATAGGTAAAGACCTGTAATTTTTGCTCATCAACTGTAATTTTTAGCATAGTTTGAACTTGACTGATTCTAGATACCTTGAATCGTTTGAAGAAAAAACAGAAAATCACTACGTTTCGAGTAGATTTGTGCATTTGTTTATTATTTTTTCACCTGCTACTGCCGTGTCATTTATTCTGACTACTTATAAGCTGATTGTTCAAGTGGAACGAATCTTTCCATTTTTGATTGATTAAAATGTTCACCATGTATTATGACTAAACTTTGTTCATTTTTTTATAATTTTGTTTGGAAAATTATATAAGTGATTATTTTTATAATTTTGTTTGGGAAAGCAAAAATAATTAGAGTTTCGCGACTTTAGCTATATTAGATTCTGAAAAAAGTGTTGTGTTTGGGCAAACAGAAGCCGAGTACGGGTCTTATGTCATGTGTTACCCACATCTCATAATGTTCATGAATAAATTTTACGACAGGGTGATGAACACCGTGTGTTTATTCTGCGTGGGCGCCGCTCCAACGCGGAACTTGCCTCTTTTACGTTCGGCCACTAAACTTATGACGTGGTCTATATTAGTGGCCATGTCTCCGGAGATAGGCCCCTCATGTTTACTGGATGCACCAGGAAGATGCCCAGCGTCAGCTGTTGCATGTGCCGCCAATTTGTCGTCGGGAGCTTTAATTGTCTCGTTTACGTCTCTGTTATGATGAATTGGCCTGACGATGTGATTGAGTGCTTTGTTGTTGTTACAGCAGGAACATTTTTAAGAGAATAAGTAAATGCTTTAAGAATTATTACTTTCATGAAATCCTGAGATGTTATTATATAATAGTCCATTTCCAAGACAGTTTTACGGTAAGAGCATTAATTACCAACAACATAGAAAATTCATTACAGTGCACCGTTTAACTATGAATTTTGAATGTTTTATTGTCTAATAATTTCAAGAAACGACGGTTGCTTACAAATGTGTTTCAAGTACTGATCTACATATATTGATATAGTAAATTGTTGATGGTTTTCAGCTTATTCCTACCAAACACAAGATCATAAGACGACTATTTCCAAACAAACGTGTTTGTTAGAATACAAACACATTCGAACCAGTTGAACCAATTTCAGTTAATTTTCTCGTCAGTTGTCTCCCGTGCGTCTGTTGCAGACTCCCAGCTATTTACCAATTGCTCCGTCTTGTCAACCAGCGGGTTATACTTAGCTCATGAGTCAGCAGGTCAAATGGCCCGAATGCCCGAGGACTCGGTCTTGTTGCATTCCTGGCCTGGCAGCGCAGCATGGCCCGGGCTAATTCCAGTAGGGACAATGTCTCGTGTCCTTGCACAAGAATGCAAAGAAACTAATACTCTGTAAGAGATCTGGATATTTTGGTTGCAGTTATTTCAGTTGGGGAAGGAATTTTAAGAATTTAGAAATGGTAAAGAGATGTTCAAGGATGAAGACAGTTTTAACTCTGAAGCGAATTTTCTGTTCTGGACAAAGTAGACTGCCTTGGTGTCTTTAGGAGAAAGAAATTCTTCGATTTTGATTAAGTATTTAATCTACACGTCCTTCTTGATGACTATGACTAACTTTTTGATGTTTTTGACAAAGCACAGAAATGAATGAACGGTGAATTCCAAAACCACAAAACAAAAGAACTAGAACTTTTCTTCAACACTCTAACTAAATTGAAATTCCTGGCACCCAAGAACTAGAACTTTTCTTCATGATGACTCTAACGAAATTCAAATTCCCGTCACCCAATGATTGGCGTCACAAAACAAAGAATCGTATAGGTGGGCGTTCGTTGACATCATTGACATCATCGTGAGTGACAGCTGGTATCGACGTGAGTCAGTCATCTCCGCAGCACGAGCCAACAGCGGGCCCTTTGATGAGGGACCTTTGTTTAGTCTGTGCGGAGCCGAATCTAACTCCCATCGTTAACAAGTAGTTAGTTCAATAATAACTCACCGCTTGTAAGTATTGATTACCTTAAATAACTACTGTGTTATTGGTTTAGTGGTAGTTAACGTGGGCTATTAGTTGCTCTGTAATTCGAGGTCTTTTGTTTTTGGCTTGTCAAAAATTTACTGCCGACTACTAAATGACGTCACATTTAAGTAATCATCATCATCATCTTCCCACTGCTGGGACATAGGCCTCCTCTCTCCATCACGCGGGCCCAGTGCAAATTGGATGTCACATGTCTTCGAATTTTTGGTCCTAGGACATGCCGGTTTCCTCACGATGTTTTCCTTCACCGTTTTGAGAGCAGTGGTGATGAAATAAATTAGATATTTATTTCATTACCTAGTAGCTCTGAAAACGTTGGTGATGAAGAAAAATAACGTGAAGTAACAACCGGTATGTCCTTGAACAAAAAATTCTAAAACATAATGTAACATCCAACGACCCGTATTGGGCCCGCGTGGTGGATTATGGCCATTCCTTATCTACATCTACACTAATATAATAAAGAGGTAAAGTTTGTTTTTTTGTTTTTTGTTTGTAGGGGGTAATCTCTGGAACTACTGGTCCGATTGGAAAAATTTTAGCAACAATAGAAAGCTGCTTTACTCCTGAGTGACATAGGCTATATTTTATGTACGCGGGCGAAGCTGCGGGCAAGAGCTAGTGTTTGTATAAAAAAGTACCTAGACATTGTTACTGCCTTTCTACTAACGTAAATACAGACACAATTAAAGAAAAATAGGTGTGCGGACACTGGTGTCCTCTTGGAGCTAAATGAACTAATCTAATATTTTAAATTAATGCACAAACACATCACAATAAACAATGTTGTGTTTGTATATCCAGGTTCGAAACGATAGCGTGATGTTATGATAGTTTATTTACTTAGAGACGAGGCTGCGTGGGAGGCTAGAAATGCGACTATGTAATGACTACACACGTTTTATTTTATTCGCGAATACTTCACTAGAGAAAATAAAGAGAATGAGATAATCTTTAGTAGTTGTTACAGCTGGGATTGAGATGTTTCAATGATCTGCGGATGATCGGTTACACGGCGCTTGCTATGTTGCAGATGGTCTTTAAAGTTCTTCGTTTTGAGCTTCTGCGTTTTGATCTTCCTAAATTATTATGTTAATGACATTTCAAGTCTGTCTACCTGTAGAAATTTAGTGGCCGCTAGTTAACTGTCAGCAGAAACATAGGTACAAATCTAAGAAGTCATATTCTCCTCTTTTTCTCTCTCTTAGTTTCCATCTAGTCTTTAGAGTTTAAGCTCTTGAGCCCCGCACAACTATTGTCTTTAACTACGGTGTTCAAAAGGTTAAAAACTCCGCATTCCTTGGAACTATTCTAACAACCTGATGACCCTATTCCACAGCAATTGATCCACAATCTCGATCCTATAATAATAATAGTCACGTTATATTTCAGAAGATCACTGGGCCACATTTTTGGCAGGTCGCGCCGAAACTGCGTTGTAAAAATAAAACTACGGCTGCGCATCTCCGCTTCCAATAGATCCGCAAGAGCGGGAAGTGGCTGGATTGTAAATACATTGCAGTACGTAAGATGATACGGACTTCATCTAATGTTGGATTACAATGCGTTATTTGTTGATCTTCCTCTGTTTTGTGTTGTAGTGACTAGTGACACTATGTGTGACAGTTTGATTACTGGCTGGTCTAATTTATACGTTTAAATCTACCGAAACGTTGTTCTTACGCTACTAGTGAGAAGAAATCGACATAGTTGATTTTTCTCTTTTCTGTTTTGGAATACGTCTTGTCATTCAGAATCTATTTATCAATAATTATTTAGAAGTACTTATTCTCACAGAATTATAATTTTACCTATGTTTTAGGAAATCCATTTATGTTTGTTTATGTTTCCGTGATTCTAGTATACTTATGCGTTGTATAGTATGTGATGTATTCAAATAGATGTCAAGGAGTCTGTAAATTTAATGAATTTATTAAAGTCTTCATAAATATTCTGCAAAGTAAGAACTTGTACTTAATGTGTTAATTTGTTGGAAGCTTTCGTAATATTCTTTAAGTATCGATATTTTATCGTCTGTCGCAAGATACGGATATAGTTATTGGTATAAACTTTTAATCTGATGAAATATGGAGCTATAACATTTTAAACCAATAATTGGACGATCATATAAACACAATAATTATATGAAAGTGCGTTTCATACGCAGTGTCGTAACATGAGGCTCGTTAAAAGTAAATCATGGAAAAGTGTAGGTTTATGAGCAAAAAGCTGACGAATACTGATCTTGATAATGAAGTTGATATTTCAATAAGCCATAACCAGGTATTATGTGACCCGTTGACGTTACTATAGAGTCTTCAGATTAAGTTTTTTTTTGATGAGACGTCATCAAATAACCTCCTTCCACTCTGGGTGAAGTGAGAGTTCGTTTCAGTCTTTTAAGGAGTGAAAACTACCTGCTACCTGTGCCTCCTCCGATCCAGGACTACGGTAATTCTTTAAACCAATCCTGTAAACCTGGCAGACAGGCTTGTGATCTAAATTACACCTTTTATCAAAGGCTTTTTAAGTTTGGCTTTGTAGAGAAGTGTAGTTTATAAATCTTCTGTCCTTGGTTTAGCTAACGTTAGGAGATCTGATGCTTTGATGTTTGATAATATCAATTTTATTTAAACACTTTTAAGTTTTATGTCAGATATTTTTATTATTTACAAAGTATCTTATTTTTTTAACGATATTTTTTAGTCCTATTTTATAATTCTTGGTAAAATCACTGAAATTTATTAAACTTTTGATAAATGGAATTAACATGCGCCAAAAGTAACGGACTTCTCATCTAAATTATATTTAGCCTCAGTTACAGAGTAGTGTCTACCAAAACATCAACATTCTGGATAGACTGCCTTCGATTTTTCTACTAATGTGTTTGTAATTACGATACACAATTTACCTACGTTTGGTTGTGATCACAATTTAGAAATCAAACGTTTGTTGTACCGATACTCTTAGTTTCTAGTTCAACGAGATTCATAATTTTGCTGCTCCCTTTTAATTTATTAGAATTTTGGTTATTAATTTGAGTGAAGTCTGACTTATAATCACGTTATCGTAGTTTTGTAAAAAATTACATTTAACGTTCGTTTGACAGCTGGAATGGACTGCACTATCCTTAATGTTTAGCATGGAGTTTGAGTAAACATCTGATGATACCCACTGCCCTTGTGGAGAAATAGCAGATGGCATTATTATAGCTATTCTTATTATACTTTATGTACATCACCATGTTCACCTTCGACTATAGAATTATCATTGAAATTATTAGTAGGCAAACAGGACCTATTACGCACAATATACAAATGTTTATGTAATATTTAATTAGTTGTCAAACAACTTAACAAATCATATAATTAACGCACCTATGTTTGCAGTTAATTACATGAATATGACATGTTTACATATTGACATAGGTTTTTCTTATGCTTAATATATAATTTCGCTATGACAACAGAACTAGACATAATAAATTCTTAAGTATACAATTTCGCAACATGTTCATGGGATCATCGAATAAATCTATTACAAATTCTGGTACATAACTTCGGATTGTCAAGAAATTTTCAAATGTTCAACACAATTTTCACAGTAGCTAACTGTAGTGTGATCTAGCGCTTGCTCCGATACGTTCTACTGAGCATGCTTGTAGAGATGAGCACGCGACTGCCATTAGCACGTTTAAGTTTAACGGACGTTTTTGTACAGTGGCCTCTATCGGGTTGCAGCAGAACTAATGTTAATGACTTCGTATGACGGAAAACTCATGCTATTTCCTTTACCAACTCCGATGAAAGGAAAGTAATGGTTTCCGGAGTAGGAGTCCATCTTTTTCATGTAATTGATGTTGATGAAAAAGAAATAAATGAACGGAAATAGAATAGCTGTAAAAGCAGTATCAGAATCGTAAAATCATTTCCATTGGAAAAAAAAATAGATTTGAACCGTATCAAATGATGTAACGCAAATTGTCATGAAAGACCAGCAGATAATGGAAACGATTATCGAAATCAATCCATGATCTAATAAACGACACAAAAACGATAGTTTAGCTACAACAGCAATCCAATGGTTTACTAGGAAAAAGCTTTATAAGCTGAGCAAAAACTAGTAAATTGTGCGGTGACAAAAACTAAACGATACAACATCAAGCCACTGCAGAAGAACCAATATGAACTACGCTTAGAAATAGTTCATCAAATATGTTTTATAGAAAAGAAAGAAGACGCTCAGGATGAGGATGCACCTAAAGAAGAGAAACCTTTAGATGCGAGAGAGGGGCATAAAAGATAGGAAGAAAGAAATATAATATAATAATATAATATTCGACAGCCATCACACAACGCCGTCTAGTGTCAAGCTAAGCAGAGCTTGTGTTATGAGTACTAGGCAATGGATAAACATACTTATATATTTCTAAATATATACATATTATAGATAAATAACACCCAGACACAGAACAAATCATTGTGCTCATCACACAAACATTTGTCCAGGGTGGGAATCGAACCCGCGACCTCAGGCATAGCAGTCAGGGTCACTGACTACTAGGCTGACAGGCCAGTCAGAAAGGTGATAGATTAAAAATGGGTGTGAAAAGAATGAAAAATCAGATCGAAGAAGATAATATACCAACTGACACGACGAATCATATAAAACGTATAAAAGGATAACCCTAATCGAATTTTTCTATAAGCACAAGATGATAGTGGACAAAAATAAAGAAATCGCCTTAGCCATCAAGGGCTGGCCCAAGACTTCCTAGGAGTAAAAGCTGATGAGCTGGTGCTGCGCTAAGATTAGCTTTATTACTACCAGAAAGTGATATAGACTGTTGAACTTGTTGAGGTTTGTGGCAGTCAATGATACTTCTGCAGCTTATTATTTTGATATAATATAGCTATCTGTAATTGGAAGTGAAAGTCGTAATGGCGGGAAATCATACTAATATCATTACGAGACAATTTTACTTGCTGTTTTTATGTTTCCCTCATAGCACTGACACGTTCAAGTTTCGCAAATTGATTACACGTCCCGTTATTGATTAAAAGCTCAGCGTCTAACTTTCGTTTGCCGTAGCTTACAGTTTTTGAAGTCTATATCTTTAGATAGGTATCTCTTAATCTTTGTCAGTTCCTGTGATCAGTTCTGTGTTCAGCAGTAAATTATTGCTAGTTCTTAAAAAATAACATCATTATCATAAAGTTTAGTCTTTTGCGAGGGTAGTATTGGAATTTAAATTGTCACACATAATTTTAAATACCAAAACAGCATGACACATGCCTACAATAGGAAACACAAGTTGGCATCGTATTCCGAACGTCTCGGATCTGGCTGGGAACGCTGACCGTTCCCACGAGCATTTATACTGCTTTTGTTTCATACACTGTTTCTATTTATAGTTATTACACTACTGTCTTATTTGGGATAGGCAGTAGTCTCGTCCGAACGAGATCGCGAAGTCAAACCAACATCTTCCTACTTAATTATTTTATGATCATTCATGAGCGCTTCATTCCCGGTAAGTCACGCACCGATTGCTAGTTCTAATTACTGGTATAAGCAATTACGCCAATTGTTATTACTACATCCATATACATGAGACTTGCTCCGTTCCGCGGTTCCGCCCACATTCACGCCGTCTTCTCAGAACGGTAGCTGCAGCACTGAATATTCATTTTGACACAATTATATCTGTAATAGAAGGTGCCGATTTCCATTTTTGTTGTTAAGAGAAAAGAACCCGCCATTATTTCGATGTTGTTATCTTTTTATGCGGTTTTATGCTCGGTTTAACTAATGAGATCCGTTGTGTTCTTAGCTTTAAGAATTACTGGAGTATATTAAAATATTCTCTCGTCTTGTTAATTAAAATGTCTTAACAAAAATTATTTGTTGCCTCTAGGGACTCTAAATAAAGTATCATAAGAACTAAACAAGTAGATAACATCTAAGACTTGATGCCCGGAGAAATTTAAAGGCAAATTATTGACGGCGGGATATGAACTACGGGATAGAAACTGTAATTCTGATGTGATAAAGTTTTTATTGCAGCAACAAAAATTTGTAATGAGCTATCAGACTTTCCTCTAATTGATAGCTGCAAACTGCGAAAGAAACTTAACTCATAGAATAGAAACGTCCTGAGGATATGTGTGGATATTATGCTTTCTAATTAGTTGGAAGAAAATGACGAGCAAGTTTATGGAAGAAGATAAGACTTGCTTATCAAAAACGCTTGGAATAGTGAAAAGCCAAAATAACAAATATTGATGCAGTCGTTTCTATGTAGTTATTGTACATGTTCCACAAGATTCGTATACTGCTCTCACATTCTAATAGTCTACAAACATTATAATATCAACAGCCATAAATATTTCGCGAATTCTAAACAAAAACTTGGCAAACGAAATCAGGAAAAGTAGAAAGAAGTCAATACCATGAAACAATATAATAAACTCGCATTATAAATTCCAAAACATTTAATCTGGTTTTCTCATAATTTTCTTCGCAAGCCTTGGCCCTTTTCCCGAGAACTATCACGCTCCTTATGTGGATATAGGGGAAGCAGAGACGTAAGGTCATTAGCTTGTGTTTGTACGCAGTTTGGCACGAGACCAACTGAAATGGCGCGAGCGCAGGGCTGATGGCCGACGGGTTTTGGTGAATTTGAATAAGGAAAATTGAGGAAAAGTGTTTGTTGTACATTGTTTGATGTTTTGTCGTACCACTGTGTAAAATTTCACTGATCCAGGTTCAAGGGTTCGGAATGGGCGTTTATGAATCAGTGAGTCAAGACTAGAACTTTTTATGCAACCTTATTTTTAGTAGGTTCCTACATGTGACGAAACACGAGTCAACCTAAACACATTGCCACCCGGGCCACTTAGGGGTAGTTTTGATCCCGCACTCAGCTGTGTGATGGCATCTTATGCCTACTATGACCTGCCGTGACCGATATTGTTCTTAGTCTCAGTGGAGTGCAACTTGTGATATTTTTAGGAAAAAGCATAACGTGGTGTAAAAATTATTAGAATCGATTCAGCTACTGATATTTGAACGAACTATATACAGGTTTCACATATATACACCGTTAAATTTTGATCGTTTTAATCCCTTGGACCGGTGGTTTAACTAACAAAATACTACTCATTACAAGCTTGTACTGCGACGTAACATAAAAAATAAAGAAATTAGCAAATGATAAGATTATACTCGCAAAATGTATCAAACCAGAAGTTGCGCCGCGAGATAGTTACCTACGTCGTCGTCGGTCGTTGCGTATCGGGCAGCGTAGGTACCTACACGGCCCGATCAAGCATAAGGTTATTGACTCGACAGCTGATGTTTGCGTAGGTAAACAAATAAATTGATTCCAAATTTTCCTTCATACTTTTACGGGCTTAGGACCGTCATAACTGTTTTGTGCATAAGACGTCATGCCTAATAAAATAATTATGCTAAAAGCGGTAGGTAAGTACCTACATGTACAAATAAATCTCTACAGGCCTGCTAGTTATGGTGTATTTAAAAATGTGGAATCAAATTATGTACAATGATTTAAAAATAATCAAAATTATTTACAACGATTTAGAAAGAGCTATGCTAATAACGGTTGGTAGTTAAATTTCACGATAACGTAATAATTGTTCAAAATACAAACCATTCCTTTCGATACACAGTCTTGCACTTTTAATGAGATTGTCTTTTAATTTTACTAATGTGTCCCTGTCACTTTTTATCACATCGAAGGCGTCCACTATCGCACTTTTCATTTGTTCACGAATTTGATGCTCGTTTTTGTACACCAAACGTTTTACTTCACTCCACAAATAAAAATCCAGCGGGGTAAGGTCCGGACTCCTTGCTGGCCAAGCAACTGGACAACCCCGCTCAATCCAATTATCGTCAAACACTGAATTGGCGACCGAGGCCCTGAGCGTGTGTAGGTGTACGGAATTGTCCGTGGTCCAACAAACTCTGCCGACTCTGCGTAGCCGCTACAATCGTTTGTCCAGATGGAATTTGCGAGTTGGGTATACCACGCAGTCGCAATGATTGCAAATGGTTTGGTTCACTGTAAAGTCGTCGAGCCTCCTGCGCATCTAAACCCGCGATTGCGTAAAACTGCACCATAGCAACGAACTAAAGGTTGGAATACGCGTAATTCCGAGACGCCATTATTCGCGAGATAACACAGTGCACTCCGATCACGTCATTAGAGTAACTGACCCGGGGAAACTCCCATGACGTGTCACTATCCCTGCAGTTAGCGCGCGGGGTGCGCGGGGTGAGAGGGGCGCGCGCGCCCTGTTTGATTGGCAAGGTATACGGCGCGCGCGCCCGGGGGCGGGACTTGGTCTAAGATTGGCTATTTTTTGCGAGTCCACGTTGACCAGCGACCGCGTCAATGTTGTTACTCATAAGAATGCTGCCTACTAACGGTTCGCATTATTTATTCACTCATGCGAGAATTGATTCGAGTTATTAAAAAAAAAGTACTTTATTTTTTAATTTTATCTTTACAAATCGATAGTGTTTCATGGACCAGTTCGACCCTCCAAGGGATTAAAACGATCAAAATTTAACGGTGTATAATGTTGGATTAACAGTATATGGAAAATAACTAATTTAATTGTAACTTTATCATGATTGAGATGGATTGCTGGTTCCCAGTCAGAACACGTTGGTACAGTGATGGCAACCATGCACGATGTTTTGCAGCCACCGATGTGTAATTTATTATCGAGATTATTATAAGTTTATGATCATGATTTCCTTACGATGTGTTCAGTCTCTACGTAGGTAGGCAATAGCAAGACGTGGCGCATGTGCCATTGTCGTAGGAGTGAAATATATGGACAGACAGATGCCAAGCACTTGCGGGGACCTAGCAGATTGTGGCATTCTTAATAGCTGATAGGGAGAGCTAATTGTGGAAGAGAATAGAGAAAATAGTATAATAAATATCGACGTAAGAGTAATAGGTAAGAATCCATCGGGCTATGCCGTATTTGATGATGGCAGAAGCTCAATAGCTACAAGTTTTGATATAAGTACAAACAGGGTAGTAGAGTAACCAAAGAATCCGAAAATATTGAAAGAAAAGTATCTAAGAAAAGAGACTCACAAACAGACACAATGCCTTTTTTAACACACGAAAGCAAGTATCAAAATATTGATCCGAAAACAAATGTAGTTAAATGAAATTGAACGTAAACACAGTCATGAAGACTAAATATTGCCAACACATACGCTCAATCAAATTCTCACGTTCATTGCAGTCATAAATGTCCAATAAACAAACAATGCAACCCTTTCCCCGTATCTCCCAAGACGTACAGACGTCTATACAAAGTCATCGCACGCGCGCACCACGTGGCGGTGACAAGGGAGATCTGACACATACGTCACAGCAGTATTTCTGGCGGTCAAACTTGGACAAAGGGACGGCAGAGATGTTCATCTGATGACTGATGAGGAAGATGATGATAAAGGGTTTTGTTTGTTGTAACGACACTTATTCCTGGTCGAGGAAATTTCTTAATATTATGAAATATTTAAGGAGTATTTTGCATTATTCAAATTTTAAGAGGAAATAAAATGAGCATTGTGACAAAGAGCGATTGTGAAAATCGACTGCATTGTTGCACTGTTGCATGAATGACCTAGCTTTTACTTCCTGAAATTACTGTTTTTCATGAATTGTGAGTTGTTGGTGTTTATTTTGAATCATAATTATTAAATTTAGGTAAAGTTATCAGATGAAATTACTTTATAAGTTATTTTAGATGTTAACAATGACTCAAGTTTATAGTTTTTCCTAACCCAAATGGAGAGTAATTGAGTTATTTTCACTTTCCTCTCTATCAAGCACTAAATGTATTTATTATAGGCGTGAGCTCGCTTCACCTTGCACTACTTGAGGTATTAATAGAGCCCTTGTGTATCAGAGCATGTGTACGATGTTCGTGGAGAGGCCCCGCGTGCGCAGCGTGTGTTCCAAATACTCTGTATTTACTTGATATAGGACTTCGATTATTATGTTCGCAATTTCAGGACGCAAATGTTCTGCAATAATTTCCAGTACACTGTGAGATAAATTTTATTGTAGTATAGTCTTTAGTGATTCCCCGGTCAACAAACTCAGAAACAACGATAGGTATGATGGGTATACTAAGAAAATTTATAAAGAACTAGCTTTTGTCAGCGGCTTCACGCGCGTACATAAAATATAGCATATGTTACTCTGGAGTAAAGCAGCTTTCTATTGTTGCTAATTGTTTTCCAATCGGACCAGTAGTTCCAGAGATTACCTCCTACAAACAAAAAAACAAACTTTACCTCTTTATTATATTAGTGTAGATATTTACTGGAAGGCCTCACAGAACACCATTGCAGTTTGAGAAAATTTTGCAGTTAGTGACGCCTAATCTCTCTTTTGATGAGGAACGAAGTTAAAGAAGATGCAAAATAAGTATGATATTGTAGTATCAAAATTGATTAAAATGAATTCAGAAGATGGTGCAACTAATGAGGAACAAAGTGCACTAATTGCCAATCTAAGCCCAACACCTTTGCAACTCCTCAAGAGACCTAATAACCGTGGTGACCCAGTTGTGTTGGCGCGAGATTGGCGTACTATTATAATCGGCGCAGGCGCATCGGTCAACGACCGCTAACCGGGAGGCTTGACCTGAGACTCGCGGAGGAGACGCGGAAGCGGATAGCTCACATCTGAAGGTTTGAATGTCGATTGAGAACGACATTTTGATGATACCGTAGAGCTGTAAATCTTTAGTTCATCCAGAGAATCATATGGAAGAATTCTAAAGTTGTCGTTTAATTAGATTGAACTAGACATGCTAGATAGAATTAAATCTGACACTAACAGGAAAGTATATAGGTACGCTTGTGTAAAATTGGTTCTACGAGTAGCTGCGGTCACTTAATTTCCTAGTTAAGACAGTAACCCATAGTCAATTTATTTTGTCCATTTTGACCCGTCCCCGCTCTCTCCAGCACTGTATCCACATTCTACAATCACTTGGCAAGTGACACAGCACTTCGATCCATTCAATCGAGCGCCTAATTGATGGCTCTTTGATTGCCAATTAATAAAACATTTGACGAGTATACTTGTCACCATTTGTGTAGTATGTTGTGTAACAGCATTGTTTCAGGTGAGCTGGTGTTACCTAACTGTAAAGTTACTCGTCATGGTGGTTAGGATCTACACGGAGAAGTGGATCTTCAATACGTAAGTATGTATGAGCTCTTGACTTATAAGATGCGTTGATGCGAACGTTTTGTAATCTTTGTAGACAAGATGTCTATTTCCTGTACAGGAAGTGTATCGATGAAAAAAGAAATCTTAGATGACCTGATCTTATTTAGGCGAAGAAGAAATGTAACTAACTCGACAGCACTGTTCAATGAGTCGTAATTTATGTAGAACAATCAACATCAGCGCACGGGTTAATGCTCCTAAAATCGTAAGATCACACACACAGACACTTTTTTATTTTATTTTTTTTGAATTGTGGCTATTAATATATTTCTAACAAAGTGCCAAAAGACATGAACCTTGAGAGAAATTAAAGACAGTACGCCATGTGAAACATTCATCTGCCTACATTATAATTTGGAGATAAAACGTAAATGTCGCTGGAGTGACGCAGGCCGCCGGATATATAAAGTTTCGCATTCAATTCAAATCAAAACAATGTAACGAGCTCAGAAATTATACATGGTATATGAATGATAATGTCAACGCTTTTTGCGAAATATTTCCATAAATACACTCTTTCATCCGTGGACTTTCATATACCTATTGTTTTGTAGTGACATTAAATCAGTGGCTTAGCTAGTACCAGAGAGGAAAAAACAAAAATTGGGATTTTTTAAAGATGGTTTATCCATCTAGACCGCTGTGGATAACAAGTTGCGAATTTTTGCCTACATCAGGGATATAGCGCAGGGGACCCTGCTGTATTCGTTTTTCGTTTCTTCAACATTTAAGACCGACTTCCCAAAGTATAACTTTCCAAATCGATTTATAAATGGCAAAGTTCTGAGGTAAAAGTTAAAACAAAATGAAAAATACGATCGAGGCAAAAAAGGAGAATGTTCTGAACTATATTTTTTTTAAATCGGTTAAAAGTGAATCAAGTCGAAAAAAATAAACAAAAGTTAAGAACCTCATCATTAAAGTTAAGCTACTTCTTAGCATTATTAAGCAAACGAAGGTTTATCTAAGAATACTCTTCATTACTTGTAGTGAAAGACATTTAAAAAAGTTGAGAGAACTGTCAAGCTATCACCTATTACATCACAAAGATGATGAGGCATGTATCACTTCCTGCCGCAGACAAAACTGCTGATCATCGTGTAGGATACATGTGATATAGTGAAAGGTGCTCATTGGCAAATCGTTCGTAATTCTGTTTACTTCGATGAGTTGGTTTGTTAAGGCTTTTGCAAAGGATTTGAAGAAAGCGTTTGATTGAGTTGATATTGAAAAGTGAAGGAAGCTTTTGCCCGCGGCTTCGCCCGCGTGGTATTGGGGTTGGGGTTTCCGGGATAAAAAATAGCCTATGTCCTATTCCAGAGTGTATCCTATGCCTGTGCCAAATTTCATCCAGATCAGTCCAGCCGTTTTGGCGTGATTGAGTAACAAACAGCCAAACATCGTAACTTTCGCATTTATAATATTAGTAAGATTATTTATAATTTTAAGTAATTGTGTAATAAGATTGAGGCAGATGTCCAAAATTGACAATTTGATTTGCATTTTCTTTGTACAAACTAAATAAACGTGTAAAATCTACAAGGTTTATAAATCAGAAATATTTTATTTGTGTGTGTTTAAGATACTGTTATTTTCTAAAAGGTCATTTCAGACCCGTTCCTCAATTAGCCATCAATCCTGCAGATATTATCTAGCCCGCCGTCAACTATCTCGTAAGCAATGGATAGAGTCGCCATTACGGCTGCCTAGATAAACATCGCCGTTTGCTTGCGATGCCGGTGCGGGGAAAGATAACAACCCTGTAATAATATTGTGAAAACAATTTAATTTAACATAATCGGTGCTGTCCGTCGGGGTAAGGGTTTGTGCAGACTGGCTACAGTCTAATAATTTTCTGTCGTAGTTTTGTTTGAAGATAAATTTTGTAGCACAGAGACTAGATAGGTGGCTATCAATTTGAGATATTTAATGTGTCACAGATGCTTGTGTGATCTTTCAATCATTTTTAACAAAGCGAACTTAAGCGTATTGCGTTGCTAAAGACAATGTTTACTTTCATAACAAACAGTCAATGATGCGTCTTTATTGTTGTTTCCATCGAAGTTTATATCACTGTTTATTATAATTGTAAATTGTTTCAAAAGCTTTTGATGGGTATCAAAAAAGAATATGTGAAAGTTTTGCAAGGGCATTTTCGTCTGGGCTCTAGTTAAGAGACCTTTGTATAATTAACATCATCATCTGTATTGCCTTTTGCTAACTAGCTTGGGGTCGACTTGCTGTCTGGCTGGATGCGGGTGAATACCTGTGTTTTGCATGGAGCGACGCAGTTACTGGACAACACGACACTCCTTGGATAGCAGACTAGATCTACATCAGTCTATCGTGGAGTGTCGTGTTGTCCAATAACTGCGTATATAACAGGTGTATATAACGACTGGCAAAGATGTATGAATGATAAATGGGACAGTAAGGTCCTAGACTATCTTAGAGAAAGACAAATGAAATTGGAAAATTCACATTGCTACTTGCCCGGGGTTAACATGCTTTATCAAAATGGTGTGTGGTTCATTCCGAGTGATCTATCTAAACGCCACTTTATACAATATAAACTTAAGAACATGTAGTTAAATAAACTTAAGTATGTATAATTTACTTTGTGATGTAGTGTGGTCTGTGCGGCTCGTGCGAGCTGCTGGTGGCTTGTTACGGAGAACAAGCTGTAATTGTGGGGAAAATAAATAATGATTACGTTATTTTCTTGCT
Source organism: Mythimna loreyi (assembly GCA_029852875.1). NCBI lineage: Eukaryota > Metazoa > Arthropoda > Insecta > Lepidoptera > Noctuidae > Mythimna > Mythimna loreyi. The sequence goes on from CM056792.1 coordinate 22,792,901, forward strand.
TGTGGTATGGTTGAGCTTGTGTGTGATACTCGTAAACAAAATTGCATTTACCAGTTTATGTATTTGTAACTGGTAGGTATACAATCCATACCACGAACGTTTTTGTGTTTATTTAGTCTCCTGAAAAAGCTGTCTTTCGTATTTTAACTGAAAGGAAATATCTGTCACCGACCGGCTAAATATTTTAAGAAAGTGACACGAAATAACCTGCCCTTGACTACTGCCCAAAATTTTTCTGCCACTATTTTATTTGTTGTTTAATTCTAGCAGCAGTGTGTCGCAACTCACACGCGACCTCCGGCTGACAGAAGCATGGTCATGCTTGACAGATGAAGTGACCGTGTGTAGTTTAGATCACAGGTTCAAAAAGAAATGTAGGTGATTACTGTCAGGTAAATAAACTTCTTGGCTTTTCAAGGATTTGTAGGATTTACTTGCTTACAGGAAACTAGGACAAGCATAATTCTATGTAGCTGTCGTATTTATGATGGACAAGTAACCTAATATTTACAAAGTAGTCCTCTGTAAGTATTTAGAGCATGTTCCACTGAAATTCAGTTTCAGGAAACGAGTGGTGATTGTATCTATTGGTGTTTATGGGTGACGAGCTATTAACCTACATGTCCTAACTACCTAGTTTTATTTTACAAACCTTGTACGTAATGCTAGCTTCGATAAAGCACTTCATTGAAAACTATTGGATTAAAAATGCCACTTAAGCTGCTATAAATTTGGCAACCTACTGGCTCCGAAAACTTTGAGGGAAGCGGAAGCCATCGATTCGAGAAGAAGAAGATTGAAAACCATAGACAAAAATGTAAGAAAATGCATAAACTAAGAAAACTTGAAAAACGAAGCCAAGCTTTTTTTCATTAAAACCCGTCGCACGCTCGCAGGCTTTCTTGGCGGAAAGTGTAACGTATTCTATAGTTTAGCCACCCATACCATAAAGTGCTAGTAATTCGCTATAATAATGATCTATTTGCGTGTTAAAGTTCAAAGTCCGCTGAAAGCTGGCGTGACGTCATCATTGATGGTAACTGAAGCCCATTAAACACGATCGGCGAAAATATATCTCTCGGTGTCCAGTTGTGTGATTCTATTACACTAACTTTTAGAGTATAAAAAAGCAGGATAGAACATTTTTTAAACAATGAATAAATTCAATTAGGTACAGGGATTTAATCAATGATTTTGTCTTACAGAAAATTTAGAAAAATTGAAATGAAAAATTAGAAAAAAAAAGTTTAAATGCGGACTCACCACAAAAAGTAGAGCTGAAAATTGTTGCAAATCCTGTAGTTATCCGATTATCACTATGGGGGTCTACACCGGTGCCTGGCAACACGCGGTACTACTTCACTAATTAATTAATTACTTAGACCATAATATTATGGTTTATTTGAGTATCATGGCATCGCTGCGCGTGGCATGCGCGGGAGCTGGGGACGGACTGCGCGCGCGCCCGCCGTGACGTCAGCGCGCCAAATATAGGCCCGTACAAGCCGCACGCTATTCTCACCCCCACAAAATCGAATCCAGAAGTCTTTACAGTTAATTTTCGTGTGTTGTACGACGTGAGTTAAGGCATTAAGTAGCAAATGGTGGTGAAATGTCGGGCCGGGCGTGTTATTTTTGCATAGGATTTTCATCGCTTTCCGCGCTAGAACGCGTGGCTTAAAACGGCAATACGGCGGCGCTAGCGCTTCTGCTCCACAGCTTTTGTTTACGAGAACGCTTCGTTCGTAGTAATGTGGATGTAGGGTACAGGGGCACTGATTGCGCGATATTTGGACCACATGTGGGCTGGGACACCGCGACAAACACTTTCAAACTTTAAATCTATAGTTACAAATCTTGGCGCTCATTGAGCTTGGCGTGGGTTCACAGAAATGCTGCAAGAAAATTGAACAGTTTCAGATTTTGTAATACTCTTGTGTTTAAAGTGTTATTAAAAGAAGAATGTTTGTTTACTTTTCATTGACCTTCTTCTGTAATGGTTGAAGTGGGTCGCAGTTACGCACCATGGAGTAACCTTGCCGCCAGATATAACAGGGCTCGCTGAACTGATCGCCTATACACATCGCGTTGTGTAGTGCGGAGCTGATTGTTTTCATTATTTCTTATTAAGTACGATATTTTAGAACGTTATTATTAAAGCTTATGTCGGCTCCATGCGAGCCTTTATACCTAGTTAGTAGCTTTGCCTGTTAGTGACTTCATTCACTTGAATGCCAGTTATTAGGGATGTGATTGCGGAGTTGAAGTACAGTGTCAACGCTTGTGTTTCCATTTTCTTGGCAAATGATGAGTGTGAAATCATGGTAAAGGAGTACGAATAAAATGGATTTCTGCGGAGTTGAAGTTAAATAAAATGTAGCCTGTCTTTCCTTGGGGATCAAGTTTAGGTACTCCGTACTAATATCAAATTTTGTTCTATAGTTTAACGTGGAAAGCGTAACAGACAGATTACTTTTAAAACATTGGCTTATATTTCAGCAGTTTTTAAACTTGAAACAGGTCCTGGGAAAGTTTAAAAAAAAAAAATGTGTAAACATTTCTTTTTCTAGAGCATTTCCCTTGACCCTCACATGCCAGTCTAAAAAGATTATCAGATGCTGTGGTTTTTATCTAGATAAAAACCACAGCATCTGATAATCTTTTTAGACTGGCATGGCGTACGGCTCTAGAGCCGTAGTCATTATCTTTCTCCTACAAATGCAGCTTTGCTCCCATTACACGTGAATTTTTATTTTAGGAATAAAGAGTAGAGTAGTTGGGAAAAGAACTTTTTTAATCGATTTAATCTCTCGACAGATTGACTGACTGACTGCTATGCCGGAGGTCGTGGGTTCGATTCTCAACCAGGACAAATGTTTGTGTGATGAGCACGATCATTTGTTCTCTGTCTAGGACCCACAACACAAGCTCTGCTTACATTGGGACTAGACGATGTTGTGTGATAGGTGTGGACTATATTATCTTACTAATATTATAAATGCGAAAGTTACGATGTTTGGATGTTTGTTACTCAATCACGCCAAAACGGCTGGACGGATCTGGATGAAATTTGGCACAGGCATAGGATTCACTCCGGAATAGGAAATAGGCTACTTTTTATCCCGGAAACCCCAAACCCAATACCACGCGGGCGAAGCCGCGGGCAAAAGCTAGTCTACACTAATATAATAATGAGGTAAAGTTTGTTTTTTTATTTCTTTGTTTTTTTTGTTTGTAGGGGTAGTTTGTATCTCTGGAACTATTGGAAAAATTTTAGCAACAGTAGAAAGCTGCTTTACTCTTGAGTGACAAAGGCTATATTTTATGTACGCGGGCGAAGCCGCTGACAAAAGCTAGTATTATATATTTTGTAGGTTAACATTACAACACAATACATTGCCTCATACGTACTCGTAGGATAAACAAGTAGTGCGCGTGTACAAGCCACGCGCGGATCGTACGCGCGCTGCGCAGTATCACACCCCTAATTTATCACCAGCACGTTTGGACATCCACCTTCGTCATATAGATCACCATATATGGAAATTTGCTGTTTATTTTAGGTCAGATTTTAGGGTTGTAAATTCTTAGCCAACTGCGGCGGGACCGAAAGAGAGAATATGGTATAGTACGCGCAATTAAGTTGGACCCTTGCTATGTTTACGCGCAGATTGAGCTTACTGGACATACTACACAATATAAAAAATGTCGTCCGCCATTATGGTTCAATCTGTGTGCCGAGAAATATATGGAAATAAAAATCGAAATCATATTCCTATTTTTTATTATGGTTTTTTTTTTTTAGTTTATCTACGTATTTAAGTGGTACGCATCTTCGAGTGATCTAAGATTTGAATAGGCACTCTTTACACACTCCCTATTCTTGTCCCAAATAGACGGAATGATTCTAGTTTTCAACTTTGATCCATTTGACCCAGAATCACAAAGACCCTTCAGAAAACGAAACTCTAGGTACGTATAAAGTTAGTTTCAGCTACAATAACTCAGATGTTTCTTTTTTAACAGTTAAGGTTTTTAATTTATTTAATGAAATTTAATTATTTTAATTAAATTTTAATTATTATTTAATAATAATTTTAATTTTGTATTAATTTGTTTTTAGCAAACTAATTTTGCATTCTCTATACGCAACTACGCTGGCCCTGCAAGTCGACCTGCCCCACAAATCTTGGCTGCCAATCATACGCCACTGAACTACGCCGATTGTATTAAAAAGCGATCATTAGCCACCATTAATGCGCGCTTCAAATAAATAAATAAATCAGTAGTGCGCGCGACGCGCATGTGCGCGTGATTCATGCGCGTCTCGTGCCAACCGCACTGCACACGATACTGCAATTGTGCCGCAATGTATACGGATAGCAGAAGGTACGCGGAGAGAAAATTGTCGAAAAAGAAGGTTTTTGGGATAGTAGGAGTTATGAGGAAACAGAACCATCTAAAATAATAGAAGGATATTCAAGCTATGCAAAGGCAAAGCTTTCTTGAATCAATGCCAATATTAACTAGTGTAATTATGTAACTCCGGTATCTGGAAGCAGTACAGCTACTGACCGATTCTATACTAAACTTTTCATGTTTACTAGCGACCCGCCCCAGCTTCACGCGGGTGCAAAGGTGATACATTATACCTATAAACCTTCCTCTGGAATCACTACAACACGCATCAAAATCCGTTGCGTAATTTAAAGATCTAAGCATACATAGTGAAAGCATACTTTGTTTTATACTATGTAGGTATGCTATGATGTGGAATTAGCAACAACCGCGAAGCACTAGGAATTAACTACTACATACGATGAGGTTTTGGTTTTCAGACTCAGTGTTTTTTACTTTCAAAATAAAGCTTAGAAGTCTGTAATATGTTTGTTTGAAGGCGCTAGTCTCAGGAACTAGTGGTTTGAAGTGACAGACTTTTTTTTAGTGTTGGCCACCTCATCAATCGAGAAAGGCAAAGGCTATAGGAACATCACCTTACAACGGGAATGAAGCAGTAATCAAAGAAGTGGGTGACGACGCGAGGGCCAGCTGATATTCAGTATATATGTCTATAGGGTGACTGATAATTAATGACCAATACCTACGTAAACATGTACCAGTACCTACCTACATTTTGACCAGTTAATTAGGTGGTGGTTACGGAACTTGCTGAGTTTTCATTCACGATTTCAGGCCTGGTCCCGTAGTAAACGTTGTTTGTTATCATTATTACAGTCACATGTGTCACAAAATTACCAGTCACACTATACATGTTTGTTTCGAACATTGTACGAAGTGGAACTTCTTTACTTTCTCTAGTGTGCATGCACTTGTAGTGTTGTATTTAGCGTAATATTGTATTGGATTTACACCTGCGTGATGGACGGTTACCGACTTACATGTTAAGAATAGGAATAGGTACGCTGCGCTTTTCCCGGGCCCTACAACACAGTGGATTTAACACAACATTATTTGAATAAGAAAACAAGACGTTTATGAAACAAGACAACATACCATTTTACAACACTTCTCCATTGTTAAAGGGTATCTGAATGAAGACAGTGTAGTTCTGCTTGTTCTTAGTACTTACTGTATATTTATCCTTCAGTTAGCGAGATGATGCGAACATTCTTGTAAGTAGGTCATTTTCACCATAAGTATTACTATTGACAACAGATACATGCCTAGCCTATGATAAAGAAGGGTCAGTAAATAAGTACTAATATCATAAATTCTGGATGATATTGAAGAAAAAAATATCATAACGTCAGAATTTAGTGATCTGTTCCAATTTGTCGTTTTCCTATGAAGACGATCTGGCGAGAAACTCCATGTGGTTACATGTAAAATAAATGTTTGTTTTTCCGTATCTTAATATGGTTATATTAAGAGTTTTGAGAGGACAGTGTAGACCAGTCAACATTATACCCTAAAGCACAATAAAAATAGCACATAGTTATGGGAATACTCCACTTAAACTTTGACCGCTCGGCTGGAGCACTGGTTGAGCGAATAACTGCTGCTTTGAGGGTCGCGTGTTCGATTCCCGTACGGAATAAATATTTGTATGGCCTACAGATAGGTGTTCCGGGTCTGGGTATCTTGTGTATGTGACTTTACATGTTTGTGAACGCACCCACGACACAGGAGTAATCCTAGTGTGGGGCAAAGATTTTTTTTTAAAAAACAGAACAAAGTGTATTCTACAAAGTTAATCATGCCTCCTTATCTAGGACATACCTGCTTGACCACCAGCTTGCCAGTGGGCTTCTCGGTGACGTAGCTCTGCATGCCCGCCATGAGCACGGTGGCGCCCAGGAACTTGTTCAGCAGGGCACGAGCCTCGGCGTCTTCGGTCGTGTCGCCCTCCTGGATCACTGGAGGGAGGTGGAGGGTTAGAAAGACACCAACTTAGAAGACTACCTAGGACTCTCGAAGCTCAGCTATGTGGCAACGGAACGATTGGTAGTTGAAGTGATGACGATGGAGTTCACATCTACTTTATGATACCAATAAAAACCCCTACCAATAAAAAGAATCCCTTACCAATAAAAAACTATGACTATATCAAAGAAGAGATGATGGTATACCGTACAAGCTAACCGAAGATAGGATATCAGCTGAAATCTTTATTTGTTGTTTAAAACCGTGTTCGATCAATAAGTGTAGGTTTTGTAAAGAATGGCAAATCTACGGCCGAGATTTACGAGAACTTTAGAAACATACGACATGATGATGACAGTGCTAGTTTGACACGCTCACAAAAGGTTCCACGCCATCTTATTTGTTGTTATACTAGCAATAGAAATATACACTCTGTGAAAATTTAAGCCGATAACGTAGAAGGTTTGATACAGCTTTCTGAAAGACACACGGACTGACAGCGGAGGTTTAATACTAAACTTTCGAGCGATACGCATCAAACACAGAACTCTAGGAATCTCTAAGATCTGGATGAAACCTTTACTGAAATCAATGTGTGCTCATTTGCAAACGGAAGCTGTTTCTTGCCTCGAATGCAGATGCATCTCTACGCTTATGCATGTGCGTAGCGTGTTGAGTGTTACCCCATTTTTTACAAGATCGTGTAAATATCAAGGCGATAGCTACTTATTATCGTGGTTGGCCGACCGAGACAGGCAATTAGTTTTTTAAATTGAGTTAATTACTGACCAATATGTTCAAGACATGTGGTCTAAGTTTATGTGACACTAAAATTGTTATAATATGAAGAGGTCAAAAGACTATAATGATAGTATCCTAGACAAGGGGGGGTGATGAGATTACCAAACTCACCCACTAGGCCCTCATTCTTGTAACAACTCCATTAGAAAAATAAGATCAAATTTTAAACTTTTATGTTATCCCTTACCTTTTACAGTAACGAGAAACTTTTATAGGGAAAAATATATTTATTCTCAAATTAGACTACACGATAGCGACTTCGAAGACGAAGACAAGGGTCTCGCAAATGTCTGCCACTCGAAGCAATGTATCGGTTTAGGCTACTCCTGATTCTAGAGGAAGACCATTTAAACAAGCTCCTTGCAAAGAGCCTAGCTTCTTTAGCTTCCAAATACATATGAATTCTATTAAATGTTCAAATCCCGCCTCTCAAAAATGTCTAATTTAGTTTCCAAAATCTACACGAAGGAAAATGCTCTCTCTGGCAAGATGGTGCTGAACCAGCCTGGCGGGTGCTAATGGAATGCACACAGGTGCTTATTATTGTTGATAGGAAATCAATCGATCTGCCAAGCATGACTAATGACACAGGTATCGCGGCTGCAGAGAGCGGCAGACATTACTTAGAAGTTGGCAACCTCGACGGCTTCATCGACTTTCTATCAAATACGCTGATGCCAAGAGTAGTTTCGAATAACATTGTATAAGGAACACTTAATCATTATTTATAATACTATTATGAGGCAGTCTTAATGAATCCTATGCATTTCTTATTTACTCAAAATCTTTCATCATCATCATCATCAGCCTTTTTAATGTTCCCACTGCTGGGACACAGGCCTCCTCTCTAGGAGAGGGAATGGGCCCTAATCCACCACGCGGGCCCAGTGCGGATTGGTGGATGTCACATGTCTTAGAATTTTTGGTTCTAGGACATGCCGGTTTTCTCACGATGTTTTCCTTCACTTTTTTGAGAGCAGTGGTGATGAAATAAATTACATCAAGTAATGCGCCTGGCGAGGTTTGAACTCACGACCTACAACCCGTAAGTCGGGGCCGTTACCACTCGGCCATCGCTGCTCAATATCTTTACTGAGCAGAAATACAGATTTTTTTCAGAACATTTCCAGTCGCTGCTTTAGGATTTTTGTCGATGCTTAAAAAGTCTATTAAAACTACATTCTTCTATTCTGCGATAAAAAAGGAATTTCAATTTGTCCATAGCAATACTGAATCGAATACCTGCATGTAAGTGGAATAGCGGCGCTAAGCATTGACCTTCGACTGTTGTTCACAAATTGAAGGACAAATTCAAATAGAGTGTGGTTTCCGCTCTTAGTCCTGTGCGAACCATTGTACGTGGGAATTCATTGAAGGACAATCTTTTGGTGTAACTTATCCTCAACTAATTTTACACTACAAAATACTTTTTTCTCAGTAAATTTAATTTTAGGTACTAACCTATATCAGCATTCTTCATCCTGGTGAGTATATCTTGTACTCCGGTGACCTTAGTGTTGCTGTCGAGGAAGGACTTGTCCTGTCCCCTGGAGCCCTGGTGCGTGGTGGTACCGTGCCGCGTGGTGGTGGTGGTGACAGTCCTGACTCCTCCGTCCACGCGCTCGGTGGTCACCACTGTGTCTTCCACGGAGCCCAAGCTGTGCTCGCTGTCGGTGCGGGTTAGACCTGGAGGAAAGGGATGGTTAGTTATGCTGGTTAAGAAAGATTCTTGGTGGGTAATCCTGCTGATGGGGTAAAGGCAACCATAAGCTTGGAGTAAGTGAAGTAAAGGCCGTGTAGGTAAAGTCAGACGCCCAGTGTTTAGGACATGTTTGAAGAGGTGTGAGACTGTGAGACACTCTAACAGAGCGAATCATTTGATTGTCAGCCAAGCAACCGCGTGCAGTGTACCCTTGGTATCCAGTAAACGGTCCTACTAACATTTTTCCACAAAGCCAACTTAAGTGGTTACTGTTGATAAAGTGACTAAATAAGGAAGACGAACGTTAGTCAACAATTTTTAAGGAAAAGTAAATAATAAGGAATTTGCCTTCCTTAGTATTTCTTTTTTCCCTTTGCAAAGTTATAGGAATTATTCAGGATAAAAACAGATATAACGTAGTCATATGCTTAGGTTCAACATGCCTAGCACTACCTCGGACGGATAAAGTGTCTAAACGTATCGTAAGCTTGAATTACGTTTTTATATATACACTATAATCTAAGACATTTCTTGACAAGCGAGTAACTTTTTCATTGCAGCAGAGGATTATAGACGTTCATAACTGTATCATCAAGGAACCGAAAAACTGCAGTGACGAATGCGTAAACGATAGACGTTTTTCAACATTGTTAATTCGGCAAAAATTGATTCAAATCTTTTAGAGATTATAAAGAGGAAACATTTGTAATTTTCTTTGCAAAAAAACTCAAAAACTACTGGACCGATTTTAAAATTTCTTGCATCGGTAAAATGCTACTTTATTATCGAGTGACATAGGCTACATATTTTCTACTTTACCACGGGCAATTATCAACAAATATTGTCAGCCACGATTCGCAAATATTTTTTGTGTCTGTTTAGCCATCATCCTAAGTATTGTGCATTTACTACGAGCGTTCGGCCTGGGCTCTAGTTTGAAGGGTTATGGCTTACCAGCATGTGCTGAAGAGTCGCTGGAGACGCTGTCCTTCATGGTGGCGGTGCGTAGGATCAGGCCTGCCTTCGGGTACGTGGTGCGCTCGGTCTTGGCGCTCTCATCTACGAAGATACAGGAACTCAATGCCAACAAAGTCAATTGTATATGTTGAGATTAGGGTTGCCATCTCTAAATTTGGAAAACAGGACAAGACGTGTCAAAACCCCGGATTTTAGAGCCCGAAAGCCGGACATATCAACAAGATCTTTTAAACATATTCAATGTAATAAAAAAACAGAAGAAAATGTTATAAATCACCTTTTTTTATTCATTCATTTTATTAACAAAACTATTTTTTAATTTGTTTATTTTTTTAAACTCAGTCTACAAATGAAACCTTCCCCGGACGCTCTCCGGATGCCCTCTAAACTAGGACAAATCCGGGGAAACCCGGACGGATGGCAACCCTAGTTGAGATTAACTTCCAGTCAAAACCAGTGCTTTAGATGGAACGGTTACTAAATCAGACCTCCTCAGTTCAGAAACAACATAGCAAGATCTACTTGGTCTACCTTTTGACTGGAAGAGCTATTTGTAGCACAGCACAAACACACACACCATCTGCACCACCACAGCTGCGACCATCGGCTTCACACGCTTTCCGAAGCACGGAAAACGAGTAACTAGTAGTTACTTCTTTTCCGTGCTTCGGAAATTAACGACATTTTATTCTATTATTAATATTAAAATAATTGCATCCCTTGATAATCATATAATTATTTTACGAGAGTCCTACGAACTGTGAAATTAATTGCTAGCTAGTTATCGTCTCGCGTCTGTATGTAATAAACTAACAAACATACGGATGTGTACAATAATGGGCCAATATTTTATTTTATGAGATATTGATACAAAAAATCGCGAAGTAGTTTGTTTAATTTGATCCTATAGTGTGTTCCTATTGATCCTTTATCGTTTTATTTAAACAAAATAGTGTTGTCTGATTTTTGTTTAAATAAAACGATGGTTGTTGTTGTTCCAAAATTAAAACTACAGCAAAACATTGTTGTTTTTAAAATCATGACGTTTGTCACTGACTTAAAAAAAAAAAACACCATTCTGCAACCATCCTGTATTGATGATAAAATTGCCACAACTCACAACACCGCATTACAAACAAGCACCGTCACAAAAGGCATTTATTTAAAAGTATTTGACAACTTCCTGTAGTCATGATGTCTTTACGCGAGGAACACCGCGGGGCAAGGCATACTAATGACATTTGAATAGGTAGTTGACCTCTGCGGTCACAACACTGGTGAGGTGAGTAATCGCTCGTGTGAAATGAAGATAAGGTTCGAATCTCGAGAGCTGTTGAAATCTGATAACCTGATAACATACCGACATATTTGACAATATAAACATGATAATAAACATCCTTGTCACGACATGTTCGGCTATTATTTGGTGTAGGATCGGCTACCGTTTATGTAAAGCAAGTAACAAAAGCACTGACAGCAGACACAGTTTTTGTCATAAAATACGTGACTTGCAGTAGGTGCCATTGTTATGAACATTCAAATTGTATTGACGAAAATGTCACATAAAAAAAAGTTGCAAAACCGAGGGTCGGATTGTTTAATATTTGTTTTTTACTTTTAAATACTAATGTAGGACAATGCTGGAAAATGTATGACAATTTTTGGCTAGTTAGGGACAGCTGAGAATGGTGAATCTCTCGGCCACACTGCTTCATGTCCATTCACTTATTAAGGGATTTTCGAGGTTCTTAATTAAGGAGAGCAAATTAATTAGGTACCTCTTTAATATACAACTAACACACGGCATAGTCCTAATCATAATTTTATTATGTTAGTATATCCCATAGAAATAATACTCCTTTCCGATATCTATGGTACCCACCTATATCCTTTTGTTTTGCGAATAGTCCTTGTCAAGGACTACACACGATATGTTACTTTTAAAATAATAAATCAGCTGTATTACGTAAAGAAAATAATTAATATTCAAAACAAAACAAAGCGTAGTTAACGTATTGTTATTATAATTTAAAAAATAAAAGGCCCATTGCACTCACCTAATCTCTGATATATACTAAGTAATAGTTTAAAATTATATCCACAATCCTTGTTTGTGTCCATTTTAACTGAATATTGTGAGAGCACATGTAAATATTGAGCAACTAGGTCCCGCACTAAACCTCGTCGGGCTAGTCCGAGAGGCAGTTGACGACTGAAAACGTAAACGCAGCCAGTGCAATATGAAAGTATGAAAGTTATTACGTAAGGTGCGCACGCTAACGCGCTCGCGTGCGTTTACGTTACGTTATTATTATGTGATATCACGAAACTGTAGATTTATTTCCATAGAGGTTTTGGTGGGAAACTGTTTCATGTGTGATGGAACCCTTTATAATATGATATTATAAAGTTTTTCTTGCTAGTTGAGTTTTGATTGAAATTAAGTTAGATATACAAGCCTTCACGCCTGCTTACCGTAAAGGGATAGGCAGAGAAGGCTGTATGTACTGTCTCAACAACTTCTTCAGGTTTGAACTAGACACATCATTGTTATAGTGGGCTTAAGTAACTTGTTAAAAAAGTAAATCTTAATATTTACTGAGGAGCTCTGAGTGAAAAAATAGTTTTTTGAAATAACAGGTAGTTAAATAAGCATAGAGCTAATAGGGTACCTATATAACATGTATATCCGACACGAGAATCGAACCCCGAGCCGAGCACTACTTAACAAACACTAAAATAAAGCCTTCAAGAATGATAAAGGTCGCTGTTTTATTTCTCATTCACAAGGTAACCATTTTTAAAACTTACCAAGTATTGTTTACTTCAATAAACTGTCTCTGCCAATATCGTATTGTGCTCATTTAACACAATAGTTGTTTTCTATTGCGTTGTCATTGGCATAGTGTTGCACAATCCCTTGTCAAAAAATACAAGAAAAAATCGTGATATTTAAGCAGTGTTGCAACGGTTAGCAAGTACGCTCCGATTCCCTTCATTAGATCGACGCAAGACGCAAGCGCAGGCCTATTCTAACAACTGTTGCCTCATTGGTCTTGTATAAGAACTCCCGTAGGCCTCGAAATGCCTCATTCAACATTTAGGAAGACACGTAACCTATCAGATTATTGGACTTTTTGCTATACCTAAAATAGCATTTTTGTTCACGACTGGTAGCTGGAGTTTGTAAGGATCGTAGAGTTCCAGGGACTTGACATGAAGAGAGAGGTTGTTTTATAAGCTACTAGCGACCTGCCCCAGCTTCGCACTGATATTGAATATATTATGCATGTATTATACACATAAACCTTCCTCTTGAATCACTCTATCTATTAAAAAACTGCATCAAAATCCGTTGCGCGCTTAGATCTAAGCATACATAGGGACAGCGGTAAGCGACTTTGTTTTATACTATGTCATGGTATAGTTCTTTTAAACAGTTCAGTTTAGGTCGTGAAATGACAAACAAACAAACAAACTCTGAATGGAAAACAAAGTCGCTGTCTGTCTCTATGTATGCTTAGATCTTTAAAACTACGCAAAGTATTTTAATGGGTTTTTTTTAATAGATAAGAGTGAATCAAGAGGAAGGTTTATATGTATAATACATGCGTAATATATTTAATATCAGCATTGCACCCGTGCGAAGCTGGAGCGGGTCGCTAGTTGTTAATAAAAGTCTTACATTCCCTCTCATTCAAGCCAGAGCGGAAGGAGTTTTTTATGAAATCCCGCCTAAAATCTCACAGTTTACGCCGAGAGCTTATAATGTACGAGTGTGTTTTTAGTTTTTTTGTAGGTGCGCGAGTTAATTATTTGACCATTATCTCGAACAAAAAGTATTTTCCCATGATGTGCTATGACTAAGTCACCGTTCTGTAAGGTAACGGTACTTAATAATGTAGGTAGTGGTCATCAGTCAAATTTATAATACGTGTTCTGTAACACTGTGATTTTTATTTTGGGTTTTAACTTGCTGATTCACATCCGTCGTCCATTGTTAATAAAAAATATGTTAAATAATACTCACTCGCATTCTTGATATATTTCTCGGTGAGCGACTTCACTGAACTCTGCCTGACCGTCTTCTTGTCGTCTGTCCTCTCTACCCTCTCCTTCCTCTCCTGCGTCCTATCTCCCTTTTTCTCCACCTGCTCGACTCGTCTCTGCATTCTACTTGTTTTGTCTTCTCTCCTGTCTTCTGTACCGTCTAGAATCTCCTCTCTTGCCTGTCTGTATCTGTCTCCTATGATTTCCTCTCGCCTACTCTCAATGCGCCTGGTATCTCCGCCTATTTCCTCTCTTCTGCTCTCGACGCGTCTGCTTTCACCCACGATCTCCTCTCGTCTGCTGTCGAAGATCCTCTCTGTTATGTCTTCTATCTTGGTGTCGGACACTCGGCGGTCGCTGTGGGTGAACTGGTCTATCGCCGCGCGATCTTCTCTCTAAAGGAGATAAGGGGCATATTTGTATGATTGGAGATTTGATAAGTTGATATTATTAGCGTATCAGCCTGAAGATATTGCATAGTTAGAATTTTTTAGATTGCAAGTAACCTGTTTATATAAATATTAATATTAGTGGTAAACAGTAGATCTAGAGCTGTCTTGTATGTTTGGCAATCAGAGCCACTGATTTTTCTCGTGAAATGATGGTGATCCACACATTTGTGGTTATTGAAAACGACGCGAGTATGTGGCGCACTAACAACAAATAGCTATAACAAATCCAGCAGGCGCTTACCCCGTGTGCTTCTTTCAGCGTAGTCCCCGTATCACCTCCGAACTTCTTGGTCGTGGTGATGGCGGCCAGGCCGTGGATACGGGAGGGCGGCTCCCCCTGACCCTGCAGCAGTCGCTCCAGGTCTTCAGGCTCCGTGGAGTATGCGGTCACGGACACCGTGCCCTCAGGCTCGCCCCCGTTGCGGGAGTGGTACTCTTGGCGGATAACCGTACCTTTCACTGAGTAGAAAGATATTTAATTATTTTTTTGAGATTTTACGATGACGACTTAACCGAATGACGAGTATGGATCGAATGATTGTGTCGTTAAATATCTTGAATATCTCAACCGGTTGTAGGAGGATAATATGAAAGAAATAGGAGATTGGACAGGAAAATTACTGAAAATAATACATAAGTTAGTTTGTATATTAGTATGTATATTTTAAAATTGTGTGACCTTTGTAGAGGTGAACAATAAAGATGTTGCAAAGCACGCGAGCCAACAATGAAAGAACCGGACCATTTGGAGAAGTCTTGCGATTTCTATCTTTGTTACATTACAAATATTTCGCTACAGTAACACCTCTATGGATTTTCAAAAGATGACACGCTTTCTACGCCTTTATAAGCTAACACATATGACTAACTAGTTGTTCAACGAAACAGGATGCTATTGGGACAATGTTCAAAACATCTTCAAGTTAAACTCACCAACTTATTAAACACAAATCAGTCAACACCGCCCCACATTTAGAGAACTACTGTACACTCGGGACAGAAATAGCGACATTCAGCTGAGCTAACATTTACTTAGTGAACAATTATATGATTCAAGACGTCGACCGCTTCGTAATTCGTATGACTTGAGTAGTAAGGACGCGTCAACTTTCAGCCGGTCTGAAAATGGACAAAAACTGGAAAGTGGTGACGTCATGTGTTACCGTTGTCAACTTAACATTGACCTCGATACAATTGAACGACCCCGATAACATTGTAAAAGCGATTACTGAACGAAACCTGACGGCGTTTGATAAGAATTTCCAAACGTTTTATTTATTACTAGCTGGGACCCGCGACTTCGTCTGCGTCTTTTTTCGCAATAAAAGGTAGCCTATGTAAAGGACATAGGCTACCCCAGGGTCTAAAGATTGTCTGTGTCAAATTTCATCAAAATCGTTTGAGAGGTTTAAGCGGGAAAGCGTAACAGACAGACAGACAGACAGAGTTACTTTGTGTGTTTTCTTTTTTTTTAACGCAAAGATTGAGTGGTAGAGAATGCCTTGTTGCATTAAGTCCGCCTATGTACCACTACTGTACTGAAGATTAAATAAATAAATAAATATTTGAACTCCTCAGGCAATTACAGGATGTTTAAGAAAAAAGGAAGCAGTATAGCATGTTACCTAATATCGGTCATTCACCTTTGTAAATTATGTTAAATAACTGCACGCTGCAGAAAAGCGCGATAGTGCCTGTTGTCTCTTTATTACGAAAAACAATATTTATCCAACCAACAAACACCACGGCTGTTTACTCGACCCTATTAAAAACATTGCGAAACCTGGGAAGTGATTCATTCATAGGACAATAATGTGGAGTGGATACGATGACCTCCTAAGTGCTTGTAGGTTGCGGTGAATAGGTAATGTGATGTAAAATAAGTTTTCTTTTTAGTTTTTTTATAGCTTAACCTGCATGGGAAAATCTGCTTACCTTGGTAGTTGGAGGCGCCGTTCCGCAAAGCCCTGATGCCGAAAAGTGGCTTCCCATCCGAGTCCACCGGTCCCGGGCCATAACTTGACGTGATCACGTCTATAGGCTTCGTGATCACCTTGGACGGACTAGGAGCCCTGTACTTCGGCTTCTCCTCTATCTTCTTACTGCTGAATGTCCTGGTCTCTGAACTTATCTTCTTAAGGTTCCTGTTCGTCACCCACGATGGTTTCTCCTCTTGAATCTGCTTTTGTGGAATCTTCTTCTCAATTTCGTATACGGTTTTTATTATAGTCTCCTTCTTAAAGGGTTCTGTTTTAAGTTGCTTAAGTGAAGGACTAGGAGTACGCTCGTAATATCTCTCGGGGCTGTGGGCTTTACGATCCGGGCTTTGGGCCTTTCGCTCTGGGCTTTGGGCCTTTCGGTCTGGGTATTGTGGTTTTCGCTCCGGGCTTTGAGCTTTCCGGACCGGATGTTGAACTTTTCGTTCGGGACTTTGTGCCTTTCGCTCTGGGCTTTGAGTATTCCGCTCTGGATATTGAGCTTTACGTTCGGGGCTTTGTACCTTTCGCTCCGGGCTTTGAGCTTTTCGTTCCGGACTCTGTCGCTTTTCGGGTGAGGGAGACCTTCTATTTGTTCCATTCACTTGCACCACCTCTATGACATCTCTAGATGAAGTCCCTTCCGCGAAGCTTCTAGCTGTAGAGTATTCTTCTACGATTTTATGTTCTTCTGTATGTTTAACTGTTCTTTGTTTTTCTTCTGCCGCCTTTTTAGTCTTAGCTTCGGTGAATTTAATCTTGTCAGCCTCGCTCAAGCCCACTTTTTTCATGTAAGCTGATGCATACTCATTAAAACGATTTGGTTTAGGTTTCGGAGTAGCTGTTTTGTTGGGGGACTGAGTCCGTGTCTTCTTGTCCGGACTGGGATGACGAACTGGACTCTTTGTTTTGGGCATAGACTTTGGTGCAGATTTTTCAGGACTGTGTGGTCTCGGGTGCCTGTCGCTCACAATTTTGCCCGGCTCTTTAGCGTGTCCATTAAGCACTGGTCGCACGTTCTCCTTGAGTTGCGAGCGTTCGGGGATTGATCTTTGAGGAGTTTTAGCGTGATGATCAGGGGTGGCGGTTTTGTGGACTGAAGATTTAGGAGCCCGTTCGGGTGATCTCGTCTGGAGGCGCTCAGGAGACCTCAGCTTTTGATTAGTCGTAGTCTGTCTGGTGGTTTTAGTGAAAGTGTTAGTATCAACTTGATCGCTATCAACTTTCTTCTTAGCAATACGGATTTGAGATCTGATGCGTCGCCTCTGCTCGTAACCAACGACCTTTTCCAACTGAAAATTAGAATATAGTCAGCAAAAATATAAATACAATATGCATATATAAGTAATAATTATGAGCATGCTAATCTTGTGCTTACTGACCATTTGTTCCAGGAGGTCCAGGTCGAAGATGTCTTCGATGCAGGGGTGTTCGACGCTGCGCCGACGTTCACTGCTCGCTGTAGATCTCTCAACGCTGGTCCTTCGAAGCTCTACTCCAAACTTGCCACTTCCTCGACGACTGCTTATTTCGGTTTCTTCAACTACTTTCGTCTCTTCCTTGATTTGACTGGTTTTTGTGGGGCGAAGATATCCAGGAACCTTGTCAGGCTTATCGTTCTCAGGCCGCTGCCTCGGAGATTCAGCTCTCTGTGAGGCTGGATATTTTGACAGAAGAGTCTTGGTTGTAGTATTAGTTTCTATAGTTTGACGCATTGGAGACTTCGATCTTTGTGTTTCAGGAGATTGAGCGGCCAAACGAGATGGACTGTGTCGTGGTTTATCATCAGAACGAGGATAGTGAGGCCGTGTTGGTGTGCCACTTGTCGGGCGATCAGTTGGAGTATGAGGAGCAGCATCCACTTCGCTATCCACGTCAGTTACATTAGGAGATCCATCTTCAACAGAAGGATGAAGAACAGTGGTAGAGTCAGTCTTGGGAGACTTCTTTATCACACCGATGTCTGTCAATTTTGCGGTCTTAGGGGAAATAGTTTCTTTAGTTTGTTTTTGAGTAGTCGTAGCTATGTTTTCAAACAAAGCTTTGGCTTTCTTCACAGCTTCACTACTTCGGAGGGTAGTTATTTTGGCTATAGGAGTCCTTTCTGTTGGCTTAGTATTGGGGCTGCTATAGTCTTTAGCCTTTGGAAGGGATGATGTATTTACCTTCGGTTTAAGCGGCTTATTGTCTCGTTCACGATCTGGTGTTTTTCTATTACTTGTGATCTCAATATCCTCAGTAAATGTGGTTGTCTCAACCTCGTAGTCATCGTCATCAGCGTCATCAACTATCTTTTGCATGATTTTGTCATGTTGCTCTTTTATTTTCTTTTCCTTCTCCTCAACCTCATGGGATTCTGTCATAAACTGCTCGGCTGTTTTAACAAATTTATGAACTTTGTCGGAAACACTTAGCAAGCAGTCATCACTCTTTAATGAGTCATCAATGTTGGTCAAGTCAGGACGTTCAACCTTCTGTGGAGTCGGTTTTACCTTAGGTGTCTTGACGTTTTCTGCAGTCTCTACGAACAAGTGTGCTTTGTCGTGTACACTAAGTTTCGTATAGTCATCCGTATAAACAGTATTTTTGTCATATTCATCGGTGACTCTACGCGCCGGGCTCTTGCTATCCCTCGTGTCCTTGGGTCCTTTAGCAAACTTGTTGACTTTTTCTGATACAGATAGTAAGCACTCATCGGATTTTAACTTATCATCATTGAAATCAGAATGAACTCTTCTTTCTGTGTCTTTGAATGTTGTAGTAGTCTCTCTAGGCTTGGTCATTGTATCGACTCCTTTTGTGAACCGGGATACCTTATCAGTTACGCTGAGAAGGCTTTCATCATCCTCCGTGACGAAATCGACAGCAGTTTTCCTGACAAAAAGCTCATCATCTTCGCAGATTTCAACAATATCATCCACAATGGTTTCGGCCTCGTGAATGGTATGATGTGTTCGTCTGTTGAATTCATCATCGGGTTCGCTCACTTCGTCAGGATACCGAGGAGTACCGACATCATCTCCGAAATTAACTGGCGTTGGACAGATTCGGTCCGGTGAGTTCTCTCTCGATGATTTTGATTGTTGCACATCAATAATAATGTCATCTTCGTCAGTGGAAGTGTTCAGTGTAGTTGCAGACTTAGGTTTGCTGGGCAATTTCGAATGCGGTTCTTTCAAAGTGGACTTTGTAGTTTTAGTCGTTGTTTTACTAGATACTTCACTTACAGTTATTTCTGGTTTAGACTTCATTCTTTGAGGTGATGTTTTCTTGGCCTTCATGGTGATATCGCTAACAGTACGCATGACTTTAGTGTCACTGTCTTTCTTTGTAGGAACCACACCTTCTCTAATAACACCTTTAGAAGTCGGGGTTCGCTTAGTTTCGGGCTCGCTTGGACGCCCTGTTGGCGAGGGAATGGTCTTCGTAGGAGTTTTGCCTGTCGTAGTCCGTGTAAAACTATTCTGCTTGGTAACGGAACTTATATTAGTAGTCTTTTTCAAATCAGTTGCTGTCTTTTCCACTTTAGTCACATTCAAAGACGCAGGTGTCGGTTTCCTAGTCAGATGAGAGGGGATCTGTTCTTTAGGTTTGATGCCACTTGGCTTAGATATCTGTGGAGATTGCGGTCTCTCAGAAGGCGTAACCGGTTTTTTCGGCGAAATACTTCTAGTTTTCGTCGGGGAATCTGGACTTTTATCCAGTTTATTAGGTGCAGCAATACCTGAAGGTTTTTTCGTAGGAGAAATATTTCTGGTAAAAAGCTTGCTTGGCATTTTCTGATCTCTTGGCTTTTCATCTTTACGTTTTTCCGGATGAGATGTTATTTTAGTGGTCGAGTACTTCTCTGTGATTTCGGTGAAGTCCTCCGTTAAAGATTCATCGTCTACTGCAGTGTGGCCGGTTATATCGATATCTTGCAAGCTAGTTGTAGTTTTGCCTGGGCTTCTCTCTCGACTGGGTGACTTTTCTTTACGTTCAGGAGATAATTTTCTAAGAGATTTTTGCACTCTATCCAAAATTTCCTGTTCTCTCTCAGACATGAGAAAGTCTGTGCTCACTTCAGTGACTTTAGTCGTTTTCTTCATTGGAGAAGGTGTGCGGAGCTGTCTAGGCTCTTCTGGCTGCTGCAGGTATCCAGGTTTTGTTTTTGACGGTTCATGTGGAGCGTGGCGTGACGGTGATTCTGATGATCTGGGTGAAGGATGCTTTTCGATGACCTCATCAGTGGTCTCATATGCTTTAGTAGTTGTGGTAGTTTCAAATTTAGATGTAACTGAAGCAGTTGGGCTCATGTAGCTTGGTTTTCTATCCGGGCTAGTACTTGGCCGACTAGGAGACGATTCCTGTGGATATTTTTGTCCGGTCTTTTTAGTTGGACTATCTTTAGGCGTGAAAGGACTCTTCATAGAAACGTCAGGCTGATGTTTGGTAGGTGATTCTGTTTGTGGACGCTCAGGAGTAGACTTGGAACTATCAGCAGGCTTAGGAGTTCTCCTTGTAGGCGAGGTCCCTGATGGTCGTGAAGGGTGATCTTCGATAGTTTTAGATGTCGTAGTCTTCTGAATATCCTCCAAGGTTGAATCATAAGTAGTTTTTACCAATGTTGTGGATGTCAAATGAATAGGTCCCTTATCATCGGAAGTTGGCATCTGTCTAGACGGCGATCTTTCTTTAGGATGTCCATCCCTTGTTTGCCTGTCGGGGCTGGTTCGGGGTGACATTTCATCATATCGTGGCATGCGATTGGGACTTCTGTCCAAATAAGGTTTATTTGGAGAGCTGTCTTTTGGAATTTTCTGATCAGACAATTCCGAAGGGCGTGAGTGTGGATATCTGCTTTGCACTGTCTTCACAGAGGTATCGTCTTTGGAAACTTTGATATCCTCTTTAGTGCTGACAGAGGTAGTAGTTTTCATGTAACCAGAAATTTCTTTTGTAGTAATTTGCTTTGAAGGAGATGTTTTTCTTGGGTGCTCATCAGATGGTTTTTTGCCATGTGAATCAGTAGGCTTCCTGCCACGAGGCTCAGACGGCCTCTGATAACCAGGCTTACGATCAGGACTAACACTTTTCCTAGATGCATCTGGAGAAAGATTTCGTGGAGAGTCAGATTCTGAATCATTTTTATCACTTGGTTTTAAGGGTTTGCGAGTAGGTGAATCAGAAGCACGAGGAGATGAATGCTTTTGTTCGATAGTTTCTGTTCTACAAGTTTCTAAGAAGTCTTTAGTCGCGGATACTGTATCTTGTTTGACATGAGTTGAGGTTGTCTTCATGAACTCAGGTGTTTTCTCAATGAGAGGTTTCTGCCTAGTCGGAGAAGGTTCCTTAGTATATTTATCAACAGGCTGTTTTTCAGGTCTAGACGTTTTTATTATGGTTTCGTCTATAGGTTTCCGTTGAGGACTCTTATTATTCGGCCGAGTAGTCCTAGACGGCGAAGTTGTACGAGGATAGCCTTCTGGTTCCGAAGCAATCCTGACCGGTGAATCAGATGGATGTTGAGAAGGACGTCTTTCTGTAGTTTTTAAAGGCGTAGTTTCATCAATATCTTCAGTTGTGGATATGGTATCATATTTTGATGAAACAGATGAGGTGGTCTTCATATATTTAGGGATATTGTCAGGTTTCTGCCTAGTCGGAGATGGTTCCTTAGTATACTCATCAACAGGTTGTTTCTCAGGACTAGACCTTTTTAATGTGGTTTCGTTTATAGGTTTCCCTTGAGGACTCTTATCAGTCGGCCGAGTAGTCCTAGATGGTGAAGTTGTACGAGGATAGCCTTCAGGTTCTGAAGCATTCCTGACCGGTGAATCAGATGTATGTTGAGAAGGACGTCTTTCTGTAGTTTTTAAAGACGTAGTTTCATCAATATCTTCAGTTGTGGATATGGTCTCATATTTTGATGAAACGGATGAGGTAGTCTTCATATAATTAGGAATATTGTCAGGTTTTGCATTACTAGTCAATTTTTTCTCGGGGCTAGACCTAGAAGGTGATGGTTGCGCACGACTCTGCGGTTTCCGATCAGGGCTCTGATCTTTTACTAGCCGAGAGTCACTCGAAGGTTTGGAAGTCTTTTTCGTAGGTGAATCTGAAGGCCGCGAAGATGTTTGGCTGGTTTCAATTGTCTCGGAAGTGGTGGTCTCAAGTAAATTCTCAGTGGACGTGGTTTCAAATTTAGACGTCATAGAAGTAGTAGTTTTCATGTAGCCAGGTCTTGATGGCGATGAATCTTTAGGTTTTCGTTCTGGACTTATATTGGAAGCATTGTTTCTAGTAGGGGCGTCATCCTTCGGTTTAGGTGTCTGGCGTGTAGGGGACCCAGAAGGACGGGAATTTGGCTTGGTTTTCGTAGATTTGGAGGTAATAGAGTCCTCTAAATCTTCAGTAGTAGAAGAGGAATCGTATTCAACTACCATAGAAGTTGTGGTGTTAGTGTAACCAGGTCTAGACGGTGATGTTTCTCGTGGAAACTCATCACTAGTTTTTTTCACTGGACTGGTTAGAGAACTCTGTTCATAACTAGGCTTGCGTTGTGGACTCTTGTCGGATGGCTGACCTGGTCTTAGAGGTTTATCAGAAGGAGTTTTTTTTGTCGGAGACTCAGAGGATCGAGAAGGTTTCCTGTCAGTGGTTTTTGTTGTTATTGTTTCATTAACATCCTGGACCGTTACATCATGTTTAGATGATACAGCTGTTGTGGTTTTCATATAGCCAGGAGTAGCTGAAGTAGGTTCTTCTGGACGCCTATCTTCAGGTTTCTTTTCGGTTGGTTCATATCCTGGTTTTCTTTCAGGGCTCAAGCTAGGCCTAGGAGAAGTACCTGATGGTTGAGGCTTAGATGGAGTAGTACGTGGATAATCTGAACCTTTCGGGGTTCTTTCAGGACTCTCGCGAGTTTTCGGAATATCGTCCTTGTGAGTTCTATTAGGAAAATCTTCTGTTGGCTGATATGATGGTTTTCGCTCAGGGCTTTGTCTTGGTGAAGGATACTTTGACGTGACAGTTTTCTTTATGTCTTCCGTATCTTTAGTCGTGACATCGTAAGTGTATATAGTCTTGTCTTTCGTTATAATGTCTTGAAGCTTCGTCGGAGAGCTCTCTCGCGGAGTTTTGGGTTTCTTGTCAGTAGGAGTATCTTCACGACGAGTGGTAGTCGTTTTGACTATATTTTCTTGTTCACGAGTTATAAAATCAGTGACATCCGTTTTGTTGTCAGTAGTTTTCTTGACTGTTGGATATTCGAATGGGGTTTCTTTCGGAGCAGGACTACGACAAGGAGAGACACTAGGTGAGCTCAAGTTGGTTTCTGGTTCCTTCAAGTAAGAAGTCTTCTTGATAGTTTCTGTTGTAGTTGTATCATCCATCATGCCGAGGATTTTGCGGCAACGGTCTTCATAAGTTTCTCTACGTTCTAGAGGTGGTTTTTGTTTACCAATCGGAGCATCAGACCCAGGGCTTTCTGGCCTATCTTTTTTCACCACTTTGTGATCTGGCAAGTCTTTTGGTTCCTCTGTTGGTGAAACTCGGAAACTTGAAGGAGGTTTTTCAATCGGAGACGCTTGGGTTATTTCAGTTGTAGGTTTTTTTAAGGAGCTCTTTCTTGGTAGACTATCCTTTGATGGAAAGGTGCGTTTTTCTGGAGATGGAGACCTGCAAGGTATCTTAGAGGGAGATTGAGATCTATTAACATCGAGACTTTCGGGTCTTCTATGAATTGTGGTGGTTTCATCGATTGAGTGTGTATATTCCTGGTCATCCAAGTCAGTGACAACAGTCTTCTCAGTTCGTGGAGAGCTAAAGTAAACAAATCCACTTACTGAAGTAGTTGGCGAGCTTTGACCAGTTGATGGCTCAGTGTCAGCAGGTTTTGGCTTTCTAGTAGGGCTAGACGATGGAGTAACCAGTTGCCTTGGACGCTCTTTAGTGGTAGTTTTATTAGTCTCTTCAGTAGTTCTCTCAGTAGAAATAAAATCGGTAGTATGCTTGAATTTTGTGTCTTTGGAAGGAGATTTAACTGGTGACACACTGTCTCGTGGTGCTTTCTTGGTGGGAGACGATGGCTGGTCAGGAGTTTTCTTGGGTGATTTTTCACGTCGAGCTAGAGAGTCAAACTTGACATCTTTTGTGTCCTTAGTAGTAGTTGTTGTGGTAACCTCAGTGACATCACGGTTGTAAGGCTTTTTCTTATCATAAGTCCCAAATTTCGAAGGTGATGGTTCCCTAGGACCAGTTTTATCAGTAGGAGAATCTTGATCTTTCGGAATTTGATTTTTAGTTGTAATTTCTTCAGTAAAATCAGTTGTTTTGAGTTGAGTCGTATCAACCTGGTCACGTTGGTCAGTGATTGTAACATGCTCTTTAGGCGAAGGTGACGACTTTCTTGGGAAGTCAGGAGTATCTTTGCTCGGACTCTTCCTTACTGGCGAAGAATCTTTATCTCTCGGAGAGGGGTATTCAGGACTAGATTGCTTCGGATGGTTAGTGTCAGTTTTTTCAGTACGAGTGTACATTTTAGTTTCCTCG
Organism: Mythimna loreyi; assembly: GCA_029852875.1. Lineage (NCBI taxonomy): Eukaryota > Metazoa > Arthropoda > Insecta > Lepidoptera > Noctuidae > Mythimna > Mythimna loreyi. The sequence continues at coordinate 22,817,776 of CM056792.1, forward strand.
TCGATAAACTTGTAATGATCTGATTGTATTTTCGTCGTGTTTTTAGTGTAGTCCTGAGGTTTGCGCTCAGGGCTTTGTGAGGGGGTGTGTTTTGTTGGTGATGTTTTGTCCGTGGTTTTTGTAGGAGATTTCAGGTTATCAGATGGTTTGCTCACAGTAGTTGGTCTCATATAACCCGGTTTTCTATCAGGACTTACGCTTCCTCTTTTAGGAGTCTCATCTTGCGGTTGTTTATCAGCTGGCTCCTTGGGTCCATCAGTAGCAGGATTAAATGGTTTTGACGCAGGTTTCCGATCAGGACTTGTACCAGGTCTTTTGGTGCTGTCCGTGGGATGGTAAGGTCGAGAAGGGGATTTAGTTCGCGGGAACTCCGAGGTGGGACTTGGACGACTGTCATTAGGCTTTTCATACCCTGGTTTTCTATCTGGACTCTGAGTTGGTTTCTTGGAAGTACCTTTAGAGATACTGTCAGTGATTCTGTCAGGACTTGGACTCGATCTGGTTGGAGTTTTACGTGGGAAACCCGAACCAGGAGAAGTTTGATGAGTTGGTTTTCTTTCTGGGCTTGCTCGTGGCCTAGTTGGTGAGTCACGACGATCTACAGGATGGGTTGGAGAGCCGGCTCTAGGGTAGTTGTCTGTTGGAGAACCTTTCCGTGTTGGTTTTCTTTCCGGGCTAGCATTAGGTCTGAAGGATAAATCCTGAGGCCTTTTCTCTGGACTTGCGCTCGGTCTTTGACGATGATCTTGAGGTTTCCTTTCAGGACTATAGCCAGGTCTAGTAGGAGAACGGCCGGTTGGTGGTCTTCTATCATCAGGGCTTGTATATTTGTGCGTCTTAACTTCAGTAACGGAATGCGTAGAAGTAGTAGTAGAATGCTTATCCGACACTGTGCGAGTCGGCGAATATCTATCAATTTTGTTAGGGCTACCACCACGACTTGATGGTTTCCTGGAGATTTTATCAGGGCTTACGCTACTTCTTAGTGAAGATGTGCTTGACTTGAAAGTTTTGCTACCAGGAGATGAGGCCCTAGTTGATGGTCGAGTCGTAGTGGGAGTATCAGCACGGAGTGTGCTAGCCCATGCCTGATGTGAGGGACTCCAATCGTTGCTGATCTTCTTTTGAGGAAAGTCAGTTTGGTATGTAGTTTGATAATGATCAGTGCTTGTCTTCCTCTCAACAGTCTCTTCAAGTTTTTTGTCTCGAGTAACGTGATGGACTCTCTCCTCAGTGTGCCTAATTTGCTGCGGTACATTATTCTGCGGTTGAACCGGGCGATCGTCGCGCGGTGTATATGGACCAGGGGGCTGATTGCGTATTGTGTCTGAGTCAGGGACTTCAGTGTACGGGGTGCATATGTCTGGACGGTCGCTGCGTGGTGTGTATGTGTCGGGGCGTTCACCGCGGGGCGTATAATCTTCAGGGCGTTTGTTACGAGGGGTAAAAGTTGCGGGACGACTCTCACGCGGTGTAAAAGATTCTGGACGATCACTTCCCGGTGTAACTGTCTCAGGGCGTTGGTGGCGAGGAGTAAATGTTTCTGGACGTTCATTACTTGGTGTTTCAGTATCAGGGCCCTCATTACGCGGTGTAACAAACGTTTCCGGACGACTCTCACGAGGAGTTACTGTTTCACGGTCACGGCGAAAATTGGTGGTGTCATATTTTCGATGATGAGTCTGATTCGTCTGTTGATGAGTTTGGACATAGTCATCTTTATCAGTAGATTCAATAACTTTATTGACGCGTGTGACATGGCGAGTTATTTGTGTGTAATCATCGTCGGCTGTAGAATGATCTATCACTTTCTTATTAACTTTAGTTTCATGGCGCTGCACATCCGAATAATCTTCGTTATTCTTTGTCGTATAATCTGCTATTTGTCTTTTGAAATCGTAGTCATCAACATGCCTTTGAGAATCGACAATGTCAGTAGCACGTTCGTCGACTACATGTCGAATGATCTTGGAGGATTCCCTGGCGTCAGAGCGCTGTTGGGTAGAGTAGGACTTGTTTTCTCTTGTCTGGTAGGATTGTTCAGAGCGGGTTGTTTGTACTGGAGCTCGGAATTCTCTCTTGGTGCTGGTGACCCTGGTCCCGTCAGGCAGGCAGCGCGTCTCTACGATCACTCTGGTGTTGTCGTCAGGGTAGTCGATCTTCCTGGTCACGAGCTCTCCAGTCTCATAATCACTTCTTGTCACATTTTGTTCGTAGTCACTTTTTCGGACAACATTTTCATACTCATTCTTCGTCACACTCTGCTCGTAGTCATTTTTTCTTTCATTTTGTTGGTAATTATTCTTCCTCAAATTTTGGTCATAATCATCGTTCCTCAAGTTTTGTTCGTAGTCATTAGTTTTAATGATCTGTCTTCTTGTTACCGAGGTTGCGTCCTCATTACGGTTAGTATCATAACTTCGTAGGTCATAGTCGTCATTGGTCAAATATGGCACTGATTCATGTCTCGTTGAAGACATCTGCTGGAACTTGGACGAAGACGTCGAAGAACTGGTGGTCGACGCGATTTGCGTGCCGTCGTCAGTGTGGCGCACGACGTGCTCGCGCGCGGCCGTGTTCGACGACGTCTCGTTGCGCTTCAGGCTGCTGTTGTCATCATGGTACTCGGTGACCGCCTCTTTGTGATGGTCGACGGCTGCGAACTGTCCCTTGCCGCCGTCCACGTCGTATCTGCCCTCGATGTTGGCGTGGACAGACTTGACGTGCGTGTGGCCGTCGTCTGTGGTCTTGTTCTCCGACTCCACATTCCATCCAGCGTTCGACAGCGCCTTCAGATCTGCAAGGAGAGTAGTGGACAATATTACTATGTGATCGTGGACTGTGGACACCGTTACCGGTTAATAAGCGTTAGTTCTGTTAAGTAGGTAGGGTGTATCGTGCAGGCACCTTGGCCGCGGTACGTGAACTCCTTGGGCGGCGAGCCCGCGTCGCGGACCTCCTTGCTCTTCATGGACTGGAAGCTCTGGTCCGCAAACGACTTGACGTGGCCTTGCGCAGCACTGAACTCACTACCTGTTGGATTCGGGCACAACTACGCTAACTCGTGGTCTTTGGGAACATAGAGTTTTACATTTTCAAAATATAATTTGGGACAAATAGGTAAGTACTTATACTCTAGAAAACAAAACATGCTAAACAATGTTTACCAACTTAACATCCAACTAACCAACATATCTACGAAACTAATTTTACTCCATTTTCTTTACTTTTACCCATATAAACTTACACTTACAGCCACCCTTCGTACAACACGAAGCCGCTGCTGCAGTTGAAAAGCGTTAAGGCGTCGATTTCTTAAAGAAGTTGTTACAATAAATCGATCATCTCGCTCAGAAGTGACCCGATTCCTGCCAGATCCTGAACGGCGCGTGAACAAACCAGTCTCTCGATAACGTTTATAGACTCTATGAACAGATGACAGGCTTAGATGCAGTCTTGCAGCCACAACACGCTGACTAAGGCCAGAATCCAGCAATGCCACAACTTGGGCGGCTTCTGTGGGCGAAGTATCCATACGTTTTAGAAAAAAACCTTTTTTCAGACGTCCCAAAGTCACAGTATTGAAATAAAAAACAAAAAGTTTAAGGATAGGCGCCAATTTTTAGTTTTTAAACGCTAAATGTACTCCAACCCTAAACACACATTTGTCTCAAAACAGTGATTCATTTCGTTTATAAGATAAACAAATGAAATTCTAATTTTGAATTTAGAATTTTCGCTTATTACTGTAATGGCCAAACTGCCAGCTATAATATATGTATTTTTTTTCATCGTATGAATTCTTTTTTGTGTTAAATTCGGACAGAAACAATGAAAACGGAAGTGTTTCGATTTTTTTGATGAGAAGTTTATATAACTACCTATCTACTTACAACATCATTCAAGCTTAAATCAAACTACACTACGGTTACTTCAGCAGCAGCAGTGACTTCTACCTACACATTTAAAAGTCTCGTATTCATGGTAGAAAGAAGTTGAGAAGTGAACTTGCAGAAAACTGTATTGTAGTAACTCGTCTACTATGTACCACGAACACGAGACTCGTTTCCTCTACCCCTCTCTATTTTCTCCCCTCTAGTTTCCTTTTAGCCCTGTGTACTCAAGTGAGTCAGATAAGTTGGTACGTTACCTTTCCCATCTCTGGTGGGTTCAGGCGAGTACAGGTTGCGCAGGCGCTCCTCCCGCAGCCGGTACATGTGCGCGCGGATCTCTTTCTTGCGAGAGAAGTCCTCCGTCTGCTGCCACTGTAATGTTAAAAGTAAGTCTTTTAATTTTAAGGATTCCATTCATCACATCTTTTTTATTTTTATATTATATAATTAATTATAATATTCTGACCCGGCACATTTCAAAATATTCTCACAGTTGACAGTTAAGTATAAAAAAGCGCCTGTCTCTATCTATAACACAAGTCCAAATAAAGAAAATCATTGCTCTGAGTTTCTAGCAGGCGCTTGGTATGAAGTACATTTGCAATGTAATGTACATAAATACAGAGTGGACACAATAATTGAATTAGATTCTTATCAGCCTTTTAATGTTCCTCCTGCTGGGACTCAGGCCTCCACTCTAGTAGAGGCAAAGGGACTTAATCCACCACGTTAGGCCAGTGCGGGTTGGTGGATGTCACATGTCTTCGAATATTTTTAATTGAATTAGATGCACCCACTAAATCGAACTTATTGGAGATACAATTAGATATTACGTATATGTACAACATACAACTCCGGACTGTCCGTGTAACACTAAATACAGCCAATGGATTAAGGGGCGGGTGACCATAGTAGCACCATCTTTGCTACCGTGGAAGAATAGTATTTGTGGTTCTTCTTCTTTTCGAATTGATGATAAACGTTTTAAATTGTTGGGGCCCAGTAGGTGGCTACGTTAACTGCACCAGCGGTGGCACTAATTAAATCCTCCATAGTGCAGGTGTATGGGCCCTTAGGGTGCTCCAGCAAGTGGCTTGTTTTGAACAATGGCACCGCACTCACAATGAGTATCGGACGGGTCTATAAAACCCCATTTCGCCCGTATTTACAGCGGCCTACCTACCTATTTGTTGTTGACAACTGCACTAAGTATATTTTTGAATTATTTTCAAAATCCGTTGACTTTGTTTCCAGGATCTACCAATAGACAAAAGAGTGTCACTCACCATGCGGCGCAGCAAGTCCTCGTCGCGGATCAACGACACGTCGCCTTCAGACATTCTGCAAACAACGACAAACACTAATTAATACATTATTCACTTGCAACCTTTCATACTGTGTAGGTCGCTAGTTGATAATATAAAGAAGCAGGATAATTTGACAAGCCGTATTTTAACAAAACTTAAAGGTTGCTCCTTTTATACTATAAAATTCAATCTAAAACACACAGGTAGACAACAAATAACACAATAAACTGAAACAATTGTAACAATAGATAAATGATTTGAACCACAGATTACTAAAACAACTATCTTTATTTTCAAAATACCAGCACCTTGTGAACCATTCTCTAAGCCCAAGGCCTGAGTCCTATAGAACCTGGATCTTGCTTATTGATATTTGTTCTAAAACTGATAGAACGTCGTGATTACGAGTATAATGGTGACATTATATTCAAGCAGTCCTAGTAAAGACGATAAGGTTAAATTAATAGATGAACCTAAATTACAAGCAAACCTACGTGCAATCTGACTCTCAGCAATGAAATTAGATACTTGCAGAGGTATGGGAGGCAGATTTAAACTCAGGGATAAGTCTTAACTCTAACGTTATACCTAACTGCCAAAGCGTAAACGTCGTTCACAATAACATTATAAAGAAAACCTTTTTTACTGTCTGTCCATCCGATTTTGAGTTTTTGTTACGTTGATGGAATGACAAATGGCGGCTGCAGTAAATAGGTGGTTTTGTAACCATTTTTTGCTTTTAATGCTATCCTTATGCCTACGGAATAGAAGTCAAAATTGGTTGAAGTGACAGTAAAAAAGGTTTGTTTGAATGTCTAATCGCGAATAGGATATAGAAGTACACTGATGCCCTTAAATGTGTTACTTGGAAGTACCTACGATCACCACACCTGTATACTTGAATCAATCAATCATTATTTGAATACCTACTAATTGTTTACAGGACTTGTATTTTTTCTATTTATTTAATCTTTATGATGTTCTGTAGTGGCAGATAAGCAGACTTAATGCAACAAGGCATTCGCTACCAGTGAACCCTTTGGGTTTAAAAAAGACGACACTGTGGCCAACCTTCGTTCAATAAAAAAAAAGTTCAGTAACTGGTGCCTCTTTCAAACTTCCTCCATTAAACTGATTTCAGCAAAACTGTTGTATATGCACACCATTGAGCTTACTGGCTGCATGCACAAAAGTGGTAGGTATATAGCCATACTTAATACAACAAAGCCTTCTCTAGCTAACTTTTGGGTAAAAATCACAGCTCCGTGTTAAGTCTTCACGTGACCATACCAAGACAAACGATGCCTCTAAGTTTTCCGTCAATAGCGCTATTTTCAAACTTCCCTCAATAAGCTCACACTTACATTAACATATACAATTTAGTTAAGTAGTAGAGTTATGTGAGTGCTACTTTATTTAGCTGTCGTTCGTATACTCAGCTAATTAAACAATCGCGGTCGTGCCGGCGCCGGTTCCGCGCTGCTGAGCTGATCTGCGACACATCAAATATTACTGCTATTCTGATTTTTTTTTACGGCAATTTAATTGAACGGTTGTTGTGGGTTTACCTTTAATTTTTAATTTCAAAAAGCCAGGTATATAATATAATATAACCACAACTATCACACAACGTCGTCTAGTCCCAAGCTAAACAGAGCTTGTGTTATGGGGACTAGACAAATGATAAACATAGGTACTTATATATTTCTAAATAAATACATATTATAAATAACACCCAGACACAGAACAAATGACCTGTGGAAGATATATGGAAAAAAGGTTTTACTGACGTACAGCTAAAGAGAGTACGAGAGAGAAAAGTAGATGTTTTATGGTTTTATACCATTATGGTTGAAATCCTTTAGAAAAGGTAATAAATATAAAAAAGACCAAACTGACTTCTCGCCCAATCCTAACTTCAAAACAGATAGATAGGTTAAACTTTATTGTACACTAAAAAGTAACAGAACTTGTACAAAACTTAAATCTATGGGTACAATAGCGGTCTTATCGCTGACATCTGACATCTAGCACTCAACCTTTGGATGGATCGTAAGAAAAATAATAACTAAATAATTAGCTGCAATCGTGTGTTAGTTTAACTCTCTCTCTCACACACAAATCTCATACAGAAAGTTATTGTTTCAATTCGACTGGTAGGGCTACAAAAAAAAATCTATCACTTTATTACCTACTAGCTTTTGTCAGCGGCTTCGCCCGCGTACATAAAATATAGCCTATGTCACTCAGGAGTAAAACAGCTTTGTATTGTTGCTAAATTTTTTCCAATCGGACCAGTAGTTCCAGAGATTACCTCCTACAAACAAAAAAACAAACTTTACCTCTTTATTATATTAGAGTAGATATTATTAGAAATAGATAATAATGATGACCATCATCGGTAGGACAATACACAAAAGCCTGATGGAGCAAATACAGCTATTTATAAGCAATATATGATGACTATATCACCGCCAATTAAGACTCAAGTGATCGCTAAATGGACTTGTATGAATCTGGCGCGTGTCACGCTGACCGCGGTGCAATTGGAAGACCTTGGCGACGCAATTAGTGCTCGCCGAGGCACGTCAGCACCTCATTGCCGGATTTATGGCTGGCCGTCGAGACTGCCCATGGCAAGTATCAGGAAATGCATATTAAAGTACAGACCAAGATGAAGTTGAGTTTGTGAAAATGGAAGAAGCGCGTGGAAAATGGAGGCTTTTGTCCAGATTGGGTTATTTTTTTAAATTCTAGATAGGCTCGCGTTTGTCCAATTTCTGATGGTAAGCTACATCCTCATGCAGGACGGCTACATCATCATGTAGCCGACGATGGAGCACGCTTGCCTAGTAACCACGCTTACCTAGTAAGTAACCTATTCATTCTTGACTTAAAGACCCCTTAGGCTATCAGGACACCCAGACTCTGGCAAGGAATTCCACTCCTTAGAAGAAAATAAATTCAATTGAACAATTATCAAAGGAAGTCAAGTCAATGTGGATTTCCAGCTAAACCAATTATACCTAATAACCAGTTATGTTTACAATCAGTTGTGCAATAAAAGGACCTAGTTTATAAAACAAACACCATTTTTTCAGCTCAACATATAAATCGCATTAACACATATCCATTGACACATTCCTAATAGCTAACACTAAATGGGTTGTCGTGAGCCATCTGTCGACGTCCGCAGCCTCGATCCTCGCCATATGGCCCGTGGCCCAAAGGCCTGGCCATATACGGCACGCAGCCGCCACCCCGGTGCCCTTGCCCCTCTTACAGCATCTTATAAGGAGACATAACTTTTATCTTGCCACTCGGCAAAAACAAGTAAAGTTGTAATGAAGTTTTTTTTTTTCTTTATTTTTAGTTACGTGTCCTAGATACGGAGGTCGTTTAGTTGTAGTTAATGTTCTTAATTCGAAGACATATGTTTTTCATTTTGGTTTCTTACAGGAATAATATGCACATCAACAAAAGCTTGTCCAAAAGCAAGTGAGCTTCGATAACATTCTCGAGTCAATTACAAAGAAATGGAAGTACATATCACATGATCCATACTTTAATATCGTTCCGTGAAATTCAAAAGAGGCAGCTGTGAGAAATGCATGACTAAATAAACCGGCTGCGAGCATGCACAAGGAATTCCGAATGTCAGCCCAGAGGCACCGAGCCTTTGGATACATCCATCAAGTTTGTGCAACATTCCAGAATGTTTTCGTCCTCATAGTCAAATGCTAGTGTCTCAATAAGCCATGATGTCACCTAATGGCCGTCTATCTGTCACCGGTGATTGGCCCAGTGGCCCAAACTAATGGCTAGTGATAAATGAACACTGGGGGCTGGACCAGCGTGTCGCAATTGTAATGGACAGTAATGGGTTTGGTGATGGGGAATGATAGATGTTGTCGGGTCTGGTTGGCTGAGGCTGGCGTTTTAGCCCTAATTAGTAATGAGCATTACCTCATCACTACAACTAAGTAATAAATATTGACAAATTTCGAGACCAGAGAGCAACGCCACAGTAAAAAGAGTTTGAATAATTACTTAAAATCTTTATGTAATTTGTAAAGACATTTAGCTTAAAGTTAACGACAGTTCCATTAAACACCTTCATAGTATAACCTATCGACAAAACAGGTAAACCACAATATTTCGCTACAGTTGGGCAGTAAGGCACGTCCCAAAGGTCACAGGACTCGCGCAGGTAGCGGCCGGCGCAGGACCCGGCGGGAACCTGCCCGTGACTCACAAGCATAGATCAACTGATCGGGGAGGAGAAAGGGAACGCAATGTTGCGGCAAACGTACATAATTCGTGACAAGACACTTGGAGACCAAATATTGAATTATAGTTTACTAGCTTTTATTAGCGGCTTCGCCCGCGTACATAAAATATAGCCTATGTCACTCAGGAGTAAAGCAGCTTTCTATTGTTGCTAAATTTTTTCCAATCGGACCAGTAGTTCCAGAGATTACCTCCTACAAACAAAAAAACAAACTTTACCTCTTTATTATATTAGTGTAGAAGTGTAGATTATGCAATGATCATATCTAATGTTAGATAATCCTAAAGTAGGCACGTCTACCTATAAGCACATAAGCTTATAAATCTATAGAAAGCCTGGGTTGGCCTCTTAAGATTAAAATGCAACTTTGACACCGCTTGAAACGTTGACCTCCCTACAGACTAATAAAATCCATTTCTCCTGTCCACTATAATGATCGTAAGGGCCGCTCCTAAGGTCAGAGGACTCGTGTTCGGGCGCTGAGCGGCGCGGCGCCTGCGCAACCTGGGCGTGACTCACGCGCGCTGCGTAGAGCGTGGTGGACAGAATGCCTAACCGGTGACCAACTCACTGAGGACTAAACCGCTTTTGTTATGCGCAGTTTATTTGGTTGTTTTAGTTTGAACCGTTGGGATTGTATGCAATTATTTGTTTGGGTTGGAGACTTTACGATCCTGATGCTGAGATACAGATAACATTATTGCCAAAGCGAGCACTTGACTAACCTGGAAGAGGTTGGCTTATGATCGTAAGACACGAAGAGAGGCTCAGAGATAACTGAATTTCAGATACGTCTTTTGAAGAACAGGCGCCTTACATCGGCAGCTAGCTACGTTTATTCAAGCTCCTTTTTAAAAAAACTTCCTATAAAGGTATCTAAAGTAACAACTAATATAAATTTTCTTGTTGGTGGCGTCTCGGGCTATCTGTTCTATGAGCACACATACGTGTAACACGGTGACATAATGTGAGGCGAACGACACTAACTTACAAACGCATATTAATACGTGAACAGGTTCCCAATGCTTGATGTTCGGACGTTCTCATTATATTATTGGAGGTTTAAACTTTTTGCCATCCGAGTCGAGGAAAAAAATGTGAATAACAAGTATTTGATGTCAACGATTTAGATGTTTACTACAAAGTCACCTCAGACCAGATGAACCAGTACTACCTGATGAGCTAGTTCAAGTGGATGACCCTTAAAAGATGCGTATATTTTGCTGTAGCAACCAATTTTACATATCATATATTTAGATTAAAACCCTAGACTGATCTTTCAGTTAGTAGTGGTCTACTAAGAGCCGATTGCCGTAAATCATGACTTGTTTCATCGATAGATACATACATATGTACGATAACGCGTACCGTACAGTCACTTTACTTGACTTTGGTTATCTGCATAGGTACATCTTTAAATTAATAACATTAATGCAGTTTGGACGTCCATGCAGTGTGCAAAGTTTTATTAGACGATATAATGCCAACGAAGCGCTGCAGCAAAGTGGTCAGTTCATATGTCAACCCGTCGATAGTGAAACAGTATTTTTAACCCAAGTCAGGTAGGTAAACAAGACTAATTCGCCAGAGAAACTCCTCATCACTATGTCGTCCACACCCCCGTGAGAACGCCACCTGATTCACGCCTCATCTGACATCCGGCACCGGCAGACTTATGCTCAGAGCTGTCAGACACACGGAACACTGATGCGCTCCGAATGTGAATGAAGATGTGGCTGGAATTGATGAGGACGCGAGAGTGAAAGCAATCGGTTGTAGCAGGCTTCATAGCAGGATATTGAAGGTGTTAATCTGGGTGGTTGTGAATGAAATGGCCAGTAAAGCCTACTTAAGTAACTGAGTAGGATGTAGGAGGTAATTCTACATATGCGTTATTTAAGATATTTGATATCGTAGCATTACTGTCTTCTTATCTCACTAGTTGACTAGGCGTGGATCTAAACAAACATTAATTACTAGCCTTATAATATTACTACTACTGGGACTTGGACGCTTCCTCTAGGAGAGGAAATTAACCTTAAACCAGCGAAGGCATAATACGTTCATTCTAGGTTCTAGACCACGCTGGTTTCCTCACGATCTTTTACTTTACCGTCTTGCGTGGTGATGAAAGAAATTGCACGAAGTAAAGCGCGTGCTTGGGTTTAAACGCAAGACATCAAAAAGAAATATGAGATACATTCATGCTATAAAATTACAACAACATCAGACAAAATTAACAACAACAACATAACACAACAAACAACATTGTACACTTAGTTCGCAATAAATGTTTTGACTTTGACTTTAGAAAAGCAAATGGAACGACTTGGTAAAAAGTAAACACAAAAAACTACAATGAGATTCATAGTTTAGGGGCTTAAGCAATGATATTCTAGGTTCAAGACTTGGAGTATTGGAAATTAACTGTAACAAGATGGTGTGTTCTTCTGTATTGAAGAAAGTGACAATTTCCTCACAAACACAAACTCCGAAGCGAAAGTTACGTTAACATAACGTATTCGAGTCACATGTCTTTGTGAAGTTCAAGGTGAAGCGGATTTAGACATTGACATTTAAACAATTTGTTTATTTAGTTTGTGCTAAATCATTATATTTCAGGAAATTGTCTGTCTCTACAGGAACAGAGTTATTATATTTTCAGACTTGTTATAGCACTAGGTACGGTCAGCAGCACATCAGACTAAACTGTTAAATTCTGCAAACGATCAACTCTTAATGTAAACGTAACAAGGTTCAAAATGAATTGGAGAAATCTGATAGATTTGTATAGATGTGCTGGTGACTGTACGTAGTTTTAATCGCGACTTGTAATCTTAATATCTCAGTAGGTAAAGATCACAGGGCAGCGGTTTGTTTACACATTATGTAAACTAGTCAAAACAAAATAGGGCCCACTTAGTTTTTATCACCAAAGATGAAAACTGATAAAAAAAAATTTTTTTCAAGGTTACACGTGTTGAGGGTAAAGTGTTATTAATTGTCTAAACCAGTGAAATTATGAAAAAAAAAATAATTTCCTTACAAATACACATAACAATTAAAAAATTAAAATTCACCCTTAAAAAAGCGATTTTGACAATTTCGATTTTTTTTTTAAATAAACTTTTTTGGTTACAACAGGGATATTTTTAGTACAGGGTGTGTCCTCCTCGGTTACGTACGCACTCTCTGAGCCGGTTTGGAACACTTTCAATCAAACGGATAATGTTTTCCTGGGGTATTTGCTCCCAACACATTTTTAAAGCGTTTATGAGCTCCTGTTCACTGTTCACGTCACTGTAATTTTCTTTAAGGCTTCTTTTTAATTGGTCCCATAAATGTTCGATCGGGTTGAGATCGGGGCTCATTGCTGGCCATGGTAAAACTGAAATATTGGCTTCCGATAATGCCGTCTGAGTTAGGCGAGCTGTATGAGCCCGAGCATTATCTTGCATTAAAATGAAATTGTTGCCCACTCGTTGTGAATAGGGAATGATATGCGGTCGGACCACACGCTCGACGTAGCTGGCAGCAGTTACGGTTCCCTCGTTGAGGATTACCAACTCCGTTTTACCCATTAAGCTTATTCCACCCCACACCATAACACTGGGCCCACCAAACCGATCTGTCTCGTGGATACAGGGGTTGCTAAAACGCTCACCTTCTCTTCTCCACACTCGCACGCGTCTGTCATCACTAGAGAACTTAACTTTACTCTCGTCTGTGAAGAGTACAGTTCTCCAATTGTCCATGGTCCAGTTCAAATGCTCGCGAGCGAACCTTAAACGAGCTGCACGATGAGCCCTCGTCAGTTTAATGCGAACAACACGCATTCTGGATCGTTGTCCATCTTCATGGAGTCTGTTGCGGATCGTTTGGTCGCTTACCCGTGTTCCAGTGGCTTGCCGTAGTCGGGTTTGTAAAGCACGGGCAGTAACGGTGCGCTCTCGACGGGCAGATAAACGAAGGTATCGGTCCTCTTGAGCAGTTGTTGAACGCGTTCTTCCTGATCCACGTCTTCTAGCTACACTGCCAGTCTCTTGAAATCGTTCCCACGCATTTCTGATAGCTCGCCGCGATACTCCTAGTCGTGATGCTACTGCTCGCTGAGACCCTCCTTCTTGCAGCAATACCACTGCTCTTGAAGCAGTTTCCATGCTCATATGGTGCCGAATACGTGGCATTACAATTTGTTCTAACGATTTAATAAAAAAAAACTGTTAAACAAAACGAGAAGCGCCTGTAACGATAGTCGAAACACAACTGAATAAGAAATGTGCATAGGGCGATTTTAACTAAATTTGTTTTTGTTTCGGCACTTAAGGGTAAAAAACAAAAAATGCGGTTCAAAAGAATGATAAGAACTCATAAACATCCAAACTTTAAAGTAAAACACTTGAACTTGCCCCTAAATAAGTTTGAAGTACCATGCGAACATTTTTTGTGAACAAATCGTGGTGGGCCCTATTTTGTTTTGACTAGTTTAAAATGTTTATAATTGAATCTGCCGCCAGTTGATAACCTACTCGCTCCAACAGATTAGTAATTAGCACGGAGTAAAAGCAGCTGATATCCTACTCACTAGTAATATTGACTATGTCACGAACGATTACATCAGAATCAGCTGGATCGAAACCGTAGGGTCCCAGCAGGGCCGATTTCTCTAGTTCGAATATAAAAGCGCGGGGAATTTCTAAAAACAAAACCCGTGAATACTAAGGGTGAAGGACACCTGTCCCTGTGTGGTTTTAGCCAGTAATAGTGTGATACGCCCTTCTGGTCAGCCTTATAACGGAAGAAGATATTGGATAATTTCGCATCTCAAAAAAAAACAGCAGGATCCTCGAGTCCTTTTCAAAATAAGTTAAGAATTCTGACATAGACCTTTGTTATAGGCTGGAGTACTAACTCCTAAACTAACTACAAGCTATATTTAACTATGTCGTGTGATATCAGGAGGAAGTCACACATCTCTTGTGTTTAGGTCCTCTTATCGTAAACCAATACAAATAGGTAACTCTCTAGATAGTTCTAGGGTTATAAATAGACCCTGTGTTCATGTCACAAGTTTATTAATAAACAATGATTAATACATATACGGCAGTTTCTTTCTGCCTCCACTTACTATGGCGTCCACACAATGGCCCCAGCTGGCTTCGCTCCAACGTGTATATCACTCAATTTGTATACAAAAGGCCTTTCGGAGTGGTTTGTAATACCTACTTTATTGCAGTTGCCTGCGAGGAATCAGGAACTAGGACCTTAGTGTAAAAGACCACCCCCGTGGATATTATAATAACAATAAATAATTTATTTGAGATTTCTCAATATTTAAAATATATTATTTATGCTGGTTCTTCCTGCTCTATAGAATATTACAAATTGGCATCTTGCACTGGCGAGCAAATTTTATTATGTTTATTTTCTTTATGTGAAATATTAAAAAGAGAACTTGACTAACACGGTATTAAAGAAAAAAGGGGTTTTTGGAAATTCCTCTTTAAAAGGGTGAAAAATAAATACGTTTGTATGGAATAAAGGTTCTTGAAAGTTAGCACTTGATTAGTAACCAAAGTCAGTAATAAAAGTTCAGGTTTTAAAGTATACAGGTAATAAACAATTAGTTTTTATTGAAACTACCCACATACGGTTTTCATTAAAACATTCTCACGAAAGAATTTTAATTTTCCTATATGGTAGAACAATACAAGTTTAGCATTTTCGATAGTAATGGAGCGAGTAAGGCGACCAATACACGATCAATAACTTGAAGCTCACTTAAACTTTTGTTAAATCAAATCAATACTACCCCTACACGTTCAATAATATTGTACAATATTATTGTAGCTGCGATGGTGAAAACAAGATATTCGATGAAGTGGATGATGAATGATAAAGTGAACTAGGTACGAATTAATGATGATACGATGGTAGATTTATAAGAACTTATAACAAAGCTACTCGCTTTTCATAACTCTTAGTTAGTAGTCAGACTATATTCTAAATTAAATTGATCGAAATTGGTAAAGCACCTACAGAAAAAACAATCTGACTCCGCACTACACATAAAAATGCATCATTAACTTTGGTTGATGAAACTACTCTTAGCTACATCATAAAACCGCTATCAAGAACGACACCTTTATAATAGTTGTCAAATAAATTAATTTAAGAGTAGAACCAGTCACAACAGACGCAATGATGACATTAGTTGTGTTCATATTGGCATTAGTTCGACCTTGTCGAAGCTCAGCCGGTGCACAGGATGCGCCTGCGTCGGTGACGTCACCACGAATTGGCCCGAAGGTCCCCGAGATTACACGAACTGAGATTTACTTAAGTGTGTGTTTCATTTTAAATGAATAGTGCATGTTGTCTTAAATGACATAAATTGTAAGATCATGTTCATAATCCTTATAGATTCTTATAAGGATTAAGAACATGATCCCATGGCTTATAGGTTGATTTGTGTTTTTTTTAATAATTTTCTTACACACTAAACTGCTAAACACTTTTAGCTGTGGACACAGATATTTTCTATTACAATCAAAATTCTTAATTAGGTCGTAGCATGTTTTTACAAATTGGTGCCAAATTGACAAATTCTTATTTGACAGTAAAATACTAGTCTACACGAATAACTAAATAAAAATGTTAACTGTCGTTAATGTTACCTTGAACTAAACAACTGAAACCCTTTGTCCAGAAGTAGAATTATTTAGGCTAACAGTAACCAGTAACCATCGGGATAAAGAACAAGTCATAATAGTAAACATAGATGAATACAGTCTACAAGTGGAATCATAGAGCGAGCTAAATCTAGCGTTTACACAATTCTCACAAATGACTACAATTTAGAACAATTCGACATCAAAAACAATAATTCCTTAAATCGTTCAGTTATGCACCACCCACTATGTTAGCTCAACAATAACATGCAATAAAAAGTGGCAAGCTTCCGCCGCGTGACGTCACTCCAACATGAGATCAGTCTCGGCCGTATCTGAGCTTACTTAGCTAGGATCGTTTCCGTTTCCTTGGCTATGTTTATTTTAGACTTTAAGTAACTATGTAAGCTGATTGAATAAGTGGTTCAAAATGGCTACGTCGTTGGAGATGACATTAAGGATTAGTTAAAGTAAGGAGTGTCATTTTACTGAATGCGAGATTGTGATTGATACTGATTCCCTGATTACACACCATTAACTATCCCAAGGATAACGTAACATTACACGGATTACACCTGTGTTATGCGAAGGATAAAGCAGTGTGCCTTCACTACCAATCACTACCATCAGTAGAAAACTAGATGGTCCTATTGAAATCAATCGTGTACAAAGGCGAGTGTGCCAAGGCGTCGTCGTCGATCAGTCATAGAGGACTAATATGTACGTTTACACCCAAGGATGTTCTTATTCTATTGATTTATAAAACAAATCACAAAAACTAAAACAAATGAAGGTAGGTCATTGATATTATAAGGGTAGATAGATTCTCAAGAAATTGAAAAGCATGAACTTCATAAATGTGCAATGCATATAATATGTTCTTTTGCTGACCTTGTCGAATAGTAGTAGAATATAGGAAACAACAAGCAATAGTTGAATCAGCCGCCCACGCCACCTGTCCAACCGGCGGTGATCAATCACTCATGATAGATTGTGTTACAGTGCTAATGGACGGTCCTTATATTAACTGTACTGCAAGTGTGAACTATTGGAAATCATTCGCGAAAATTAACAACTATTGTTGAGGTTTAGGTCTATTCATAATTTGGCAATAGGTGTGATAATTATCTACTCATTCATTTAAAAAAATGGCCCATTGTCAGTTACTATAGTTTGTTAGTTTTAATAAACAGGCCTCAGTATTTCATATACATAGGTATACTATTTGTCCTAATGATGTGATCTGATTTGTCTAATGATTGGAATGTGAGAACATTGTAGACGCAAATCTTAGATAACTTACTATCTTTTTTTACGTTTATTTTTATTGTGTTCTTGAATACAATGTTGACTGTTGAAAACTGTCCTTACATAATTTATATGTTAATGCTGTAATAAAAAGAGTAACCATGGAGTTTCTTTCCGGTTCTTCTCCATAAGAAACGACCAATTTGGAACCGTGCACTAGCTTCTGACGTTTTATAAGTGCCCATGTAGGTCCATGTGAAATAAAATATTTTGACTTTAACCAAAAGTCACCAAGTAAAATGTTCCTGCGGCTAAACAAATTAATGCTTGATAAAAATATGTAAGACTCAGACAGCGCATCCTAGCATCACCTGCTGTAATAAAACAGGCCTACAAGCATCGTACAGGCTATACGCAGGACCTACATGTAGACTAGACGGCTCGCTCCTGCCAAGAACTGGTTTAGCCGACCGTGGGACGCAGCCTATCGCTTCGCAAACTTTGTGTTGAATGTTACTTAAGGAAGTGTAGGTGGGAAGTCTTGGGCCAATATTTGACGAACTTGACTTTGTATGGCAAATTATTGTGAAGGATTCTGCTGATTTATGTAGAACTGGAAATATGTCTATGCATTGACATGAATAATGCTTAATATATATTTCGAGAAAAACAGGAATTACCTACTCTTGAAATCTTTAATAAAAAATACCCAGTAGTAGAAAGCAATGAAGATAGGGAAAGTTATCAAATTAGAAATGTGAAAATAATTGATAATTGTCAGCTATTATGTTGTCAATAGTTGTGTTTTATAATAATAATGAGTAGAACGGTCGCGTGCATACCGCGGTCGTGAGGAGCATTGAGATGTCAATAATACGAGTTCTTATACAATCCTCACCCTTACAGTTACATTGTTGTTTTAAATATTTACATTGTTTTGTGAATAGAGAAAATATTTAATGGTATTTCCACGATCGAACTAAACCATTTCGCCAATCACGGAAATCGACGAAACACACCGTTACTAACTTAAAACTATTCGTGTAAATGGTTAATTCGTTCTTAGATATCAATAATATTAAAGTTTAAACTATGGACCAATAAGAGTCCAACCTTGACTTTGTGAAATAGAACTGGAATACAAACAAGTTACCAAAACTGTTGCCTGAATTGAAATATTGGACCAAAACGCGATCAAAACTTACTCCAATTTTTGCAAAGTCCAGCTTCTCAAACCATTACAGGTTTCCTTTACTGGCGAAGATATTTGGAGAATCGACCAATAAAAGTTTATTTGCTGTGTTTCCTAATATGGCGGCTAAACGCCTTATAAGCGTTTAGTTCCGCCCACAATCAATTTGGAGTTATGAGTTAATTTACCCGCACCAAGACCGTGACACTGCTGGGGGTCAACTGAAAGACGTTACTATGCCGGACGGAGATTATTACAAGTTTGTAAACCTTGTCAACACCATGGAAATATGTCACTATAAAATTCAGGAGACAATGGATGGATGAAGAGAGAGAAAGAGAGGAAGGCCAAAACAAACGGATACCTAATTTGTAAATTGAATTTGTAATTGAATGTGAAGTGATGGCAGTACGGTGATAACAAGTTGAAACCTGATTTCCTGGCTAAAAGTATTCTTATCCATGAAGACATTCGCTTTACTGTTACAGTAGCAATCTGAACATTTTCTTTTATCACGTCTTTTCATGAAATAAAATGTTCTTCTTGCTTATTTGTCTCTCCTAACGCATAACATTTGAATATACCATAATATTTATGCCCGACGAAGCCGCAACACATGCTTTAGCATTCAATTTGATTCTGCGTATCTCACCTATATGTGGGGTCGTCGAGGAGGTATGCAATGTGCTGTTGTGTTATGCAGTTAAGTTATTTAACAATAAATTATAATCCATTAACCGCGGTGGACACCTCAACATTTATGGGGCTTTAGCATTTGGTACAGTTAAAGGACAAGAGGGGCATTGCAGCTAACTGCCATTTGCATTGTTATTTTCAGACGAATAATTATTATTACAATTTATGACATCAGTTAAGTACAAAAGCATGACCTAAAATTGTAAACGAGACTGATGTGATTTAAAATCTTTTAAGGTTTTCCGTCTCCTAAATCCTACTGACCAAGTCCGATCTATATATAAAAGAAAGAAAAACGTTTTGTGTGCGAGACGCACTGTTAACAATAATTTACAAGGTTTTAAAATGGACAATAAGGAAAGAAAAAGTTAAAAATCATAAACAATATCTTAAAATATATAACAAAGCTTGGGAGATGCCTATCGTGTATCGTAGTTGACTTACATCTGAAATGATGATAATGAAGTCCAACCCCAAGATCTTACAATTAACCAACTTTTTAATCAGCTAACACGGATCAGTAATCTAGTACAACATTACGATTGAGACTCGATCAGTGTTCCCAGCATCTGTTCCGAGAAGCCGGCGCGCTCATGTTTTGGCGGACGCAACCCGACGCCTCTCGGCTTGTTTCTCAAAACACGACGCTGCGTCTGACTCGGCTAGACTTTCTAGTGGGAAATAGCGCTGGGAAGGTATATTGAGTTCACATAGGCTTTATGTTATGAATACTGCTCTCTATTTTCATAAATAAAGTGCTAAATATTGTTTTCATAAACTAGTGCGCTTTATCATCAATGATTGCATCACCGCTTACCGTGGTCACATTATTAGGCAGTTTATATCAAATAAAAAAATGTTTTTTTTTTTGCTCTGAGCATTGCTTTTAACATGCAAACAAAACTATGACTATCTTCATATTACTTTAGATGTTACGTGATAATGAACCTAGAGTATACAAGACAGTTGAGTCTTGTAATTGTAATGTTTTTATGTTCATATTACGACCAAGTACTCAGAGACTGTAACTACCTATGGCCAAGTGTGAATATTTTAATAAACATCGCCTGAAGATCGAACGCCAAAAGTTAGTTATACACGGGTTCAACTGTTAAGAGAACGCAACAAGTTTCCGTCATAAGCGAACTAGATGTTTAGTCAGTCAGACAAGTCTGACTGACTAAACATCTAGTTCGCTTATGACGGAAATACGCGAACTAGATGTTTAGTCAGTCACACTCCTCGCTCCCAGAGCGAGCGATATTATTCAATCTTTTAATTTCTTAAGAATCACTGAAACAGTATATATTGACATGAATGACAATATAGTTATATTCAAAATTGTTTCCGTCAGTTAGACAAGTAAATTTTTGCATCATTTTGCGTCACTTAAGTACGTAACAATTTTCAATAGTTATTTTACCGTTTCAGGGACAATTTACAAAATCAGTTTCAATCATAGACACGTTTTCTATAGTTTTCAGTATCTATATACAATTGTCTATATCCGTAATATATATAGCAGGCTACATTATGTAACAAGCGAGCACGCGGAGCACGTAGCCTTCACGGCGCGTCGCGCAGCAGCCGGTCTGCGCCTGACCACTGCCCAGCCTGCGCACGCACTACACGCTCCAAGGGGCCCATTGTGCGAGCCAACTGGGACAGGTACGTGGCCGGGAGGAACTAGGATAACTTGTATAAATTGTACAAGTTTTTGAAGAGGTACTACAGAAACCTCCCTGCTGAAGGTCTTTTCTGAGAAGGCATTAATTTGAAATAGTTATTGAGTATTAAAATTGGGGTGGCTTAGTTTTTGTTCTGTCAGTCTATTTGATCTATATTATCTTGTAGATTTCGCATAGTTCAATTTCTTTTCTGCACTAATGGAAGAAGTGATGGCGCCTTACAAGACAAAGCTAAATGACTGTTTTTTATTATAGGGTATTTTGATATTTGGGTCAGGACCAAATTTTTGACACGACGAAATGTGTCACACTGGAAAATAAATGTGTCACACTGGAAACGAATAAAAAGCACAATAGAATTGTTGCGCTACATTTATTTTCCAGTGTGACACATTTTGTTGCGATTTCCGTTGTGCGATTACGTCAAAAATTTGGTCCTGACCCATTTATCCAAGAACGTAAATAAAAAGTTTTATAGACAAATAACTTTCCGTTAATACCTGCGAACGCGTTCCTCGAGAGCTGAAAGGTTAAACTCTTGAGCCCTGAGCGTACGCCGGCGTTCGTATCTATTTCTATTTTATCTTTCTATTATGTCGCTAATTACGGTATTCAGAAGGTAGAAGGCAAAAATTACTTAATTTTACTAGAAAGAAGACAGGTGACATAATGCTGTTGGAAACGGTAGGTAAATAAATAGGTAAAAGAAAATGCATGACTTGCATGAGTCACTTCTTTAGAAGTCAATATCCTGAATAGCTGATGTAAGACGAGTCATCAATTTAATCAATATGATAAATTGACCACAGCTAAACTATCAGCTGACTTAGGTTTCTCTTAGTATAAAAACTAAGTATTTTTATATAAGTATTTTGCCAGTTTTTTCGCCCGCATGCATATATTATTCCAGGAATAACAAGTCCTATGCTTTTATTTATTTATTTAAACTTCATGTACAGTAGTATTCATAGGGGGACTTAAGTTTGTTTTCTTTTCCAGGACATGGTCTAACTGTGTACCGAATTTTATCCAAACTCATACAGACGTTAAGACATGAAAAGATAGGTAACAGACAAAAAGAGTATGTTCCACATTTATAATATTAAGTACGCACACAATAATACTCACTTCAAAAATATTAACTCCAACTATTTGCAGTCAATAAGGCATTAATTTAATTCACATCCATTGTCCTCAACAATCACTCACTAAGTACTCTAGATCTTATCACTCACAAACATTATCTCAATTACGACTAAACTAGTTTGTAATTACTACTGTTTAATAATAAGACCCACTAGTCCACGTAGAGCCACCCGTTTTACATAATTTTCTTTGACACAGTGTGGAATGTTTGTTCAATGCGCACACACACATCGACAACTCACGCGTACTGACAACAACTTTATAAATGTTGGCGTAAATATATACTTATTAGTCATAAGGACAGGTTTCAGACTTTAGTGTCAAGGATTAAAAGTGACGTCATTGAGGTAAAGCCTTTTCTCCTCTAGAGCAGGGAGCACAATGGCTTTAATATTCCTTTTTGGGATGATACTGAATATAGCAGTTATACATACAACTACATATGTATAGTCTACAGAGACTGCATGCATCTATGCAGTTTGAAGGTGATTTGGAGGTTCACTTAGGAGACAACAATAAATAACGATAGATGTTCTTGAATATAAATCAGATACAAATGTCGTACTCGATACAAAACCCTTGAAATTAATATTAAGAATGATAAGTTAAAGAGATTCATAACACCTATCTCGCCAGTCGGGTAGGCTTTCATTTTGATTCTTCTTTTACTTAAATAAAGTAGATATGGAAAACAAATTTAAACTAACAGATGAATATTTACAGACCATGAAAATTCGATACAACCGAAATCCAAGACGATTTTGACTTTTGACAGATTATTATAATTATGATACAAGAGGAAAAAATGTGGCGTAAACATAGCTCGAACTAGGTGTATTTGTATGTGTCATCAAAATAAGAAACAATACAAATTGTTTACTTATTACAAATACAAAATAACCTGCTTTAGCCTCACAGGATAAATAACTAGAATTCGATAACACAGCGAGGACTAAAATAAATTCCAATGATTTTTACAAATCAATATTTATTTGCGCCTGAACATATTTCTTGGTATTTGTAATGAAACATCAAAGTAAATAGGTTGTTCGACAACACTTTGAGGAAAAAATAGTTTACTAATTAATATTAATTTGTACCTCTTCTAGAGAGGCTGATGTTGCTGCTGTAGTACTTATTAATTATAGTTACCTGGTGTCAATCATACAGGTGTAGTTTATCTTTCTTGGTGAGAAAAATCACCCAGTGACAGATCCCGCCCTTTGACAGAGTGGGAGATAGTATCAGACTTTTATTGACTAAAAAACCTACCCCGTTCCATCTTAGCTTTTCGTACCGGGCTCAGACCTTTCTTTCAGAAGCCGGGTCCGTGGCCCCAGGTAGGTACAGGAGTAGTCACATAAAATCGACAAAATATTTAATCGCCTAACAATAACATCTTTAGATATACTGTTCCGTATGTATAAAGATTGGTAAGCAGTCGACTTACAAAATCAACCTTTCGACTATTATAATTACAGACACAATTAAAAGACAGTAAGTGCGCGGACCCTGGTGTCCTCTTGGGACTTAATTAATTAATTACCAAAATTCTTGCTCAGCTACCATAGCACCTAACTTTTGGAATCGCAAATTTTACATGTAAAATAAATAAAAGTTTTTGTGTTTTACAGAAAATTCGTAAATTGATAAAAATGACAAAAGATGCTACAATCACAGTTAACGACAGGAGACAAGATGACTTCACTGAAGAAAATATTAATCACGCCAGAGGATACACACGACTGAATGAAGCTGAATGTTTATTGCTTCAGAGGACATCTGACATTGAGGAGATGAAGTCATGTTTTATTCTGTCGCCATATTGGATAAAGAGCTTCTGTGCGATGTGCATCGTGATCAAACGGCGATTAACAGGAAAGAGCTACGTACTGTTACATGATATCAAGATCATTTGATGACTCACATTGATGATTGATGATTTGTCGATGAGAGCAGCGGGAACTAAACTAGTGCCTAATCGAAACTGCAGTAAATGAAGTAATATTTGATTTCATACGACTTTCTGTTAAAGATACAAATGTGGCTATGGAAAAATATTTGTATATATGACATAGTTGAACTGTCCCTCAGCTATATCGCAAAGTATTTATTTAATACTCATAATGTATAGAAAGAAAGGTAATTATTGGGAGAGAAAAGACCATAAAGAAAATAGATTGGACAGAGTTACGGTTAACAGAGAAGAATGAAAGACGGAAATTTTTTACGCCAATTATAAGTAACTCTCAAATACACGACCCTGGATTATAGCAAAAACTTGAAAAAATAGAAGCAAGAAAGAAACCAGACGAGGGTAACAGATTCAGAACAGTAGTAAAACATGTAACGTCAATAACTAAGTAAATCACACAAAATAAGAAAGGATAAGAGCTGATCATGTTATTAACTTTGAGCAATATTCATAGACCATTGCAAACTATTCCCTTCAGCACTAAATGTTCCTACCAGACTGAATTCGGTTTCGGCAAATAACTAAAATGAACTGAAGAGTATTAATTGTTAAACAATATTTATGTGGCAGATGACAAGATAAATGCTAAACCCACAAGTAAACCCACACTCATAGATATAGAAACAGTTTTTTTCTCAATTTATGAGATGATCCTTACAATAGACGAATAAGTTTCTCGTCACTTTAACCTATCATTATTAATTTTCAAGATGTTTCAACCTACACAAGAATTATCCGCTGTTTTGGTCGGCTTATAAGAAGATGGGTCTGTCACTCTAGAGGCCCTTTGGGATAGAGAACTAAACAAATTACTAACAGACAACACTACACTACAATGAAAGTGCTGTCTAAGAACAAATTTTTTGAAAATTCCGGGATAAAAGATTCACGAGTCATTCACATTAGTAAAAAATAATTTAAGAATACCTAAAGGGTTGTCAGAAACGAAAACACTTACGTTTATTTTCATTAAATAACACTTTTTAGACTGGGTTCAACAACTCAGGTCTAGACAATCCGAGATTTCACGGAGAAGCACATTTTCTTCAGTTTGGAGCACTTTTTAAAGTTTAGCAAAATTATTTCCGAGTTTGACGTTCTTGAATATAAAAGAGAGAGATAGTTATTCAGAGATATTTTGAATGGTAAAAACGGAAGAGGTTTAGTTCTTCGCACATTTTTCTCAATTCACACATAACAATATTATTGTTTATGTTTTCTAAACTTTTTCATCTTATTTTCCTTATCCTATTTTATTCTTGCGTATATCTGATCCTTTTAAAAACATCTCACTTTAGAGCATAACATTTATTTATCACTCACCAATGTTAATCGAAAACAGAGG
Source organism: Mythimna loreyi (assembly GCA_029852875.1). NCBI lineage: Eukaryota > Metazoa > Arthropoda > Insecta > Lepidoptera > Noctuidae > Mythimna > Mythimna loreyi. Next base: position 22,843,228 of record CM056792.1, read on the forward strand.
CTCCGTCTCCTGCTAGTCGATCCTGGAGACTAAGTCTAGATTGCCTAGGCTCACGAGATGTGCTAGACTAGCTAGGGTGGGCGCAGACGAGCGACACTTGTCCTGGCAGGCGACAGAGTGCGACCCGACGCTAATCGACGCGGGGGCGACAGATGAAACAATCGCTCGATCTGTGCACGCTGAGCCCACGCTAAGTCCGACCACAGATGTGGCGGGTTTCTCACTTTTTTGCAAAATATTTTGCAATTTTTTGAAAAGATTTTATCAAGATAGATAGCTCTGGGTTCCATGTGACTTGGAGATATATTAACATAAAACAAGTTCAAAAATATCATAAATCAAAGAAATAAGATAATTATGATGTTTTTGTTTTTTCTTACAATGTTTGTAAGTCGTAGTATGTATAAGCTCAGTAAGCAATAGGGAAAGATAGATGCACTGTGTGAACCTATGGCTAGAAAGTAGGTGACTACTAGCATGGTGACTAATGGAGAAGAAAGAAAGAAGAAGACTTGTCAGCATGGGGCTAAGAGAGGAAGGATGAATGACATCAACAAGTAAACAGAACGAAGCAACATGATTCAATGAATGACATCGCCTACAGATAAACTTAAGGATTCAAGAGACAACGTCAGGACAAAAAAATAACTTGTAGCGTGTAGGTTGAGGTGTATATTTTGATGCAAACAAAGCAATAAGGTAAAACAATAATATATTTCGATATTATTTGCAGTCACGTAGACATTTAATTATAGATTTACATTAATAAACCGTCCAACTTCATTAAATTAATGATGTAGGTATATTTTACAGCATGCTAGTATTGGCATGACTATTGTGATTATCGAATGTAGTCTGTTAAGTCGTAAAATATTCACACATCTTTTTTCCATAATTTAATAGTTTCAAAACAATATTTCAGAAAACGTTAATTGACAGGAATCGAAGAAGTTACCCTTTTGCGTCATCCCCCAGTAACAACCATATTAAATAGTAATAAGGTCGTCTTAAATAAGCAAAGTAAAATAACGAAAAGAAGACGAAAGCAAGCAATTTAATTGTAAGGTAGTGAATTGAATGTTATCAATGTGGGACAAGCAACCGACTTGATGGCGTCTTCACTCAACATTTACGTTTTATTTGTTGAAAATTAATTAATTCGCCCAAAGAGTTTCAAGTCTTATTTACATAGATAGCCTTTTTTCAAGTAAGTAACTCACATATTGTTTTTGGCAAAATTCTTGACGATTTAAATCAACAAATAACATCACTAGGACCTGTAGACCTGTGGTTAGACCTAAGAAATGACCGGGGGCGTAGCAACCGCCGTTTATGCCGTATCAGGGTTACGGGGGCCCCACGCTACAGGGGCCCCGACGTAGACACAAATTCGTAACATGTTATCCACAGCAGTCGCGTAGGGTAAACTAAGCCTTATTTAAAAACACATTTTTTTTTTTATACGGGGAGGGGGACAGGGTCTGTGGGACTTGTTATTTAGGCTACAGGGGACTAGCTAAGCCATTGGAAATAACTATGTCTATAGATTCGACGCAAGTCTCCAGTCATGTTTTAGCCTAATGAAAGACAAAGAAAGAAAAACACATGCAAACAGCTCACAAGTCAACACTTCAGGCTGTTTTTGAGAAATTCCAGAATACCAACCCAGTAAGTCTCGACTCGGGACTTAAACCACGCATCACACCCTAGTGCTCAGAATTTATAGCACGTGTGATCATTGTCATATATGACATACAGGGCTGTGTTCTTTTCCCAAGTACCTTCATAACTTTGTGATATGTATGGTGTATCTGTCAACCGCCTAATACGATCAACGCCAGATAAACTGGTGGTTAAATCGGCGCGTGCGCAGGTGACGTCACCAGTTCGATAGTAATCGTCGCGCTCGAAACGTGAAAATGGTCATGTGACACTAAGCACAGGGTCTGCGCAACAGTAACTATGTAGGTTAATATTTCGATAACTTCCTAGCACATATTTTAACGGCATTTAGTACATGTATAAATATATAAATAAATATTGTGCAAGTAGGAACCTAACATTTAACTTTCGCAAAGGAACCCTAAAGCGAGCGTAATAAGGAACCCCGAATGGTTTTGTAGTTTACAGTTGTAGTTCAGGGAAGTTCGTAGCACTGCGGGGCTACGCGGCTACGACGGCCGCTACGCCGTAACCAAATACTGAATTATTGGGAAATACTAACTGATAGGGTTGTGCTAAGCCTGTGGTATTGTTCGTGAACCTTCATGACCCTAGATGGCAGAATACAACTGTAGGGACACGAGTCAGTAAAAGTCTGTCACTCTCATTTCACCCAGAGCGGGAGAAATTATTCGATATTTCCCACCGTCATAAAAATGAGAGATTTAGATACTTTTAAACAAATTGGTCGTGAAAACATAACGTGATAGTGCATTAGCATCTCTTAGTGAAATACCTCACATTAAATGACACAGGACTATGAATTTACAAGAATCAGCCTTAAAAACCAGTAGGTTAGGTCACTTAACAAGTGAATAAAGTGATAAGTGATTACAAATAATGGTGATCACGTCAATGCACTTTGAGACCACACTTAACTAATAGATTTGTTAAAGACTAGGTTCTGTCGCCAACTTCACTGATGTGAAAGCGGAAGAGACTGCATTCAATTAGCCCGATATTATATCACTCAATGATAAAGCCTTCAGGGACCCAAGATCTCTTTCTGAAAGGAAGACTTGGCCCCAGTTGCGAAGGGCAGAGAAGGAACGGAGTGGGGTGTTTAGTCAATAAGAGTCTGACACTGTGTCCGCTCCGGCCAAGAGCGGGATTCGTCATTGGATGATTTTTGCCCACCATAAAAAGGAGCTTTAAAAATAAACAATATTTAATTCTCATAACTATTCAATTTTAAATCATAATGTCTATAGATAATAGAGGCGTTTGTGTATATGTTACGGGTAAAGCTAGAAGATGGAGTAAACCTAGGTTTACCCGGGTAAACTTAGTATTACCCAAGCTTCTTGGGTAAAGTCCGAATAAAAAGTAAAATCAATTTTAATTCGGGGTTTACCCATGCTCACCTAGGTCTACCCAACTCTAGCTGGGTAATGTTAGGTGTTGCGTTATTTTCGCACCCGTGGCGTAATTCTGGGGGGCCCGCGTTATCTGCCGACGCGGCCACGCACGTCGCTTACTTACTGACATAATGGCGACTGAGCAAAGTGCAAATATATCTCCAGAAGAAAGCTTACGAGAGCTTGCAAATGCAAAATTGACTAAAGAACCTATCCCATTCCTATGTTGCCATATATACCAAGGCCAGAGCCTTCCTTTCAGATGCGATCTCTTAGACCCATTTGGCTTCGACCATCTGCAGGGTCCCTACGGTTTGCTGGCAACTCCTTGAGGGGTGCGGGAACAGTGCGCGCCGTCGACGACTGGGCTTGGTCCGAACGGTTACCAGACGATTGGACGGCGAGCTACCCATTGCTCCCCATCCACAAGCCCGTGCCTTCGGTGGCCGGAAATCGGGATCGGAATCTCGGCAGCGTCTCGGGCGTGAGCGCCCAGTCGGCTTCCTTCTTTGCTAGCATTACTGCTTCGCAGAAGGAGCCGTCCGCCGGCCACTCGTGCTCGCTCAGGACCATGGCCTCGACCAAGGCCCGGCGCGGGAGATGGCCGCCGCCGATCGCCCCCACGAGGACACGGCGGCAAAATTTTGCAATTCAAAATGTCACATCAGTTTATCTTGTTGAAATAATGGCTGGGTAATATTTTAAATTAATTTGTCTAATTAATTAGTGAAATGAAAATCTGAGTGCAATTTAAACATTTATTATTTAAAAAACATACAAAGGCAAACGTAATATTGCAAGCTACTGAGTAATGAGCAGATAACGCGGGCCCCCCAGAATCACGCCACGGGTGCGAAAATAACGCAACACCTAACATTACCCAGCCAGAGTTGGGTAGACCTAGGTGAGCATGGGTAAACCCCGAATTAAAATTTATTTTACTTATTATTCGGACTTTACCCAAGAGGCTTGGGTAATACTAAGTTTACCCGGGTAAACCTAGGTTTACTCCATCTTCTAGCTTTACCCGTAACATATATATTATAAATAGTATAACCTCATCAGATCAAGAAAATAAACTAGTTTCCGAAAACACATTTGTCTCGTCGATTTTGTTGACAGACATCTAATACCCGTTTTTGGACTGATCACGTTTTTATAATTTTTCAAATATTATTTCTTCTTATTTTGTTCAAAGTATGATTAATAGGCTGTTCAAGCATTAATAATCGCTCTCGAAACGGTGAAGGAAAACATCGTGAGGAAACCGGCATGTCCTAGAACCAAAAATTCGAAGACATGTGACATCCACCAACCCGCACTGGGCCCGCGTGGTGGATTACGGCCCATTCCCTCTCTTAGAGAGGAGGCCTGTGTCCCTGCAGTGGGAACATTAAAAAAGGCTGATGATGATGATGATGAAGCTATAATATTATACTATGAGCATAATTTATAATAATATTCCACGACTATCACACAACGCCGTCTAGTCCCAAGCTAAGCTGGGACTGGGACAGCTTGTGTTATGAATACTAGATAAACATAACATTCACGTGAACAATTCCATAAAAACAATAAGAGTACAATTTCTCGCAACTCTTTTTTCAGGAAACGAAAAAAAATGCCGTCTCTAAACTAAACTGTCCAATCAAGTTTATAATTTTGTATGAAGAGGTCAATACTCGTATTTTGTTTTCTAAAATGAAAATCTACAGAAGGTTATTCAGTTTCGTCTACTGTGCAAGCCCTAACCTCTCGTATGCCGCAATTAGAGACACAATTAAAAAGTTATTGTGTCTCGCGTAGGTCTGCGTCGTTGTATGAAAGGTTAAAGTTTAGGGAGCCCTATCCCTCACACCCTGTACCTATATATCTTGTAGAGGTGAGAACCCTGCATATCGGCGGCAGTGTTCAAGTGGCAGTAATGGCATTGCATCAGTTATTCAGTTGCAGCGCGCGTGGGCGGCGACGGCGAGTGATGTTTGTCTAACCGCGTGATTGATTGCGCGGTCGCTGCCGATGGGAAGCGATAGCCGTGCTGTTAGACCAGCAATAAAGGACGAATGTTGACGAAGCGGAAATGAACGTAAGGACTAGATTAAAAAATTATTGCTAAAATTATTCCGGCTTCCCTGGTCTGAAATATCCAGTTTTTTTTTATAGAGTTTAAGGACCGTCAAAGGTTTTATAACCAGAGTTTTCTTTACGTTAAAATTATATTTACGTGCGTGTAGCATTTTATACAGTTATGAGTTTCAGAATCTGTAGACCGTAGGCTACGTTTAGTCGAAGTAAGAGCGATGGAACTATACGTCCTCTAGAGCTCCATCCTTTTAACAGTTAAGTTTAGGTCGTCAAATGGATGGATGGAAAAGCTCGTGGTAGGGCGAGCCTCTGACTCGTTAATCAGTAAACTGAAAAGCCTTCCGAAATACCTTGTATAAATCTTCTGCTACAACTTATAATAATTCTTGGAATAAATTCCATTCTTAAATCTAACAAACAATTCTCCAAAACATATTATTGTAAACAGTTCTTACTAAAAGAATTAAAACTATTCTGGCTAGACGCAGTAGTGCGCGAGGCATGTAGCTGCGCATGCGTATTAGCTCCATGTATCGTCTAATGACTGTCATGTAGCTACGTACGCCGTGTGTGGTGTGCGGAGCTTTCGTGGTAGTACACCTGTCCACGAGCGGTGGGAGCACCGGTAGCGGAGCTGAGCTGAGCGGGGTCGGTTGTCTGTGATAGTAAATGTAGGATTACGTTGGAATGGGTACTCTAGGGACTTTTTCATCAGGAAGTCTTCAATAGTTTCAGAACTGATAGAACATTCGATATAAACATTAACTAGTCTAATTAAATAATATGATTAGAGAAGGTTATGGGCATCTGTCAGAGAAATTTCATAGTAATAAATACTACTTACGTCCAAACTCGTATATTGCATTTTTTATTATATCCAGTTCTCCTTACATTATGGTGTTAACCTAGTCAGTGAAATGAATTGCTATCGATTTTTGTGACAATTACTATAATTATTGTAAATCCAGAACGTGTTTTTTTTTTAATGATTTGCATCCAGTTTCCGAGAGCCCGATCAACGTAAAAATCAACTAACTAGGTGTTAAATCTTTTGTCAAGTGTAAATTGATGTGCATAAAGCATGATCAGCGACTTTAATGTCACCATATTGTTAGATGACAGCGTCGTCAAACATTCTATAGGAACGGCCTGTCAGATGCTATGCCATCGATTTTGTTTTTCTAAGGATCGTTTCAGAAACCCAAATTAATTTGACCCAGCTGTTAATTTAACAGTTGTGTCAGTTGAATGACAATTTGATCAGACATCCAGAAACTCGGTGTCTATATTTCTACGTACAAATCATGCAAAACTGACTTCTCGATACATTGATCAACACACAGCTCATCTCACCTCGCTCGACTCTCGCTCAACCACCATTAAATTAAGCTCATCAGCTTACTAATGTGCCCATTACGGCCTGGGAGCGCACGTGAGGCGCACCGAGCCGGGACGCGCGCATGTCTCGCGGCCTGCTCCGCGGCTACCTTCACGGGTCCCTCAACCACGGGGTTCATTGTATACTAATTATGTTGTTAGAAAGTTTTTATTTCGTTTTCTTCGAGTTGGTTCAGCCTATCTTGTAGACAAATTGATTTAGATTGTTGTTTAATGTTGACGTGTTTATGTAGTGGAGGGTACTCTTTGATTTCTCTATTCTTTATTTTATTCGAACTAGTTTTGATAGAATTTTGTAAATATTGACGAGCCGTGAATAATTAATCTGGAACTGAGTCCTATCCGAATAATCATTATCATGATTTTGATTTGTTTTTGTGCCCAGCAGTTTCGTAGAAATTAAAATTTTAATTTTTGGGAAAGAAAATCACTGCCCTGTGTAATAAAATAAAAGGAAACCGTAGTACATAGTGGATTGCCTAACAATAAGTAATTAAAATATCTGATTACAAAGTAAACACAGACAGCCAATATCAACAAGCAATAGTGTCACCACAATAACTAGACAAATGTCACGTCTACAGTATCGTCAGGCGCGAGCCGCTATCAGGTGAGCAGCTCGGCTATCAGCCGCCGTCGCACTCGATGTCATGCACCGAATTAGACATGATCATGATACGCCGCTAATTAATTCTAATGCTCAATTAGGTACAATTTGTGGCTAAATAGTCGTTAGCCTAGTAATAGAATAGTTACTGTTTCATATGGTCTGTGTCGGCTCCTGAACGGATCACTAATAATGTCGGCACCAAGCGATATATAGGCAGGATATTATCTATGTGGTTACTTCTGGCTAAGCGTACTCCGATTATTGTATGTTGAAAAACAAAGACAGCAAGTTTCTAGTGAGATCGCCCAAAGAGATAAAAGATATTAGAGAAAAAATGACAAAGATCTTAGAAATTCGGAAATGAATAGAAAGAAGAACAAAACGGAAAGAAAACAATCAAGAAGGAAGTAATAAAAAGACAAGGACAGACGAAATGAAGAAGATAAAAATGATCAAAACATTTAAAAGATAAACTATAAACTGCGTTAGAGAGTTGGATATACCGACTACGGTCATCAACAGAATCAAACTCCGATCATAACAGCCGCGAGCCGAAAATCCTAAATCGGAATGCGTGATGTGAACAACAATATAAGTTAATTGTCGGACAGACAGACAGACACGTGCACCGCGCAGTGAACACTGTTGCATTAGACAAGTTGCACGGCTTGCGACACCACTCCAGGAGATAAAGGTTACATGTCACTATCGGCTATTGTGCAAAACAACACTGATATGATTGTGGACATCGCTATCTTACAGAAAAGGCTTTTGCGGAGATAGAGCACTACGCATAGAAAAGATCTTATCAACGTTCAATTTGGCCTGTTATCTTTGACCGCCCATTGTTACTTTCCAATTTTAAGCTTCTACTGTATAACAAAAAGCATATCAGAACTATTTATCATTGAAAAATCGTTTAACAATATTAATTGCTATAGATTTAACCAAAACTAGTTAGCTACACCTATAACTGTTGAGACCAAACGGTTATACTAAAGTTGAGAATAAAAGCTACTAATAAAATTAATCACACAGACCTTCGGCTAGGGTTGCTGAATTTTTCGAAAGAGTTACCCTGGAAGGCAATAGACAACTGCATCAAACAAAAAATAAAAGTTTGACTTGCCAACCAGAGCTTGTGGAATTATTTGATGGTATCGGGTGTCGACATAGCTCGAAGAATCACCAAACTTAAGTGGCAGTTGTTAGGGATGGTCACAAAACGTCGCACAAAATGTACCGATTACCTGGTAAGTGTCGTGGCAGTCCGATGGATGCAAGACGCATAGGACCGGTCGTTATGGCGTCGATACACTTGGAGAAGCCTTATATAATAGCAGTGGCGTGTTTCGGCTAAAATGATGATGATGATCGTGTATCAAGCCTCAAAAAGAAGACCCTCTGGCTATCCATTTGATAAGAGAGCTGTCATGAAAGGAACAGCATCCTAAGTATTCGATAAAAGTCCACCTTGAAACCATTCAGAATGATGGTAGTAAATTTATAAAGTCATAAAATGTATTCAGTTAAAAAAAGAAATTACTTCATAAATGAAGTAAAAACACAAAACCAACAATACGGTTGAATCACTGCATGCAGGTAATATGTCACGGTCAACGTGTAACAGTCGATACGCACACAGACAGACGGACAAATGTATTGGAAACGAAACCTACACTTTAAGGCTGTGTTCACGCCTTATTTGCGATTTGGTGCAATAAAACGAAAACAAACTCTAGAAATAAACACTGAACAATTCATTCATACTGATTCATAGATATCGATGGTTAACGAAATATGATGTTTATAGTCATTCTAGGAAATCTTTAATCAATAGAATTTCGTAAAATTCCCACAGGCCTCCTAGAGAGGAGGTCCTGTGTCCCAGCAGTGGGAACATTAAAAAGGCTGATGATGATGATGATGAAAATTAATTAAAAAAGATATTTTTTTTTAGGCTCAACAGGCGCATTATTGATAGGCTCGTGTTTAACAGCTATCGTCTTTTGGTGAGCAATAATGTGTTCGACGATGGAGCACGCTTGCCTGGAAGCATTATGTTCGACTAAAAGGCTCCTAGGTTACAGCTATCATAAAAAAACAGAAACCGATTGGGAATTCCACTCCTTAAGCCGTACGTCTAGTGTTTCGACGACGGAACAGGCTTGGCGGAATCAGATTGTCCCCAAAATGTAAAGGATAAAAAACCGGCAGGTCAGCAAATCAGCGTCAATATTTCCCCAAAATTTTGAACAATCGTGTTCAAGACTTTGGGGAAATGTTGAGGATGCTCCGTAAATTATATCAGAAAGTTACCTTAATCCTATTATCATTTTCGAAAAAAAATGTGTGCTAGCACATCTATAAATCCAAGTAATGAAGTATATTAAGGAGAAAGTGTAGAAAAATTTAACTAACTGACAATCCGTTTTAGCATCTTAACTACATTCTAAGGTGCGTTTTGCACTCGAAGGGGAACACATGAAAAGCAATTGGTTCCATTTGAGTGATTGCTCTAAGCATTCAAAGTAAATTACAGATATATTTGAACAAAAGCAAAGCCTTGGATTTGAGAGAGATGACGTCACGAGCATCGAGTATGGCACACGCTGCACATCTCGTGTGTAATTATAATAATTACTACTTTTATTAATAAGGCTGAACAGGTATTGTTTTCGAGCGTAGGCAGAAATTGATGAGGTTTTGCGATTCAGCATCAGAGAAAAATCCTTCAAGTGTGTCGAATCACCAACATACTTTTTCGGAACTGCTAGTTCTTTAATCATCGTCTTCCTATCTAATTTTATTTCGATTTACACGGTACCATTAGTTGTGATTCCGGTAATAACCACTTATCATCTCTGTACAATGACTGTTTACTTTTCCATCGTCCTTTATCTTCTAAATATTCATATTTTATACTCAAAAGTTTTTTCTTGAGACCAAAATTGGCGTTACTGTTGTGAGTAGATTAAGACGAGCTGCATTAAAAAATAAAAAACTAAGTATAGTGGTTTAAATCGTTTGCAGTACGACTTTCGATGGAATCAACTTGCCCTGAGTTACTTATGGCATCTAGCGACTGCTTCAGACGAGTGTTACAAATACTTGGAGTTCTCGGCTTTTCTCTTATATTATAATAATATGAATGTATTTATCCTGAACCTTCCTTTTATAACCAATTTCATAGTTTTTTAAGTTTATCCTGAATAGATTGACAGACACAATGGGGGACTTTGTTTTATAATAAGTATAAGGAAACATATATAAAGGTAACCACTGAAATATTGCCATGACATGGACCTACTCGTATTTAGTGGTTATGATTGTAGAATATAAAATTGCTTCTTATGTCTAAAAGCTTGATTGTAAATCAATGGTTTGAATTAATCATTTAAATATTTACTGAAATTTAGGAAGTATCCCAAAATACCCGTATCAAATTCACTTTCATTCATAACACGAAATCTTTTATTATTATGTTCAATAATTGTTTTATTAACTCGTTTAATAATGGTTGCGTGGGAACAGTGTTATTCAACATCGCGTAAGATTATTTCGAGACACCAGAACCTGATTGCAACCCGTCGCACAGGTAAGCTATACGTACCTCCGTACGGCAGACTACCTTGCTGTATGTATATGGTCCTCTATGGTCCTTAACATCATCAATTTTACTTAAGAATAATGAGAAAATAAAGTTTTATCCTGGGTTTGGTCAACTTCTGGTCGATATTATATTTAAATCTTATGCTAACTAAGGTCGTAAGTCAAATAAGCCGATGGAGTCCTGTTGCGCCTGGGCTCTTATATCTGTCTATAGAGGAACCCAAAATTAAGGAATTAGGAGCCGGGGGCTTCGTTGGAGGCCTTTGTTAACTTACTATACTCCTATTCCCCTCCTTCGACCTAAAGCTATCCGTGTCGGACTCTTTGGTCTCTTTCTCGTCATATTTGATAGCCAGTTCAGAGGTAAAATGTTGAATCAAACATCGACTGAACATCACTCAGCCGCTCATTGAACGGTGTCGTTTATTAGGCTAAATTGTTTACTGAATGACGAATTTCGCTATTTGGCTGCGTCTGCTATATCGATGATATAACAGTTCAATATATTTTGTTGACTAAGGCTCATCTGAGTAATTGAATTAATAGATATATAGGTTTGTATATACATTGCAGAGTCGTGATTTTTACCTTAACACGAAACGAGTCATCGTTATTCTTGTAAATATTATACTTGGGTGATGTAGTTCGATTCATTGCAGCGCTCATTGATATGTGTTTGTTTATTTCTGTTATTCATAAACATCGAGTTTTTCACCATTTAAATATGACTAGGTGAACTCGTGAATGTTTGTATTTTCATTGAGTTGGATAGCTCGCGTTAATAGTCTTATTAGAATTAGGATTTATTCCTCATGACGCATTTAAACATCATTATCATAGCATTTTGAAATTATTACTGTCATTTTACTTATATTTATAAATGCAATGTGGGTGGTTTGAGACTAAGAACACAAACCGTGACTAACGCACTAACCTAGAACATCGTCCTGACTAGTTTCAAAATATGGAAACAAAGATAAAAAGGAACAGAGACACAACATAAAAAATTAATAACCTGATAATGACTCAGAGTTACCTCCTAAAGGCAAACACTCGAGCATTGTGTGTGTCCACCAAAATAGGTGATAAAGACCACAACGAGTTTATTTAGGATTACAACGACCAAGTGTTGGGCCAACATTCGTAGCTACTGATGACAAACTTAAGGAAAACCGGGCTTAGGATAAAGGGTTACTTAAAAGACGGCAAAGATTATAAAGTAAGTACAAGAATCCAAGAAGCAGGTGTGCAAACAAGAGCAGCCGACCCTGCCGCACACCCAGACGCCAAGATATTTGTTATGATGACAACAGTTCACAACACACGGCACAAAGCCGGCGCATTCCGCTGCACAGACAAACACCAGCGTAAGCAAACAATCACCAGCACTTAAAACATTGGGTCATGACGTCGATATTGCTCGTACAACATAAACATATCAAACTTGAAAGAAAAAATGTGGCAGTATTTGAATGAATACGTGAGCCTACACCTTAATTTATGCGTGGACACGTTTGAAAAAATACAACTGTCAAATATCCCGGCATCTGTAGCGCTCAGCTGAGCGAAACATGAAGTCGTAATGTTAAAGTGAAGTCCAACTTACCTGTGCGGGCACAGCCACCGGCCGCTAACACTGCTCGCCCGTTACCATTTAAATTTGAAACAATCGCTCAAAACTCAGATATCTTCCAGTGCACAGTTTAATTTCCACCTTTATGTTAATTATAACTTATATTAACAGTTAATAAAGCTCACGTGTTACTGCAAAGCGTTAGAGTTAGTTGTTTGTATTGTGTATTCGCGAAGTCGTTTCGTTCGTGTCGGCCGCTCGGTATGCACTTTTGGGGTCACTCGGGGTCGATTGGTTTTATTGTGTTTTTTCGCGTGGTGCGGCTTTGAGCGTATGAGCTTGGGTCGACGTGGCGTGCGGCGCGGTCGGCGTCCGAGCGATCACTGCGGCGGAGTGACCCGCGCCGGCACTCCGGGCGCCGCCGCGGGATGCGCTCGCGCACCTCCTACTCCTCCCTCAACCCTCTCCCGCAGGCTTTCGTGCCCTAAAAGATAAAACACTTATCGAAACGCGTTCCGAGAAAGCGATGCCACAATACACACATACGACTCTAATTAGTCTAAGTGTGTTATTTATTTTGATGCGATAAAAGCCTGTTCTTCGACAGCCAGCGTTTATGGCCGTTTGTAACGACCGACATTTTTGTTTCTATCTTCGTTTTACTATTTGTCACTATACTTCTGATTATAGAAATTCCGACTAAAATTTGATCAGAGCTCCTCAGAATCCTATTGGAATACAACCATTACCACTGTTCTGAAGTAACTACTGATGAAAGTAATGATTCAAGAGTCGATAATCTTAAAAAGATAAATGCTCCATGAGATGATCTTTAAGACAATGTATCGAAAAGTGTTTGTGGCACAATGCCGGTGGCAGCGATGGAGCCGATACTGGACAATGACAGCCGCGCCATTGTTGACAAACCGGAACAAACCGCTGATCCGGACAAACAATTGAATATTGCGAAGAAATTGGGTTCCTATCATTTGTTTTCAGATTTCTTGCGAATTGTACCGAAGTCTTCAAAATGTACCTCCGAAGGATGGAAGAGGAACACAGATGTTTATCAGTTATTGATGGCTTGAGGTCAACCTTTGCGGAGTAACGGGTATTTCACTGTGGATCTTGTTTCATTTTTGTGTCTCTTTCCCGTGCCCTTCTTGGAATAAGAGGCGACTGCTTGCTGCCACATATTCTTATGAAAATCAATACAGATGCATCAAATGGCAAGATTTTATCAGAGTGATTCAAGATACTGGCAAATAACTGACCTACATCGTCGTAGAAGCAGGCTCCAGGGTGATACATACTAGATACTACATAATGAGAGCTGAGAGTCACACGGCCTCGATAAGGTCCATAAAAATGCCAACATTACAGCCAGTATACTTGACAACTGCCATACTGAACCAATTGAATTTAAAGAATTCGTTCGCCTTGTAAAATTGTTTATGGTGTTGGATTTCCATACTGACCTGGAGGAAAAAAAGGTTTATTAGTCTCTTAGCTTGCCAGATATAGTGTAACTCGCAAAAGTCGACTTAATAAATCAATCAAGCCGTGACCTATTACAGGTCACCCTAAAAGGGACCCACCTGAATGTGACCTATGCTGCGCTTGGCTTTGCGGTCCGCCTCAGATTTTTACACAATACTAAATAAAATATGAAATAAATTGTTGGCATCAAAGGTGATACTTAGTCAACACAAGCATATATTTATATATGTATAGGTACAGGTCATGAGATCATATATGTAGTTGCTCATTAGAAAAAAATAGTTACCGTTCTTTTATTATTGGTCTTAAAGTAGGAAAATCCTAAACAGCAATCAGAACGTTTGACAACTTTAACTAAAACTAACCAATATCTGCACAATAACTTGTATGCGCTGACCACCACCATCGATGCGAAAAAACATAAATTAGGTATTTAAAAGCAAAGAGTAATATGTACAATAACGCGACTCTAAATATCAAGGCTCTAACAGTTCTTCTAGGATACCTATAACGTAGTCAAAATGAAAGTAGGCGTAGGTCTTACTCGTAAAAGGCCTAAGACCTTAAGCCTAGGCCACCGAAAGGATTCGAAGTCTGCAGCCCACAAAGAAGTGTTTAAGACGATGACATCATTCGTTTCTGATAATCGCCCACCCATCCGAGTGAGTGGCGCAAGGATCGGGTTTAAACATCGCGTAATATTTGTGGTTACTTTGTGTTCGTTTTATGTTAAAGCACCGTTTGTTTGTGTCCTTTATTGTGATGACCGTATTACTCAACCAGTTAAGTCATCAATAATGAACGATTATGTTACTTCAAGATCAATATAGCCAAGTTTAAGAAATTCTGACAAATGCTTGCACTGACTGGACAGGTCTACTCAAATCTGGTGGTTCTTTCTTCAAAAGATCACCTGAGACACTCATCTGCATGGTTCTCATATGATTTGACCAATACATGGTTACTGTATGGACTTTAAAAGAGACTTTGACCCCTGAGTTTGTTTCGGTGTTTCTTCTCAGGGTAGTCAGCTAGGAAACACCGGACTCATCTAGCTTAAACTGACGAAAAGAAAAAAATATTGACGTGTAAAAGTGTTATTTTAAAACCTATTTACAAAATAAATATCATTTATTGCGAGTCGGCCACTCAAAATGATAGTAAGGGACAAATAGCATGAATTTTTTAACCAATTATTTTACAAATTTTTACAAACAATCGAAAGATCATATTTATGGATCGAATGACAAAAATAATATCCACCTAATAAAAGAATATCGGCAAATCTACTAAAATAAATGCGAAATAATATTTAGGTTTAAGAACAACTTTATTTCTCATAAAGAATTGCATACATAATTCACTTACTGAGAAACAATATCTAAAACTAAGATTATAAGAGCGCACAGATGTACGTAATCTATATATATAAAAATCAATGCCACTTTTCGTTGTAATTCCATAACTCAAGAACGGCTGAACGGATTTATCTTATCTTGGTCTTGAATTATTCGTGGAGGTCTAGGGAAGGTTTAAAAGGTGAGAAAAATTCGAATAGTAGGGTAGAGTAGGGTAGAGTAGGGTAGAGTAGGGTAGAGTAGGGTAGAGTAGGATAGAGTAGGGTAGAGTAGGGTAGAGTAGGGTAGAGTAGGGTAGAGTAGGGTAGAGTAGGGTAGAGTAGGGTAGAGTAGGGTAGAGTAGGGTAGAGTAGGGTAGAGTAGGGTAGAGTAGGGTAGAGTAGGGTAGAGTAGGGTAGAGTAGGGTAGAGTAGGGTAGAGTAGGGTAGAGTAGGGTAGAGTAGGGTAGAGTAGGGTAGAGTAGGGTAGAGTAGGGTAGAGTAGGGTAGAGTAGGGTAGAGTAGGGTAGAGTAGGGTAGAGTAAAATAATCTGATGCCGGGAGCGAAGCCGCGGGCAAAAGCTAGTAAAATTATAAAATAACAACACAAAATAGAAAACAAAAAATAACAAAATGTGGGTAGATCTAAACATATCATGGATGTACGAATTTCATAAAGATTTTACTGGATGTGGCACTGATGGCATAGCCCGATACTAGCAAGTTTAATATTAAGTCTATTTTATTTTTTTAGTTTATTGATTTATTTATATGTTTTTCTATTGGGTTTTATTTGTTTTTGCTTGATTTAAGTAATTTTAGTGCATATTTTTAATTCAGAGGTATATATTCTTAGTCTATTTATATATTCTTAGTCTTTTAGTTATATATAGTTAGTTTATTAAATGTGTATATTTTATTTGTGTGTTTGTGTATGATTTATATTATATTCTTGTCGTATAAAATCTAATTATGTATTTAATGGGATGTAAATGTATATCTATATACATAATAATTGTTTTTTTATTGATAAGAAAATTACAGAATACTAAAATATAGTATATATATACATATATAGGTATTTACACATATTTTTCCCTATCCATTTATCCATTTATTTGTTTGTATGTATTAATTGTGTGAGATTTCAGTAATTTTTTGAACTGGGCAAGACTTTTTTCGTGTTTTATCACTGATGGTAATTTATTGTAAATTGTAACACCCTGAAACTCCAAATTTTTTTCTTCCATAGTTAGTTCTAGGAGGCCGGGTCACTATGTAACTAGCTCGTCTTAAGTTAATCTTTCTTGTTTGTTGCCTTGTAAAAAATGTTATATTGGAATTGATTTCTTTATTCAATATTTTACGTATTAAAATGCACGTGTAGTATATGTATGATTGTTTGAGATCCATTATTTTTGTTTCCTCGTATATCTTTTCAGTTGGTGTCCGAAATTTATAGTTAAATATTTTTTTTTTATTTAATGAATAATACATAAAGTATACATTTATTTAAGTCCTATACTAAAAATAACCTAAATAAACTAATAATACACTAATATTTACAAATGCGAAATTGAGTTTACTGGCCTAAATGTTTAAAAGTAGCTAATGTTCTGTTCTGGAATATCTATCTATCATCATCATCATCATCATTTCAGCCGAAAGACGTCCACTGCTGGACATAGGCCTCCCCCAAGCGCCGCCACAAAGACTGGTCCTGTGCGTTTCGCATCCATCGGTCCACCTTGTGGGAGGCCTTCCAACGCTACGTCTTCCGGTACGCGGTCGCCACTCCAGAACCTTTCGGCTCCAGCGGCCATCCGTTCTGCGTGCAATGTGCCCTGCCCATTGCCACTTAAGTTTGGCGATTCTTTTCGCTATGTCGGCAACCCTGGTTCTCTTGCGGATATCCTCATTTCTGATTTTATCACGCAAGGATACTACGAGCATAGCCCTTTCCATTGCCCTTTGAGTGACCTTGAGTCTTTTTATAAGGCCCATTGTAAGCGACCACGTTTCAGAGCCATACGTCATCACTGGCAACACGCACTGATTATAGACTTTCGTCTTGAGGCATTGTGGTATATTAGACGAGAAGACACCGCGTAGCTTCCCAAACGCTGCCCAGCCGAGTCGGATTCGACGATTGACCTCTTTCTAAAAGTTAGACCTACCTAACTGGATTGTCTGCCCAAGGTAGACGTAGTCGTCTACTACTTCGAGTGTAGAGTCTCCGATCTTGATAGGAGTGGGTGCTACATGGATGTTAACCATGACTTTGGTTTTGTCCATGTTCATTTTAAGACCCACTCTTTCGGAGGCTCTACTGAGGTCATCGAGCATTGTACTGAGCTTCTCCGTAGTCTCAGCCATGACCACGATGTCGTCGGCAAACCGAAGGTGAGTGATGTACTCGCCATTGACATTAATGCCTAGACCACTCCAGTCCAGAACCTTGAAGACATCCTCCATTGCAGCCGTGAACAGTTTCGGAGAAATGACGTCTCCCTGCCTTACACCTCGCTGCAAGAGGATAGGTTTCGAGGTCTGGTCCTGAATTCGGACTGACATGGTGGCGTTGCTGTACAAACACTTCAGCACCTCGATGTACCGATAATCGATCTGGCACCGCTGGAGAGACTGCAGTACAGCCCAGGTCTCGATCGAATCGAAGGCTTTCTCGTAGTCCACAAACGCTAAGCAGAGAGGCTGATTATACTCCTCAGTCTTCTGTATAACCTGCCGCAGCGTATGTATGTGGTCCACGGTGCTAAAGCCTTTTCGGAATCCAGCTTGTTCGGAAGGCTGGAAGTCGTCGAACCTGCGCGCGAGACGGTTCGTGATGACTCTGGAAAACAGCTTGTAGACATGGCTCAGAAGTGAGATGAGCCTGTAGTTCTTAAACAGGGCATTATCACCCTTCTTAAAGAAGAGTACCACCACACCTCTACTCCATGCCCGTGGCGTTTCTGCCTCGAGTATGACGGAATCGAATAACTTCTGAAGGGCCTTAAGGACCGGCTTTCCACCCGCCTTCAGAAGTTCAGCCGTAATTCCGTCCTTACCCGACGCCTTGTTGTTTTTGAGCTGCTTCAGAGCCATCCTTATCTCGTACAGGCTGACGTCCGGGATATCTTCGGTATAGTGTCGAGTCAATCTAGCTCTTGGGTCATTTGCTAGATTTGCGGCGGGTTTAGTGATTGACGTGTATAACTGTCCATAAAAGGCCTCGATCTCTTTTAGAAGCTCCGATTTGGCGGATATGACTCTGCCATCTTCGGTCTTCAGTTTCGTGAGCTGGCTTTGCCCAATAGCAAGATCTCGTACAAAAACTTTAGAGCCCTTATTCCGCTCAATCGCCTCTCTAATCCTTGCGGTATTAAAGCGGCGAAGGTCACGTTTCAGAGACTTCGAGATCCGCCTATTGAGCTGCCGGTATCTGCACGTAGCGTCTGAAGACTGCAGAACCATCTCACGCCTCTCCCTCAAGAGCTCGAGGGTCGGATCAGAGAGCCTTTTGTTTTTATTTGTACGGTGGGTCTTGAAAAATTTAGACCCGACCGTATGGACAGTTTCCACGAACCCGTCGTTGTATTCGTCCACGGAGCTTCCTAGGCACTCGAAACGATTGTGGAGTTCGAGCTGAAAGCTCTCGGGGTTTTGGATCTGGATCTGTGCTGGACGGAGCGTAGACTTCACCAGTCGAGACCTTTCAAGCTTAATATTGATATTCAATGTGCCTCGTACCATGCGGTGATCACTTCCAGTTTTCACCGCATTAATCACCGAGACATCATTGAAAATTTGCTTCTTGGTCGACAAGATGAAGTCGATCTCATTTCTAGTCGCACCGTCAGGACTTTGCCAGGTCCACCTCCTATGCTCACGTTTTCTGAAGAAGGAGTTCATCATATAGAGGCCCTCCTTCTCCATAAAACTAGCTAGTAGGTGTTACCGGTGGTTCCGACGTCCAAATCCAAATTGCCCCACTCGCAGCTCGTCACCGTCTCGTTTGCCCAGTTTCGCGTTGAAGTCCCCCATGACCACAGTGAAGTGAGTCTTACAACCATGCATGGCTCTGGATACATCCTCATACATGGCCTCTACTTCGTCATCGGGGTGTGTCGAGGTCGGGGCATAAACCTATATGACCTTCAGCGAATATATTGAAGATATTCTGAGTATAAGGAATGCCACCCTGGTCGACACACTCTCGATTCTCACATTGCTCACAAGGGACCTGTGGACGATAAACCCGACACCACCCTGGGATAATAGATCACCCTCCCGGAAATAGAGCAGGTTACCGGATTCGAGAATTATCGTGTCCTCCCCCTGTCTTCGGACTTCAGATAATCCTACAATACTCCAGCGCAACCTGCTCAATTCCTCCTCAAGGTCGGCAATCTTCTCGTCAGTCCTCAGAGTACGTGCGTTATATGTTGCCAGGTCCAGTCGGTTTTTTCTATTTAGGTAGCCGGATCCCGTCCGGAGATTCTTCGCACCCCTTGCCACGCCATTACCTTGACCGCTACCGTAGCCAAGGTTAGACGAGCTGCCGGGTACTAGGGGCCATCTTTTGTTTTTGGTGCTCATTGTGTGGGGGGGATTTGCCGTAATCGCCACGCTTGGCAGGCGGGTTGGCGATCGCAGTGTGGTATTTAAAAATCCACAGAGAATGCTGCTGCCCATTCTCTGGTGTGTCCCTTAGTCGCCTCTTACGACACCCACGAGAAGACATGGGATGGTGCCATTCTTTAGGTCCGAACACCATACGGACCAAATATCTATCTATACTAGTAGCCAACATCACAATTACTCATTTATAATGAAAAATTGACTCAAAACTTCGTTTTTAATATTTCTACAATCTTTGACCCTAGTGTGATGAAATCAAATACTTCTGCTTCATTTATATAAATAGTTTATTCACTTCAATTAACATAACTTCATATACACTATTTTAAGTATTAACAACCATTGACTAGTACAAGGTTTAGTAAGACATGTTCACTACTACTGCATACTACAAACCACTACTGCACATGAAGATTAAATAAATACCTAAATAAACATTAGGGTTTTTCAATAATTTATATCGTAAGTAAATATTTAATTTTAAAAATTATAATGTATTTAAACAAAAAAAAAATACATAAAAATACTACAAATATATAATAATACTATTCATAATTATTACTTAATGTCTAAAGTTCGTGTAGATTAGCGCCATCTATCGCTTAAAAATAGAAGTAAATGAGCCAATATATTGCGAAATGCCGAGTCAGTGATGTTGCTGTCTTCTGAGTGCCTACTACAAATCGTCGTTGCGAAGACCTGTTATGTCGTAGGGACCCTACAGAAGGGTCGAAGCCAATTAGGGCCAAGGGTTTGCGTCTGAAAGGAAGGCTCTGGCCCTGGTGTGTATGGCGCTGTAGGAACGGGGTAGGTTGTTTAGTCAGTAAGAGTCTGACATTTGTTTCCCGCTCCGCCCAAGAGCAGGACTCGTCATTGGATGATTTTTACCTACCTACCATAAAAAAAAAAATCCCATTAACAGATACTTTAGTAGGTATCCTCCAGTTGTCCTCAGGCCGTGCGGCGACTGTGGCGAGACAGCCCGGCCTCAACCTTCGCACTGAAGACCTGCATGCTGCATGCTCGCTCATACTAATCACTACAGCTGGAATAATTGCTATTTGTTCTAAACTAACGGAAACGACTGATTATTAATATTCATTAGAAGCTTGAACAAATCAATTACTGAGGTGATGATTATACAGCCTTCAAAGGTAAAATCTGAATGTTTGTATCGCATATTCACATAGTATGTCTCGGAGTTGCCTTCATTGATATAGAGGAACTGCAGCATATTTAGAAGATAGTTTGTTTTATAATGATAAATTTAAAGAGAAATAAAGGTTTCTGTTTTTAATACACGATAGATTCGTGTGACGTATGGCGTTTTTTTGCAGCTTAAAACACAGAAGGCATTCATCGTATGTATTTAGATATCGAAATATTTCAAGTTACCTGAAGTATCCTGCAGCAGTTGCCACTTACCCTAAGTCAAGCCTCAAGCTACGAGTATAAGCTCATGTTGTATTTTGGGCCAACGTGCGGTATTAAAACTCTCAAATCTCATGTGTCATTTCAAACCTATACCCAGTTCCACTAATTCTTCCACCATACTTTCTAACTCAGTCAAGTGTTTCTCGTACTAATGACAATATCGTCAAATCTTGTGAAAAGTCGATGCTATCTTCGAAAACATTTCATACTTAAAACAAAGTAACTATTAAGATGTACATAAGTAATAGTACACAGTACCTAGTTAGTAAATTCATGTACAAAGGCGAGCTTAACTCAACAATGAGTTTTTTCCCAGCAGACTTTCTTTGATTTTAATTATTGTTTTATTTCTACTCTCAATTCTAAATTATTGTGACATTTAAAGCTATCCATTACATTTCCTAAAGAAAAGCTAACACATTCCCCAAATTCATGTGACTCTAGAAGAACTTGTATGTAAATAAAATCTTGTCTGTGTGTATCGGTCAAGTACGAATGATTCAGAATCAGACTTGTTCAATAAACTATGCTTTGTAATTAGTATGACAATGTTACTTGCCACTTTATTTAAATACTCGCTCGTCTTGATCTGCACCGCTGGTGTTACCTTACAACTTACAACGTTATTGCGAAATATGTAGTTTATAATTCGAGCTTCTGCTCATCATTTCAGGACTGCATCATCATCATTTCAGCCAAAAGACGTCCACTGCTGGTCATAGACCTCCCCCAAGCGCCGCCACAAAGACCGGTCCTGTGCGTCTTGCATCCATCGGATTCCAGCAACCCTAACTATCAGGACTGCATTTGACTTAATTTAATACGCTTATGGCTTAATTTGTTAATTTTATGAGTTTTTTTTATAAATTATGAAATATCATTTACCATTTCTTTTTTTGAGATTTACCAATTTTAGAGAGATTTATTGTTATTTATAGTTATGTGAAATTTTAAATATGTATGTAATAAACACAAAGTCTGGTTTGCTGTAAGAAAACTCAATTTTGAGTTAAGCTCGCCTTTGTACATAATCATTGTAATCCGCTTTTTATATACTGTTTGGTGTACAATAAAGAATTTCATAATTCAATTTTTGTAGCTTACAATTAAGGATTATTAATTCCGTTTGCATTCGCAATTCATAAATATGTATTGCATTATTATTTTCAAATTGTATACGTAATGAAATAAAAATTTAATTCAAAACATGGAATTTTCTTTCTTTCCTATTAGAACCAATTAGCGGCTCTAGAATATCATGAATGAATATTACTTATCTATATGCAAATGCTAAATGAACCCATCATAACATTATGTTCTCAGTAAAGTGTAAACAAGAAGTCCTTGTGGGCGTCGCAATCAAGTTGCACTTAGTTGAAATAATTAAATTGTTATGGCAACTGGCTTCAGTAGTCACACGATTATGTCTATCGACGGAACATTACCGCTCGGGACAAGTTTATGTCATCAAGGGATAATTGCCTAAGATCTGTCTTTATTATATTATTCCAATTATAGACCTAATGGTCACCTAGTGTACCTACCTATGTTATTTATATCAAGATATATGAGACCTATGAAAACATGCAGCCCCCAGTAGGCTTCGACAGGCCCCTTCGATATGTTGACATCCCCTTGAAGCGCGTGTGAAACAATACGCGCCGTCGACGACTTGGGCTCGCTCCGGACGGTTACAGGACAGTTAAAGGCGAGCTACCTATTGCTTGCCGTTGCGCACGCGCCTACGGCATGCTAGCTAGATTTCCGGCCTACAAGGTGGCTTGAAATCAGAACATGAATCCCTGTAGCGACTGGAGCATGAGTGCCGTTGCCTCATGCTTGCGGCCTCTTCCTTTACTATATTACTGCTTCGCAGAAGAAGGCGACCGCCTACAATTCTTGATTCTCGCTTCGGACCATGGCCTGAATTCGTATTCATACTGGGATCGAGATCATAGCAACTGGTGATCTTTAGTTCCTCACCTGCACGATCAGACACAGGTATTATACTTTCCTCCTCGCAGCTAAAGCAGGCAGTGTGCAGGTCCCCGCGCGTCACCCACGCACTCGTGGGCGCCGGTGACGTCACGCATTAGCATCACAATCGAGCGCCACCAGCCACCACGCATTGTCCAGCCGCGGCCGTGCCAAGTGCTAACAATACGCATACGAGACATGACCTGCTTGACAATTTATGATTAATTACGAATCTTATAAATAAGGTCAGTTATAGATAACAGAGTATTCACAAATATACCTACCTACCACAAACTCTTCATATCGCGACTAATTTTACTACTTAGGCAGTCTGAATTGTTAAAGGGCCGAAGATCGTAGGGTGTATTGCTCCATCACTCTTCATTGTTCGCACGATTAACATTTGAACAATGCAAGGCCCCAAATCACACCCCTGTGTGATAAATACCCCCTGGTAAAAAGCTATAGTATAAGAAGTATAGCCTGTACAAGAACTGTTTGTAATAAACACAGTTCTAGCGCAGGCTATACTTTTTATTCTTTTTGGTAAATATTGTTAACGCAACTTTGTGCGTCGCAAAAGAAAGGATTCATCAAGATCTTAACATATAAATTATCAACGAGGAAATCAAGGTAATTCTGTCCAAACCAACCCATAATTCCGTCCTTTCGACTACTGTAATTACAGAAACTATTTAGAAGACAATAAGTGTGCGGACACCAATGTCCTCTTGGGGCTTAATGAATAGGAATAACCATCTTTAATGAGCTAAAGTTAAGGACTGGTGGGGCAGTGGCTCCAACTGTGTAATTTAATAACACATAAACCTTTTGTTAAATGTGTTTAATCTTTTTACCTACTAATGATTTTTCTCAAAACAGATCTCCGACCTGCATGAAAATCGAGAGTGCGTAACTTCATAGTTAAGTTGCCTGCGAACAATACTTTGTCCTATTTCTCTCATGTTTACGACTACATGATGAGCTGATACTGAACTAGTTAATACAGCATTATTTAAATTCCCATAGCTCTATGTTCTAACTTGTGACTTAATGTAGATAATTATGTAGAACTTACGTTTGCGTCACCTTCTGCTGCGTATCGTTATAATATCGAGCTCACAATTTCTTCGGTTTCGCTATAAAGTTAAAGTTTTTGCTAAATCTTGATGCTGAAGTCGAACATTGGAACTTGTTTTATTTTTCTTGAACTTAAGACATTAACTATTGTGGTTTCGTAAGGGATGACTCTTACGACCATAAAGATATCTATACTAATATTATAAAGCTGAAGAGTTTGTTTGTTTGTTTGTTTGTTTGTTTGTTTGTTTGTTTGAACGCGCTAATCTCAGGAACTACTGGTTCGAATTGAAAAATTCTTTTTGCGTTGAATAGATCATTTATTGAGGAAGGCTTTAGGCTATATAACATCACGCTGCGACTAATAGAAGTGAAGAAACAACGGAAAATGTGGAAAAAACGGGGAAAATTATTCATCTTTGAGGGCTTTCGTTGCGTGCGCTGCCAAAACGGTTTAAGATACCAAAAAAATATGTATGAAAGAATTATTCCTCTTAAAATGATCTAAAAAAATGTCCGCGACAGTATATGTCTATCTTTTAAGATTAACTTACTAGAACCGTTTTTATGCGAATCAAATTTAGCCAATTTTTACCGATTATTTGTTAGAGTTGTATCAACATAATAATATAATCTTTATCCAAATAAATGTGTTGTTGATTAAGAGTATGTAATTGTAAACAAAATTGTCTTTGACATCACTTAATTTTAATGAACATCTTAGAGGATATTACAATTTTAAAATAACTCCCATATAAAATTCACACGCGATGCGTGATGTGCAAAACTTGACGCTGCGCCTGACCGGCGGGCGAGGAGAGGGGTTGCTTGCGGGCGCGGATGGGTTTTTTATGGTAGGTAAAAATCATCCAATGACGAATCCCGCTCTTGGGCGGAGCGGGAAACAGTCAGATTCTTACTGACTAAACAACCTACCCCGTTCCTCCCTTGCCTTATTCACAGAGCCCCGGTATAACGCTTTCGCACCAACCCTCAGTTGCAGGAGGCTTCGCCCCTGAAGGGCCCCAAAGTTTGCTGACAACACCTTGAGGCGCGCGGGAGCAGTGTACGCCGTCGACGACTTGGTCTCGGTCTGGACTGTTACCAGACAACCGGACGGCGAGCTACCCATTGCTCACCGTCCACAAGCCAGCGTCTACGGAGACCGGATATCGGCGGGATCGCGGCGGTGACGGCTACGGCGAGGGCGCTGTTGCCTTTGCCTTATGCGGTCGGCCTCCTCCTTTACGAGCATTACTGCTTTGCAGAAGGAGGCGACCGCTTGCCACTCTTCTTCGCTGCGAACTATGGCCTGAACCAAGGCCCGACGCGAGAGGTCGCCGCCACGAGGACAGGGCGATGCTCTTCTCAAGCGGGGCACACCTCCACCGTGTGCTCCACCGTATCCTCCGGGCTGACCACACAGTGGCAACACCCGGGCGTCTCTTCCGCACGAATCCGGCGCGCAGGAATCTCCTGAACTTCCCATGTCCGGTGAGAAACTGCGTCATGCGGAAGGTGAGGATACCGTGATAGACATCACGCCTCAAAGAGGGGACTTACCGCCGAGATTATGGCGTGCCAAGGTTTAGCTCTATGAAGTACTTTTAGATAATTATGTTCTTTTAAAAACTAAATTGTCTAAAATAATAACAGAAATTGACACGGGCAAAGTCGTGGGTAACAGCTATAATTTATAAAGCTGAGGAGGTTGTTTGCAAAAATAAATTTGATGCCCAAAATAACTATTCCACGCGGACGAAGTCGCGGGCACAGCTAGTATATATATATATATATATTTTAAATTGATATAAACTAGTGCTTGACTGTGACCCCACCTGATAGTAAGCAGTAAAGGCAAGGCACACTAGTTTATTAAAAGCTTATTCACACTAGCCCCGACGTTATAATCAGTAAGTCGAAAAATACTGTACCTGAAGTACGAGAACTTAGGCTACAATTTCTTCCACGTCCAGCCATCACGACGCTACCATGCGCGTGTGAGCACTGCTGACGGAGGATGCGATGTCCCAGCGTAGGCGTGTCTTGATGGTGTTTTTAGCCAACGCCTTTAATCCCTGCCCTGGAGTAGCATCAGGAGGCACTCCGGTACAACCTTATAACCGACTAACTCTGTCATGTGGTCGAGGCCTACCTGTCCGACAGGTAAATCATCTACCCCGGTCACCAAGGAGATTGAAAACGGCGAGAGATGTCGTGCTCATCCCACAGGGATGCCGACCTCCCCGGCGGTGTCAGCATGGTCTGTTACGTAGACGACAAGGTGGTCCTGGCCCAGGGTTATATCTCCTTCCTCGCCCAAGGGCGCTGAGATGTCATTGGATGATTTTCCCATTGAAAAAAAGACAACAATTTCTGTATTTCACAAAATATGAAATTTGTTATTTTTGATCTGGAGTAGTTCAGTGGGTACGTCTGCAGTCCAAATAAAAACTAAAATAATATTTTGCATAACGTTGCGGCCGCGCATCGCTCATTGTTTTGACACTGGACTCTGCGTCGAATCACTCTGCAATAATATTATAAGCATTATAGCATTGGGAACTGACGCAGAAATTAATAGTATTTATGATTCAAGTGAGAAAAACTCATATACACTTGTGGCTCTAAAATCAACAGGTCTGTGAGAATCTGCTTGTCTCCAAACTTAACTGATTTTAAAGCTATGATCTTATATTATCTTATTCCTTTCCAACCAGGTGTTTAATATGTATAATTAAGAGATGGGCGACACATGACGGCAGGTGAACATTATGTAATTGAGTAGATAGGTACTATTCTGACAGCGGCGTCGCCTGTATGAACGAAAGTAGAAAATAATCCTAAGGAACCTACTGATATGGTCTTCCAGCGGAGAAAACTCTTCAAAAAAAAAGAAACATCATTACTTGTTGAGATTTGACGAAGATATCGCTGAACAAGCAATCAGTTTCCATCTCAGGTTGCTTGGAAAAAATCGCAGAATGCGATAAGGCTGCCCATTGTATGTCTCTATTTTTAAGGTTTTTTTTTAATTTGTAAAATTGTCTTGGTACACAATAAAGTATATATAAATAAATAAAGAAAAATAAATCTTATAACTTTTTTTTTATCTTATAACTTGAGAGTCTCCTCATATTAACTATACAAGGTTGACTAAATAAGATCCAGATGAAAAAGGATTCTAAATTTTGACTTAAAATCATAACCATCTGACCACACAACCTAACATATAGCCGTGGAGATGAGCTACTTATTATTATTTACATCATTGCTTAAAATAACAGCGAAATAACTCAACAGGCTCGGTTGTATTGTAGCGACGCGATAACACTAGTATGGTCATCAGAATTTATGGAATTGGAGCAAAACAGACGATGACTTCATGAATACCTAGCGACGGCTAATATGGGAGACCAGATAGCCTAAACTATTGGAGAGACGAGAAAATCTGAGATGGATAACTGGTTATACTTTAATAGCTACTGCTAGTGATGAAAGAAGAAAATTATCAACTCCCGGGATGCAAAAGTATCCTATGTGCTATTCCAGGACATGGTCTCTCGTGGCCAAATCATCTAAATTCGTCCAGACCTTTGAGCGTAATAGACATTTATACACACACGTATATATATACGTACAAACTTTCACCTTTATAATATTAGTGGAACTAAAGATTACTATTATCTCAACATCTACTTATTTTCTATGTGATGATGACATGAAAACTGTCTAGTCTCTAGAAGGAAACTTTGTTAAACGCGCCTTTGATGCTGCGAATTGTTGGATGATTGTTCAACAACTCATTCCGTCAAATTATAATATCCCGTTACGTCTTACTGCCAGGTGAAGGCCTCCATCTCCCAGCTCCTTGTATGTCTCTATTGAAGTGTTAAAGACCAGCTTTGTGCTCCGTACGCGAGTACAGGGCGAATGCACACGTCCTTTCGTTTGAGGCATAACGGAAGATCTCTCTTGTGAAAACCCTTTATTGTACAAAAGCTCCTCTGGGCGCTTCATTTCATTTGCTTTACTTTTTGTCACTTCAATAATTTCTTTCGAAAAATCGAAGATGTAGGTATTCGTATTGTCATTAGTTTGTAAATTAATCAATTAATACAAACAGGTTGCATTTGATTGTGTTCTGATAGCTACTGTTTACAGATGACAATCAGGCAACAGTCACTTTGCATAAAACCTTGCTTTATGAGCTCTAACGAACCAGTATTTAAATCGAAACGGATATTGAAAATTAACACTGAGATCAAACAAATCCTTTACCAACTCAATGCAAAGCAATTTCCATTCAATTGGATTCTGTCATCAATTTATTTCCTTCGTCGCTAGATATAACTTGACCAGTGACTAATCGCTGATCAGGTGCCTACTTAATCCTTTACAAGTTCGCTCATATTTCATTCAACCTGCCATATTTCATCTAATCCCAGATCGCTACATATAAGGAAAGAGCAAATTACTCACAGCGTGTCTCAAGAATGACAGAATAAATCAAACGTTTCATAAATCAGCCAATCAACAGTGTGCCAAAACTATGGATTCGAAGCTGCGCTGCCGCTGCGTCGGCGACATTTGAATACACATTTGGAGAATATCCATAAAGGAGTTACAAGTTTATTGCTTGCATTCATAAATCATAACATATTTAATTTCAGATATCAGATGGTTATGTTTTTAGAGAAATTAAATGTGTTGTGTTCCCACTGAAGCGCAAGTTTAAAACAATTTTCAATTTCGAAAATTCTTAGCACAGTTACTATCGCTTGGGGTGTAAGGATATGCAGAAGACAAGCTCTAAACTTGTTTTTCTCTCGCCCACGTTCAACACCATTTTTAAAGTTAATTATTATTTTCCTTTTTGGTTAACCCAGAAGTAAAATTTCGTGGTAGGAATTTAGCATCAAAATTAGATCAGGCCAAAAAGATAGGAAAAACTAAAATAAACAGAAGTTGCACATTGAGAACTTATAGAAAATCAACGTTATAAAACAAATACAGCGACATGACCATCACTGAAACATGTAACCTGCGCCCGCGCACATAGAAGAGACACTCCTTCGCTGAGCTAATCACGTCACCTCACAAAATCAAACAATATCAAAGCTCGGCAGACTGCGAGGCATTATCTGTGGTGTCAGATCGCATGGATCACCGCCGTCGCTTGCCCACGCGCTCCAAATACAGCCATTGTAGAACAAAGACAAGCAAAGTGCTGTGAAGCATTACCATAATATTTTACAGTATTTTGACATTACCAATATTAGATTGCCATTCATACTAACACTGAGAGATGACGATTTCTGGTATCTATTTGGAAAAAGGTTGAGCATGCAAGGCGGAATATAGATGGTTATAATAAGAATCAGGGAAGACCAAAGAATTGGTGAAGACCTCAATAGTGACTATTGAGGTAACTATTCTAATTGCGAAGCAGATCGTGGTCCCAGTGGCTTCAGCCCTGCTGGGCCCCTATGATATTGATGACACCTCCTTGACGCGCTTAGAACACTACGCACCGTCTACGATTTGGATTCGGACTGGACGGTTACCGGACGGCCGTACGACGAGCACTCACGCAAGCTCACGCCTACGGTGGCTGGAAATCGGTATAGAGATCCGGCGGCTGAGGCGTGAGGACCTTTCCCTAGACGCCTCCTTCGCTACCATTAATTACTGCTACGTAAGTACGTAGAAGGAGGCAACCGCCTGCGATTCCTCCTCGCTCCGGACCATAGCCTGTACCAAGGCCCAGCACGAGAAGTTTCTACCGACGATAACTCAGCGATGTTCTGTCAAACGAGGCACGTCTCTACCGTATGCTCCACCGTCCTACGGGTGGTTCAAACAATGGCGACACTCGGGTGTTACTACCAGTGCAGGAAACTCCCGGTGAAAGCCTGCGTCATGCAGAAGGGGAAAACGCCATGTTGTCTCCCAAGCCACTCCTCAAAAAGGGAACGTAGCGCCATAATCATGGCGTGCTTATATACAAGTTTACACTGCACATAAGTCCAGTAATAGATTGTACAGTAGTAAATTGCTGACGTATTCAACCGCTTACTTTACATATTGTTTACATTTGATTACTGCAAGGATATTAAATGTATCATAATGGACTGTAAATTAAACAGTAAACTGCCATCATTCAAGAGTTGTGCAGATTGCGTTACCCTAGTATACACCTACAATAGAAATGTGATAGCGAAAATGTGAAAATAACAATTGATCTGAAGTGTCCCTTCGAATCTCTGGTTTTACTGTCGAAGCGAGTGAGCCCTAGTCTAGAGCTACGTTATAAATACTAAGTAATAGTATCCGCTGCTATAATTATAATATATTGACCGGTAATTGTGTTCTGAGATTAAATATCTATCGTTATACAGAAGCATAGTTTTTAGGTGGAAGCTATTGAGACAACTAGTTATCCAGCATAGAGAAGTAATATCAACTGAATCTTTGTATTCAATTCCATTTCTCGAATCTCTAAATACTAACTATGCAATTGTTTCTCCCTTCAAAGCTTTTTAAAACTTTTAAAGAAATCGCAATTTAATCGTTTTAAATAATAGGAAGAGTGAAAAACGAAGGCAGTTAGTGTACGCATTTAAATGAGTCTTTTCACTTGTATTAGATTAGATTAAAATAAAAAAAAAACACTGGTATTAGATTAGGTTAAAATAATAAACTTAAGGCTTCTAAAACCTTAACTAAACTAAAAAAATAATAAAATAAAAACCGATTGTCAATAAAACGCACTAAACGAAGTGTGTTTCAACTAAAATGATAAATGTCTTTCCGCATGTGGTTGGTGAACTGAATCACGATTTACATCAGTTACAACAAACACTAAGCAAGTAATTTGCATCATCCCAAGCTCATCAGTGAAAGACAGTGGTATAGGTAACTGGAAATCCTTAGCTTGTAAGGGAAAATTACCATGAATTAAAATGGATTTATTGGCATCAAGTCCAATACATCTTACGAAACATAGGGAATTACTAACTCATTTTTTTTTCTGGTTTCGTAGTCATCGAAGACTCAAAGCTATGATTGTCTTGGAAGGAAAATAAAAGTTGGCTTCTCCATCCATTTGAGTCATCAACATCATATTTTATTTAGAGCTTCCTGGACTGGAAGGGTAGGGAGTTCAGATTCCCTATCGATAAAGATAAGAAACTTTAAAAAAGTCCTGTTTTTTTGGAAATAAGCCGTTACTGATTAAGTTACTCAAGACTCAGTAATTCTCCTTGGACACGATAAATAATCAACGCTTGCTAATCGGATTACGCAGAGTGGCTGCGAGGCTGCGAGAGAGGGCTCCATATAAGGGAGCGCGCGCCGCGGTCACGTCACCGGCGCCTACGCCGAGCTGCTCAACCAGCCGAGCCGTGAATGAAATCACCGCATCTACGGAAAATAGGTGTTTTCTTTATCGTAGTATGTAATATGTTACCTATAGAGTCTAGAAGATATCGCTAAAGTGAATGTTTTTGTAACCCAAACAATCCTTCCAATAACTTTGGTACTGGGAAGCTCTCTGTCACTTTTCATTACTAACTTTAAAGCTGTTGTTTTCTGCTTAAAATTATGCTCGTTTTTACCCTTCGGTCGTTTTTTTCTCACCACACGTTACTTCTTCCCAGACCACTTCGGATTTAAAGGACCTGTTGCGTCGGCGCGTTTCTGGCGAATTTGATGGGTGTTGCAGGCATATCCTAGCTATGTCTGTTTGTTTTCTAATCAAAGGATTGATATCAGGACCTCACTCCGTTAGTCGTCGACTTCAAAGTCCTCGGGCACGCACAATAGCACGTGCGCGTGCAATGCGTGGCGCACGAAGCGCACGTGCACACGATGGTCCCGCGCGTGACGACCCGCGCACGCATCGACGATAGCTCTCTATGAAAACTGTTGCACTCCTCACATGAATACTTTAGGTACACCTTGCTTATGACAATGACATCGTTTCGTAAAGGGCAGGTCCTTAAGTGATGCACGCGACAATGGTGCTTTTGGGAACCTTTTGTAAAGTTAATAAGCGTAAACATTTTCAGGGCCAACGGGCCATCTCACAATGTTATGTCAAAGTTCACAGATGGTCGCTTCGTTTCACTCGAGATACATGTAAACTGAAGTTCTGTTTTTTTGCAAAAATGTGAAGACCAACCTAATTTGATCTTCTCATTTAAATAATGATCACCGTACTCCAAATACGCGCCTTAGTTGTGCAGTTGCGGATACCAGCCCGAATTAGAATACAATACAATACAATAATGATCACAATTTCTGATATCTAATTTATTTAAAGTCTGACTGAAACTAATGAAATTTTATCTACTTATTTCACCTCAATAGGAAATTACCTATATATGGAACTTGGCAATGCTTTGCACCTTCTAAAGATCTAGGTTCGAATCTTTGACCTTAAAAAACCAACCACATAGCCTACTCTATAATTTATTAAAAACCCAGAATAGCTATAAGGAAAAAAGCACTTAGCTTAGAGACAAGAGAGACAGCGGTCATTAATAAGCGGGTGTCGCTCTGCGCATGAATCAAGCGCGGCGTGAGCGCAGCCTTCACGCACAGACTGGCTGTCGGAGATGAGGCGATCTTATCGCTTCCGGATCAGATCAGAATTTACTTGAAAGTGACAAAATAACCATCTAAATTAATATAATAAAGAGGTAAAGTTTGTTTTTTTTATTTTTTTTTGTTTGTAGGAGGTAATCTCTGGAACTAATGGTCCGATTGGAAAAATTTTAGCAACAGTAGAAAGCTGCTTTACTCCTGAGTGACATAGGCTATAAATTATT
Organism: Mythimna loreyi; assembly: GCA_029852875.1. Lineage (NCBI taxonomy): Eukaryota > Metazoa > Arthropoda > Insecta > Lepidoptera > Noctuidae > Mythimna > Mythimna loreyi. The sequence goes on from CM056792.1 coordinate 22,876,388, forward strand.
TATATAACATGGATGTTAACCGAGCTATTACTACAAGAAATTTTCCGCGGACGAAGTCGCGGGCAGAAGCTAGTTGAAAATAATTAGGGTTGAATCAAACTTGAGGACTACTTAATCTTACCCTCTTTTTTTGAGACTTGAGTAATCAATCATCTCATTCAACGAAGTACTTCTCTGGTTTTCCGCTCTGGGCACAGAAAGATGCAGTATCAAACTTTTACTGACTAAAGCCCATCTGTGTACCTTCAGTTATCATTTGGGTTCCAGGCCTCTGGCGACTCTTTCGAAATAGGAACTGTTCCACATCCTTAACTCCAAAACCACAGCGACGCTGCCACCGACAACGCTGTGGAAATACCTACCCAAGTTTTTGGGCCAAAATACCTTGTTGTGCCAGTGACAGTTTTTTGAAATAATGAGATAGAAGAGTTTCTGTTTCAGCCGAGACTGAAGAACTCTATTATATCTCAAAGGGCTTGCGCTAAAGATACTAATAAAAACTTTTAACCAATGTACATATTTTCGAACTCGTCATCATTGCTCCAACCGACAGACGTCCATTGATGGACACAGGCCTCTATGAAGTTCCACCACCACGGCCAGACCTCTGCGTGTGAAGGCAGTTTATATACTCGTTTGTGGAAACTTATAGAAGTCAGATAATCAAGTAGTAACTACGAAGGGATTACTTACAGCGTGTCGCAAGCGAAGCCGCAGGGCGCGCCGTTGCGCCATCCGCCACCTGACACCGACCGCGAGCTGTCCAGAAATCACATTAGCTACGCGCTGTTAGCTCGCACACGGCTCATTTGGGGATAGTCATGTTACTAGTACTCTGTGTATGTATGTGTGTGAGCAGTCATGAAGCAGCTCATTGGAACAAGCCGTAAGCACTGGTGAGAGGTGAGAGCTGAGAGCAATGGTGGCCGAGAGGTAAAGGCCCCGACTTACGAGATATAGGTTGCGGGTTCAAACCCAGCTCAAGCGCATTACTTTGTGTAATTTCATCACCACTACTCTCAAAACGGTGAAGGAAAATATCGTGAGGAAACCGGCATGTTCGGTCCCGCGTGGTGGATTATGGCTCATTCCCTCTCCTAGAGAGAAGGCCTGTGTCCCAGCAGTGGGAACATTAATAAGGCTGCTGATGACGTAACCGCTGCCTGGGTCGATCGTCCACTCTTGCTCAAGTCCCTGGATGAGTGGCCAGTGGCCATCACTTACTTAGTGCTTGAAAAACTCTTAAAAAAAATCCGCAACAGGGTGTGAAGTCCAGGAAACCTCCGTTGCAAAAGGAGGATCCTCCGACCAGATGGATGTAGTGTCTGGTCCAGGCAACTACCCCATAGTTTATTTTGAAGTGTTGTAAGTTCCAATCTAGTAGACAAAAAAAAAACATTTTCTTTATACACTAGTATTTTTTGTCTAAAAACTAGTTATATGTAAGTTGGTTGACCTTTATTGTAACCAGTTTACGTTGTTTACCTCATTTGTTATTTTTAGTTACATTTTAATTACATATTATCTTGGCTGACTTTTAAGGAAAATATCAAAATATACATAAACTATAAATTGCCCACAAGAATTATGTTTATATACTAATACTGACATAATACAATTAATGTTAGACAGAACTCTTACATAGACCAAGATCATAGCTTTAGGGGAAAGTAGACACACTTCGTATACTTTTTACATTTTTAGTTTTGATTAATTACCAAAATTGTCAAATGAATGTACCTTAGTATAATAAATATATCGTAGATAGTTGAAGATGGGGTAATTTCGTCCAGCATGGGGTAGATTTATACATGGTAGTTAAAAATTTAAAAAATAAACTTCTTACCTTTCATTAAATTACAAAGAAAATCAATAAAATTGTTAAGGTAGTTTTATGCTACATAGATATTCATCTTACTAATATTATAAATGTGAAAGTTACGTTGTTTGGATGTTTGGTACTCAATCACGCCAAAACGGCTGGACGGATCTAGATGAAATTTGGCACAGGCATAGGATACAGTCCGGAATAGGACATAGGCTACTTTTTATCCCGGAAATCCCAACCCCAATACAACGCGGGCGAAGCCGCGGGCAAAAGCTAGTATAATAAAAGTTAAAAACTTTATTAGGACTTTTAATTACCATTCATACAGGGTAATTACTACCCCATGATGCAGATATTAATTAAAATATTGAAGCAAATAACAAACGTTATTATCAGTTTATGTTAGATCTTGTAATATCTATACTTCGACAATTTAAACTTAAGTAGGTAAATAAACATCTGGTTGTTATTTTAGCATTAATTGCACATTACCATTTAAATTAATTGCCAAATTCTCTCTTACCCATCACATCATCCATTTTTGGGTAGGCGTACTCTTTTTTTTATATTTTTGCGTGCAGCTATTATTTGAAAATTTTAATGCGTTCGAATGTGCCACATACAGTACTGTCTGAATGTGCCCCATATGGCATGCATAAAACAAAATTAGGCCTATAAAAAAATGCTTAAAATAAATAATGTTAGCATTAATTAAATAACACAAAAATTCAACTTTCAATTACAAAAAAAAATGTCAGTAAAAAAATTATCTGCCACCGACCGTCCCGTAACTGTCCGGTCCGAGCACATGTAAGCAAGTGAGTTGTCAACAAACCGTAGGGATCCAGCAGGGTCTTTTGAAAGGAAGGCTCAGCCCTGGTAAGAAAGGCAACAAAGGAACGGAATGGGTTAGTTAGTAAAAGTCTGAGACTATCTCCCGCTCTGCCATCTGCCGCAGATGTTATTGAATAATTTTCTCCACTAAAAACCCATCTCTTCGATTTTACTTAACACACTATGCAAATATTCATAATAGTACCAACATTACTAGTTAAGTGACAAAAAACCAGGCTTATCTATCGAAAAGTAACATAAGATAACGTGATAAGTGGATTCGCGAACTAAGTGGACTTAGAAAGTGATTTATAATTTCAATTTAGACAGTTTTATCTTTACCTTAAGAGAACTTATTAATTTTACAGAAAACCTGACATTTGCGAGTGGCGTAAATAAGCCATTTTTTATTTAGACTGCGAATGTGTTTTCTTAGAAAATCGAAGCGCAGTGCTTTCTATTAACTTTTTATTGGTTTTCACTTGCTAAGGCAGGCGCCTGATACATTTGTCATAGGTAGGTTACTTACCTAACTATGACAAACCTTATGAAGGCATAAATATTGATTGATTGATTGAGAATATGTAGTAGTAAATGTAAGGGATATTTACTACTATTCTTAATTTCAATTTAAAAAGAAAAACAAATTCCATAAAAATCTCAAAGTCCCGAGACTTTGATAATTTGCTGTCTCGTGTCCCAGGACTTTGAAATTGTCGGGAATTCCCAAACCCTAGCTCAGAACGAGAGGGGAGATTATATGCTACCTACTATTAACGTACACTTCAAATTTTGTGATTCTTTAATGCTGGGGCCACACTAACACCTAACGGCATTGACCATGACCAGTAGCGCGATATTTATCGTGATAAAAACGCGCTAAAGTGGGTGGCTACATTTGTGCTTGAGTTATCGCCTAAAGCCAAACGGCTCTTATATTCTTTATTGTACATATACTACAGAACAAAACAATTAACAAAAAAGGTGATGTATGAACACAGGCGAGCTTAACCCATAGTTGGGTTTTCTAACAGCAAACCTTTAAAAAAAACGTATAGAAATTTTAAAACACGAGGACAATCCATATGCACAAAAGAACGGCAATGTGAATGCCATAGTCAAGTCAGCGTTAAGTCGTGGCCAAACCTAACGTCAACGTCGATTATTGTGATAATTCTCGGCATTTTAATGTGGCCCGGACATTAGAGCGAAGAGATAATTTAAAGAGAACCTTTAAATTGGATAGAGAGAGTGGCGTGAATGAGCGTGGTCTGCTGGTCTGTTCTCGCTCACGAGCGCTTGACTAATAGCTCCAGTTGAGCTGCCCAACATCACTCATTGTCAGCGATTGACTGGGTCTTATCTACTGACTATATTCACGCTAATCACTAATTTTAAAACAGCGAAAGTTTGTGTGTTACTTCTTTCTTCAAATTGGAACGGCTGAACTAAATTCGATAACCACGGACAGACCATGGCCGGGAATAGCACATTGGTATTTACCACAGAAATCTTAATAATAAGGCAATTGCCTTATTATTAAAATTTCTGTGGTATCTTCAGAATAAGTTATAGGACCGCTTAGGATATATTTTTTCCTATATTTGTGCTATAAGATTTTACTTCATGCGAAATTATTTCATAGGGTACCTATTTCCTGTTGATATGAAAGGTCAACAGGAAATAAGTACCCTGTGAAATTTGATTCCCTTGAGAGTGTCGAAATAGAAGTTTTTTTTTCACAGCTCCAAGGGACCGCAGACCTGAGTATATACCTATTAATAATTTCAACTCGATACCTCCACGCGTCATCGAGATAAAAGGTCTTGACAGACAAACGGACAAGAAAGTGATCCTAAAAGGGTTAGCTCATGCCTTTTGAGGTACGGAATCATAAAAAAAAACAATAAATACTAATAAAGTTATGTGCCTCATGGCTGCACCAAAATAGGTCCAGTTTAGCATGTATGCCAGGCAACTAGTGCCTGACGCTGGTTTTTAACTGCGCCTGTGGGTATGACGCAACGGACATGAATCTGTTTTCCAGTGTGCGTGTGTGTATGTGTTTACTTACCTTAAATGCCTGTAAAAAATGAGGATAAGTCTGATCAGTCACGTAGGTAGGTAATAGGTAGACGGTGAGTGATCATGCTAGGTCTATATCAACCGTGGCGCCATGCTGACGGGCATTCGTCAGGTTGGAGGCTGTTCTACGAATAACATTGAGTTTATAAATAAAATGTTTGTTAATCGCTACAATAGCCCTGTAACGAACAACTGTTGGGATGGACACAAACCGCAATGACTGAATACTAATTCATTCAAGATGCTGCAGTTTCCAGAAACTTTAAAAATAAAATACTGTAATATATTGAGGTCAGTGTTATGCCCAGCTATCTATAGATACCTACCTAGTATATTAACTTTAAATATACCTATAGTACATTGTTATACGAGGGATGAAAGTTGTTATTTAGTCCCGAGAAATTTCTTGGCGACCGAGCGATAGCGAGGTCGCTAATAGTTCGAGGGACTAAATAATTCTTTAACCCGAGGTAAACACTGTGCTTTTCATTACGAATACGAGAAAAATAAACATAATAATAAAAACCTGAGTCGTCGTCAAATGCCTTCGTATGTTTTTAGGTAGGTATATTTCTTTTGATTTAGGCGGTAAGCGGTTTTCTCCTCAAAGAATCTTGCGTTCAATTTTTATCTGAAGCTGATGAACTTGTCGTGTTAATACAAATTTCTTATAACAGAGATTTAGCAAAATGTAAACAAAAATCTACACCTTGAAAAAAAATCAAGAAAAACCAAATCAGCCACATATTATAGAGAGACTTTTCCCGCCAATTTTTTTTTTTTAGCCGTCGTCTGGCTATTCAGTCAATATTTTTCATTTTATCGTTGTAAAAATGGGTCAGGTCAACATTTTTCTCAAATATAAAATTAGTTTTAATGAAATAGTTGAAAGTAAATTAAAATAAAGTCATTAAAGCAAAGTATTCTTAAATTATTTCTATCTCTATGTCATTTTAATTGTACTGGCAGTTTAAAAATTCGGGTCACGGTTCAATAGAAATGTCAAAATAGAACTAGTTTTTTTTATATTTGCTGTCTAAATATTTAAAAAATAACTGTCAGTTGTAAAGTAAAACTCCCTAGGGAGTAAAAGTACTTCTTCCAACCCTGTCCGCAGGCAACTTTACACCTACTTTCAGAGTATGAGTAATGAAAAATAACTTAAGCTACGAATGCGACCTGAAATATACTAGTTTTGTTCTGGGCCTACCGCGTCGCTGGTTCCTGCTGTTCGGAACTCAGTCACAGCGGCGGCCTTAGGGGGTGGCAAACTGTGCAATCGCCCAGGGCCTCGCTCTTGGAGGGGCCTCGCGCAACAACCCAAGCTAATAAATGTAAAAAAAATTGTTAATAATGTATCTAGTCTAAAGTAAAATTTTCAACTTGAATTCTTAAAAAATGTGGTCTCCAAAAACATATTCTTGAAATTAATCCACTTGCTTATTTTTTACCGTGTGGGTGTTATAGCTATCCTAGAAGATACAACATCGTCTTGTTTTCAAGCAAAATCTTTTTTGGTTTTGCTACAAAGGTTGTACACTCTGTTTGCCGGCTCAAGTCAGAGGTGGGCTATTTTAAATGCTCATGTAAAATCGTTATCGCTGAAAGGACAAAGGGCATCGTAAAGACCTGCTGCCCGTAGCCTCGCAATAGGTAAGGCCGCCGCTGCTCAGTCAGTGGATGTAATAGTATACTTACTTAAATACAAAAGTTGTGTAGTCAGATAGATAGTTGTGTGTTCCTAGAGCTGTCTGACATAACTTATTTTCACATGGATGAGACAAATTTTATTGTACTTAGTGACCAAACATCCCCTAAACACAAAATAGTACATTTTGATACAAGTGCAGGAAGTTTGTCATTGCGACCGAGGCGAAATTCACACGAGCCGTAGGCGAGTGTGTTATGGAGCCGAGGGCTGCAATGACAAATCTGCACGTGTGTCAAACGACGTTTTTCAATACACTTACGACTTGTGAAATAAAGAAAGAAAGAAAGAAAAATCGTATCTCAAACATACAGTAGAAATTTAAGAAATATATAAGTATAGTATTCAAATCTGCTCTGGTCAATTTCTAATTTCGTGGGGTCGTCCAGCGACTCTGGGGGACGCCTCGCGCCTGATTCGATAAACTAAGTAAAACAAAACAATCACCCGTGACCGTGACGATAAGGAAGGAATAAAAAAGCCCTTGTTGTGATAAACTCAAAAAACGCACTTGGGTGATATACATGCTATAGGTATTGAACCTAATAGGAGTGCGATAAGAGGCAGTTTTCGAGTAAGTGTATTGAAAAATATTTAGCCAAAAGTATGAACGCAAGAGCACGTACGCGTTTCAGAGCGCATGATACCATTTAATGAACTGACTGAATGTTAGTCTATTAAGAAACTTGACACACTGTTGAATTTTTACCCGACTACGGCGAAGCAAAAGGAGGGTTATGATTTTGACCGTATGTGGGTATGGATGTTCATCTGTTCCCTCGTAACTTCTAAACTACTTATCAGAATTCGACAAATGACATATCATTAGAAGCGTCTTAATTGTCCGCTGGTTATAGGCTATATGGGATTTCACAAAATCTAATGTGGCGCCCTCTAGCGGACAAAACACACGAAGTAAAAAAATAAAGTTAAGATAAATATGCCGTGTTTGGTATCATTTGAAAGCGCTTTACTTGTACATTTTGAATATATATATATTACTAGCATTTGCTTGTGACTTTACCTGTATTCATGGGCTGAGAAATCAATGAACCCAAGATTAACCTATTTAGAACTCCAAAATATGTTAAATAAAAATAAAGTTTAAAAACTAACACCCGACTACTTAAAAACACGCTCTAAAAAGTACGAAACAAGAAAGCAAGAATGCCGTGGTCGTATGCCATAAGAATAATACCTAAATTAAAAAAAAGTGGTATACGACCACGGCTTTCTTGTTTTCTTGTTTCGTACTTTTTAGAGCGTGTTTTTTAGTGTAGAATGCCACTAAAAACTTAGTCTAAAATAATTTGGTGGGATAATTAAAACTCAAAATAAAAAATGTTTCCCCATAATGTTAGTGAGATAGATCAGCTAAAGACATTCGATATTTCAATCAATCCCAACGAAGCACAAACTTCAAAATTCACGCAATTCATGTAATTCATAAAGAATGTTCTCATAAATCTATCAAATACCATTAAACCTAGTTCATCATGACCCATTTACCACCACAATGAGTTCAAGGCGTGTGGCACAGCGCGGTGCACTTCTAGGAAAGCAGTTTTCCTGTTAACACTTGTGTTGAAACTAAAAGTGACCCATATAAGGACAGTGCATACCTGCGCGCGCACCTGTAGGTATCCTATGCTTACAAAATCGGTATTTATAGGAGTTTGCTCATTGTTAGAATATGTGTAAACAGCAAGGTACCTATACTATTTGTGGTGTATGAATTTGATTAGTTATTTATTGTATATATGTAAATAGTAAGCCACAAACTACCCGAATAGAAAGATATACTTCTATTCAGTCAAATACATCCAAAGGTGTTCTTTAAAAACTTGCGTTCATTGTAACACCTTAGTAATTTAGACATCTTACAACTGAAGTAATGATGAAAATAAAATAAAATAAACTCTCACGGGGGCTAAACCGCTAGCAAAAGCTTATAGAATATATACAGTGTCTTCTGTAATTTGTACTGAAAGTGTTTATTTTGAGTTAACAAAGTTTAGGGTCCGTAGCATAACGTCAGCCTCGATAATGTTCCAACTGTTGGGACTCAGGCCTCCTCTTTAGGAGAGTTAATGAGCCATAATCCACCACGCAGGCCCACTTTGGGTTGAAGAATTTCATGTCTTCGAATTTTAGGTTCTAGGACATGCCGGTTTCCTCACTTGTTTTCCTTCACTGTTTTGAGAGCAGTGGTGATGAAATAAATTACACAAAGTAATGCGCCAGACTGCGTTTGAACCCGCGACCTACTACCTAGATACTTGTAAGTCGGGACAGTTACCACTCAGCCATCACTGCTCCTCCAGGATCAGTAAATAAATCAGTCAATAAATTAGTGTCTACTAAGTAGGTAGGTACATGTATTGCATATGAAAACTGTCTTTTGTATTGAAGGCTTTCACTGCAATGACCTCCAAAAATTACTTAGGTATCCTTAATACTTACCAAGACTTATGTAACTCTTAACTTTTCAGGCTAGCCAAGATAACTTAATAAATAATATATTAATGTAGTACATAAATGTTTATGCTCATGTGATTCGCCGAAGCCCGTGGAAATAGGCACAATGTCGGTGTAGCAAGAGAGACATATCGGCTATAAACCATATCAGCGCATGAGAGCTCAGACCATGACGCGCCGTATTGGGAGACACGCCGCCCTTGTGCCACTCCAGGGGTGACTGGCAGGGCTGGCCACGTCTACAAGCGTGGGAAATTACATCAAAATCGTTTATGTAACGTCATTCGCCCTAGTTATTTCTGAAAACAAATAATTCTAGATATATACCTATCCCTCTCCTAGAGAGAGGAGGCCTGTGTCCCTGCAGTGGGAACATTAAAAGGCTGATGATGATGATGATATACCTATGAAATCTGGGGCCATTGCTAATGTGAAAGTATATCCTGGAGCCCTGAAACGAAAGCAAAGAAGAATACGGAGTTGGTTTTTAGTTAAGTCTGACAATATCTCCCGCCCAGTCCAACGGCGCGGAGATTTCATTGATTTTTCCACAAAAAAATGTAACCTACATTTTTTCACCTCACCCACAAAAAATGTAACCTACACTAAAAAAATGTAGGTTGGTTAGGTATAAATAAGTGAAAATTTATTGCGTCGATTTTAGTACATAAAACTTTAATTTGCAACTTTTTTTAGTTTTGCAAATCATATTGAAAGCGCAAAGTATTGGCGTCTATGGTCCAAGCCTGTATGACTAGGCCTATGGTTATAGCACCAAGGACGCAGAGAACAATAAGAATTTTGACAATCACGGGCCTAACTACCGCCGTATATGCCATGTCAATGATGCGGGGCCACCAGCATTACAGGGGTCCAGACCTAAATTAAAATATGTTATCCCCAATCGACTCGAAGGAAAACCAAGCAATTGTAAAATAAAACACAATTTTTTAACTTGGCCCCTGTAGGACTTTTGATACGGCCCCTTTGGGACTAGCTACGCCACTGTTGACAATGGAAGAAGGTTATCATAACATTTCACAAAATAAACTGTTACTTACTGCTTATTATTTTTTACCGCATACACAACCCTACAATATGACTGAATCATATAAAATGCCATATAAACGTTGCGATGCGTATCGCCCGCGACAGATTTACAGCCTGATGCAACCGCCCCGCGACCTTACACCAATCGCAGGCTTTGGGCCGTTAATTAACTATTAAACATTGCACAGTTTTTGTACAGTATCAATCATTTATATTAATTAATGAACGGGCTTGTCAGTTGTCGGCAGTGACGGAGTTATTTGTGAGGTCTTGACGTGACGGAAGACAGATCAAAAATTGCAGCTCAATCAGTTGAAGATAATTATGTGCTTCAAAATTGAGTTGCAAGATTTGAGCCGAATATACATAGTTACATTGCAAGCTAATAAATAAAAAGCTTGTAAAAAGAGCTCTGGCCACTACCGTCCACAATTCATATTCAGCCATTACTTTTCTCAACTGTGTTGGGGTCATATTCTTTTAGTATAGCATCAGTCTTACAGTGTTCCCACTGCTGGGACACAGTCCTCCTCTCTAGCAGAGGAGGTTTCCTCCATCCATCTATTAGTAAGTTGGGATAATTATAGGTATTAGTAAACTGTTATCAGATCCTTAAGCTCCTTATGGTGGGAAATCATCCAATGTCTTCTCGCGCTCTTGGGCGGGACAGGAAGACGTGTCAGACTTTTACTGACTAAAATCCACTCCTGTTCCTTCTTTGCGTGTTAGTGCGAAATTCACGTTTACACAACCCAGAAGGCTTCGACAGGGTTTCAACCCTGCTGGGCCCCTGCGGTTTTGCTGTAAGCATATCTTCGCCATTCTTTTCAGGTTGAATTATATATTTATCCTGGGCTATGTATAACTTGTGCTGGTTTCTCCAAGACGTTGTTTGCGACGATTAGACAGTATGTAGAGTTAGCCTCAGATTAATATGACTTATGAGATAGGTAATATGACCATTACGTAGCTACATTTCTTGTGCTTTTAGTTGTAATAGTAATTAGTTAGATATGAAGTATAAGTAAATAAAATAAATAAACTCTTCCGGGCAATCTGCAGTCCTGGCTGGGGTCAACTCTGACTCGCCACGTCAATCATTCAAATACCATTAACAATTTGAACACATAAGAAGAGCCAACATAATCAGTTATGTTGGCTCTGTTGGTTGGTGGGCTTTGTCCCTGCCCCCATGGTCTAGGGTCGGTCCTAGACCATGGGGGCAGGGACAAAGGACAAAGCAGAAGCAGAGAAGAAGAGTAACAAATATACACATTTATACAACGACATGACTGTATGTGGGTACATTCATCCCCTGAGTTTGTTTCGGTGTTTCTTCTCAGGGTAGGTATTCAGCTAGGAAACACCGGCCTCTTCTAGAGAGAAAAGAGTTTGTAAAAACCTATTTACAAAATAAAAATAATTTATCATGCAAAATTCTAGGCTTTAAAATATTAGTAAGATTTACTCGTACATTGAACTAATTAAATGTTTGCGACGAGATACGACTGTGTAAAGTAATAAATTGAGAAGGACACTGATACGCAAATATCCTTTACCTAATTAGGGAAAATGTTACGGATATTATATAGTATTTATATAATGTCTGGCATCTTTTCCCAGGCCAGACACAGAACGTAGGTTTCATTAGATAATATCATTATTATTTAATGACCACATTCATTGTACCTACGCTCCCTCGTAAAGAAAGGTCTAACAAACTGATTATATTATATTTTGTGATGTGATGCTCAGGAGTATATTCGTAACTTAAACAGATAGTAGGCCCACAGCAATCAGTAGTGCTGACCCATGAAAAGCCTAGGTAAGCTACGCTCATTTTTAGAGGATTACTTCAGACAGGTTGCCTTTTACCCAGGAGACCTTTCAGGCTTAAAATAAATAAATTTTCTACATTTACCAACGGGCTCAGGGAAAATAATTTTAAAACAATATTATTATCCCTGAGGCCTTTCCTTTCCTCCTTAAACTACACCAGAGTAAACTTAAGAACTATGCTAATAAAGATACCCTTGTACGCGCGGGCGCAGCACACAATGCGGCTATTGTTGCATGTGCAGCGTCACGGCACCCGGGTCAGGTGGTCCCGCTGCCCTTCAAGCCTCCTGGTTTCTAATAGCACAGGTTATCTCTACTTGTTAACTATGTATCAGCAGGGCGGAGCAGGTTAGTGAGATGTGGGACTGACAATAATAGTGTGCATAGTCTGCCGGACAATCCGATACAACCTTTAAACTCTTGAGCCCCGAGCGAACGCCGTTAGCACACCTAGTGTTTTTCTATTAAATCTCTAATTACGGTATTGTAATTGTTAATCCATACATACACTGTCCATATCCCTCGCATGCTTTTCCCGTAATTAGGAGTAATAGGTACTCGTAAGTTGAAGAGCAATAAACCACTTTCTGAAGTTAAATCTTCCTTCGTTTAGTGCCGATCTAAGGCCAGATGCTATATGTTGCAGCCTGTATAAGTACTCGTCATCATTATAATCATTAGACTCAGAGACGTAGCTAGTAGCTATCGCCGTGTCTATGATACAGAGCTCCCGAGCTAGTCGAGACCCAGACGTGAGCAACAATTCGAACACATTTGAGTTTTAACCTGTCATTCTCAACCTTACTCTGTTATTGATAAGATAATAAATATAAACAAGTTTTTAATGAAAAATTTTTTTTTCATAACAAGCTTTTATAGCGGTGGTCTATGCTTATATAAATAAAACTCGTCAAGACGATTCACACGAGCCCAAACTCGACGTGGTAGTGCCGTTTAGTTACAGAGTTCCTATGGCTACCTCGCGATTCCATCACCAGATCAGCTCCATGTCATCATAATATTGCATTGTCATGCGATTTACACCGGCATGCAAAATTTCAGCTCAATCGGAAACCGGGAAGTGGATCAAATTTAAGTTGCAAGATTTGATTACAGAACGACAGACAACGGGACAGGTGAAAGTAAATAAAAGCTTGTAATAGTACTAGACTATATGCTAGGATGCTACCTCTTTCAAGTATTCTACACATATAAGACTTGCCCAACCAGTATTTAATTCCGAGTAATTCCATTTTCAAGCTCGGTCTTAGCATATAGCATAGCCTAGTGGTCCATCTCCTTCATGGTCTATCCCGACCCCCATTGCGCTGCCTGCAAAAAAAATCTTTTTTGCAGGCTCTTCGATCTGGCCTAGCAGACTTGCTACGCCCATAATTAGACTACAGGTAGCTTTTAACACCTGTCTTAAATTGTAACGGCCGTGCGCACAAGAACGCGTTTATAAGCTAACAAGTTTAATAAGATTCATAAAAACACTCTAATCTTATATTATCTATCTTGTAACTCTCACATTAGGTACCTACTCATAGATTTTTTTTACTTGACTTTTACCTGTCGTTACATAAGATTCGTCGTATCGCTCGCAAATAAACTGCATTAGCTGTAAACAGGCTATTTTACACTCTTGATAAGGAGAGCCGGGTGTCGTGACATGTCCATAACGAGCGAGCTAACTGTGTCATAATGTAGGGTCGGCACACGTTACTGATCATTTTACTTTACAATTTAATCTTACATTTTAGATTCGCGGCAGCAGCGCTGCGACCGAGCTACTGTCGCGCGGTAAGTTGCGGCTAAATCGAAGGCCCCTTACAGAGCAATATGGTTAACTAGCTTTTGCCGGCGGCTCCGCTCGCGTGGTATTAGGGTTGGGGTTTTCGGAATAAAAAGTAGCCTATGTCCTATTCCGGAGTGTATCCTATGCCTGTGCCAAATTTCATCCAGATCCGTCCAGCCGTTTTGGCGTGATTGAGTAACAGACATCCAAACATCTAAACATCCAAACATCGTAACTTTCGCATTTATAATATTAGTAAGATGATGAATCACTACACGTGCGTACATACGCAAAAGACCGAGCGAAGTGGAGGCTTCTAAGTAGGAAAGCGGACCCCGGGCACCGAGGTGAAAGCCAAGGTTAGCAACCGGGACTGGCGCTAGGTTGATGATAATGATGACGAATCACTACACGTGCAGCTGTACAGTATGCTGCAAATGGCCAGTCGATATGACGGTAGGCACTTTTGTACCGTTTACGAAGTATCAACGATACAGTAGTAGGTAAAGAACTCTGGCATCGTTGCCAGCCCTAGCCAGCCGGCCGGCGAGTCCATACCGGGCGCACACATGGACGCAGCCATATGGCGCCTCACTTGCATCACCACTCGCCACCACCGCGCTACCTCTCGACACCACATCAGCAGGAATTAGCCAGACTTGTCACACTGGCTAGGCAGTGACGAGCTTGATCTGTGTAGCTAGATGCTGGGCTAATTATGTTGTTTGTTCGTTTTTGTTACCGTACAAGGCAGCTGATGTTACGACATACAAACTTTGATAGGTACGAGTTTCAAAAATATTACCTTCGAATAGACTGTGAATTTAGTATTAGTATTGACGCAAATAGTACCTATATACGATTATTTTTTTAGGTTGACTGGTAGAAAATGCCTTAGGTAGGTACCTATTAAGTCCGCCTTTGTACTATTATGTGCATGAAGTGTTAAATAAATAAATTTTTAGCGGGATACGACTGGACTGGAATCAATACTTTGTTGGAAAAGCCTAGATAGATGACGACGAATCTATTGGTAAAGTCCTAAAGTTTTGATCCGTTACCATTTATTGTAAGACTAGCTTTTGCCCGCGGCTTCGCTCCCGGCAACAGATTATTCTACTCTACCCTACTCTACCCTATTCGAATTTTTCTCACCTTTTAAACCTTCCCTAGACCTCCACGAATAATTCAAGACCAAGATAAGATAAATCCGTTCAGCCGTTCTCGAGTTTTAGCGAGACTAACGAACAGCAATTGATTTTTATATATATAGATGTATTTAATTACAAGGTATGTAGATCAAGAATAATTCGGTAGATACATAATTAATTTCACATTAGATCACAATTCATCCAGTACATATCTCTCCACGAACTCCTCGGAGATCTCCAGCAGTCGCTCGCGGTACACGCCGCACTTCTGCGCGTACGCGAGCACCGGCTCCGTGCGATCCTCGTTCACGTACTTGTCGTAGGTCTCCGGGTCATCAAAGGTCACCTGTGCTGCTTTAGGATGCATTAGAATGAACGGGTGGATCGCAGCCGGTTCTAAAATACCGAACATACGACTTCGCTCGCACCAGGACAAGAAACTTTCCTTATCATAACCCAAATCTCTCATTCTTCGCTTAGAATCGTCGTTCAAATTAGCGCTGAAGACAGAGAAGTACTGATCGAAGATTTCTTGCTCATGCTTCTCCCTAAAGCTCCTGGAAGTCGTCAAGTACATGAACGTCATGAGATCGAAGGCAGGCGGCGTGTAGCGGATCAACTGGAAGTCGACAATGATGGCATTGCTGAGGACGTTGTTGTCATACTTGAACATCATGTTATTCACCCAGAGATCCTTGTGGATGAGGACGTTTAGAGTCTCTTTATACTCTTTTATTGTATCACAAGCAACTAAATACTGTTTTGCGATTTTCTGTTCCAAATCTGGTAAGTTCCTGTAGGATTTTGAAGAATAAACTTTGATGAAGTTTGCAGTTAGTTTGGCGCTAGCTTTTATGAATGGGGAGTCGCAGAAGGCTGGTTCATCTAGTAAACTTCCACATTCTTCGTTGGTGTTGAAAGGGCGGCCGTAGGAGATGCTCTTCTTCGTCTCGTAGTTGGTGAATGCCGCGTGGAAGCGCGCGAGGGTGGCCACTCCGAACATCTCGTGCTGGTAGTCAAGGGTATGGAGGTAGTGGCAAGACGCGTATCCTTCCACGGCTAAGTCTGGCATCACGATCATTGAGTCCGTGTATATGTAAGCTTTAGGACACCAGGGTTTTGGATCTGGAGACAATGATTAGAGAAAAATGTTCAAGCATAAAAACAAGTACATAATGTAAGAATTTAGCCGATTTTATCAATTTAACTTTAACTTGGAAAGCGTTTTTTTTATGGCCGATATGCTTTGTTGTCTAACGGCTAGTGTACCTACTATTGTCTTGATGAGCACCGGCAAGATTAGCCCCCACTTCCGGCAGCACTTGCACTCCGCTGGATTTTAATATAATAGGCAAATAAAAAAAATCTAATCCAAGCGGGTGTTAATGATGCCTCCTATAAGTTCTGTTATCCTAACGTTCCTACAGTTACAATACTAATTGATTATACCGAAAAATGCAGGTTTTGATTTCGAAGCAACTTCATAATGGAAAATTAAATCCAACTTACCATTGTCATCTCGAATCTCATCCAGCACTTGGAACATGTACCGTTCTCTTTTAAAATATTGATTGTTGTCGATGAAGTCCGCTTTGGGCTGGTTGCTCATCGGGATACACTTGATGAACAGATGTATGTGCTTCACCTGGCCGTCCACTGCCACCTGCAGGGCGGCCCGCATGTGGTCGCCCAGGAAGCCCGCCAGCCCGTCCGTGGCCGACCGCACGTCACTCGCCTGCAGCGACCACACGTCCGCCCCTGTCGCCTGCTTCACTATGTGATGAACCTGCTTCTCACTCAAGATATTCTCCAACTTAAAGCGTCTGGTATCACCGACCATCTTGATATGTTCTTAGTCTATTTCTGGGTAAAACAATCGCGTTGCACTTTATATAAGTACTACTACTTTTATCTATAAATAACTGTGGCTTTTTGTTCTTGGATAACATTTCCAAAACGATAAGTACACTAAAATAAAATTAGACTTTATGCTTGAGACAGTAAGAGCGGTTGTAATGTATGTTGTGTAAATAATATAGATTTTATCGGTACGCCATCACAGGGCAAATTGTTTGTGTTTGCGGGAAGATTATGACGAGCTCCTGTTTGAGATGAACGTGCATTGTTCGCGTTTCAAGTTCGTCCCAGATAATGTTCTGACACTTGGCAAATGTTGGATCATGCGTCGATAACAGTAAAGGCTTGGTCACATGCTCCACAATCAAACAAATCGCTTGTTATAAGTATATTGGTAGTTAAAGTATATATAATCGAAGATATAACACATGTACCTACAAATTCGCAGTGGACTCGCACGCTAGATCCCAGTGTCCGCAGTGAAATCATCATAGGCTGAGTTTTGTAATCACGTCGGGTTCCATAACCAGACATCAAGCAGTGTAAACCTCTAACCAACCCTAAATACGGATCCGATTGGTTTTTAGCTCGTTTCGTTAACCTGCGTACGAATGAGTATATGTTAGATGATGAGAGTAAAGTGGATCACACATAACAATCATCCGTTTTCCAACGTACAGCGTGGGACACCCCTAACAATTCTAAATAAGAGCAAATATTATTATTTACATAATCAGAAAGTTTTCCTCCGGTTCACACTTATTGTCCTGAGCGTTATTGACTGACGTCACACTTCTGACGACACAAGGCGAAAATAGATTGTAAGTCAGTGTAACAAGACAAAAATATAACGAGTCCCTCATTTCTAGAAAGTTACTTATTACTATGTCCTGTACTTGACTACCTATCTATTATTACGGAAGACATTTATTTACTAAAACTTCAAACAACACTGAGTTTCAAAGGCGGACTTATTAATGTGTCTGAACCAAGGGTGGTGCTAACAAAAATATAGCAGGTGTCTGAAAACATTAAAAGATTAATAAAAAAAGTAGTTAAAAATGTATGTTTACCGACATTCATTAGACCTATGTATATTAGGAGTTAGTATAGGTACCTGGAACAGGTATTTTTTTACAAACATGTATCAATACATAACATTACACCTGTATTCCATGAGGGATCAGGTAGAGGTGTTGTGTAGGTTTTAGTCCCATGTGAGACGGAAGCATCCTGTTGCCATCACCTGATCCTAATCCAGACTATGAAAAAATCCAAATCGAAACTAGTGTCCGACCGAAACTGGTTTTCCGGCCGAAACCGAAACCGAAACCGAATGTTCGGCCGTGGCTTCAGTTTCGGCCGAAACCGAAACCGAAACCGAAACTCACATGGTCAAGTATTAAATTTCTTAAAATACTGGGGTGTTTTTTACAATTATTTTGCATTAATTAGGGCATGAAGTGAAAACACAGTATATTAATTCAGTTTGTTGTATTGTAATCATTTATTTAATACAATATTAAAAAATCTTAATAACATTTTTAATACTTTTTCAAAGTAAGTTCTCATAGCAAAATGATTTTTAGTCCAAAACATAACCTCCAAATAATGTTTCCGTCGGACGCACACGCACTGACTAAGTTTTATTGCATTACTACAGAGCTATCCGAACGGCACACGACGATTCCCGAACAGAGCCGACGGCTTACGACACAGCTTGGCCGCGGAAAACGAAGTTAGGCGAACGTGCGTGACCTTGCGAGATAAGTTTCGGTTTCGGCAAAAGTTTCGGCCGATTTTGGCCGAAAACGAAACTGCAGCCGAAACTTGATTTTTGGCCGAATCTCGGCCGGAACCGAAACCGAAACCGAAAGTTCGGTCGGACATTAATCGAAACCCAAGAAGCGCTACTAAACATAAAATTAGTGGAATTATTCTATAACAAATAGTGGAGTCATCATATTTCCATTACTTTACATAAATATATGTATCTAGGTAGATAATGTCATTCAAATAAATGTGTTTATTTCAATATTAGTTGCATGTACATTTACTCGTATTTTCGTACCTACCGCTGTGGTACCTACTTTATAATACTTTTTTTGGCATTTATTTCTGCATGTACAGTAGTGGTACATAGGCGGACTTAACGCAACAAGGCATTCTCTACCAGTCAACCTTTGGGTTTAAAAAGACAATACTACATTCATCTGCTATTCTAGGCGACCCTTTTGCTGGTTTGCTAAAGGCATTAAATCCAACATTGTATTTATAGTTTAAGTTTTTCCTAGTTTTTTTTCAGGTTAAATGGGAGCAAGGATCTTAACAAGGAGCCTGGTGAAACTTGGTTAAAATAAGCCAAAGAATGATGATTAAAACACTCGCCTTGTTTATAAATAACTATATTTATAAAACAATATAATATCTCTCGTTACATAGTAAATATTACACGGTACATGGGTTCCGGAGTAGTGTCAGTGTGTCGCGTTGGCAAGCGTCGTCGTTGTATATAATGTACAAGTATGGCAACATGAGGCGGTCGGCGCGCCAGCGACCGTGCGGTAGGTAGTACAAGTATTTATTTATTTATTTAATGAAAGGGGAACAAAAGGAAAACAATTTTATAAGAAACATTAAGCCAATTATAGATCCTCAAGGGTAGAAGCCGAAAAAGTAGGAGAAAACTTAGGATCACTATACTAAATAATAAATTATTTAACAGAGATTGGGCAAATACCGGCTGTGTGCAGAAATTGCGTGGTGTTATTAAATTCCATTACCACAATAAATTTACATTCGTCCCACAATATGGAAGACATAAGCATTCTTTACAGTATTGTGAAATACGTACGTATATATAATATATTAAATGGCCATAAAATATATTATACAAAAATAAAACCTCTAAATAGATTCCACAAAAATACTTGGTTCAGCAAACAATTTGTTAAATGCTTTCTTTACAAATAAATGGTCGTACTTATAATTAAACTTAATATAATATTTGTAAATAATAGCTGATGGCTTAAATAAAATAAATCTATAACAAATATCTAACTGGAAGAGTTACATCGGAAGACGGGCAATGGCAAACTAATACTAATATTTATATCTAATTAACTAGGTATATTGGACCACTATTCGAGTATAGTAATATTCTTGAAATAAGACTCACTTTACTCTAACCATCGCTTATCTAAGTTCCTTATCAGCCTCTAGTTTAGTCACCTCTCGATTTATTTTTCTTCTTTTCTTATTTCTAGATTTTAAATTTAAATTTTTGTTCGACTTTTTGCGTGGAAACGGACAATTTTGTCCCACGGTTAACAATATAACATTTAAATCAATACCTAAATAAAATTGTCGCACTCACGCACGCGTTACGTGCGTGCGCGCACGTTGCAAATACGCAACGCACTGTTGTACGTACACAAGTAACATGGGTTTAATCTTTTACTTGCATTTCAAGTAAATCAAATCTCTATTGGAAAAATAAATAACAACAACTAATTTAAACTAGGATTTTTTGAAGTAAAGTGTGTCTTATTCTAATTCTAAGCTACTAAGGCACAGAGGAGTTTGAGCGTCGTGTCCGTAGATGGCGCCAGTGTCGCTAGAGGTCACTATGGGTATTTTACTATAATAATTACATTACCTTGTCATGTCGTGTAAACTTAACATAACTTTTATAAATAGAATGACGAAAATGCAATAAAATATAATGTCGCTTTTACAATTGCACCTAGAAAAAATACAACAATAAATTACCTGGCAATACTAATCATATATCTAACACTAAAAGCAAGAACAAAGAAATTTGTCTGAGTTGGCAAAGCTCATGTGTGTTTTTATATTAAAATTTATTGTTGCATTATAAAAGAGAGCTACCAAAAATATCGTGGACCTAATGTTGTCTTATTATTAATAAATGATTATTATTTTTATAATAATATATCGAGTGTTAGAGCATGTGTAGACTTTGCTATAAGTTATCCACATGTTTAAGTTGCTAAACCTCTCTGGAAAGAAGATTCCATGGAAACCAGTTGTTACAGTCCAAAAGGACTGACAAACAGTTACACCAAGTGGCATATATATATATCACCCAGAACCTGAGCCAAGGATGCGGACGTTAGGTAGGTACTCACTAAATTGATAGTAATGGTACACCAGAAGTGCCGAACCGCAACATCATTGAACAAAGGCTTTGTAGATGATTGTGCTAAGTCAGATCTGACATACAAATGGAAAAATAATACTACACATTATCTACATAATCTAAGTTCGTACACACATATCCTAACAGTCGTGTCGACGCTGGCGCCATCCTCACACAAGTGGCAAAGTTTAACATCCCTCTTACTGGCAAGACACTTAACTTTAAAGGCGGCGCCACACATGACTGAAGAAGCCACAAAATTCTAACCTCACAGTGACATCCGCCAAGCAGAACTTGTTTTGGCATGCAAGTTACTTGCATAGTTTTGTGCCAGCTACAGGCATGCGTAGCAGCGCCTTAACTAAGCAATATAACTAAATACTGATTTTATTTATGCAAGTTTGATGATGGTCACGAATGGTCTATTATTATGAAAATTACAGAAGAAATGGCATGATGAAGATGAAGTCAAGGCAAACAGCGCGCGCAATGCGAAAATCAGCAGCACGTGGCGATAGTTTGTTTGCGCAAGTAGTTTTGTCTTAATCTGAACACAGTCGAAGAATTTTGTAGTGAATGTATGTGATTGATACCAGGTCACTTCACCTGTGAATTTTGCAAAATAGACCCGGCACTACCATATTCTACCACAAGCTGCCAAATCGATATAATAAGTGTATATTATGTTTTAAAATATAATAAATAATAAACTAACTTTCTGCCAGCTGCTTCGCCCGCGTGAAAATAGATTTTCGCACAAACTTTGGGCACGCGTTTCTTCCCTTCAGGAGGTGAATTTTGGAAAATCCTTTCTTAATGTTCGTCTGCGTCATAAAAGGAAGCCTTGTGCAAAATTTCACTCTCCTAGTCCCAGTAGTTTCGGCTGTGCGTTGATATGTCAGTCAGTCAGTTTCTCCTTTTATATATAGATAAGAATAAGATTCGTGACCACATCAAACTCAAACAACTTAACGTTAACATGTCTCTATAACGTAACTTGTAACATAACGAATATATTTCAGTCTCTTACGTTTAATACAGCTACCAATATATAACATGTAAAAGGAAGACTCCAAGCGTCTTATTGCGGCATCGTTGGAAGACGAGGAAACATTTTTATTTACAATATTACCCAAAACGGGGATTAGAAAAATGTATACAATATATAAAAATGTCTTTTGTAAAAATTGCAACTATCTAAAATACTGCTAAATATTGTCATGGCTTAAAAGCAGTGTCAATTCCGTAGAGCGTGTTATTTTTAACATTTTAGTAAATTTAGTTATTGAAATATTATCAATAAAAGTGGTATATATTTCAACTCCATGTTTAATTTAAATGCAGATCTACTGAAACAGTCTTTGAATTAGACGTAGTTCTATATAATTAATGTAATAAATAGCTGTTATTTATCATGTTATAGAACTATTTAGTACATTATTATCATATCAGTGCTTCAAAACTACAGTGACCAAAAATACAAAAAAATAAATAAAGATAATTTAAATTTGAATTTTCCGGGTTACTCTGGAATAGTTACGTTACGTGGAAGCATTTCCTTGATAGGAATCGATGAATATAAATTGTCGTATATAATAGTCATATTTTTTATGATATTCATCCGAAATAATTAGCGCTGATAGAGCAGCAAGATATTCGGGATGTTTTCATTGATATTTTGTTGATTTTTTTCGACATTCAGTGTTTACGGTTGTACGTCATAGGATTTTAATTAGCACGGACATTTTTATAGGATGCAGGTTGTTGTAAGGTTACCGTGTGTCGTCAGTCGTGCAGCGGCGGCGGCTGCGGCAGCAGCGCGTGCAGGCGCGCCAGCGCGTGGCGCAGCAGGCGCTCGGGCTGCGCGGGCGCCGCGTACTGCGCCGCGCTGGCGGGCGGCGGCGCCACGCGCCACGCCACCACGTGCTCGCGCCCCGTCGTCAGCGACGCGCACACCGTGAACAGCACGCCGCGCTCCCACGCCACGCGCAGCGCCGACAACACCTGCCAAAAGCACACCATGTCTATACCCACGGCGGGACCTATCTCTTCCAGCAGTACTGACGGCTATTATGACGGAGACAGATAATTGGAGAAAAATTACGTCCTTCTGTGAGACCGTGATGATCTAGGAGTAAACCATCAAACGGGATTGTGAGAGGACCGATCATATTCGTAGAAGACGTCAAAAAACCAACCACCAGGACACCTAAAACCCTCAAACGACGCTTACAAGCTTACAACATTTAAGGTAGGCAGGAATCCAAGATCACGAGCTCTCAGAGTGGGAACTCTGTCCACCCGCCGAAAGACTGCAAGAAAGACGGTGCACAATATCATATGCTGCCTTATACAACGAGAGGAAACCCCTCAGTCTCTTCAGGATTGTAGGGCACAAAAAAAAACAAGGATTACACCGGTTAAAAGAATATCCCTGAACCTACTATGGTTCAGGGTTATTCTTTTAAGAGGTAATTGAACTCTTTTTCCATTTATTTACGTGCACTGATGATGATCATCGAGGTGGTTTTAATGATGTAAGAATCCTACACTCCCTAGTCTTTTCCCTAAAAATCCATGCGCCCTTTGATGGTTTCCCCCCAAAAAGCACAAAGAAAAGTCGCTAAAATACCTGCTCACTTTATCACTTTTTTCGCTGATTTTAATTGCTACATATTCATTTATTAATATTGAAATGATGTAAACATCACACTTATATCATAAATGTCAATGACGTAAACGATATACCAACCATCTATGTACATTTATGGGCAACTCTTGCCCAACATTTTAGCTGGTCAATTCTGAATCCATTAAATGACGCACGAAAATTATAAAAAAATATCACATTTAGCAAGTACTCACAATATAAATAAACTGCCGCAGCGCTTCACTTTTTATCACACAAGCAGCAGCACACAGAAGGCATATTTATTTATATATTACTCACACAGACTTAACTGTCGACAAATAGAAGTTTAAACTTCTATTTGTCGTCAGTTAAGTCTGATAGAAATAATAATAAGAAGAGAGAATTCATTTCAAAGATACCTAATAAACTTTAATCACTTCAGAACCTTGTAAGTTACAGCAATTACTAAAGAGAAGAGAACTACGACTACAGAAAAAATAAATCTATCAAAACGATAACCACTCAAAATGAACTAATTTTTTACTCGACGAAACTTTTTTACTCGTCATAGAGGGTACGTCAAAATGTTCGTAAACTATATTTTCATTCATAGATAATGTCTTAGGAGCCGGGCTTTTATATTGGTACAATGATAAAATATCAACTTTCACAACATACGCATTTCCATACTCCATATTAACAATACATATAACAATATTGTTAATGAGAATACGAAATGCTTTTACGTCCGACATCGACACATACAGTTGCAATTTGTGTCTTTTTGTTGTTAAGCGTTAAAGCGGGATCACAGTTTGCACGAGCGGGCAGGCTGGGTTGGTAACACAGCATTATGTTATGAATGAATTTTAGTCCTGAAGCTGAAATCTAAATATTCGCGCGGTAGATGATTAAAGTGTTAGTTTTGATTTTGATTATGTGGTGTGCATTTTCACATAAAAGCCGGGCTTATTTGCTTCTATTGCACTCATTTAATTGAGTTGTAACGTAAGATAGTTACCTGTCGGCCGAGCTGCGTGTCGGGCAGCACGGTGTGGCGCGGGAAGCCCACGGCGTAGTACGGCGCGCCCGGCACCGGGTGCATGGCGCCCTGCCGACCCGACTGGAAGCTGCACACATGTTACGTATAAATAACTCTAACTAGTTGTATCAAGTGAATGCACGTAAAGACAATAGTGATTCATTGTCGTCTATAATAGACTATAGTACACTGATAAGACACAGCTCAAACCGAGAAGCAGTGCCACAAGGTCGAATCAAATACTCTCACCCAAAATAGTGTACCTTTTTGGATATGAAATAAAGTTCAATTTCGTAACGCGTTAAATTTTTTTTTTTTTTGCTTGATAAGCAGCTTTCGTGCTAACACTGAGAGCGAGGTGAATTCAAGATGGAGGCCCACCAGTGCCATGATAGAGTATAGTTGACGTACTTGTAGGTGACGAGTATGGAAGATGTGCAGTGCGGCTGCTGCGGCAGTGCCACGGGCTGCAGCGCCCACGCCATGCTGCCGCGCGGCTGCGCGCCCGCGTCGTGCGGCGCCGGCGTGCGCCCGTACTGGCGCCCGCACACCAGGCACGAGATGTACAGCGGCTCCTGCCCCACACACGGTTATTGCGGTTAAGGGGGAACTACATTAAACCGACACACACGTGGGCTATGCCTGACTAGTAGGTACGTACGGTCGCGTCGCGTGGCGTGAATGTAATGTAGCTACAAGTCCAGTTTATACGACCAAATCGGCATACGTTGTCTACTTGTGCTCAAGTCTGTAGTCGAAAATTTCTATTATTATATCATATTTTTTATTCGGATATGCGACAGAAAACTAGCCAAAATTATTTTACTTTTAATAGAAAAAAGGGATAAGGGGAATAAGTTTACTAGGTGCACGATGCGAATGAATAAATGTAAGGATGGATGAATGAGTGGATGTGTGCATGTCCGGGCTACCTGGTTGGCTCGCAGCCTCTCGAGCTGGCGGTTGAGGCAGTGCAGGTGCAGCATGTGCTGGCAGCCGGTCAGCGCCACGGCGGGCGCGGCGGCGCGCTCGAGCGGCGCCAGGCAGGCGGGGCACAGCGCGCCCCACTGCGGGCACGCCACGGCGCGCACCCACACGCACACCTGCGACGACGCCGGGTCCACGCCTACCGAGCCAACGACATCATTGGAACAATTGAACAATCACTCTTATTTATACTTAAATGCGCTCAAACGTGTGATTCGAGAACAATGAACGGTGGCACGAGGGTGGCGCCACTCGGCAGCACATTCCACTGAAACTGACTGACTGAAAGGGTTCGCGTAATAAGTAATTCTAGGTCAGTTAAAAATAAACATTTATACATAAATTGTGTAATTCAATAGATTGTACTGTACTTTGTGGTATGAATCAAGCATTTGATTATATTCAACATAATATGTCACCATAAAATATGGTAGCATATTGCATGAAAGTTACTTTTTCATATTGCATGAAAGTACTAAGACGATGACAGATGAGATATGTCTTAAGGAGAATCAGTGGGGGAAACTTGTAAATGAAGAACATAATTTTCTATGTAGTTTGGTAAACAAAAGTCAGCAAAATAAAATAAAATTAGAAAACTTTTTAACTGTAACAAAATTTATGGCCACACCAGCTAATTAAAAATGAATGGCCAAATGTGTAGCGCAAAACTTAAGAATCACTGGACAAATATCACAGAAAATCTTTAAAAAATAAAACACCTTTTTCTGGTCCAAAACAACAGTTGCTTTGGACAGAACCACGTCTTTTGGGTCATCAGCTATAATCTATTGGCGTTAAAAAAATAGTGACTCATCAGTACAACTGCCAAGTAAAGACATATAGATAAAAGAGTAAAAATAAGACACAAAATTATTTTAGTGTGATCCGATTGATCAAGGGGCGTGGCTAAGCTATTTGATAACGATGAGTCACTATTTTATTAATACAAATATACTATAGTTGAGACTATAAGAAAGAAAAGAAAATAAAAACTAGTATAAATATGTTTTATTCTTATTTTTTGATTTCTATAAATTTTCTACAGTGAACATGTGTTTGTCCACGTATTACTGTGTACTGTACTGTACTCACCCACGATGCTGCCGTCGGAGGTGGGCATGTCGGTGTTGTCGTGGTGCGCGGGCGGCGCGTCGAACACGTCGTCGCTGCTCACGCTGCAGTTCAGCAGCTCGCCCACCGACGCTTGCTGCACACAGACACACACTAACTATAGCCTTTTTACTATGACAGTAAGAAACTTCAGAATGACATGTCCTATGTCATCATCATCATCAGCCTAGCGTAAGTCCCGGTTGCTACCTTGGCTTTCACCTCGGTGCCCGGGGTCCGCTTTCCTGACTAGTCGTCTCCACTTCGCTCGGTCTTTTGCGTCCTCTGCCTTAAGCCCATTAGCACGCATATCGTCCCTTACGACGTCGATCCAACGCCTCTTAGGCCTACCTCGTTTTCCGGGTCCCGGCGGAGGCGGCATGGCGAGGCATCTGTTACCCACGTAGTCTGCCGGTTTTCGTAAAACGTGGCCATACCAGCGTAAGCGACCCTCCTGCAGTTTATCTGCTATGTCACGGACCTGAAGGCTGCCCCGGATGCGGGAGTTCTTAATGCGGTCTTTCCGCGAAACTCCAGACATCCAGCGCAGCATATTCATTTCCGTGACACGCAGGCTTTGCTTATGTCGCTCAAGTACAGGCCACGCTTCACTGCCATACAAAAGGACAGGCCTAATGATGGTCTTATAGACCTGTCCTTTGAGCCTAACCGGCATTTTGGGGTCACAGATAACCCCCGCCACCTCACGCCATTTCGCCCAGGCCGCCGAGATACGTGACTCGACGTCGCAATCGACGTCCCCGGACTCGTGGAGCACCGATCCCAAGTACCTGACCTGTTCCGTGCGCTCAACTGTGTCTTCGCCAATGCGAACAGGAGCAGCGTTAATTGTGTTACAGGCCAAGTACTCGGTCTTCGCCGCATTAATTTTCAGACCGCCGTTTTCCAGCGATTCCTTCCACGCTGCCACACGTCGAACCAAGCGCCCACTGTCCGAGTCCGCCAGCGCGATGTCGTCTGCATACATGAGCAGCCATGGCGGCTGCTCATGTAAGTCCCTGATGGTGGAGGACAGCACGTCCAGCACCACGCTGAACAGAAACGGACTAAGGACAGAGCCCTGGTGAACTCCGACGGTGATGGGGAAGGGTTTCGTATCGCCAACAGCGGTCCGAACCACAGAACCGGAGTCTCGGTACATATCTCGGATGATGTCAACATAGGTCTCGGGCACTCGTTTGGATCTCAGCGCCCACCAGATCACATCACGGGGGACACAGTCGAAGGCCTTCTGCATGTCTAGGAACAAGAGGTGCAGAGGCGTATTCTTCGATCTGTATCCCTCCATGGTAACCCTTAGGGCAAAGATGGGATCCATGGCGCCATGGCCTGGTCGAAACCCATATTGACATCCCGAGACGGTGCACTCCTGTCGGATCCGAGAGTCAATCACCCGCTCGAAGAGCTTCATGGTGTGGGACATAACCTTAATCCCCCGGTAGTCGCCACACTCCTGCACCGATCCCTTGCCTTTGAAGACTGGAGTGATAATACTCAGTCTTCATTGACTAGGGATCTTTCCGGTGAGGAGCATGCGGTTAAATAGGTGGGTTAAGATGCCCACACCATGAGGACCCATCGCCTTCCAGGCTTCAATGGGGACTCCATCGGCACCGACAGCTTTCCGGTTCTTCATGCGGCGAAGAGCCACTTGCACTTCTTCAGGCGTAACCGGGGGCACAAGTCCCTGATTTGGAGGGAGAACCGGAGACAGCACCTCTTTGTGCTGCTTGTTCAGCAGCTCGTGGAAGTACGAGCGCCATCTCTCCTTCACCGCGAGGTCCTCGCATAACAGATTGCCGTCAGGGTCTCTTACACAGCGGCACTTAGAGATATCCAGTGCCGCTTTGACCCTGGAACGTGCCAACTTATAAATGAGCTTTTGCCCCTCAGACGATTCCAACTTATCATAAAGTGGCTGTAAGTGGTCTCGTCTGGCTCTGGCTACGGCCCTCTTGGCGGCACGTTTTGCGGTTCTGTATGCGTCGCGGTCTTCGGGAGATTTGGAAGCTTGCCACGTTTTGAGGAGGGCTTTCTTCTCTCTGATCTCCCTCTGGACTGTGTCATCCCACCACCAAGTCTCCTTGTCACACCTGCGGCCGCCCCTGGACAAGCCGAGCACCGACTTTGCCGCCTCAGTGATGGCAACCTGAATGACATGTCCTATGTCTCCGCAACTTATTTGTTTCTCATATCGAATTAAGGGTTTATATAAAAATGCGACAGAGATGACAAGTTGCTGGGTATCTAACTGATTTTTACGGACGCAATAAGTAGGCGTTTAGAACATGATGGACTGCTTGGGTCAACTTCTAAAAAGTTCTTCTATTCAGTGTACAGTTAGCTCACCTGCAAGCTCTCCTTGCTCTCGTGGCTGAGGTACGTGGACACCGTGTCGACACTGTGGCGCCTGCCCGAGCGCGTGCTGCTGCACTCTGTGTCGGTCTGTCGTTGTTCTTCGGCCAGTTCTTCTTTGTGCTTGTTGCTGTCTACCACGGCCGCCGGTTGCTTGTTGTTGTGACCTGGTTTAAGTGGATGATAATATTACAACTATATCTACAGTTACTCGGTACAAAATTCTCGTACAACTAATTGGGTCCGGCCCAGTAACCAATCTGACTAAATAATCTGAATAATTAGGAAAATGGTTTTAAGATTGACTAATTTAAAAATTAATCTATTAAGTTCCATGTGGATAGATACGGAAACAAACAAAAAATTACGAAATATTACTGAATATGTTCAAGTTGTGCAGGATCTGTCGCGCGAGGCCCGGCTTGCGCTCGCGCGGCGACGCGCTGCGGGCGCCCGCGCGGGCGGCGGGCGCGGGCGCCGCGTGCTGCAGCGACTGCGCCGACTGCACCGACTGCACGCTGGAGCCCGTGTGCTGCTGCGGGATGCGCGCCCGGCGCCCTGTGCCATGAGATAACAAAGTCAGATTCACGTTTAATGTTTGTACAAATTGCACAGCTAATTGCTCATAGGTAATTGTACCTTCTACAATTGGTAATACTTATACTACAAACATCGCCCTTCTAGCCAAATTTCAAAAAATCAAAAGCATTTATTTCAAATTAACCATTTACATTTCCACTTTTGAAAGGTGGAAAGGATGTCGGTCTGTCATTCGGGATGTGAAATGCAGTGATTTGTATAATATAAAACAAAACTTGGCAAAATACGGGTTAATAGTCGGATACTCAATATGAGTGTGGTGCTTTTTAACACATGAGCCACACGTTGGCAGCGTCCCAGGCGCCCTTACACTTGTTGCACTTTGAAAGTTCTAATGAGTGCCACCGATGCCGTAGTCGACAGAGCCATCTACTAAGGCTCAAACCATTTAACGAGTGTAACATCGATTCGAAAAGAAAAAGTTGTGGAAATTGCACATGTGTGTCACCTTTGTGTTGTCTTGTTGAAAGAGTAATTTTCCTTGGTCAAATGCGATCGTTTTTTATTTGAAATGTTTATCATAACTTGTCCTCGCAAACTGAATACTCCCCCAACTGCTCGCTAATAAGTAACATTGAATTCTCTAAGGCAGATGTGTTAAATGAGCTTAATTCATTAGACCCTTCTAAAGGGCCCGGACCTGATGGTCTGCCAGTTATTTTTATTATAAAAACTGCCCCTAATCTCTGTACACCTTTGCACACCATATTTAATTTATCTATTTCACACGGGATATTTCCACAAGCTTGGAAACTTGCTAATATAACCCCAGTTTACAAGTCTGGACCCAGGCATGTCGTCGAGAACTATCGTCCAATATCAATATTGTCAACTTTGTCAAAGGTTTTTGAGAGGTTAGTCCACGATAAAGTGTACCCTCTACTTCACAACGTTATATTAACGCAGCAACATGGCTTTGTCAAAAAGAGATCAACCGTAACTAACCTGGTGACTTTTACAGATTATTTATTCAACAACTTGGATGCCCGTGTTCAAATTGATGCTATATATACTGATTTCAAGAAAGCCTTTGACAAAGTTGACCATGAACTGCTTCTAAAGAAGATTTCTTTTAATGGGATACGTGTACTTTTAAGGTGGTTCTATTCTTATGTTTGCAATAGAACACAAAGAGTCGTATTAAATGGTTGTTGCTCTGCCACTATAAATGTGACCTCCGGTGTACCGCAAGGTTCTATTTTGGGACCTCTCCTATTCATTTTATTCATAAACGATGTTGATAAATGTTTTAAAAATTCAAAGTTACTGTTACATGCTGATGACATTAAAATATTTAGGTCAATTAAAAGTCATCTCGATTGCTCCTTTTTACAAAAAGATTTGGATGCCTTTTCGGAGTACTGTGCACGCAATAAACTTCAACTTAGTGTATCAAAATGTTGTGTCATAAGTTTTACCAAAAATAAGAATATCATACTAAACCGCTACTTCTTAAAAAACGCTAATCTGAAAAGAGATACTTTGGTCCGGGTTCTGGGAATATTGTTAGATGATAAACTTCATTTAGATTCCCATATCAACAAAATTGTTAATAATGCCTTCCGTATGTTTGGTTTTATTATGAGAACTGCTAAAGTATTTACACGACCGTTTACCTATTTGTACCTTTATAAAACGTTAGTTCGATCTCAGTTAGAGTATGCAGTTTCAGTACGGAATCCCCACTATGGTAAATATTCCGATATGGTCGAAAAAGTAAAAAAGGAAGTTTTTAAAAGCCATGCATTTTCGTTGTTATCATACTTATGCATCTTACAATGACCTGTTGAAAAATATAATCTACAAAGTTTGAAATCTAGACGAATCATGTTGGAAACAATGTTTTTGTTTGATCTGTGCAATAATTATGATTGTATAGATTTGTGTAATAATATTAGTTATGTGGTACCTAGAACAACAATGCACCGGGGGGTGCGCGCAAGACCTTTATTTGCAGTAAGTTCTTGTCGTACAAACGCAGGCTTGCGTGCGCCTCTCCGCCGCCTTACTAGTCAGTACAATAAGATTTGTGAAGACATTGACTTCTTTTTTCCCGTTCAGAAATTTAAAAGGCTTGTTTGCGAAGCAACAAAAACAATGTAGTTAATTTAATGTAATTCTCTCTTCTTCTATCTTTTTCTCTTACTTGCATGCTTATCTACAATTTCTATGTTAATGTCTATTTTTCTGTTTTAATAGCACACTGTTAGTATAACTCCTAAGTATGCTGTGGAAAATGTCGTATGTTATACATTTATAATTTCTGTGCATTTATAATCTAGTGTAAGATTTTAATGTATAACTGTTATTTTTCCCAAATAAATAAAATAAAATAAAATAACGGCCCAATAAGTTGACATAATATTTGATAATGACTGTTTTGCCCTATTAAAGATACACGCGGCATAATCCACATTGTCAATGTGGATTATGCCGCGAGTCATGGAAAAACCGGTCACTTTGACTTTATTAGTTGACAAACCCACTTAGATCAACTCTTGGTCTCTGCTATGTTGTGGTGGGTTCACATTTCATCTTGATCTACGATTACAAAACAGCGCAAAAACTCGTCCATTCGGCCAACGACGTATCGTGAATATTTTAGATTATTTTGGGTGTGAAGACCATCTGGGTGTCCAGAAAATTCGGTATCTACCGTGCTTGTGCTTGCGTGCGTGCTTGCTAGTAAACGCAATTTTCTTTCTTTCTTCTCTTTTCTTTCTTTCTTTCATTTCTATTCTTTCTTTCACAATGAAATTTAGTAAGGGGGCGTTCAAGTATTACGTAACGCAATTTGGGGGGAGGGGGTGTCTCGTAAAACGTTGCGATGCGTTACAGGGACGGGAGGGGTTCTTTTTCACAACACATTACGTAACATTGTTTTTTTTTTAATAAAAAATTAGGGAATCAAAACTCCAAATTGGCAACCCTTTTCATTTAGGTACATAGTTCTTTTCATTTATGAATACCTCGATTTTATTAGTCTGGTAGTCGGCAACGGCTAAAAAAAAGCTAAAAAATAAAGAAAAGTTTAGGTAAAGATAGTCACTTGAGTGTTACGTATCGTTTAGAGAGGGGGAGCGGGGGGGGGTACAGATAAAAGTTACGGTGCGTTACAACGGGAGGGGGGAGGGTCAAAAATCTTCAAGAATTGCGTTACGTAATACTTGAACGGACCCTAAGCTCTTTAATACCAGTGTGGAGTTCCTATAATATTTATCAAGCTTAACTTTAGTTGGAGTGATGGCTTTTTTCCGAAAAAAGTAATGTTTAAAGGGCACATGATATTAATGATTTCCGTTTCCTACTCAAAAAATCACATTTATAAATAAATAAATAAAAAATCACATACTGTGGTAGGATGGTGGGTGACTTTTCAATTTTGAGGCGGGAAGTTCACAAACTCCGGACTTATGGAGCCGTCTAATCGTTGTTATTAATGAAATGATTGAGAGCACTGAGTAGTACCTTCCAGCGGCGCCCTCTCGGGCGGCGGCGGCGGGTGCTGCGGGTGCTTGTGCGGCGGCGGCGGCGACGGCCGCGTCAGCGGGTACGGCGGGTGCGGCGCGCGCCGCAGCAGCGCCACGCCTCCCGCGCCGCCCCCCCCGCCGCCCCCGCGCGCCGTCATGCGCGGCACGGACGCTACCCAGCCGTCGAACGTCACCGTGTCGCCGCCGCCCGCCCACGACTCCTCCAGCAGACATTGCACCTGCACCGCAAAATACAATAATCAAAGTTTACAGAATGCGATGCTAATGGCACAAGACCAGTTATTGTAGCGGCACTAGTAGAAGGCCTATATCCAGCAGTCTCTCGGGTAAATTGTGAATTCACTATGAAGGCATGTTTATCTAAACTTGTTCACTACATGAATGTGTAGTCACCACGCCAGCACGCGCCTGTCTCTAGTGGCACACACAAACAAAGACACACTAGTAGTGGTACCTCCTGCGGTAGTGGCTCGTAGTTGAGCTCCCCCCCGAGCGGTGGCGACACGAAGCGCGCCCACTCCCAGCGCACGCCGCGCCCGGCCGGTGACGTCACACTGTAGCACGCACGCCGCACGCGGCACTCCACGCTGCCCCCATCTGGTGGGAAAAAGCAAAATAAAAAAGTGTGATATGATGGCTGTAAAAGAAAGCCAACTTTTAAAGCAAAATATTAAATACAAGCATAGACTAATTCTAAAATATCATAATCAGAGCAGTCAAACAGATACCCAATCCTCTAGTTCACCATCTGTAAAGCTAGCCATTGACGATACTTCTGTTTAGAATGCTTTTAAATGGATTACTTCCTAAGGGACCTACTTCAGATTATAGGCACACTGACTTACGTCCATTTGGACATACCTATGCGCCATCACTTACGGACATACTATGAAGATTGCATGTTGTGTCAAGTTGTACAGAAAAAATAACACAAAGAATATTTAACAGCAACATGTATTTCGATAAAAAGGTATAAGTTTCACGTGCTGTAAATGTGATTGCGATTTATATTTTTCAATTACTTCTAATACAAAGTTAAACTTCTCATCAAAAAAATCGAAACACTTCCGTTTTCATTGTTTCTGTCCGAATTTAACACAAAAAAGAATTCATACGATGAAAAAAAATACATATATTATAGCTGGCAGTTTGGCCATTACAGTAATAAGCGAAAATTCTAAATTCAAAATTAGAATTTCATTTGTTTATCTTATAAACGAAATGAATCACTGTTTTGAGACAAATGTGTGTTTAGGGTTGGAGTACATTTAGCGTTTAAAAACTAAAAATTGGCGCCTATCCTTAAACTTTTTGTTTTTTATTTCAATACTGTGACTTTGGGACGTCTGAAAAAAGGTTTTTTTTCTAAAACGTATGGATACTTCGCCCACAGAAGCCGCCCAAGTTGTGGCATTGCTGGATTCTGGCCTTAGTCAGCGTGTTGTGGCTGCAAGACTGCATCTAAGCCTGTCATCTGTTCATAGAGTCTATAAACGTTATCGGGAGACTGGTTTGTTCACGCGCCGTTCAGGATCTGGCAGGAATCGGGTCACTTCTGAGCGAGATGATCGATTTATTGTAACAACTTCTTTAAGAAATCGACGCCTTAACGCTTTTCAACTGCAGCAGCGGCTTCGTGTTGTACGAAGGGTGGCTGTAAGTGACTCTACAATTAGAAGAAGGTTGAAGGATCGTGGACTGGTACCGCATAAGCCAGCAAATGGGCCGAAATTAACTGCAGACCATCGAAGAGCGCGCCTTAACTTTGCACGTGAGCACCTAAATTGGTCATACCTACAGTGGAGCAAAGTTCTCTTTTCTGATGAGTGTAAAATTATGCTGTATGGTAACGACGGAAGGAACAAGGTCTACAGAAGAGACGGAGAACGCTATGCACAATGCTGCATTGAAGAAAAGGTCAGCTATGGTGGCGGTTCGTGGACGGTTTGGGGAGGAATCAGCGCCGACGGTAAGACAGAGCTTGCTTTCGTGTCTGGGCCACGTCTGCCTGCACTAAACTGTCATCGGTACGTCGAAGAGTGTCTCGAGCCTCATGTGATGCCCTATGCACATTTTATTGGCAACGGCTTCATATTCATGCACGACAATGCTAGGGCTCACACCGCGGGCGTCGTACGAGATTATCTTAACGAAGTCGATATCTCTATTATGGAATGGCCAGCAACAAGCCCGGACATGAATCCCATTGAACATCTATGGGATGAATTAAAGAGACGAATTCGAGCAAGAGATCCTGCCCCAGAAACACTTAGCCAGCTGCAAGATGCAATCCAAGAGGAATGGGACAATATACCACAGCATGTGATCGTGACTCTCATCCGATCGATGAAGAACCGTATGGAAGCAGTAATTAGAGCTCGGGGAGGGAATACAAGTTATTAAATAAACGTTTTTTAGCTTTTTTTTTCATTTACGTGTGTTGTTTTATCCATTTCCTTTATACTCCATACGGAATAAAAATGACTCATTTAACAAAATACGAAACCTATGAAAAATTCATTTAAATTTAGAACATTAACATTAAGATTTGATAAGCTCATATTACTCACTATTAAACGACATTTAACATTTATTCCTAAATGTACACATTTTTCTGATAATCCTGAGAAAACGTAAACTTGCAAGGTGTTTCGATTTTTTTGATGAGAAGTGTATATGCAGACGTGGACACAATTGCAAACAAAACTTAAAACATTATGACCTAAAGCCTCAGGCCCACAATTTTTTTGACCAACAATAATAATAACTTTCCACAACCGCAGATATATCAGTATAACTAAGAGTTTAACATAAAAATTTGATTTAAGACTAACACAACAAACAAAATATCTGGCAAATGGTAGGTTGTACAATTTTGAGAAAAACATATCTAAAGACTCTTTGCTCACTGTGACAAAATAGAATTCTCCAATCACTTGATAAAAATTTTGTTGATTTGTTATAAGTTTTTAAGTGCAACATACCTGGAGTATCTAAACACTGTGTCAGTGTCCTGAGGTTCACATAATGTCCTCTCAGGGCTGGGTCGGCATCAGCAAGCACCACTCGTGTTAGTTTCTTGGCGTGTGCTCGCTCCAGAGTGCGTGTGACGCCTGGAGTGTGTGGCAGCCACTGTCCATTGCACTGCCACTCCCATACCACCACACAGTGAACCGAAGACATCACTGATTATGACA
Source organism: Mythimna loreyi (assembly GCA_029852875.1). NCBI lineage: Eukaryota > Metazoa > Arthropoda > Insecta > Lepidoptera > Noctuidae > Mythimna > Mythimna loreyi. The sequence goes on from CM056792.1 coordinate 22,912,616, forward strand.
TTTGAACTGAAAGAGAATAATGGCAAGAAAATGTTATGAAATTTTTAAAAAAAGTGGCTTAAGACAAATAAAATATTTCAGGCATAAAATTTGTAAAGCACTGAAGTCACAATGTCTCTTTAGATACCTAAAGAATACAAAGCTGCTACTAAAATAGTTTTAACATACAAGTTTTATAGACAATAATTAAATCAGAAAAATCACAAAATAAAGCTTTGTGTGAATAGGTAACAGTTGTCAGCCTATTGTTCTATAAATCCTTCTCTTCTATGATTTTGCAAGCAGTATTTTATGTAAACAGTAGATCACTTTTATAATATTATGACAATCCACATAAAGTAAATATTGAACATTCTCGATGACGCATGGGTTGATCTCGTCTACGGATAGTTTTTGTTTGGTTCTAATAGTTTATCAGATTGTTTACATACTCTTTTGGTATAATGATTCAGAGATATCATCCTTTTATGGCTCAAGTTTTCCACGTCTAAAACAAAGATATTCACCTGTCTTCACTAAATAATCAACACCATCCGTATGCCACTGACTGCCGCTTGATATTTGAGCACAAGATTACATTTTCTTGAAGAATAACTATCAACAACTACCACTTTACTACGCTACTGGTCACAACGTCCCTGCCATTTGACGATATCACTTTTGCTCTAGCGTAGTTCGGAACTTTCTTTTCACACACTTAATCTTAAAATTCTGATTGTTTTCTAAAGTCTTATATAAAAGAAAGTTTAATTGACCACGAATAACTTTTACAAAGTTTAGTAAAATGAAATTAATTAAAACAACGAATAATGACAGCTAAGTTGAGCTAAGTTGCGTTCGAAACCAGTCAAAATGTTCACTCAGAAGATAATAAGAAGAATAACAGCTGCAGCAAATAGCTGCAGTACATACGTTAACTTGTTTATAAATAAATAAAAATCTTTTATTTCAGACTGAACAGTCCATAATTATAGTTTATAATTTTCGTATTTTATGTAACAAAACTCCTCCGGAATGATTTGAGTTTGATCATGATTTGTCCAATTCATAAATGAAATGGTATATTATATTCAGTGATCCACAACAATTTATTTTTGTATTTTTGGCAAAAATTAAAAAATTTATGGGTCTTCTCCTCTGTTCTAAGATCTTCTCTGATCATTCTACGAAAGTTATATTCGGAACGCAACCGTGAAGTAAAAAATATATATTAGTCTATGGCTGAATGACCGAGCCGCGGTGCGTTCCGTTCCGTGTGATTGTCATTAGTTGAATACATAAATAGATTTCGGAACGAACGCGGCGCCGCATATATTGCTCGCCGCCATCTTTGCTTTATGCTTGACATTAAATCAACACGGAGAGGATTAATGTTTTCGTAATTTTCATAAAAGTAGAAAAATAAGTGCTTTTAAACTGAAAAAACTATTTCTGCAAGTCAATAAAATGGCATACAACAAACAATGTGAGTAAATTTATGAATTACCCCTTCAAACCTAGAATTATAACCTGATAATGATAGTCGGAAATGGTTATTTAATTTGGTATAATGTTTTTAATGCAACAAGGAGTACTTGGCTGCGATTTACATATGTATATTACTTGAATGCATGTTAGATACAAACTCCAGTTTGCAATATGAGTCTCTGGCTGTGTTCTCCATTTTGAGACGACAACAATAGAACAGGCACAGTATTGATCGCTTCGGCCATCGCCCGCCGCCCGCTAGTCTGTTGTTGCGAATTCACTATAGTTGAGTTGTTTTTGCTACTGACGTCTGCGTCCTTAGTGCACGCCTGCGTTCGCATACTTATTGTCTTTATATTGTGTCTCTAGTTACGGACGAATAAACAGGAAGTTGGTAAATATTCAAGTTGTGCAGCAATTGTTTTTTCATATAATAGGAACTTCATATTAGTGAAGTTTCTGCCCAGGTACTATGTCTTTTCTATTATTTCTTTATTGAAGAACAACAAACCTAACCTATGTATTTGAAACAGAAATTTGTATGTACTTATACTAACTTCTGCCATCAGCTTTGTCAGTTTCTCCAAACAAAGTTCCAACCCTGTTCTTAATTCATTAAGCCCTAAGAGGACACCAGTGTCTGTACACCTATTGTCTTTTAATTGTGTCTGTAATTGTGGTAGTCAAAAGGTTGATTGTGGTTGTGGATGTCTACACCTAGTAGTTGTCCCACCACATACCTTTTTTAATATTATTGATTGAGGCTCATGTTTGACCACTATGTCGCATGATGGTAAGTGAAGTTGTGGCCAACGATAGAGCATGCTTGCCTAAAAGTACCTATTCATTCTTGATTTAAAGACCCCTAGGATGTAGCTATCACAACACATGGACCAGTAGGAAGTTCCACTCCACATTACTATAATTAATGTGGTCTCAAAACTATGTATGGGTGGGATATCCACTATATACCAATAGAGCAACACCTTAATTAGTAGTCATTGATCGAACAGACTTGGTGGAATTAATTTTTAACTATGAAACTCAGTATTCTTGCAGAAGTTTGATGGTACTTATCACCGAGACAGCTTCTAATGTTGTACATAACACAGGTTTGATTGTGTGTTGAGTACTGCAGCCACATATGGGCTGGTGCTACAAAATGCCACCGAGCAGAATTTGGAGGAGAAGAGGTTTATTGGTGATCCAGATTTGGTTAAGTCCAATCTTCAAAGCCTCGAGCACAGGCATAGAGTAGCCAGCCTTTCAGTTTTCTATAGGATGCATTTTGGAAAGTTTGGAGTCTTCAAGGCTAGAGTGAACAGGCTCTTAATAAGCTAGTGTGCCTTAACATCAACAATTACATCACCGCTTACCATCAGGTGAGAGCTCAGTTTATATAAATTAAAAAAAAAAATCTTTTGTCCACAGATAACACTAGATTCTCGTCTGGGCGCTACAACACACCAGGGCAATTTGTAGCTGCTGGGGAGGTAAATTCAATTAATTAGAACTTTTATTAATTGACTGAACTAATCTGGATGGTGTTGAAGTAAAGTATAACAGTAAAAATGTTTGAATTATGGTTGATTTAGTTGTGACTTGTAGAGTAAGTTTTGGCTTCCATCAAGAATGTCTCGGGACAAATTACTATGCTATCTTTAAATAATGGAAAAGATAAAAATAGAACACACAAGGTGCCTTGTCATACCAGTCAAGTGTGGCAAGAAAATTATATCATGAATTTTAAACACACACTAAAACTGATTGATTGAATAAATATTAAAAAACATTGCATGTGATTTGAGACATTTGATCAATGCAGGGTTCAAATTCTGCAAGAGAGGCAGTCAGGCATCCTGAGGTCGACTGGTGACTAGTGAGAAGATAAAGCACTATTATATTGACTCTTACACCGAGTTTCTCAAAGCCCAATCAAATTGTCATTCAACTGACAAACTGTTAAACAGTGGATTTTACATACTGTTTTGATTGACTACGCCTATTTTAAAATTGTACTGAAGAGTACAATACAAAATGGATCATCTCTTTCTACTAGTGACAATTCTGTTCTAAAGAAATTCAAGATGTTATTGATACATTAATTACATAGACTTGCAGATTCAAAAACTAATAAATTAGTCATTATTCATTAAGTATCGACTTTTTTATATATTTACGACTGATTGCAAGTTAACACAGAGAAGAAAAAACATAGTATCAACTTGTCCCAATATGCTTACCAAAAAAAAAAAAATTGAAGTTATCTTAGTGTTTCTATATAATTTGTTTAGTGCAATAAAAGTTGTTATTTAATTTAATTTGGGAAATACTTTACATTGAATCAACAGTGAATGCTTTAGTCACGATAGGTGGACCAATCGCGTCTAAAGGATATGTAGAAATCATTTATGCAATGATAGAAATAATAACAATTTACTTTTGGCGAAAGAAATGGACACACTACGTCTTGGTTTTTGTCTCGCTAGGTACATTTTTCCCTTTTTCTTGTTAAAACATATGAACTTAAATGGTAATGAAAATTAAGCACACTTTAGTTTGCAATATTGTTTCGTAACTTTGTAAACAATCCAGATTGTCCGTAGGATATTATAAGATTCTTGGTGTATGCACATCAGTTGACACTTGATAAGAGATTTGATACCTAGTTAGTTGATTTTTATGTTGATTGGGCTCTCGGAAACGGGTGTTAGTCAGAGAATTCTCAGTAACCAATGAATACCTTGCTATTGCAAAACGCTTATGCAATGAGGTGTCGCACTAATAACGTTTTATACTTCAAGGAGTAGTCCACTTTGTACATTATGTCACTTTTATTAGGTACCATTCCAAAAAAAGTATTAAAATACACAATAAAATAAATTCATAATGTCTGTTACCACAGTTCTTCGGCGAGCCCCGAGAGCCCTGGTACTGGCCACATAAAGTCTTCAGCTACCCTCTGACTGAGCTCGGGTCCTGCACATCTTTTCCCAACATTGTATGAGATAAATGCAAAACAAAATTTTGCTTACTATCCCTTAGAATGTTGTTATCCACCAGGGCATTGCTCTGTTGAATGATTAACTCGCCTGTGGTGAGATTTCCACAAGATGTCGATGCGAGACTCTCAGATGGTAGCTCAGTGGTTTGAGAACGTGGTATGGTCACGAAGAACATAATTCGTAAACATACAGCATTCTCTAGACTTAAGTAGACATAAGCTGCTCCGGATTTCTAACATGTGACAACCCTCTGAAATTGTAACTATGAAATTTCTTTATGCAATGTTGCAATACAGTCTCCAATTGGTGATGTGATGAGGTTGCAATTTTACTGGGAGACAGACATGATAGGAATATGGATGTTGATGGGTGATGTGAGCCCACCATCACTGTGTACGAGATGACGGAAACTTGCTTTACTCCAAGCTGTGCTTTATTTTCTGCAGTTTTATGTTTGCTTCTCCAAAACCCAAAATCTTTCTTTTGTTATCCACATACCCATTTTTCTTGTCATTAGCCACATGTCCGGCAGCAGTACGCTGTTTCCTCCTACGTTTTAATTTGATGCGATTGAATGCGTGAATGTGCTAGCGAGTGAATGGTGGAGCGCATCGCCCACTAGGCTGAATGACGCCAGTTGGTGTCGGGCGGGCTGCAATCGGACAGCGACTGGAAGCAGTGGAAAGATCCTGCGACCATGCCAAAACGCTCATCAGTGAGTATTAATTGTTTCTGCGTTATCGGTGCAATATGTTCTGCATCCGATCCGCATCCTACAAAATACGGTTCGCCACACTGTTGGAGCTGCTGAGCTGCTGCTTTCTATACGAAGCCTAGTCGCAATTGTGTGTTGTTATTCCCCGTCAGACCGTATTTTATCTGACGCGGATGGGAGTCGGTGCATGAACGTTCGGACGCTATCATCGAGCGGTCTGGTCTGATTCTATCTGAATGTTTTCGTCGTGGGCTTGATGGAGTGTACCTAAGTAGATATGTGGACTGCTTGATGTTTTAATATGTGCTATGTCGTTAGACGTTCGGGCCGTCGCCGCGCAAGCAGCAGCAGCAGCAGAACCTGCAGCCGGTCCAGGTGAGCCAGTGTACACACAGTACTGCGACACAGCGCCACTTCTCCAACTCCTCGAACCACCACTAAGACTTGCGCTAGGCTAAATTACCAATATAAGCATGATACTCTTGTCTTCTGTCATTTATCTACAGACCAAGCAAATATTTGATCGCACTTCCACTGCGCCAACCTTGCTATCATATATTATAATTATGCCAATGCGTTGAAATTGAAACCCTTAGTTCCTGTGCACTAGGATACATAGGCCCTTAGCTAAATGCCTTCTAAGACGCACTCATTCTTGTACTACGAATTCTTTAATAGAATCGAGTTGAAGGTATCAGTTTATATACAAACGTTTAAAATACACAACATATTATCGTGTGATTATTTGAATACCTTAAATATTCCATAAATGCCTCCTATATACAACAAAGTTTTTAGTTAGTATAAGGGAAACCCGAAACTCGTGTCTACCAGCGTGCGCTGGCACCTCATTCCAGCTGTGACTTGTATTGTAACTATGTTCAGGTGTCGCTTAAACTAAAAGAATGTTGTATTAGTCTAATATAAACAAAGTAGCAATATAAAAGCAAAGCGACATATAAGTAACAAGATTGTTATATCAGCTGGCGCCGAAGGACGAGGACGTGAAGATGGCGGACGTGGACACGGACGCGTCGGCCATGTCCAAGGACGAGGACAGCAGCATGGTCGCCAGGCCGCACTGGATGAAGAGCAAGCTGCCTGGAGGTGAGACTCACTCATACACTACTTTTATATGGGTTATCCTTTTAATGTTAAAAAAAAATACTTTGAACTTTGAGGATGAATAAAAGACTACTAAGAAATGTTACAAGATTGGTTTTTTAGAGATCATCAATTTACGACGCTATTTTTATTCGTTTCAATGATGGAAAAAAAGCTACAAAATGCTCACCACATTTGTACTGGTACATCAACTCTCTAAATACTGCGTCGTGTACCGACACATAACAAAGGAAATAAAACAAAATCATTGTGAAATAAAACAAAATATACGTAAGTATTATAACAACAACACTATTTGGCCACAGTTAAGAAAGTGAGCAACAAGGAGCGTCGTCGTCGGCAGAACGAGAACCTGCGCCGCCTGCTGACGCCCAAGAACGCGCTGATGGTGCTCAACGAGATGATGCCCAACGAGCAGGTGGCCAATGTAAGTGTCGCAGCACATACACGTCGAGTTGCAGTGCAGCGCGGTCATATACATACAGGGTGTCATTGACATGTTAACGCAAACGAATACCATAGATCCAGTACATGATTCTAGACCCCCCTGTGGTAGAATTTTTTTGTCGGTTTTTTCTTATTTTTTTTAATGAATTTTTAACGTTTATTAAATTAAACTGTATAAAAACGTCATTTTAACCATTTTTTTTTGCGAAAAAAATGAGAGAATTACATTCCAAATTGAAAATGTCATCGGGTTTGATTAGAATAACGACTGTATTTGCCTCGATAATTTTCTTATTAATTTTTTTATTTGTAAATTCTTTTTTCTGTTTTTTTTTTTTTAATTATCATTGGAATTGGTTAGAATAACGATTTTATACAGGTAAAAAAACAACATTTTTTCAAAGATTTCTTGGATCTATAATATTCGTTTGCGTTAACACCCTATAAATAGAACCAAAATGGCGATCGACCTTCAATGCGCAGTAACAGATTTTAGGGTCTGATTTAAAGAGCGGCACAGCCATTTTAGTTCCAAGTTATTTGCTTCGCACTATGTATATCCTCTAGACACCGAAGCCACTTTTAAAATCACTTGCGACTACGGCCGAATGTACTAAATAAAGCACAAAATTATTATTGCTGCAAAGGCCGAGACCTTTCAAGTTGAATAACACATAAACTAAGGGTTTCCAGGATTTTCACTAAAACAAATGTTTTTTAGTATTTTTTAATAAAGATATTGAGCATATTTGTGTTTAGGTATCTTTCGTACTATAAATAGGACTTCCGGTCGTTAAGGCATTAGTAGGTTAGTTATATAAATTAAGCAAATAGTTTAATTTGTTCACATAATTTTAATTAAATGACACAAATTAAGAAACAAAAAAACATATTTATTCATTTTTATCAATATGAAAACAAAATAGTCATAGACTACCTAATCAACAATAATTTTTTTACGTTGGTACATAAAACTTTCCAAAAAATCTAATAATCAAACAACATAATTATCATTAGCAATGTCTCCAATAACCCTTATTATCAAAACAACTTAAATCTACATTGGTCAATTTGAGATTAATCGTTTTACCTACACAGAAACAAAAATATTGCAATCAGCTTCTATCAAAAAATGATAAACCCACATGAAAATTGTATGCCTCATTCAATATTTTGGGAAACGTCTCGGTTTTTAAAAAATATCTCGTGGGCAACTTGGACCAAGACTGCGAGCACCAGCACGGCGTCTGCCTCGACCTGGACGACGAGCTGTAGTCCTGCCGACGCCACTAGGACCAGCTCGAACATCTAGCAAGTTGCTATCATCATCGCTGTCTCTCGAGTCTTCATCTTCCGATGATTGAGTTGCATCACTCCTATCATCGGAAGTTATTAAACAACGGAATCTTCATCGTCTCCCGAGTCTTCAAACTCGGAGTTATTTGAAATTTTCGTGATATCGGTGACTTTTAACGCTGAAAATAATAAATAGCTACTATTAGTATTAACGCCGAAAGTACTATAAATACGATCAATTCCATATACCCAACACATAAAGTCCGACCGAAGGGCCTATTTATAGGTTTAAATCATTTACGACGGTATAATACCTTAATTATTTTGTATTCCTCCCCAAAATTAAGTGAATTCCATAGAATGTTTAATAATTAACATTTCTTTAAAAAAACTAAACTAAAACAAGTAAATTTGTCTAACAAAAACCAAATTTTACTTACCTCGTCGACCACGTACCACCATTGTTGTAAACTCGCGAGCTCGCGTCGCAAGAATGGCGGCAGTTCAGAAAGTAATTTCTATCGAAATCCAAGGACAAACTATCGCCATTGCTTTATTTTGATTGGTTCAAAGAAATCACATGACCAAAACTTATTTAGCGGGAAAAAACAAACCCTCGGGAATTGATGCTATAAAAAGGTTGGCCGGTCGTACTCGAAACACTAAGTTCTAAAACGTTCGGCCTTTACAACAAGACTTATTTAATACTATTTATAGCACTCCAGGTGTCTAGAGGATATAAACATTGTTACCCCTCCCCCCCCCCCCCTTAATAGTAGCGTACATCTAAGTTCAGTTCCATGCGGTCTGGATTAATGTTGTGTTTAATTTATTTAATTCCTTTAAACATTTATATTTTTGAAACAGAAAACTTTTCTGCATTTTCTCGCCAGCGCGATGTAAATTGTAACGGTTCAACAAAATAAGATTGTACAGGTTTTCGTCGTAATGAATACTGATGTTTGTCTACTTGCCGGCAGCAATTCAAAGTGGAGCCGTCGGCGGCGAACGCGTACTACAAGACGCCTAACACGCACAACTTCTGCGCGGACCTCACCATCGACGGCAACAACTACAAGGGCTACGGTAACGTCGCTTGCTGTGTTACTGACGTGGCTGTATAGTTTACCTAACTGTACCTCTACCACGGGAATTTCAGATAATTTATATAAACAAAAGCCCTCACGCACAAAAATTTAAAATTTTCTGCACTAGTGTAATTGTAGCAGGCTGGGTCCCACGCAGTCCAGAAAAGTGGCCGGTCAGCTCTCATTTATCTATCATCTCAATTATTTATTTCTCCGTAATTTGCAGCCCTCGGCTCCATATCATAGTCACAATGATAAACATTTGCCACTTGTGTTTAAATCTAATATTACCAGCATGTCTAAGAGATGTCTAGGGGCTGCCAAAATCTTGCAGCCTTCAAGAGAGGCGTGAAGGAACACTATTTTACTATTTCATCGTAGTTGTTTATAAGTATGTATTTTTATTCAGTATGTATTATTCAGTTATTTATTCTATTATGTATTTGTTTATATATATGATAGTAGGTATGTATATTGATATATATATAATTGCATATTTAATTGATAAATGTAATATTAGTAAATTTAATCTTTTCCTTTCACGTCTACACACTCTTTTTCCAATTCTCCTTTCGCAGGTATGCTGGAAGAGATTTCTTAAGAAATAAGCATCACCTATGTACCTATTCTCCTGTTTTCTGTATTTTTTCTCCTACTATATATTGTGTGTACATGAATTGTTAAATAAAAAAAATAAGTAAAAAGTAGTGTTGGTGAAAATTGGGAGATCATGTGAAATTTATTTGAAATTCCAATGGTTTTTAACTTTTATTTAAATGTGTTTGATATTTTAATGAAGAACTTAGACATCATAAGCCATAACCCTTATTCAAATGGTTAAATTCCCGTAGGTGACAACAAGCTGATGGCCCGGAACGCAGCCGCCGAGCAGGCCATACGAGACCTGATCATCAAGAAGATGAACAAAGTGATCAACAGCGACAGCAGTAAGTACCGTATGTCCTTCATGCTCCGTTCTACTTGTGGTAAAGGTTGCGCAAGCGGTGTCGGGACAGCGGGACATACTAACTTTGATTAATATACCTATCTGTGAATAGGCCACTGGTCAAGTTTATTTATACGCAGTATCGCTTTTTAATCCGTAACGCAACCATTGAACTGAAATTACTGGAGAACTATCTTACTGGTAGAAAACAACGAGTAAAGATAAATGATTCACTCAGTGATGAGCTCCCTATCAAATTCGGTGTACCACAGGGTAGTATTATTGGCCCAACACTTTTCCTGGTGTATATAAACGACCTTTGCCAACTTTCTCTCCAAAAGGGGAAAATTATTACATTTGCTGATGATACTGCACTTTTCTTTAGTGGTGATGAATGGGAAGAGGTTTTTTATGCCGCACAACTGGGTCTAAATCGTGTTAGTGAATGGCTCCAAGACAATGTATTGACTCTTAACGTCTCTAAAACGAAATACATCGCATTTACTCAAAAAGCTAACATGCTTCCACCATCGTCTCTAAGAATTACTGCTCACACGTGTGGCACTGACTATACCCAGTGCTCTTGTTCTTCCCTTGACTCGACCGACAATATTAAATACCTTGGAGTCACTATAGACCAATATCTCTCATTTAAACCTCACATAGAAACCCTAGTGACCAGATTACGAAAATTAATCTACATTTTCAAAACATTGAAAAACTCTGACAATAAGACTATTAAGATGGTTTACTACGCATTATGCCAATCACTTATTGATTACTGCATCACATCATGGGGAGGTGCCGCGAAAACACATCTTATCGAAGTTGAAAGGGCTCAGCGTGCAATACTCAAAGTCGGAGCTGGTCTCCCCTTTCGTTTTCCGACCACCGACTTATAAAAAGTATGGGATACTCTAACCGTCAGACAAACTTTCATATTGCACATACTACTTAAAAAACATTCTCTAATGCAATTTGACGCTGAACTACTCAATAACAACCGGCGAAAGGGTAGAGTTTGTCCCTCAACTCAATTCAAGTCCTCACTCCCTAAAAGATTTTATTGCTTCCTTGGCCATTATCTTTACAACAAACTAAATAAATTCTTAAACCTATATCCGAAAACTCGTTCAAGCTGTATCAAAGATATCAAAATGTATCTCAAAACTTTAGATTATAGTAAAACCGAAGATCTTTTGACTATTCTTAGATAACAATAATTTTTGACCCATAACTAGTCCTCTCCTTCTTGATAACAAACTCTACGATACTACCTACACAACATGCAATACAAAACACACAGACAAAACACTTACACACAACTTCACATAACTTCTGCAAAACGATAGTTAGTTTTTGTATTTAAATAATTAATTTTTTTTAAAAATTAAAATAATTAATTTTTTTTCTCCTTTTATTTTTCCTATTTTTTGTTAAGCTACCTTTAATTATTGTTCATTTTCGTCTCTTGCACGATTACTTTTTGATGGCTAGTTCTAGCTGTGGAAGGGGCCTGGTGACCTGTAACACAGGTTTTTTCCAAAAACCCATAACAGGCACCAGTCTCTCACAGAGTTAGAATATTGATGATTGTCTTACCAAATTTAACTTTAAGTCAGCTTTGTGAAGAGAGAATAAATGGCTATTATTATTATTATATTATTATTATTGAAAGGAAACTTTTATTTCATTAGCATTTGGTTCTCATTACTTCAGAGTCCTCTAGTGTCATGTACCCCATTTGTTAACGTATTCAGGTTTTTTTTTAACCAGTGCATAAATTTAGACATAATAAACTTGAATACATTTTAATAAACGGGTATTTTTTATTTAGATATGTATCAATAGTAAAAAATTAAGTTAACGCTTACGAGACTTGTTTACTCAGAAACTTATTGTATGGACGTCGCTTGGGACAAAGGGACAAAGTGGACAAATGAGAATAAAAAGTTATAAACTAAAAATGGAAATTTGTTCTATTGGTTACACAGAGCCACCAAAAAAATTTATGCAGTGGTTAAAAAATTAGCCGGTATATTAATGTGACATAAAAGTGAGTGTTGGTCCGTGTGCAGCGACGTCGCTGAACGTGGCGGAGTCGGGCTCGGCCAACGGCGACGTGTGCGCCGACGAGGAGGCGCTGCCCATGATCCAGCTGGCGTCCTTCGCGCTGCACAAGCTGTTCACGGAGTGGGAGTACGAGGGACACAAGGTGCCGCAGCTCAAGCCCACCTCGCTCTCGGTAACATCTACACTATTATACCGATTCACTCAAAATTATGTATATTATTATGTATGTGGCGAACAAGTTGAACCATCTTCTATGGTTACACGCAGCTCGCCAACTACGATTGAGAGAAAATTTCAACTTGTGTGACAAGGATTATAACCAACTTATTTACCTCTTACTGTGTTTGTGTTTTCGAAAAAGTAGATATTTCGAAGTAGGTACTAATGTGAATTCCATGTGACACTCGACTTGTATAACTCCATCTCACTTTTATACCGTTGTGATCATTTTATAATGTCTTCGTAGTAGAGGTTGATCCCAGTAATATCGCGCTGCACAGCGAGCCCGTGCGGCAGCAGCAGTGCTACTTGAGCCGCCTCCGAGTTCAACACAACACTATGAAATGTATTCATTTTCTCTGCTGGAACTCGAAAGCTCGACAGCACCTTTACCTAACGATTCTACCAATAGACTAAGTTCTCCACGGTCCGTAAATATCCGTAAATGTCAAACGTCAAGGTTCTCTTTTCCTACAGACATCAGATAGCTTGCTGGAGCCCACGAAGAAGGGCAAGGAGCTGCCCAGCAACGCGGCGTCGATGCACCCGTGCATGCTGCTGACGTACATGCGGCCGCACCTGGAGTACCGCGAGCTGGCCGTGGAGGGCGACCGGCCGCAGAACATGATGTTCACCATGGGCGTCGAGGTCGACGGCTCCACCTACGTCGGCAAGGGTGAGTGCAAAACAACTGCTGCTACTGCACAGTAACGGCACATTCATACTGAGCTAAGAATTACCGTTACAAAAATAAGCAAACATATTATTTACACAGTATTTAAAAATATTAATTCTAAATAATTACGTAGTAATTTTGAACACTCCTGGGTTTAAAAAGCAATGACAATAGCTAGGTTAGAAAATTATTATATTTCATACTAGCTTCGCCCCCGTGAAAATAGGTTTCTCTGTACAAATTTTGAACCCCCGTTTCCTCAGTATAGGGCATGAATTTTGGGGCACCTTTCTTAGTGCTCACCTACGTCATAAAAGAAAACCTTGTGCAAAATTTCACGCTCCTAGACCCAGTAGTTGGCTATGCGTTGATATGTCAGTCACTCAGTTTCTCCTTTTTTTTGCTATATCTTTAGCCCCAATAAATCATTCCTTGCGGATGAGGGGTGAGGCAAGGAATGATTTATTGGGGCTGAAGATATAGCAAATGATCTATTCTGTCGGCCAAATCACTTTGGCAAACGATGCACCAAACACCCTGTATATAGATTATTGTGTTCTTTCATATGCAAAAATAGGTAGAATCACTGGGGGAGCCAAGTCCGGTGAATATGGTGGATGATGGAAGTTCTCGAAGCCTGCATCTTGGATCGCCGCCATTACAAACGCAGACTTGTGTGCCGAAGCGTTTTTGCAGTTTATCCGCTATGTCACAGACCTGAAGGCTGCCCCGGATGCGGGACTTTTTAATGCGGTCTTTCCGCGAAACTCCCGACATCCAGCGCAGCATATTCATTTCTGTGACACGCAGGCTTTGCTTGTACCGCTCAAGTACAGGCCACGCTTCACTGCCATACAAAAGGACAGGTCTAATGATAGTCTTATAGACCTGTCCTTTGAGCCTAACCGGCATTTTGGGGTCACAGATAACCCCCGCCACCTCACGCCATTTCGCCCAGGCCGCCGAGATACGAGACTCGACGTCGCAGTCGACGTCCCCGGACTCGTGGAGCACCGATCCCAAGTACCTGACCTGTTCCGTGCGCTCGACTGTGTCTTCGCCAATGCGAACAGGAGCAGCGTTTGTTGTGTTACAGGCCAAGTACTCGGTCTTCGCCGCATTAATCTTCAGACCGCTGTTTTCCAGCGATTCCTTCCACGCTGCCACACGTCGAACCAAGCGCTACTCAATAATGTTACTAATTTCTTTATTTGTTCCGCATAGACATGCCTGTTTAATTTTTTAAAACGTATGAATGTTATATGCGAAGACGGCTATATACGAAATTTCGTCGACGTTAAATTGAATTTTCAGTTTTGAGTCATGCTTTAGTGCAAAGTGTAGTCATTACCAACTGAAAGTATTTAGAAAAAAAAGTCAAGTTTCACCATCACGCATCTTAATTTTGATTTTACGAAAACTTTGTCGGAAAATATCTGAATTTGTTGGTCACTAGTTCCAAAGTTAAGGGTTTCTAAGTTGTTGCCACAGAAGATCTTTCGGCGAGCTCAAAAACTAGGGCTCCTAGCACATAAGTAGAATACAGCAGCGGGCCGCGTCATCGTACGCGCACACACAAACATGTGGCAATGTGCGACGAGCGCCCAACGCGCTGCTACCCCGTTAACAAGCACTAAGAAGTTTTATATAATGTTATCTTATTTCATAACAGCGTCGAACAAAAAAGAAGCGCGCAAGCTGGCGGCCAAGGCGGCGTGCCAGGAGCTGTTCCACGTGACGTTCGCGCCGCCCCCCGCGCCCGCCGCGCCCGCGGCGCCGCAGTAGCGCGGCCCGCGCGCCGGTGCCGCGCCCCCCGCGCGCCGCACGTCCCGCGCCCCCTCCGGCAGCGCACACAAGACTCCGGCGCCCACTAGACTTTCGTTTAAGAGACATTCTCCCCCCTCCCGCCCCAGCAGGCACCTGATGTATTCGCTGTCGCGACGCTCGACCCCCGCGCGGTGCTGCACAGCGCGCCGCAACCCGTCGCCCCCCAATCGTTCGCCCCCCCCGCAGTGCTCGACGCCCGCACGTAAACGTTCGCCCCCTGTACGTCGAGCACCGAAGCCTTCGTACTCGCGCATATCGACATACACGCGACATCCGACGTCTCCGCGGCTACGCAACCGTGCGCGCACGGGACACAGTACGCCCACACGCGACCGCACGCCCGTATGGTTGGCTACGCCTGCACGTAATCGTACACGTAAACGACATTCTACACCTTCGCGATGTATAATCTCTCGTGATTCTTCATACTTAAAAAAACCCAAGCGCCCTCGATATCATACACCGTCGCGCAACAGTACACCCACGAGGAAAAAAAAGTCTTCACGTGATAATACGCCCAGTCGTAAAAGTACGACCTCGAGTGGGAGCGCACACTCGCGTGATAGCACGCCCTCAAATGATCTATCACCAACACGTAAGCGTATCCCCATGCCGCAAACTACACCTTTGCGTGACCCTTCAACTATGAGACAAGTTACACGCTCTCGCAAAAATACGCCATCAGGCGAAAAAACTGCCTCTGGCAATAATTCGGCCTCTGACGAAAATACGGCTTTAGGCAAAAACACGACCTCTGGTCATAGCACGGCCTCTGGCGATAATAAGGTCGCGGGCGATAACACATCTTCTGACGATAGTACGACCTCTGACGATAATACAAGCTCGGGCAATAACGCGTCCGCAGATGATAACGTGACCTCGGACGATAATGCTGACTCAGGCGATAGTACGCCCTCGCGGGACCTTACGCCCACGCGTGAATCTACATCTAAAAGGCACTCACGTGATCGTAACGTCACACGCGACAATACGCCCTCTGGTGATAATACGGTCTCAAACAATATCACTTCGGGCGATAGTACATCCTCAGATGATAGTTCCCTTAAGCAGGATCCTATACAGAGACATTTCTCGTCACCCTCGGGGGAACTCACGCGCTCGGGTGACCCTTCATCTGCTAGGGAAAATACTAGTCACTCACGTGAAACCTCACCTGTAAGAGAGCCCACGCCCTCTCATGACTCATCATCCATAAGGGATGTCATGCCCTCTCGTGATTCTTCTCCTGTTAGCGACACTACGCCTTCGCGGGACCGCTCACCCATAAGGGACGCCTCGTGTGATCATTCTCCTATGAGAGAAGCCACACCTTTGCAAGACCCCTCACCTCCACATGAGATAGAAATCACACGTTCTCGTGATCCGTCCCTCATGAGGGAAGATGCATTCTCGCGTTTCCCTTCATCCACATGTCATCCTCCGTCCCCACACGATCCTATGTCTCCGCATAATTTACCGTCGGGTAACCCTACATCTTCGCGTAATCTTACAAACATGTGTGTGAATCTTACACCTCCTCATGATTCTTCGCCTCCGCGTGATCCTATACCACCACGTGACCTTACACCTCCAGAAGACCCTTCACCTCCAGAAGACTCTTCACCTCCACAAGACCCTTCACCCTTGCGTGATCCTACACTTCCGCGCAACCCTACACCGCCACGTGATCTTAGACCTCTGCGCGACCCCACACCCCCACGCGACCTTACACCTCCGAGCGACCCCGCACCCCCATGTGATCTAACACCTTCGCGCGATCCCACAGCCCCACGTGATCAAACACCTCCCCGTGACCCCACAGCCCCACGTGATCAAACACCTCCCCGTGACCCCACAGCCCCACGTGATCAAACACCTCCCCGCGACCCCACAGCCCCACGTGATCAAACACCTCCCCGCCATCCCACAGCCCCACGTGGTCAAACACCTCCCCGCGACCCCACAGCCCCACGTGATCAAACACCTCCCCGCGACCCCACAGCCCCACGTGATCCTACACCTCCGAGCGGTCCTGCAGCCCCACGAGAACGCACAGTAGGGCACGATACAACAGCAGCGAGTGCCCCAGCGAGCGAGCAGCAACCCTTGCGTGACCACACTTACGCGCGACAGTATTCACCGTCGCTCGACCCCCCTGTACCACAACGATATACTGTACCTATATACCGTAATCTTCGACCCAAATCGCTCCTGCCAAGGCCTTTACGACGGCCTGCACTGGTACCTCATAATTTTATGCAGTCTTATCGGAACGTTCCGCCAGCTCATCAAAATATTTCGTCGTCACATCTTTTACCGGCAGTCCAAGATCTTTCACTAACAAGCCGGGCTACCGACACGGTTCGAACGGCGGAACAACGAGATCCTGACCCGATCCGGCATCCCATGCCGACTAGGCACATTCCATGGACACCCGACAAATTGTGGCCCCAGCAAAATCCTGTACCTTTGATAACTCCTGCGACAGAGCAAAATATTTTGCAAGGTGGGTCTCGTACTACTCGGCATCCTACACCAGCACACCAAAATGTTTTGCAGACACACTGCCCTTCACCGGCTCACCAGAATACACAGACACACTATGTTTCGCAGATACCTCAAAATGTATCGCAGGCATACCGTAATATGTCTGCTTCAATCCTGGATGTCACGCAGGTACACCAAACTCCTGTAACGACACCACGTGATGTTTCGCAGACGCCCTTAACTCCGGTGTCTACACAACAACAACAAATACAACCAAATGATCAGAATGTTTCGCTGGCACATCAAACTCCTGCGGCGACCCAACATACGGTTTCGCCGTCTCATAAAAATCTCGCAAACGTACCACAAAATAAGTTAGAATTACACCAAATTCCGTTGCCGCCACAACGGAATATTTCGCAGTCTCACCAGAATGTCTCGCACAGTACTTGCCAAACACACCAAGCTTCTGTTGCGACACAACAGCGACTTTCGCAGACACACCAAATTATTTTGTCGTCACAACAGAATGTTTCGCATTCCCATCATAATGTGTCGCAACTAAACAGTACTTTACAAGCACGCCAGACGCCGGTGACGACACAACACAATCTTTCAGATGCTCGCCAAAATACGTCTGAACAAAATGACTCGCTGACACACAACAGCGGCTCGCAGACGGACCAAACTGGTGTGGTGACTCAGCAGAACGTTTCACAGTCCCACCAAACTCGTTTGGGGATACTACAGAATATTGCGCAGACATCTCAACAAGTGTCGGAGTCAGACTATAGTATTTCGCAAACACATGGAACTTCTGTGACGACACATCAGAATCTCACTCAGACGCAACAGCTTGTGTCACAACAAAATTGCTCGCAGATACACTTTGCTTCTTCACCGAATGACCAAATGGTTTTAACGACACAAGGGCAACTTTCTCAGTATCATCAAACTCATGTAGCGACTCAACAAGTCATTCCACAGTCTGCAGCCACTCAACAGAACGTTTCACAGTCACGCCAATGTCATTTGAGGTCACAACAGAATGTCTTGCAGACACATCAACAAGTGTCGGAGCCACATAACACTATTTCGCAAACACACCAAACTCCTTTTACTACACAACAACAGCTTTCGCAGTCACACCAAATGCCTTTGTCGTCACTACAGAATGTTTCCCACTCCCACCAGAATGTGTCACAATTAAACTATAGTACTTCACAAGCAGACCAAACTCCTGTGACGACGCAACAGCATCTTTCACAGACTTACCAATTTCCTATAATGACACAGCGGCAACTTACGCAGACAGACCAAGCTCCTGTAACGTCACAACAGCAGCTTCCGCTGGCAGACGTAACCACGCAACAGCATCTTTCACAAGTAGAACAAATTCCTTTGGCAACACAACGGAATATTCCGCAGTCACGTCTAGTTCAAACGCAGGGACGTTCCGGGACGTATCAGCATACTCCGCACCTACACCAAGCCTGGTCACAGGAACCTCGGTATCCGTCGCCGACTCAAGACGGTGTTCAGACGCGACAAGCATCTCCTCCGACACAGCGCAGTCGTTCGCCTATAAACTGGAATGAGGAATATTCTCCGACTTCATCTTGGTCTGACTCCGGCTCTGACAACGATTTCCTCTACCATCCTGTAATGGCTCGCACGTCACGCCGCGACCGACACCAACTACAACAACAGCAACATGAACAACAGCAACATGAACAACCACAACAACAATTTCGTTTTTCTCAGCAACCACAAAACAGGTATGCTCCACCACGACCATTTAGAGTTGTTCAACTACCCCGCGAAATATTTGGAGCTGAGCAGTCACAACAACAATTTAGAGATGCACATCAACGACAAAATTATAGAGTTGCTCAACAATATCAGCAACCATTTAGAGTTTATCAACAACAGCAACAAGCTGGAGTTGCTCAACTATATCAGCAGCAACAAGCGGAAGTTGCTCAACAGCATCAGCAACAACAAACTGGAGTTGCTCAGCAACATCAGCAACAATTTAGAGTTGCTCAACAACAGCAACAAGCTGGAGTCGCTCAACTATATCAACAACAACAAGTTGGAGTTGCTCATTTACACCAGCAACAACAAGCTGGTGTTCCTCAACTACATCAGCAGCAACAAGCTGGAGTTGCTCAACAACATCAACAAGCTGGAGTTGCTCAACAACATCAACATCAAGAACGAGTTGCTTACCAAAGATTTCTACAAGAAATGTTAACGAATCATAGAAATCGGCACTCTTATACTCAAACACCGTCATCATTGCAAACTGTGTTGACATTACAGTCTGATCCTCTCTCTGAATTGTTGGGAGCACTGTCGGGTATGTGTTATTGGCCGACGTTCGCGCATCGTACACCAACAGACGCGCATCATGTACCAACACCCGCGCATCATGTACCAACAGGCGCGCATAATATACCGGCACCCGCGCATCATGTACCAACACCCGCGCATCATGTACCAACACCCGCGCATCAAGTACCAACAGACGCGCATCATGTACCAACACCCGCGCATCATGTACCAACACCCGCGCATCATGCACCAACAGACAGGCATCATGTACCAACAGATGCGCATCATGTACCAACACCCGCGCATCATGTACCAACACCCGCGCATCGTGTACCAACACCCGCGCATCATGTACCAACACCCGCGCATCGTGTACCAACAGACAGGCATCATGTACCAACACCCGCGCATCATGCACCAACAGACAGGCATCATGTACCAACAGATGCGCATCATGTACCAACAGATGCGCATCATGTACCAACACCCGCGCATCATGTACCAACAGATGCGCATCATGTACCAACACCCGCGCATCGTGTACCAACACCCGCGCATCATGTACCAACACCCGCGCATAGTGTACCAACAGACAGGCATCATGTACCAACACCCGCGCATCATGCACCAACAGACAGGCATCATGTACCAACAGATGCGCATCATGTACCAACAGATGCGCATCATGTACCAACAGATGCGCATCATGTACCAACGCCCGCGCATCGTGTACCACCACCCGCGCATCATGTACCAACACCCACGCATCGTGTACCACCACCCGCGCATCATGTACCAACACCCACGCATCGTGTACCAACACCCGCGCATCGTGTACCAACACCCGCGCATCGTGTACCACCACCCGCGCATCGTGTACCAACAGGCGCGCATCATGTACCGACTGACTCGTATTCACTGCCAACAGGTTCGCACTTTATGTCGGCAGGTTCCAATTCCATTCCGGCAGACGCGGTACCAATCCAGAGAGATCCCCAGACTATACAGACAGGTCCAATCCAAGTGCGAATACAGAGTGAGGGAGATCCAGAACCCATTATGATCAGTACAGAACCAGATTCTCACCCAGATCCGGCAGGCACTGATTTGTCACCTAGAGTGCGTTCTATTTTATTAGTCCCACTCCCTGCGACAAACCCTGGTGATAGAAATTATGTGGTAGAAGTAATTACGGGTCCACACTTTGTACCACCTGGCTCACTCGTACGCTCCCATATGCCTACAGGGTCTCACCGTGTACCAACGAGCTCACACCATGTACCAACGAGCTCACACCATGTACCAACGAGCTCACACCATGTACCAACGAGCTCACACCATGTACCAACGAGCTTACACCATGTACCAACGAGCTCACACCATGTACCAACGAACTCACACCATGTTTCTACTGGCTCGCGTTATGTCCCAACAAGCTCATATTATATGCCTACAGGTTCACTCGATATGCCGACAACAGGTTTAGGTTCGCATTTTAACTCTGAATATATAACGTCAGACCCAGAATTTGCGCCAATGTATACATCTACGGAAAGGTATACTCATGCGGGTAATGCACAGCACGCGTCGCCGCACCAACCGGCTAGGCCAATTAACGAAAATAATTTGTCATCAGGCGAACACCTTGTCCTTTTCGAACGCGAACCTCTTGTCGAACGCGAACCCTCTGTTGAACGCGAAGTCCCTGTCGAGCGCGAACTCTCTGTCGGGCGTGAATCCTCCGTCAACCGCGAATCCCCTGTTAACCCCGAATTCCCAGTCGAACGCGAAGGCCATGACGACCAGGGTGTCGAACGGGATTATCAGCATCAGTCACCTGAAGGCCTACTACCATCGCACTCGGAAGATCTTTTCGTGAGCTTGTTGAGGCTGGTGCTGGCGTACTGCAGGCTGTTCGCGGAGGGCGCGGTGCCGCTGGCGGCGCACTACATGCCGGTGCGCTCGCACTTCACGCCGCTGGCGCTGCGCCTGGCGCGCCTGCTGCGCGCGCACCGCGCGGGGCGGGCGGCGCCGCGAGTGCGAGCGCCCGCGCCGCCCGCGCACGATAATCCCTATGATGGCGACGAATACATCAGTTTTGCCGATCTAAACTCATTAATAGTACATAACATTAACAATTTTTTGTATGACCTTGAAAACCGTGAAGGTGAACTAATATGATTTTTCTTCTTGACTATATGAGTATTTTTCTTGACTAGTGTATGTTTAAACAATATTGTGTAATAATAAAATTTGTTTATGTTTCAATGTTTAAGTAAACTCGCCAAAGGCTGATTCTTGCAACCGAAAGAAGCTTTCATCATAAGCCACTGGGAAAATGAATGCTTTTGATACATTTAATGATCGAGGAAAACTAATAAGCAAATAAAAATATAAAATGGTAAAAAAAAAATTAGGCTAAACGAATGCGCCATGCTCTCGGTTTTAAAGAATCGCCCCGTAGCAGTAGTGTTTAGTGCGACTGAACGCGTGTGGCGCTGTGGAAGCGCGCGCGTATTGACTGGACGTACGCTGCGCTCGTGTTCCTCGCACTAAATGCTTCCTTTATTAGTTGTAACTAAATATTGGTCTTTAGATAATCGAATGTTTATTAGTTGACACACACTGAGTACAATTGATCATTATATTATTTACAACAATCTCGATGTATGTAGCTCTACGTATTTATCTACAATTTAGCCTCTGTACTCCGCATAGCAAACAAGCCTGTAATCAAATTATGACGTTATGAAAAACTACTTTGTATTTTAATGGTAGTTGACAGTGTCATCTAGTTTGTTTACCAATAACCCCGTACAGCCTAGTGGGCCGCTTGTCGGTGACACGCTAGGCTCTGCTGCGGACTAGCGCAGTGACGTGGTACGTTTATAGTGTACCGTATAGATAGTGTCGTAGTCTAAACGTACCGTTAAAAAGAGATGCAACTAAGAAAAGTTTTTTTTTTTAATTTGCAATAAACTAGTGCTTGACTGCGATCCCACCTGATGGTAAGCAGTGATGCAATCGTTGATGGTAAGGCGCACTAGTTTATTAAGAGCCTATGTTGTCTCTTTCTAAAATCTGTACTTACTAGCTTTAGATGCACAGCTACGATAAGCTGTGCCGCAAGAGATTGTAACGATAGGTGTGTAGAGGCTAAATAGTCGTTATTAATTTATAATGTTTTTATTATAAATGTGTAGCCTTATGAAATAAATTGATATACCATTACCAATGTTGTTTGATTTTAGCAATGATCTCCACTCCTTTGCCGGAAAAGGGTACAAATAAAAGATTTCACTGGACATAACTACATTTAATAACATTTCGAATATTGTACTTGATTGAAACGTACTCTCATCACAATAATTTGGAATTCGATATAAAAGTGGCCTGGAAGATTACCACTGACTACTGGGCCCGACCAGATACGTAACGACGTAAGCTTTAGGGCAACGCTGTGTAAAGCGGGTGCCCGCGCGGGCTCCCGTCGTGCGTTTGCGGCGGCGGTCCCTGTAGCGGAAACCGGATTATTACCTATTGTCGCTATTTCAAATTTAATGGTGTGCATGTAGTCTTCGTCGATGGCGAACTTTAATGAAGTAGCAACACGGGCAGCGCGGGGGTACAAGTACGGATGGAGTACTGTTTTTTGAAACTGCGTAAAGTGGGCGCCCGCGCGGTCCATACAATAGTGCTTCGTTGCGGGGATCCGGCCCCGCGCCCCCCATTTTGCTGTTATGGCGGCTCCACATTAGTGCCGTCAATTCACGCAATGAATAAACTATTTAAGTCTTACCCCGCCAAACCGTCCACATTCACGTTCACGCCTGTTTACGGAGCTTCAAGGTACTTATCAGGAGCCGTCATTAGGTATACCATCATTTCTCCACTGACAAGGTTTCCGCGACGGACCGCACACGACACGCGCTTTGTCCCGCGAAAGCTGCGGCTGCCCGTCACAGGCGTCCGCAACTGTTTCGGCCCTAGTAAGTAATAGAATAGAAAGATTGTCTAAATTAGTTTTTGTTTTTTTAAGCTGTTGGTCTTTACGTGTCGTGATCGGGCTGATAATACAACAGGTTATTCGACAGAAACATGACTACAGTACCCAATGTAACCGCTACACACTACTCAGTCTTAGCAAATGCTACGCACGACATGCAGACGTACGGCCAGCAGGTGAGCAGACAGACTGGCGCTTACGGCAGCCACTGACAGTGGTTCAAGGACGTGGGTAGTAGCCCAGGAACTACCTACTGTAGTTAATATCGTCAGGCTACTAACTTGGTGTGAACTCTACTGTCGCATGAACTTATTACTAGCAGCTCCTCATTTCGTATCATTCAGAGAGCCACGTAGGTATAGCTTAGCTGTCCTGATTAAATCTTTACTATTTTCATTCATTTATTTTTACACACCAGTAGGTATCATCTCTTGCAAATATTTAGAAACATATATTTTTTTTACTTTAAACTCTTGAGCCCAAACAGTTCGCATACCTATTGTATTTCTATTTATTTATAATTATGGTTCTCGAAAGGTTAATCCACCGCATATCGGTGTCGGGAGCAGGTACTAAGCTAAGCTATTTGTTAAGGCTCCAGATATAGGAATCTCTTCACAATACGAGCCGTATCAAGGGTATGGTAGGAGGTACAGGCTGGGGCAGGAGGTTTTTTGCATTACGTCCCTTGTTCTCTTTGAGTAGGTTAAGGGACTAGGTACTCATACTTATTCAGGTTATGCCCATACAAAACAACGATTTTGTACGCAGATGCGTACGAATCCGTTCAGCTTTCCGCGGCAAACGAGATTTAATGAAGGAAATAGGAAAGCACATGCAGTCTCTACGTACAATATTCTTGTAGTCAGACCTATATTTAATATCTAGTAGACAGTAGTAGATATACTTAGAAATAAAATAGTCAGCTATGGTAAAATTATCAATAATTTTAAAAGGTACAGTTTAATATAATATTATCATCATTACAAAAATGCACAATTATAAATTTTAAAATGTCGAGAAGGGCGATTGTCTTCAATCTACTATTTGTATGCTCGGACGTAGCGTTGTTGCCTGAATTGGACGAAATAGGCACAATGGATCCGTCCGATTCAGGGCCGAGTTTTAGGTAGTTGCAACAGAATTTGCATTGATATTTAATGAAGGTAAAGCAAATACAAAGATGTTATAAAGTCATCATTTCAAGCTACTACTAAATATCAGTGACCATGAGTTTCTATGAATATCTGAGGATTTTCACTGTTTATATTAATTTGATTCTGATCTACCTGACACCCTGATCCTGCAATCAATGTCAAATAAATAAGCCTTAAATCATCCATGCTTACACTTGATCGTGTATGATCAAGTGTACCTAAGTTACTTACACACTTAATACATACCAATTGCAATAATAAACACAAAAATCTAGGTACCTAATTAGGTACTATAAATACAAAATCAACAAACTAATAAAACAATTAGGTACGCAACAATTAAAAAACTTAATACAACAAATGAATTAACAACACGGGGCAACATGGGAACAAACTTAAAAGTAGGTAATAGGAGGCTACTCCCACAGAATGGAAAACCATAGAGATTTATTATACAATGCGCGATAAAATAGTGGTGTAGATGACGACTGAGACAAGACGTGCAACAAGTAATATGTAACGACACTTCGCTGAGGATACATCATTATCTAATGCTGAGACAACAAAAAAATATATCTCCACATTACACTACCTGCGGCCGATGGCTACAGGGGCAGGTTTCTTGTTATTTGCTACTTAATAATATATAAAAAAAATGTTATATCATTGTTATATAACGGTACCTAATCATCACGTCTGCGGAGCTTTCGCTAATTAATTGGAATCGACTGGAAATGAGATCGCCAAACTGCAGTTTTACTGGTCAGGCTACCTGTGCTGGTCATCATCTCATCGGAGACACATTCTCCCTATCTAAAACGAGTATCTATGAACTAGCAAGTTTATCGCACATCGCAAGCTGTGCGCCTCTGAATCTGCTTCCATCATTTGTGCTAGTTTATAATAATATCATCGGTTACATCTAAGAATACTTGTATGTGTTGGCACACTTTGTACCCACAGTTACTACTTACAGGAGAAAATAGCATCGGTAACGCATCACAATGGAAACATAGAAAATATCCTAAATTATACAAAATGGATCTTACATTAAGTATCTATGACATAATATAACTGTACTAAGAAATTTCTTGCTTCTTGAACACTTTGATTTGCATAATATTTAGAAATGGAAGCATTTTCATATAACAACATGCTTTGTACTTAATAGTAATTCTGCGTTACCGTTACCCATGTCTAAATTCAATATAAATGCAAAAACGTACTCTGCCCATCTAAGTACTAGAACTAAGTCTCATAAGTATCTTCTTTACATCAATAATTTGGACGTCAACGATTCGAAAAGCACGTTCACATGATTCTCAACTTTATCTGTATTATTATAAAGATCACTTTCTTAAACGTTAGAGCCACAAAAATAATCTAATTGAAAACGTCAAGTCGACGGCTACGTTCAGTCCGGAAGGACCCTAGTTCCGCTAATGGACGAAGATCTACGCTACCAGAGACCATACTAGTTAGAGCAGGCGGTACGTCCACATGGACAGCGGCGACTGCAGCAGCGCCAGGTGCGGCGGCTCCTTGCCGCCCACCAGCAGCAGGTGCAGCTGCGTGTCGGCCGCGCGCGGCACACTGCGCGTGCGCCGCGCGCTCAGGTCCTGCAGCTCTATGTCGCCCGGCCCCACGCCCGAATCTGGAGTCAAAGCGGCTCCTAGGTTCATCACGTCGGGGCCTAAATAATGAGGATTGCTGAACCCTAGCGAGTTGCCAGACAATCTGTTGACCCGCTCAGCGCTCGCGTAGTCCGAAGTGGACAGCTCCGCTTCCTCCTCGTCAGTTACTGTCGTGTCCTTGATGAACCTGACCGATGCGGACTTGGGGATGGTGACCACAGTGACCTTGCCGTCTAGTTTGACCGACGATCTGCCTTCTCTTTTGATGTTGTTTATTTCTCGCCTCATTTCCTCTTCGTCTTCAGAGTCGAGGTACACGAGTTTGGTCGCCTCCACTGGTGACAGAACCGGCGTGGGCAAAATCATATCAGCAAAATCAGGAACAGAGATAGGTTCTCGAGACATTTCTGATCTGGACTCGATGACGTCACCTTCTCTCGGACTCTCGCCGCCGTCCGCGGGCTGGCGCTTGTCGATGACGTACGCAGAGTGCGACTTGGACAGCGCCACGGCCTCCTGGCGCACCAGGCTCTCTGTGGAGTCACGCTCGGCCGCCAGCGCGCTGTAGGAGCAGCGCGCCGCCTTGCGCAGGTGGAACGACGACAGCTTGGAGATCTCCCGCAGCAGGCTGGCGGGCGGCTCGGGGCGCGCGTGGGGGCGGGCCTCGCGCGCGCCCGGCGCCGAGCGCACGCGCGGCGGCGCGGCCGGCACCAGCAGCACGCAGCAGTCCACGCGCGGCGACGGCCACTTCAGGCTCTGAATTATTCGCTCCCAGGTTTCCGTTGCTGTAATTACGTAAAAACAAATATGTGAGTAAAGGGCTTCTTAATAGGCTTTTGGAAATGCAAGGTAAAGTGGTCAAAAAGTATGTTACCGAAGTGGAACCTCCAGAGCTCATTGGTGGAGTGGCCGTGCGCCTCACCGCCGAACACGTAGAGATGTGCGCCGGCGCGTACGCACGCGTGCCCGCTGCGTGCGCTCGGCGACAGCTTGGCGGGCGTGCGCACTTGGTTCCACACGCGGGACACTGCGGAAATCCACATTAATCGACATAAAGTAAGTACCGCAATAATTTTAAAACTAACTTCATAATTGATCTGATATATCTAACAGAATTGACACTACCGACTTTGACGCCGCGCCAGTACCTACAATGATAATCATATTTCCTAGATTATTTTTTATATAAAGGTACAAGCAAATAAATCTAAATTAGTATAAACTGTATTGTATGAACCAAGCCAAACTTGTGTAATCCGCCTGCCATTCTGACGGACTTGTAGAAGATTTGGCAGCAAGCTAGTGCAGTAAAGTTGACCGGCGCCGTGAGGGCGTGTACTCACTGGTGTCGTAGTACCAGAGGTCGGCGCAGTCGCGCAGGTCGCACTGGCCGGCGTGCACGTAGAGCCGGTTGTCGTGCAGCGCCGCCGCGTGCCGGTGCCGCGCCGGGCCCGCGCCCACCGTGCGCACCTGGTGCCACGACTCCGACTCTGGAACACAAGCGAACACACTCAGTACATCACTTTATCATTAAACCTTCGACTTCTAAGTGATCCTAGCATAGCATCAGCCTTATAATGTGCCCACTGCTGAGACTCAGGCCTCTCTATAAGAGGAAATGGGCCGTGATCCACACATGGGGGCCCAGTGCGGGTTGGTGAATGTTACATGTCTTCGAATTTTAGCTTTTGGTTCTAGAACATGGCAGTTTCCTCAGGGTGTTTTCCTTCACGGTTTTGATAGTAGTGGTGATGAAATAAATTACACAAACTAATGCGCCTGGCTGGGTTTCGACCCGCGACCTACAACTCGTAAGTCAGGGTCTTTACCACTCGGTCGACACTGCTCTAAGAGATCATAAGGTAGTAAATATAATTGCGATACGTCGTCAGATTTATGATAATGCTTGAAGAACACAGTGGAGCATGCGGTGTCTGCACCCTGCACTGGCTTATCGCGGTTACCTCTTTCTGTGAAGCCGTATTGCGACAGCTCCTCAATAGCATTATTTTGGTCCAGACCCTTTCTATAACTTTTAATAGATGAAGAAAAACGTGTCCTCCATGTAGAAGCCGAAAATGTTCATACATAATTTAGCCTAGGTATCTAAACAGACGACATTTTTATTTCGAAACACTGGTTATACTTGGATTAGGTAAATTATGATCACTCACCGTAATGAAACGCCCAGAGCTCATGCGTGGAACCCCGCAGGTCCTTGTACCCTCCGTAGATGAGCAGACAGTCCTTCAGCGCGTGCGCCGAGTGGCCGCGCCGCCCGCGGGGGCCCAGCCCTGCGCCGCGGGGGTCTCGGGACCCGCGCCGGCGCACCGTCGATGTGTAGCCGGACTGACCAGGGAGCTTGCGCCATATTTGTGTCTGGGGAATAATGTGTTATGACGTTAAAACAAGAGATTAAAAATGTTAGATAATCCGTTCGACGAACCGTTCCGGCTACAGCAAGGGTAGGCAACAAGTAGTCGAGTGCAGCCTTTCATTTAATCTTAAGCGTCACTTTAGTTAAGCTTGTTGCGTGTTTCAAGTGATGAAACCTTATGTTTTAATACTAGGATTAAAATCAGTCAGGTGTATAATTGAAGTCCTTTAGTAGCCCTTAACAAGACTATAAATATAAATAATAAAATAAAACAATTAAAGTAGATTTAGATGTCCACGGGGCAAGGCTAGATCCTAAAGCCATTGTCTCCTTTATGGAGTATAAGTTAAGCCGAGCATGGTGGTGTAATTATTCTTATATGTACCTAAAGACGATAGTCTTTAGATATTTCCCTGCTTTACGTTGGAACAGCGAGGTTAATCTGTAGGTATACGTAGGTATAATATTATCATCAGCTCTTTATGCCGACCACTTGTTGAAGAAAAGTGAGGAATCTAAAAATGATCCTACTTTATGATTCAGTGCTAGATTTTGTGATAGTAAAATTAATTTAAGTACACTTGAGAATGAGCCTGATAGTTTTCTTAATTTGCTTCTCAGGCAACTGTGCCTCCTCCTCCTACTCCTCAACCTACATAGATGACGAGGAGCGATAGTGCGTGGGTCGCGTGCCCCCCGGCCGGCTGCCGGCGCGCGGCCCAGTAAGTGCACTGCGACAATGTTGTGCACGCGACTTTGTATTAAGTAATGAGAACACTCCAAGGACGAGAGGGGGTCGCTTTAGAGCCGGATTTAAATGAATTATAATATAACAAAAAAATCGTTATGTCCATACATTTTTTGACAATTTAGAAAAAGGAACCAAGTTAATAAACTTTACCATCTAAGTATCTATTTATTTATTTTAAAACAAGGTGGGTGTTCATAGTGCACCTGTGAAGAACATTAACTAACAGAGGGGAATTCGTACCCCCGCTATGGTCTTCAGGATGGAGTTGGAACCCGCACTCTGCAGAGCAAAGGGGCAGAGTTCTGTCTGACGATGGCGTCGTAGCCCTCGACGTGTTCCTCAATAGATACCTAATGCATTGCAAAAATGGGGCAGCCCCATCAACATCCTGAACCAACCTGTTTATATTCTTTTCGCAGGAACAAAACAGTCATTACCTCTGTATCATATATCCAGAGCGGCGTCTCGTTGGAGAGCGCGCCGGCCTCCCCGCCGAACACGTAGAGCTTGGCCTCGTGAGCCGTCGCGCTGTGCTCCTGCAGCGAGGGCGGAGGGTCTCCGCGACACTCCAGCTTCTCCCATTTACCAGTAGCTGGAAACATCAACAATTACTTTGATGCAGTTGTACATTTCACCAACACACATAACATCTGTTTTAGCTCAAAGCAACCCGGAACAAGTCCAGGTTGTTCTTGACTCAGACGCATTGTTAGATTTCCGGTACTGATAAGTAGAAAAATTCAACACTGTAATGCAAATTTTGGGACGCAAACCCAAAACCTGAGCTCAGAGAGGAGTTTGACTAGCAGCTTCGCCTGCGAAGCCAATATCTCATTGAAAGTCTTCACATTTATTGATCAATTAAGTGACATATAAATATATACCTACACTACCCACAAAAAGTTTGGAAGCACCAGTAATCTACACTAATATAATAAAGAGGTAAAGTTTGTTTTTTTGTTTGTAAGGGGTAATCTCTGGAACTACTGGTCCGATTGCAAAAATTTTAGCAACAATAGAAAGCTGCTTTACTCCTGAGTGACATAGACTATATTTTATGTACGCGGGCGAAGTCGCTGACAAAAGCTAGTTTATGATAAAAAAAATTGCCAATTGATAAAAATTAATTTTATTGATGTTGTAATACAATAAAATATTATGTTAAATAGTTTTATTGTATTATAAATAATCGTGGTGTCCAAACCTAAAACATTTTAGTAAAAATCACAAAAACGTAATTTTTACTGTAACTTTGTTAAACTTGCTGCGTACCCACCAATTGATTTTTCAACGTCATAGTTTATAATGTTCGACAGTATTTATTGAGAACTGTGTTATGAATAGTGGTTAATTAATTTTGTGCAGTTAAATAAGAGTTTTGCTTCTTTGACTTCGGATTTTTAAAAACACCAATAATTTCAATATTTTGTGTCAATATGAGAAAAGGAAAACTGTTAACAATTGAAACACGACCGGCTATTATTGTTCTAAATAATGAAGGTTATTCTGAAAGAGATATTGCAAAAAAACTCTGTATATCGCCCAAGGGTGCTCATTATACACTTGTGAGACATCGGGAAACTGGCAGTTTGTCGGATAGAAAACGGAGTGGAAGACCAAAAGTTACGTCTGCAGCAGAAGACAGGTTTATAGTAACAACTTCAAAGCGTAATCGGCGACAGCACTAGGATATTACTCGGGAGTTGAATAAAACGCGAGACAAAAAGTGTCAATTTCTACGGTGAAGAATCGCCTTGCATCTGCTGGTCTGCACGGTTGTGTGGCAGTGAAAAAAGCATTACTACGAGCAATACATAAAAAAAGTCTGCAATGTAGTGTGTAGTAGTGTAGGTATGTATAGTAAAAAGACAAAGAAAGGGATACAAAAAAAATGAGTCAATAAATTTCTGCATAACAATAAATTCAAAACAGAATACAAATAATAAATTGCCAATCAGCATCTCATAACGTTATCTCATTTTGAATTCCTCAAAATCATCAACTTAAAATCTTTACAACATCAGAATCAGAACAAAACAAAAGACTCGTTACGCATTCGTTGCGCAAAAAGTTCCGACTCGTAATTAGCGTTTGAGTCGGTTGATGAGGCTCGACCTAATTAAACGCTAGTCGGAAGCTGCATCAGGAGTTGTCAGGAATAAAAGACACGTTTTTGTGGAGAACCCTTGAACAACTGCTGACGACAGCCTCTTCGATGGATATGAAGGACCGTATTCAGGTCGGTGTCCCGCAAGGAACACAATTGGGCTTGAGAAGATTGTTGGTTGATTGTGTTATGTAATTAGGTACAGATTTTAATAATTGAATGTTTGTTGTGTTATAAAGGGAAGTCGCGCTTTTTGTTAGTTTTTTTGGGGCATGATTAATGTTGAAATAACATAACTTCTGCACTGAATTAGACAGGACTCACATGACATAGTACCTAACAACATAAGAACATGCGAATAGAATTGTCTATTTACATTCTGGAGCCCCGACCGAACGTCGGTGTTCGCACACCTATTGTCTTTCTATTCTGTCTCTAATTACGTTAATCGAAAGGTTAAGAAGTTTAACAGAGTGTCTATTAAACAATTTGGAACTTTTCACTAAATTAACGAGATTTCAGACCGTAAATATTCAAGCTATCTGTATATAGAACTTACCGAGGCTATACCTCCAGAAGTCCCTGAGCGGCACGGCGCCGCCCGCGCCGCGGCCGCCCAGCACGTACACGTGGCCGCCCAGCAGCGTGGCCGAGTGCTTGCCGCGCGCGCACGGCACCGCGCGCCCGTTGGTGCCGCCGCACTCCACCGAGCTCCACATCTCATCTGTTGGACAACATTCACGATTTAGTTATTGATCACCAAACTTATATCTAAATTAGCGCTCATTAGTTGTACCTAATCAATAAGGGCGATAAATCGTCAATAAGAAACTAAAAACATTTGCCAAGCTTGAAGTCCTGGGTACCTATCCCCGCTCTTTACTAAAGAAAGTACTTAGCAAATAAAATTCTGTCATCGAAATGGACGATGGTAGTGAGCTTGTAAGTAAAGCAGACTCTGCCTTTCCCTGCTGAATAAGTAAAACCTTTTCACATTAAAAATGAAAAAAATAATCAATAGCAATAACTGCGAAAAGAGGCAGAAAAATATAACCATATGCTTTCGTAGCATCAAAGGCAAAACTCACTAGATTCAGCAAATTTTAAATAAAATATAAAATTGCACGCTCCAAGGCATTCGAAAATGTAAACCACATTGCGTCTTTCCCTCGTCTTTGATCGAAAGTTTCCGACATCAAAGTTGTGTCCCTAAGAATAAAATGCATTACTCCCCTTCAATGTGCATAAAAATCACCAACTACTCGTCGTATGGGGTAGATGAAATGCCGGCATCCCCCAGGGCTCCTCACTAGGACCCTCCGTTTCAACGTCTCTAAGTATTGCTTATTGGGAATGAATCCCTTCTTGTTCCGTGTAGGGACGTGTTTAGGAGTTATCGTTTACAATGTGTAAATATTATTTAGGAATCGAGGAGCATTCATTTTGGTTTGTGGGAGGAAACATAAATTACTATTGTCATTATGCTAAGTTTTGTGGACTGCAATTTATAAACTATTATTGAACATTTTATGTTTAATTTGTTACTAAACTGTTGTTGTTAATCCTTACATTAACATTAAACTTGACCAAAATTTTACTTTAATATCATTTTGTAGGTATAATTAATGCGTAACTACTACTAGGGCTTTCAATCCGAAGTTCCGGAGTTTCGTAACGCCGGAGTTTCGAAGCGATTTTAAGCATTTTTCAAATCCGGAGTTGAAATAAAACACCGGAGTTGAAACCGGTTTTCAAAAACCATTTAAACTTTATTTACAAAACGAGGAAAAACGCATCTTAATTCTTGAGCGTAACGTAACCCTTTGTTTGATTCCTTCCTAAGTCCTTAGCTCAACACTTCGGTATTATTCAGTAGTGCTCGGCTTGCGTCGGCCCGACGAAAAATCGAAGAAAACGAATAAAAGAGAGAAGACTTGCAAAAATAATCGGAATTCTACACTACCTTCACTACTGCGATTTTTTTTTTTTATCAGAAGAAGATGATACTTTCTTTTAAAAAACCAACTAATGTTTTTTAGTCTTGGTGTACAAAAGTGTATAATAAATAAATAAATAATGAATAGATATCTGAGATAATTGTCGACGTTTTGAAAATACTAAAATACTGCGTAAACTTGCCATCTACATCATCAACAGAATCACCAATGGAAACCTATGAACCAGAGTTACACCTAAGTGTTGTGTGTACACAGAGCAACTGGAGCAGGAGTTAGCAAATTTAAAAATAAAAAACAAAGCACCTCATCTGCTAATTTTGATCTGGATGGATTTGTAAGAGTAGAAAAAGCAATTTATGACAATGGCAGATGGAGAGGAAAATTCCTTTCAGAAGCGTACCACTACCTCTCTGCTGTGTGTCTTGCCGACGAGCGTGGAGTCAGAACGAGCATTCTCGGCAGCAGGTTTTTTCTGCACGAAACTTAGAAGTTCTCTTTCTGACTCATCTTTATATGCCTTATCGTTTTTTAAAACTTATTACCAAGAATTTCGATCTAAAAAAAAGTCGATTCTTCAGGTAACCAAACAAATGTTGATTTTTTATGTTTGTTGATTTTTTAAATATTTTATAATGCATATTAGTTGACTTTTATAACTTCTATCTGTCAGACAGTAAATTTTTAAACAAAAATATTGATTCTTTACCAATTAAATCTTCTATTGATTAGAATAAAAGGCCTTTTTAATTAATTTCTAAAAAAATTGTCAACTCCGGAGCCAACTCCGGAGTTCCGGATTTGATTGCTCAACATCGTAACTAGCTCCGGAGTTGATAACTATCCGAGTTTGAATGCCCTAACTACTACTATAACCTGCATAAAATTAAATCTTAATTACGTCGTCTAATTGAACTTAATTGTACTGTGTCGTAGAACACGAGTATGTAGCCTATCTTGGTTGTAAACCGCAGCATTAAATAGATTAAAACTTTGTAGAACTTAACAATTTCCTGCGTTGGCCGGCAGCCAAGCTAGCTGTAGC
The DNA here is from genome assembly GCA_029852875.1 of Mythimna loreyi. Classification (NCBI taxonomy): domain Eukaryota; kingdom Metazoa; phylum Arthropoda; class Insecta; order Lepidoptera; family Noctuidae; genus Mythimna; species Mythimna loreyi. The sequence continues at coordinate 22,947,356 of CM056792.1, forward strand.
AAGTTCAATATACCGATAACGAATGTGCGAGAGAAAAAAATGCTTTTCTTATTTTGTCACGAAATTCTGCGAATCTTACGAGAAATCATAACTAAAAAGTTTCATATTGAAAAAGATTTCTGTAATAAACCCCGAGGACAGAAATGAAATAACATCAAATTACCAGCCTATGTCATAATATTATAACTCCAGACTCAGTCTCCGATAAATCATATCCTTTAGGGCAATAACATTAAACCCTTTTATGACAAAGCCACAACCCTTCCAGTATTAAGACTTATGGCTTCATAAATGTCCGTCCATTTTCCTAAAGGCTCGTATACTTTTCACATCAAATATTTAGTCCGATCGCCCTATAATTAGTCCCTGCACAGTGTACAACAACCCTTTGTTTACCACGTGACTTGTTTGACAATTCAGCTCTGAACCCTGGACGCTAGCATGTTTCCACACTTGTAGGTAAAAAACAAAAACATAGGGGAGATCGGGAGGGTCTCTGTACAGTAGTCGAGGGTGAACGGTGCGGCGGTGGTACACGTTTCTACACAAACGTGTACCTTCGTCGTGAGTCGGCAAGAGTGACTTTGACGGAATTATCGACTCCTGTAAATCCATTTGCTAACACTAAGAAGAAAAAAGACGTTTTCTCTGATGAAGGTGAGGTTGTTAACGAAATTTATTTCCACGTTCATAAGTTTAGGATCGTTGGCAATGTTTCCGGGGTCAACGTGAATGGCTGAAGTTTAAGAGAATAGATAATTTCAGGACTGCCGGAACTTTAATATCATATAGCTTGTTTCGCAAAGTTTAATTTCCGACATGTAACCACTTTTTGAAATTATTTTATACTAGCTTTTGCCCGCATATTTCATCCAATCCGTCCAGCCGTTTTGGCGTGATTTAGTAAAAACATCCAAACATCGTAACTTTCGCATTTATAATATTAGTAAGATCTCTCATGTAATACTTTCCATTTTGTTTTATCTTAAAAACTTGTAAAACATCTGGGTCAGTAGTGACACTAATTTTTTTCACATTTACTTTGCTGAGTCACAAGATAGCTTATTGTTGTAGGTCATCAAAGTTTATCCAGAGACCCAATTCCTTGCTCCCAATTCCTCTATGACTCTACATATGTTGCCTCTTGAATGTCTTGCAGGCAATGCGAGGAGGTGAGATCGCCCTGAAGGTATTTTCTCTCTTTTCTCCTCCCTCGCCAGCGTGAGCGTCAGCAGATGAGAAAGAGTTCGGCGTAAGCAAACTGTTTGCGTTATAACAAGTGTTCAAACAACACTGAGCCGCCTCTACGTGGACGATGTGGTGTTTGCTTTCATTAGGATGCAAATGTCGGCCGGGAAAAGGGACCGATCGTAGAATTGGCGGTGTTGACGTAAACTGTTACTTTTGTACTTCGTGGAGTCCGGATAGCTACCGTAATTGTATGTTTAGAGGTGAGGCCGAGTTTTGATGTTGAGCCCGCGCGGACTCCCGCTTTATGCAGCGTCGGCCCTTAACCTGTTAACGTATTTGGTATTTACAGACACAATTAAAGATCAATAGGTGTGAACGCCAGCGTTCGCTTGAGTCTCAAAAGTTTAATAAGTACAATAAATCAATGATATTACTGTTTTATTATCATCCCCGGCTTCTATCGTTTGACCTAAGCTACAGATTTTCGTAGCACAGGGTGACCTCTTAACAGCAGAGCCGATTTCAAATGATTGAGAAGCTATTGCGAATATTTAGAAAATAAAGACAAGCCTATTCTTAATAGTGAAACCTTTAAAGGCGAAACGAATATCGAAAAAATGTTTAGAATTCCAAAATTTTCAAATTTCTTTTGTATCCTTTAGGTATTGAATTTCGAAAAACCCGTTCTTATTCTTCGCCTAAAACAAAACCTGTGAAGAATTTAGCTTACTAGGTGAATTTATAAATAATACGAGTTTAGTTTTAGCGTTGAATAAAAGAAGCTAAAACACTGACCAATGTTTCAGTTTCTTTTATTGACTCGTTAGATATAGTCATTTCTCAGATATTTATTTCTAAAATTGAGTTGAATAAAGGGAGTAAGTAACTTTCCGGAATTCGGAGCGCCTAACGTCGTACCACCAATGGCTTCATTTCGATTAACTGTAGCTATTGACAGATATCTCGGCTTCTGGACCATTTAGGGAATGAGAATTGTCTTAAATAATAAATGCTACTTCGTAACATGTCTCAATAAATCATTTGATACTTCGTGCTCTCGCAATATGGATGAGAGAACATCACTTTATTACGGCCTCCTCCAACCAAACTTATGAATGAGTAGGAATAAATGGATTACCTAATGGCATGTTTCTGTCTGAGCAACTTCTGATCTGTTAGTGGCTCACAAGCCAAGAACCTCTTAGCTTGATACTTTACTGATGAGAGTGGTCGCAACAGTAACACATGATTGTCAGTTATTGTGACTAATGGAGGCAGGTGGATACGGAGAGATCATGTTGTTACATAAGTAGACAGATACGAGATATATGAAGTGTGTTTGCGAGCGATGGAGAAGGGAAGTTGAGCAAAACAAATCATATTTTAAATCGACCGGATTACCTAATGTAATTGAACATTTTGCAAATATATCAGTTGAGACTAATAATGAACAATACCTAAATGAAACCGATTGTTAGAGTTACGCAAGAATCGTAAACCGAAACAAATTGGAAGAGAAAAGTAGGGAAGATCAAGCAATAAGTACAATATTGTATTTAATGTTACAGTGGGAGCTGAAGACATGGTCGTTCATGCAGCAATAAGTCCTGATGAGGCTGCAATCAGCTGGGATGGCCGCGTTTTCTGCCCCGCCGCCCCGCGCGTCATGAATACAGATCGTCCGCAACTCCGCTTGCAGAATATTCACGTAGTAAAAGACACTGGGCTTTCAATGAATTTATGATTACTATTTCATTTCATTTATCGCACAAACTTAGTATTATATTATAAATCTTTCACGACTTATACGGGGAACGACCGAGCTGTCCACTCGTCCAGGTGTCTAGATGTTGGTCGGACCAGATTTGAGTCAGATGTTTGTTACTTTTCACACTCGATCGAGACTCGAGACGGGCACGGGTGTTGAACGGAATTGGATTCAATTTGGCACATAGATAGATCATTTCCTGAAATAGTACGTAAACATTTTTAGTAGTTATATTCTATTTTTCTACTTACGCGCTGGCAGCTGGTTCATATTTAATGTGTTTATTTATTCAGAAGTCCTAGTTGTTGTTGTAAAGACGGGTTTAATGTCTTATACATTTTCTATTAGTCGTAGATGCCGAGTTCTAAAGGATGCTGATTTGGCCCGTACGTAATAAATATTTTATTTATAAATCTAAGATTCAGAATTAGATTCAGTTCATGAATGTTATATATATTCAGGTCAGAGTAATCTTGTAAGAATTTCGTCTCGCTAGTATGTAATACGAAAAATATCGTACCCTTCACAAAAAATCTCTTTGACGCCAACTCGCTTTACATTCTCCACCACACAAAGGACCCTCATCTTTTACCATTTTATATCTTCTAAGTCCTTTGTGGTAATCGCCGTCGTTCGTCAGTTCATAGATCACGCTGCTCGCTGCTCGCGCCAACAGAGCGGGTGTCGTGACCGTGCCGCGGTGACATCGTGCCGGCGTTATCTCGGGACGTATCCACCTTATACCGGTCGATACACTCCGGAATGGTCGCTTTGTCGATCACTTGTTTGTGTCTCGTGAGGAAATAAGGCAAGCCAGGAGAGAAGGTCACGATTTTTTGACGCGCTATCGTTATTTTTTTGAGGGTTCAGTCACTGGATCATTATTTCCTGCTTGTGGAATATCTCAGTGGCGTTGTCCAGATTTGTGTCTGATTGATGGCAATAAGCTCGTCTGCTTTTACATGAGACATAACATAACTAGGGAAATGTACTTATGTAGATACTGTAGGCAAGGCCCGATCTAGCTATTTTGCCGCTCCTGGCAAACACAACATCTGTCTCCTTATGTTGCAATAAACTGCGAAGAGCTAAGAATTTTCACATCATAGATGTCAGAGAGGAGTTTGGGTTTATGTTTTATGTATATTTTTATGTTATAGTTGCTTAATATTTCTAAAGCGATCTTCAAAATTTAAGCACTGGCCTCGCTTCTGATAAATAATATTATCTGACGAAACGGGATTCAAAGTGTAAAAGAAATTTGTAGTTAGTAAATAGTTTCAAAAGAATTTTCAGTAGGTATTTATTTTTTTCTTGTATCCATTAAATTTATATAAGTATAGTAAACTCAAAAACTTTATGTAGTTCATCATCATCATCAGCCTTTTTAATGTTCCCACTGCTGGGACAGAGGCCTCCTCTCTAGGAGAGGGAATTAAGTAGTTATATAAATATTATGTGCCGCTGACCGCCCCTGGATCGGGCCCTGATCGTAAACACACCTGGCTTACCCTTAGAAGTATAGAGGTGTAATGCTATATTGAGGTACTATTTTTAGGTATAAGTATTGATAATTTAGTGCTCCTTAATTCCTGACCCTTCAAGTTAACTTCATTCTTTTAATAACGTATAAGCAACGTTCAACGTAGCAACCGAGTAAAAGTAATAAGTCAACTTTTAAAAAGAATGATGTTGACCTTATTTTAGCAAACGCATCACACAGAAGGCGCTAGGTATTAAGCGGAGACTTTGCCACAGTCGGCCACCCACCTCTGCTAATAATCTGACGTGATCCTGACACAACTACAAATATAGTTCTGTCTATCAAGATTGGCTTAAACAGTGACCCTACTCAACTAGCACCCTACAGGGTGAGGGAGATAATGACGTAAAAATAATCATGGCTTTAGGGACGTTGGCAAAGTATCCAGAGTAGCCAAGTAGCTAACTACAGACGCTAGTAGTCAAAATATTTATTTTGTACTAAGTTTGTACTGTTCAAATAGCAAAGGGAGACGGATATAACAAAAAGAGCAGGTAAGAGATTGTGAAATACGAAATTATCTACTTTACTTTTCCTCAATTTTTTTTTATGATGGGCAAAAATCATCCTATGACGAATCCCGCTCTTGAGCGGTGCGGGAAACATTGTCAGACTCTTACTGACTAAACACCCCAACCCCTTTCCGTCTTTGCCTTTCGCATTGGGGCTAAGCCTTTCTTTCAGAAAGAGACCCTGGGCCCAAATAGGCTTCGACCCCTTTTCACAGTCCTTACGATTTTGCTGACAACTCCTTGCGGCGCGCGGGAACAATGCGCGCCGTCGACGACTCGGTTTAGTCCGGACTGTCACCAGACGAGCTACCCGTTGCTCACCGTCCGCAAGCCCGCGCCTACCGGTGGCCGGAAATCGGGATCGGAATCTCGGCGGCGCTTGGGAACTTTTCCTCACTTCACGTCAATATTTAGACAATATGTTATGTATTGTATTGCGGCATAGTAGTGTTGCTTCATTGACCTTTGACCTCATCCCCGAGGGTCAAGAGACACGTCACAGCGTGTTGTGAGAGTGTTCGCTGAGCAAGCAATCGACACGCGATGCTCACTTGTCGACACTTTCAACTTGCGAGCTTCACATACTGTCGTTAGCTACATACTGCTACTAACAGAAGAGGTCGTTTGTGAGTACCTAGCATACTATTTTTGTATCTTGTCTTCCTTTTATAGCAATCCTTCAGAGCAAATACCTACCTTCCAGACGGTTTTTTTGAGGGACTTCATGGCTTATCTTGAATACATTTTTTTACGTTGACTGCGATAACGTGCAGGTAAATCTATTAGTTACTTTTATTCGACAAGTGGGCCACGGGGTACAGTTATTTATTCGGACTCATTCATCAAAACAACACGCGAATGCATGAGGAAGGTAAAGTCGTTAATCAATTTTAAAATTTGCTGGAAATAAGTATAGCAACTAAAATAACCTACTTAGGTAAATGCTTCAGGAAAATATTTTAAAACATTATAATCTTGAGTACCTAAGTAATAGTTTCATTTAAATTCCGCAGTAGCTGTTTAGTGCCGAAACTGAACCGAGCAGCGAGGACAAGCCGAAATTTAAATGTAAATAGCTGTGTACTTTGTGTGTCGCAAGCAAATCCTGGATGAAATATATGTCGGTTACGGAGAGTAAGCCTTCTGAGAGCTGTTTGAAATAATAGAGCTTTGTTTAAGATGAAACGATGCTGACGTTGATAACGTATAGTGTTATGGAACAGCGATTAACGATCTAGATAAGAGTATTTAGCAGGGTTAGACAAATGACATACCCAATGTATGTCATGACCATTGACCCAATGTATGTCATGACATGACATTGAATAATATGCTAGCAGAAAGGTCATTTGTCTAAAACCTGAACTACCTACGTCGACGTATCCTTAAGTTGTTGAAGTTGAAACCTCGACTGTCCGGAGTCCGGACTAAGCCTTTCGCCTCGTCAATTATACCAAGTATAGCGGAAGCACTCCGATTACAAGTTAGGTGTCTTTTACAGTGAATATACTATTAAAAAACTTAGTGCGCTTCATCATCTACGACTGCATCACTGCTTACCATCAGATGGATTAGCGTTCAAGCACCAGTTTATATCAATTAAGAAATAAGACAGGTGGTTTGGTTTGCGAGGGGTTCTAAATACAAAAATACTAATAGAGAATAAGAAAAAGGAAAAATATTTTGTGTTATTATTCTTTTATTATTTCGTCGTTTTGTGTACCTAACTCTTTACCTCAGGCGGCAGTTCTAGAGAGACTAGGAGTCCGCTGGGAAATAGTAGCTAGGTTTAATTTCTACCTGTGTGTCAGGGTATATAATAGTTGAACAGCACTGCATTCTCTATTCATAAATAAACGATTGCTTATGACCTGAAAATCAGAATATTTTAATGCACTATCGATAAAATAATTTGCGCAGCTAGGTCACAGAAGCATTGAATTATAAAGGAAAAATCTAAACACAAGTCTAACAAAACACTACTTAAGTAGGTTTTCAATATTCAATTCATGAAATAACTAATAACAACTAAAACGAGATAATCTAAAGCTACGTGGCTCCCTTTCTTTAGTCTTATTTACATATTTATTTTTTCCAAGCGGCGGGTGGACTTGAAGAGGAACAGATACTCGTATTTAGTTTCCAAGAAAATCTTCGCATTCAAGTCATCATCATCATCTTCCTGCCCTTGTCCCGTTTTATTTGGGGTCGGCGCAATATGTTTTTTTCTTCCATTCTGTCCTGTCACCTGTCACGCTATCACTAACTCCTCTTTCCATTCAAGTCATATTTCACTATAATCCAAGTACACGTGTTCCTATCAATACGTTATCAACAACATAAGATATTATATCGACAGTGCCGAGGGGTGTCGGCAGACAGGCAGCCGGGCCGGGGGCGCAGCGCGGGGTGCGGGGGCGACAGGCAGGGGTAGCAAATTGGATTTGGCGCTCAACTGTTACGTACGGCTGGCAAGAGGTGTTGCCGGGCTTTGTACAATCAGAGGGAGAACAGGCCGCAGTCAGTTGAAGTTGTCGTTTTTGAAGATAGCTGCATACGTTACTATAAGTGTACGAACGAGAAGCAACAACTTTTTTTATGGTAAGTAAAAATGACGAACTCTTGGGCGGAGCGGGAAACAGTGTCAGACTCTTACTGACTAAGCTACCTACCCCGTTCCTTCCTTGCCTTATTGGCAGAGCCCCGGTGTAACGCTTTCGCACCAACCCTGAGCCCCGGGAGGCTTCGACCCTGTAGGGCCACAAACTGGTAGGACAGAGTACGTTAAACCACATTCGCTAGCGAAACTAAGCAAACGTCTCGAATCGTGAGCCAATATCTGACGACAATAGTTTCAACGGAATGCGCGACAATGGCCGCTGGTACTATATTTTTTATATAAACTAGTGCTTGACTGCGATCCCACCTGATGGTAAACTATGATGCAATCGTTGATGGTGAGGCGCACTGGGATATTAGGAGCCTATTCATTCTAGCCTTAAAGACACCTAAATTATAATCGGACGGAAAGACTGCAGCCGGCAAACTGTTACGGCCCCTCGATGTAGGTACGCGGTATAAACGAAATAATTACTTAAAATTATAAGTTTATATTCAATATCCATAAATTTAGCTACCTATGTTATTTGAGCCTGGACCTGAGTGTGTCATCAGGATGATTGCGGATGTTCCACTCGTCTAGATAGAAGTCGTACAGTACAGAAGAACGCTACGAAACCCGCTGCGAGATGACAGTGTAAGTGACAAGTGATAAAAACAGAAGTACCTACTTTCACTTGTTTTTGTATTATATGTACATAGTTAGGTTTGGTGTAAATATTTATTTTAGTTAAGTTTATATTTAAGATTTTATTTTATATGTTATGTAAAAAATTTCAAATTAAAATAAACAGTGTCTATCTTTCACATGAGTAGTACCTATTTCTTCACAGAGAATAAATCTCATGATTTATTCTTATCGTCCGTTAGAACCTTCTGGTTAGAACTCACTTATGAAACTGGTCCACTGAAATTTAGATTTAGATTTTCTTTTTCTTCTACCAGAAGCCTTTAACTGACGCGAGTTTTACAATTCTCCATCTCAAATACGAGTTGATTATTACATATTTATTGTATGGACTTTAAAAGATACTTTGACCCCTGAGTTTTTTTTCGGTGTTTCTTGGGGGTAGTCAGCTAGAAAATACCGACCTCATCTAGTTTAAAAAAAAAAATTACGTTTAAAAATATTTTTCATTACTCATACTCTGAAAGTAGGTGTAAAGTTGCCTGCGGACAGGGTTGGAAGAAGTACTTTTACTCCCTAGGGAGTTTTACTTTACAACTGACAGTTGTTTTTTTAATATTTAGACAGCAAATATTAAAAAAAAAAACTAGTTCTATTTTGACATTTCTATTAAACCGTGACCCGAATTTTTATACTGCCAGTACAATTAAAATGACATAGAGATAGAAATAATTTAAGAATACTTTTTTTTAATGACTTTGTTTTAATTTACTTTCAACTATTTCATTAAAACTAATATTATATTTGAGAAAAATGTTGACCTAACCAATTTTTACAATGATAAAATGAAAAACATTGACTGAATAGCCAGACGACGACTAAAAAAAAAAATGTCGGGTAAAGTCTCTCTATAATCTGTGACCGATTTGTCTTTCTTGACTTTTTTTTCCAGGTGTAGTGTTTTGTTTACATTTTGCTAAATCTCTGTTATAAGAAATTTGTATTAACACGACAAGTTCATCAGCTTCAGTTATAAATTTAACGCAAGATTCTTTGAGGAGAAAACCGCTTACCGCCTAAATCAAAAGAAATAACCTACCTAAAAACATAGGAAGACATTTGACGACGATTCAGGTTTTTATTATTATTTTTATTTTCCTCGTATTCGTAATGAAAAGCACAGTGTTTACCTCGGGTTCAAGAGTTATTTAGTCCCTCGAACTATTAGCGACCTCGCTGTCGCTCGGTCGCCAAGAAATTTCTCGGGACTAAATAACTAACTTTCATCCCTCGTATAACAATGTACTATTTTAAACCTACTTGCAAAATAAAGATTATTTCAATCATCCCATTTGATTGAATTAATCGCTCACCAAGTCCACACCATATTCCATCAATTTAGTGAACGCCAGTGTGTGTAATTACGATATTCGAAAAGTTAAACATTGATTTGATGTTTACTGACTTTCCCGACTAAGAGTTTTAATTTTCCATCAACGTGATCGTCGCTCGGTTACCTCATTATCCCGTGTCGTCTGCGCCGGATAGCCGGCTCCGTTCGGTGCCGGATCCCCGTCTGCACACTGTTACATTGTCCGGATCTGTATCTGCACACAGTTCCCGACATTGCGGAATGGGATTACGTCTCCCTACGTGAACGTAGGGAGCAGCGTGCTATTGTGAACAGTTTACGCGAAATGGTGTTTCTCTTAACTTGTGTTTCCATATAGCTCGATTCGGATTTTGCGATTTAGCTATGTAGTATCTAGTTTTATAAAAAAAAAAACTAGGCATTTAATATACGAACGTAATACCTATGCAAACCTTAGAAAATTTTGGCTCAGTATAATATGTTTTGCGTCGAGAAGAAAACTTAGCCAGTCAATACAATACCGTAAATGAGTGAATATTACATTCTTCAAAGTTTTTAACTTTGGTGGTGAAACTTTGAAAGTTAAAATAACGGTTTCGCCACCAAAATTAAAAAAAACCCAAATCGAAACTAAATCTACCAAACAATAAATGGTGTTTACGTCATTCTATTTACAAATATTCAGATTTATGAAGGTCGGGAGTCTACCCACATTATCTGTGTTTCGCAGTGTGTCTATATTAATAGCCAACCCCCATCCCACGCAAATTAAGATGGATGAGGATCGACGTCTATGATTAGTCAGCCTCAGCCGCGCTCTTACATAGCTATACTTGTAGAGTTGGTAACATTTGAAAACCGGTCGATGGGAACAGAGAGAAAAGGATACATAGTAGTCACTCGGCCCGTCTGTCTTGAAGTGAAGCTATTGTGTGGCGACAATGGATGGCTGCTGATGAGCAGGCCACAATGGATGACCAGCCCATTGACGAACGGGTCACAATGTCCGGCAGATGAGCCGATACGGCCGACATTGTGGCGCTGATGGCAGATAGCGCACGTAACTCTAATCATGTCTACCTGGCTTAGGAACGAACCACTCACGTAGTTTGTGACAGTGTTATGTATTGAATTATGGATGTGGCTGTTATTAATTAACTATGTTCCGTTGCGGTTTGGAGCTGTTCCGAAGCACAGAGAAGTTCTAAGTTATTTCTGTCTTAATTAAACATTACAGTTTTATTACCAACTAACTTATGCCAGCGGTTTTGTTCGTATAAATGTCGGTTAATGCTGATTCGACTGAGATAATCTCTGTTAACCACATTATTGTTTGGTTAGGTTTGACTATAAGGTTTGTTTGAGCTATGTTGATGGGAAAGTTTTATGTATTAGCTTGTAAAAATTTATTACACTTCCAACGTTTATCAAAAGAAGGTACCTACTAGTAAACAATGTAAAGTTCATCTTTGTTCAACAATCCTACAAACCGAGCCCATTCTTTGATAAATCGCCACAAAGCCCTAGTTACGAGAACTCGTTATCAACTAACTGTCACAGTTAAAGTTTGATCGTTGTGTGTGTAACTGATCGTCCCCCGTCACACCCGCGAGCCTGTCGCCCCCGGCTGTGGCTGGGACACCCTGATGTTATGATTTAGATTAACACAAATTGGGATGAACGAGATTTCGCAGATAACGTTGATTGCCCCGAAGCGAATCGAACTCGAGAAATATTCCATTTTACTGTTGGATCTGAACGAGGATCTCTGGATATTTAGCGAGGTGATTCAGTGCGTACATAACAGTTAGGCTTCACACTTTAGCAGCGAAGCCGAGCGACTTGCCTCGCAGCCGGCGGCGTGGGTAGTCACACATTGTTTGTGGAACGTTGGTTCAGTGCACACAGTACTCATTAGTCGCACTATATATAATGTATACTATTTATACACCAGTGGCGAAGGGTGGATATTTTCTGAAGGGAAGCCGGAGCGTAAAGTCAACTCACCTAATGCAGCACACTCCATGATGCAAAAAAATAAGATTAACATTGCAGTCAAGCAGTCTACATGAATGAATGTCATTTCAAAATGATGTCCGCAATTCACCGCAATCCAACACACAAAATAAATGTACAATTTACCTGGTTCACCACACATCAATATTAAAAACAAATAAGAAACGACAAGAAAACAATATCAAAACATCGAAATTATTCGCGCCACCCAAACAATTGGCCGCCATGTCAATTTTATTGTATAAAAAATCCTGCCAAATAAAATGTATTATTCGCCAGTAAGAATTATAAACAACTAAATTCATTCTTATTTTGAATCATTATAGTCAAATAGGAATTAATTTTTTTATCTCGCTCGCACGTGCATAGACATCGCTGAGTAGGTATGGTCTTGAACCTGGACACCTGTGCATTGCTCGTATTATTATTTATTTTACTCACAATAACCCGGCGCGCAGCGGCTTATTTTGGTACAATTTTCTGCGAGTTAAAAAGAGACAGAACGATTTAGAGAATAGGTGTTAGTTTATGGGAAAGTAAGAGATAGATGCATTGTATGGGATTTGGATGTTTGAAAAGGGAACTCGGTATTTTTCGGCTTAAGATTTTGACATTTTTATTTCAAAGTTGTAGGCATTTAAAAAATTGGAAGTAAAGTGAGCAATAGAACGAACTAACAAGGTCGTTGACCTGTAGAACAAATTTTCATAAGGGAAGCCGATGGGAATCGTGTTATATGGACTCTTCGCCACTGTTATACACATACCTTGTCGTGTTGTGTTAAATAGGAGAGACAAGAAAAGTCTTTAATTAAGTACTAGGACGTAGCATCAATGTTTGTAGTTGTGTGTTAACATTTTATAAGTAGTTCTGTTCTCTGTCACTCTCTCTCTTATTCCAAACCGTTAACTTAACCTCAGTGAAAATCAGTTCAAGGTACACAGACTAATAACAATTGAGAAAATACTGAGAAATAATAATTTCTGAGTCACCGTATTCTTAGATGACGCGCACGCTTTGGACAAGGCTTGGCATGAGGGTTGAATTCTCTACTTCAGAAGTTCAGACGCATTCTAACTTACTTGATTTTCTTGAGTGGTATTTACCTAAAATCTAAAATGTGGTAAGAATAAGACTACATTATATTACATACTAGCTTTTGCCCGCGGCTTCGCTCCCGGCATCAGATTATTTTACTCTACCCTACTCTACCCTACTCTACCCTACTCTACCCTACTCTACCCTACTCTACCCTACTCTACCCTACTCTACCCTACTCTACCCTACTCTACCCTACTCTACCCTACTCTACCCTACTCTACCCTACTCTACCCTACTCTACCCTACTCTACCCTACTCTACCCTACTCTACCCTACTCTACCCTACTCTACCCTACTCTACCCTACTCTACCCTACTCTACCCTACTCTACCCTACTCTACCCTACTCTACCCTACTCTACCCTACTCTACCCTACTCTACCCTACTCTACCCTACTCTACCCTACTCTACCCTACTCTACCCTACTCTACCCTACTCTACCCTACTCTACCCTACTCTACCCTACTCTACCCTACTATTCGAATTTTTCTCACCTTTTAAACCTTCCCTAGACCTCCACGAATAATTCAAGACCAAGATAAGATAAATCCGTTCAGCCGTTCTTGAGTTATGGAATTACAACGAAAAGTGGCATTGATTTTTATATATATAGATTTCGAGTTCTGGAACAATGCATCCTCTTGCTCGTACGCCCTCATTGGAAAAGCTGTAGTAGGTACTTCAAGAAACTGTGTAAGAGCAGAATTGCGGTAAAAGCGAAAACAACAAAATTGTGAACTTCGCAGACGACGCTGCTATTAATTATAGCTACCGGATCGGTTGGACAAAGAAACAGTAGAAAAAGTACAACTAGCTGTAAACTTATAGCTGCTGACTGGGCACAAAAATGGAAGATCATCTTAAATGAGTCAAGAGCACTGACTTCACTAACAAATATATTTAGTTACCGCCTACCGTTAAATCTGAATCAATGACATGATAGTGCGACAGCCTTTCTTGAAGAATCTTAATAAGGCTGGATAACTTCTTGTCAATTCAAAAGTTCCTGTTAATCTTCCGTTTGAAATAAATACTTACCTTAAGATTAATTTGTGGTAAGTTCCACCGATGGGTGGAAGTAGTGGAGGGAGGCCTTAGTCCAGGAGTGGAACAGAATTGGCTAACAAAAAAAAATTTCCATCGTTCGGACAGCCTTAAAAATATTAGCTCTAATAAAGGTTACAGTTGTAAGAACCATGTCGTATAAAAACTCAATCCCTCTTGCTAATATTAGCGGATGAGCTGATAACGAGCCGCCTGCCCCGTCATCACTCACTGTCCGCCACCCGAGCTCACCGACAGCATCCAACTTGACGACGTTCAATACGGAAATAAGAAATTATCACCCCTAATGGACGCGGCGGGACGGACGCTTTTCCGAAAATTGCGAGCTTCCAATGCTTCACATAGCTATATCTCTTACATATTATTATATCCCGTAAATGAATTGATCGTTCCGTTTTAAAGCTCCAAACCCATAAAGTTTTTGAATAAGTTCCGTTACTTTTTGGAGTAGAATAAAGTTTAATTAATCTATCTATCTATAAAAGCTATTGTCCCTGTTAACATCTTTAAAAAAAATCTGTAATTATTCCTCGTACGAATCAGTATTGAAACATTAGAAGTTCGAATGGTTGCATCGATCGAGTAAAAAGGAAAATGTATCAATTATAAAAAAAACCTAAGTTGTGTTTTTTGTTTTTCTTGCGCAATTGTACATTGTAATTAATGCGTCATCGCTAGAAGTAGAAATACACGTTGATTCACTATTAAGTAGTATCTAAAGATTTATTTATCAAGCTTGATATAACACCGATGGCATCGGTAATCATGATTGTGATATTTTAATTTGACTAATCTTTGGTTAGTGCTCATTCAACGTCGACCCCATGATCGTTAACTTGGTCGGAAGAGGATTATAACCGATTTTCGGGTCTCAATCGGGATGCAGTTGTGGGAATGTTATCTATAGCCGATCTATAAGTATTAGTGCTTGCTGTGCAAAGCCGGACCGGGTTGGCAGTATGATAAGAAGCGCAAGAACAGTACCGTCGGTCATTAGGGTCTCTAAGACGACATCGATTATCGTTTAACTGTCTAGCCAGTGGTGCTACTTCTGCAGTGTTAGTGATCGTGTGCTTCCGACTCTAGATACTGTGTCTATAACACAATGCGGACACAGGCTAGAGACGTTATTAAAATTTCTAATGATATTTTTGGCTCGGTAAAGGTGTTGAGTAGGTACAAGTTTTGGCAGTCATAATAAGAACAGACCCGAACCAATTAATTTGAGTAAATAGTGACACTCACAGCCACCCTTGGATGACTATCCTTTCAGCATTGGTGGCTATGACGTTCCGGTGCTATGCTATCTACAACAATACAGAATTCCAACAAAGACTCTTTGACGGCTCGGCTGGCGAAGTGGTTGAGCGATTGACTGCTGCGCTGAGGGTCGCGGGTTCGATTCCCGCAAGGAACAAATATTTGTATGGCTTACAGATACGTGTTCCGGGTCTGAGTATCTTTAGTATGTTATTTTACATATTTGTGAACGCACCCACGACACAGGAGTAATTCCTAGTGTGGGGCAACGTTTTTTAAAATAAAAAAACCTTTTTACAAAAAAAAACCGCCTTCAAAAAAAGCCAAACGATAAAAGTTCCTACACTAAAAAGTTGAAAATAAAAATTTTAATTGCTGTAAAGAAACTTAATTTATAGGTAAACTTATTTGACATAAATATTTTGCAAATATTCAAAATTTATTACTTCTTTTTGGAGTCGGTGCCAGCATTTTTATTGTTGAAAGTTAACGTTAGGTAGCTTTTTAATATCCAGTGCCATTTTTCGTACATAATGCTTAAACATTTTCAATGTACTTAAAATGTGCAAATCGGATGATTTTTTTTAGAGAAGTCTAATATCTATTTATATCTTAATTAAATATTATATATTTAAGTATGCAAATAGGTACTAAGTAGTTTTATAGTTAAGTTAGAGGTAGTTTTTCAAGGGATTGTTGCCCATTCGTAATTCCTTGCCTTGGCTGGTACCGACTCCAAAAAGAAGTAATAAATTTTAAATATTTGCAAAATATTTATGTCAAATAAGTTTACCTATAAATTAAGTTTCTTTACAGCAATTAAAATTTTTATTTTCAACTTTTTAGTGTAGGAACTTTTATCGTTTGGCTTTTTTTGAAGGCTGTTTTTTTTTTGTAAAAAGGTTTTTTTATTTGTAGCCGTTTAGTGTTTTTTATTATAATGTGTTATGGCAACGAAGTCAATATCGTTCCTACATTTTTTTTGAAAAAGTTACCAATGTCATATAAGTAGGAATACATATTATAGGTACATTGTTACAGTGTAATCGTTTTGATCTCGTGGAGAGATGATATGGTGCATGAAATACTTATGATTCATCTCATGGGTACATCTCATAACAGCTCTCATCATCATCATCATCATCATTTCAGCCAGAAAACGTCCACTGCTGGACATAGGCCTCCCCCAAGCGTCGCCACAACGACCGATTCTGTGAGACTCGCATCCATCGCGTTCCCGTGATTCTCACCAGGTCGTCGGTCCACCTTTTGGGAGGTCTTCCAAAGCTACGTCTTTTGGTGCGCGGTCGCCACTCTAGAACCTTTCGGCCCCTTCGGCCATCTGTTCTACGAGCAATGTGCCCTGCCCACTGCCACTTAAGTTTGGCAATTCTTCGGGCTATGTCGGTGACCCTGGTTCTCCTGCGCATTTCTTCATTTCTGATTCGAACACGCAAGGAAACTCCGAGCATAGCCCTTTCCATTGCCCTTGACAGCATTGCCCATGACAGCTCTAATAAGCTCAACCAATGCTAGGATACATTATTTTATTTTGAAGTTCCCATGCCGACCTTCCACCTTCCAGCTTCATCATCACATCAGTTCAATAGTACCTTACAGCCAAAGTGCATCTTATGACAATTCTAACAAGCCCAAACACGGCTAGGATATATTAATTAGTTACGCAGTTCCAGTGCCTACCTTCCAGTTCCATCATCATCAGATCAGTTCGATGATAACATTTTTAACATAATTATTTAAGATCATTGGTATATAGTGCATTTTCATAGTTGCTTAATTACCCTGATTGTAATATCTATGCGAGTGTCAAGTTTCGTTAGCCATTTCTGATCTTCTTCACCAGTTCCACCTCATCAAATGTTACTTTTTGACTGTAAATGCTTGAGTTCTCGATGAAAATATAAAAAAAACTATATAGTTGCCTATAATATTTGAAGAGTTCCCTCAATTTCTCATGGATCCCATCATCAAAACTCGATTTTGAAAAAAATGGGACCAATCTGGAAGCATATCCTTTCAAGTACAAAAAAAAATTTGGAAATCCATCCATAAACAACGGAGTTCTGAGGTAACAAACATAAAAAAAAAAAAAAAATACAATCGAATTGAGAACCTCCTCCTTTTTTTTGAAGTCGGTTAAAAAGAAAAGGACAATTAATCTGCTAGTGCGAGTAGTGCGACAGTGACTCTGTCTCTGTTTATTTGTTACGTTTTCACGGATCTTGTTTGACATATTGAGAGATCGATTCGACATTAGACAAAGACGGGCTACTTTTGATCTCTTCCTTGTGATCAATTTCAATATTCTCGTGGGCAAAGCGTCGGACAAAAGCAAGTAATCGATTGCTTTAATTTTATTGTTCTACTTGTAGTATTTCTATGAAGATGAAAGTAGAACAATGTAGCGTAATTGGGAACAAAGCCTGTATCCTCGGTAGTCCGCTGAAACATTCATAGAATCCGTCCTTGGAGCCGCTCAGCACTGACTCACTGAGCGTAATCATAACAGTTTACGACGAGACGGAGTCGTAACACAGCGCTTATGACAGTACACTACGGCTAGGAATACATGGCCACAGAAGGTTTGTTGTTACGAGAGAAATATACTTAACTAGCGACCCGCCCCAGCTTCGCACGGGTACTGATACTGAATATATTATGCATGTATTATACACATAAAGCTTCCTTTTGAATCACTCTATCTATTAAAACCGCATCAAAATCCGTTACGCACTTTTAAAGATCTAAGCATACATAGGGACAGCGGTAAGCAACTTTGTTTTATACTATGTAATGATACGTTATTTCCTTGGAAAATATAGCAAGTACTGTTAGCTTGCAGTCTGAAGTTTTAAGCAAGTAAAAAATTCCCCAGAAATTAATTCACTCGTCCAGTGTTGTTTGATTGCATTTCTTTGATTTTATAACACTAATCTTGTCAGTCAGGACATTTTCATGCTCATTTTATCTAGATAAAGAAAGCTAAAGTATTTTCAGAAAAAAAAAGACATACAGCTATTAACGTCAACTTAAATCATGAAGCAGGTTACTTGTTTCATGACTTATATAGACTGGGCAGGACATCTCTACCGGGACAAGTCATAGTAGCGCCGGATTGGTGCCCTGTGACAGTGAAACGGGATACGGGGTAGACCAAAAGATGGTGGGTCGATCTGGGCAGATTTCACCAGAACTTCGGAAGACTCGCGGGCTCGGAAGATGGAAGTAGTGGAGGGAATTCTTTACCGAGAACTGGGACAAAACTTACTAGGAAAGAATAATCAGCTCGTATTAGAATGAATAGGAACAGGACAATAGACTGCTTTGCTTTCAAAGTTTTGGTAACCTAATCTAACCTCTCACAAATTAAGACATAACCAGCATTCCTGTGAACCTTTTGCACTGTACTTCTGATTTCCAGTAATGTAGGTACCTCCGCAGCGCTGCTGCCGACTTGGTAGACTCGTAACTCGCGCTTGAGCGCGTCCGTGGACGGTCAAGGGTACGGGGGCATGAGAGATACCGAATTGTTTGCTGACTCGAGAAACTGAATTATCTGAGACTGCTTTGACGCCAGATTAGTATAATCTGCCGTTGAAACTCAACGAATTCTTGTAAGAGCCGACTTGAAGCTTTGTGAGTTTCAAACCCCGCTTAATAACAAGATTTTATGGAAATATTACTATAGAATGGGTTTTGTCAAAACCAATATGAATCTGTCATCGCAATCAAAATATTAACGAACTCAGCAACACTAAAGTCAAAACCCCTGGCGATTTCAATAAACGACAGGTAATTACTTAACCTGAATTACAAAACACTGCCTTTTTAAGTCAAAAACACAATATTATGAAAACTACCCCTATCCGTGGACTGCAGAGTTCACTCTCGAACAGCGAAAATTCTAAACAATTCAGCAACCGATTATCAACTTCATCCCATTCTACATAGAGTCTGTTTAAAGTAAACAGGTGTTCAACGACTCCCTTGGCAAGTGTCGCATCAAGTTTTGTGGGAATAAGTGCCGTGTGCTGGTAGTTTTAAAGTTAGTTATCGTGTGGTGGCGCGCAACGACAGCGGGTGAACGACCGCCACCCCCTTATGCAATGTCCGTTCGTCTGTCATGTCGACATGATGGAGGGTAGTTGGAATATGAAATACCGATGCAGGATATGAATCAATGGCAGGCAATCACAATTGAAAGGTTTCAAGTGATTGCGAGAATCCGATTAGTTTAGCGCCGACGCTGAGAGAGCTTCACATTCGATGAGCACTCGCTGTATTGGCTTTAATTTTATCATTTCATTGAACAGAATCAAGTCTACTTGCGGTCAAACTACGATGTTTGGTAACAGGTAGGCTCAATATGAATCTTTCTCGTCTCCAAATCGTTATTGGCATGGTGTGCTCCTTAATAAACTTGTGAGATTCACCATCACCGATTGCATCATTGTAAGCAGTGCTTGACTGCGATCTCACCTGATGGTAAGCCATCTGGTGGGATTGTAGTCAAGCACTGCTATAAACAAAAAAAAACGAATTGAAGTCGGTTAAAAATAAGGTTACATACATCATTTTATCAACTATGACAGTTAAAGGCCTAAAAACAGAAATATAAGTAATCTCTCATCTTCTTTCCAATAGACTGTTACTGTCCTTGGTAAAAGAGGCACTTATCTTGGGATTAATTAACCTTGAGGTGTATTATATGATTGGAAGTATTTGTACAAGTTTATATTTTGGAAGGACTTCGCCTGCCATGGCGTGGCTCGCCTTGATCCTTGACCATCGTACCACAAATTGCTTCTGATGTGTAAATTTTTGACAGGAAAAACATGATTAAAATAAAAAACAACAACCCGATCAGAAGGTTTGGACATATCGTATCAGGTTATTTGCTTCATGAACTAAACAGATTACGATGTGTCCAACTATTTTTAGTTCTACTATCGCACGCGTCCAAATTTAGAATACGGAAACGATGATGACCTACTATTGCAGAAACAAGTCAGATATGTGAAAAATTAAGGCCCATTTGCACCGCAAGTGAATACAATTAGAGATAAACGTGTTAAAATTTATAACATCATTTTAGACGCAATAATGTTCGAAATAGATCGGTATGTTTAATAGTCGTATATTATATGTTATGCTATATTCGTGATAAATGTACTTGATGCCAGTGGGTTCAAATCATTCTAAAGATTAAAAATACAGCGTTATTATTGAACGGTAGGAGGGCTGTGAGAATTAAGTCTGATTATGACAGGTTTGATTTACTGGAACTTTGCAACTTTACTGAACGCAAGCCAAAAACAGTGAGTCACAGGTGCTTTCAATATTTTCATTGAAACTTTAGTTGGTATATAGCGACATTACCTACTAGCCATGTATTGTAATAAAACAGAGCCGTTATGTCCACCTCTCATTAAACTGAGCTAATTATTACACTAGCAATTTAGTTCTCATGGTACCAAACAATGTGAGAGCAATGAACGATGTGGGAGGCAATCAAACTAAGCTATAATTAGAATGAATAGCAGTTTCAGTTAGAGTGTAAAACTGTATAAATGAAGATTAGGTTTAAATGTTTATAAAGCTTACCCGACGCAGCTAAGGTCCAGGGGGAGTGCACTGACTACAGATTTGTTTGACATCAAAGTAATAAAATTTAGCAATTACGGCGTGGCGCTGGCGAGCGGAACCTCTAGCTTTCACCTTTATCCTTATTTGCACAAAAGAAAGTACGACCACCAAACTCGTCTGTTTAAATACCTCGTAACGACGTAACAGCCTAGCATCATAATGTACAGCTAGCTTTATATCCTTAGTTTAGTATCTATTTTGTAATATTTTATGACGCACTGTTACAGTTCATTGAACAATCCCGAGCTTGAGCCAGTTAAAAAAATAATAGCTACAGGATATTTTAGTGTATGTCATTGAATCTCTCTATTTGGACAAAAAATACTAACATAACACTATGGAAGGGTTTTAGTCCTTGACTGACAACGATTTCATCAATATTAATGAAGTTTCCGTGGCCCCGTGCTGGGCGCCAATACACGTATTCTGCGGAATCGGAAATGTAAGACCGATTTAATTAAAAAAATAAATGAACAACGTGAGGTCAATGATACTAACCTTTGTAGAGAATCGGGTCACAAGGCCATTGTTGGAATATCCTACTTGTTCAGCCTTTCAGTGGCTCTGAATAGATATTCTTTCATGTTTTAATATTATTGTTACTTTTGTTTGAGTCATTTCCATCGTACGAGGTATTTTTAACAAATTTTCATTAAAACATAGCGGAAGAAAATTCAGTGACGCTGTTTCATAATCTCTACTTCCTGAAAGAAAGTGTTCATCTTTCACTAAATCTCTTTTACTATACTCAACAGAGATTATCTAGAATACGTAATACAGATCACCCAAGACGACACAACATCCGGAAATATGATAAGTACCTGTCGATACAATTTACAAACAAAGATGAATGGAACCCCAATTCGCACCCTATAAACAAGTTCCCTTCTTTTTATCCCAATTAAAGTACAGATGTAGGCGACCGCGGCACGCGCCGGTACTCACCGAGGGCTTGGCATCAGGGCATCATTCAAAAACAACAGTAAACACTGCACTGGACGGCGACACAGAGCGACACAGAGCGGCACAGGACGGACACACACGCGCGTCCTAGACGGAGGTGCGCGACGCACTGACGGGGTTCGTCAGTGTTGCAAGGGTGGCTTTTTAAACTCCTATTTTTTGGGTATTCCTGGTCTTGAAGATAGACCCTTACTTTACAAGGGTGAGCATGCCGATGTTAATGTTTTTGTTATTGGAACTTACGTTACGTTAGTTTACGTATGAACTACCTTTTATTGAGCTAATAATTACTATCATCTTCTAAATATTTATAATCAGTTTTAAACGTTACAGTAAATAACATTTAAAGGTATATAAATTATACAACAAAGTAGAAGGTATCCCACGGTTATCGGGAATTGGGTCCAAACTACCAGCAATACACTCTCCGAAGAAAAGCCTCTTGACTATAGGGGCAGGATCCAGAAGTAGCTACATAACACTTTCTGAATCAAGCCCTACATCCAGCCTCCTAACGACAGCATCCTAAAATGTTGGCTGAGGTTGAATAACCGCCGAGTCCATAGGGCTTATTTATTATAATGGTAGGTGAGTGTTTAATGAAGTGGATTGCTTAAAGTAAGTATAAACCCAGCAATACACCTCAATAAACACTTACCTACCATAATTTATGCGTCATCTCAAACGCCGCCCTTACGTACTGCAACGTAACTCTATCTCCCACCTTCAGGGGTAACATCCCACCTTACAACCCCCTCGCGTGTAGGGGTGCGAGGGTGCGTTCTGCACACCGGACATTCCGGACTGAGCTGTTTAATTGTCGCCCAGCGGCGCTGACGCCGGCCGACGCGACGTCGCTACGGCGTGATTGTACCTACTATTTGTTATGACGCCACGACGCGACATCATTGTTCAATAAACTATCTGCTAAAATATTATGAATAATACTTTTGTATTTGTATTTCGGGCTGGTATCCGCAACTCCACGACTAAAGCGCGTAATTAGTAGTTCTTATCTGAGTTCTGAATGCGACGTAGTCAGCTCTTTTATTATTTGTGTTGCTCTATATGACGTTAATGCCGAATAGATTACGAGTTATTAATAGCTATTCTGTTTATCTTTATATGTAAATCCGGCCAATATTTAAGGCTTTAAAATTCGATCAAGCCTAATTATGCAAATGGTCTTCAGGTATTTTCAGATCATTGGTTTTAAACACAGCCTACCTCAACCTTTAATTGGTAGTCGTAGAGTTTTAACTTAACAAGCAGATAATATTATTATTGTAAACCAACAAATAAATAATAATCCTTTCTGGTAAAGTGTTGCTGACCGTTCCCGGGCCTTTTGGCTTGTACAGCTGTGATTACAGGAGGCTTAATATTTTATGTGCCAACTTGTGCAGGGAGTGACGAGGTGCGCAGGAAGTCGGACGGTTGGGGCATTTAATTGTCGCTCAACGGTCTCGTTACTCGTTAGGGGCCAGTCGAGAGGGGCCTTTCCCCAAACTGTACAATTTAACTGCGGACTTCCGTAATGCAACCTCAATTAATAATTAAAAATCGTGGCCATAACTAGCTGGATTAAAATAAAATAAAGATATACTGCTATAGCAATTTGGACGTTTCTAACTGCTAACAGACAATTATATTATACCCAAAAGGGTTGTCTCTCTAATTCCGGCGAATTGAGCGAACAATCGCGGCATTGTACTTGCGGCTTGTTACGCAACCGGGCCAAGGCCGAGTCGGCCGATGAACCTGAACCCGGGAGACTGCTTTATCTTATTGGATTTCTAAGAGTTCGAGCACAGGAAGGTATGGCTCTGATTTAATTTAAAATAATTGAAAAAGATAATGTATCGAAGTTCAGCAGCTCGGCCTTGGTTAACTGTGTGTCAAAAGCTTCTTTACAAATTATGTTGAGAGTAAAGATATATTCATACCTAAAAGGAAAAACATGACAGCATCCTTTTCAGAAAATTCTAAAAACCCTTTTAACCGAACCCACACAACATCAATGAAAGCCTTTCTGTTATTCGTTTAAAACTCCCAAATATTCAGTAATTAGAAACTCTCGTAAACCATACAATTTTTCAATGAAATTTTTTGCGAGAAGGGTTTCAGAACGCGTCCGGATTGCGGATCAATATGGCGCCGGCGGGAACACGGCGGGAAGGCGCGGAAAGCGCGGGAAGCCTTGTAGCGCGCCATCTTGTCGTCGTCATGGTAACCAGACGGAGCTAGAGATATAGCCACAGAGTAATGAGATCGTGTGGTTCGATTTGTGTTCGCTTTGTACTGCTTATTTATGAGGCAGACTCTACTAATGAGTTTTCTGTTTACAAGCTCGATCAAGAACTCTAGATTGTACCCATAGGCAGGCTAGGGTATTGTGTTGATTTAACAGGAAATTGTAGAGAGCTACCGAAGTGAATAGAGGTAATTTTATTTACGAAACTGCAACTTTCTTTAAAAATCTTATTACGGATTTATAACTCGAAGTCATCGCTATCCGGTGCGCTTTTACTCTTCATTAACTCTGTGGCTACCATCAGCATCCGTCAATTGTTCAATAATCAAATATTCTGTATGGGTCCCCCGAGCCGGAGCCCCGCGCCGGGGGTAGTGTCGCCAACAAGCGTAACGTCTCGCACCCCATTCAACATCGCTGAAACAAACAGTCCCACCGCTCCCGACTCTTAACTGAAACGCAATGGCCGAGGAATTTTCCGCAAATGTAAATAGGACAGGGTTATCATACCCTTACTTATAGGAAAAGCAGCAGTCGGAAATGTAATGTGTTTTTGCTATAAACCTAAATGATATTTAGACTATCGATGACTCTACACAACAGTACTTGTAGTTCGACGGCGCGCTCTGTTCCTCAAGGAGTTGTCAGCAAATGAAGAGGCCCAACTGCAGGGCCGAAGCCTACTGGGGCCCCGGTCCGGCTTATGAAAGAAAGACCCGACCCTGGTATGATGGCTAAGAAGGAAAGGGGTGGGTCGTTTAGTCAGTAAGAATCTGACACTGTTTCCCGCTGCGCCCAAGGGCGGGATTCCTCTTTCGATGATTTTCCCCACCATAAAAACAAATTACTTGTAGTAGTTACAGGGATCTTTTTTAATTAGGATAACCGTCCCGAAATGTTTTGCTAGACATAATTATTACACATGTGTGTGTGGGTCAGGCCATGGTCCAGAGCGATACAGAATGGTCTGCGGTCACCTCTCACTGCGAAGTAGTAAGGCTGGCGAAGGAGATGAGGGCACAGACAACCTGAAGTCCCATCCGATGAGACGGGACACGTCCTGGGCAATAGGATACCGTAGGCACGGGCTTGTGAACAACGAGCAATGGGTTGCTCGCGTCGATTAACGGTAAGTTGTGTTCCACACGTGCCTTAAAATAGTTGTCAATAAAACTGTAGGGCCAAACAAAAAACTTTAATAGGAATTTATGAATAGTCAACCTATGACACCAGAACGCATAGGGTAGCTGAAGGGCACAGCTGTGGCTTTAGTCAGTAAAAGTCTGACACGCTCTTTTGCTTCAACGTATAAAGGTAGAAGTAGTTCCACGATTCCGCATCTCAAAAACACAAGTGTATGTCTGTGAGACCAAGTATTTACAACTAAAACGAGGGCTGCACTTGTATAGCCTATAGATAGTTGTTCTGGGTCTGGTGGTTTTATGAATGTGAGTTTACATTTTCCTAGAGTGGGTTAGAAAAAATAGGCCAAACTTCCACGATATTGAATATATATCATCACTAGCTTTTGTCAGCGGCTTCGCCCGCGTACATAAAATATATAGCCTATGTCACTCAGGAGTAAAGCAACTTTCTGTTGTTGCTGAATTTTTTCCAATCTGACCAGTAGTTCCAGAGATTACCCCCTACAAACAAAAAAACAAACTTTACCTCTTTATTATATTAGTGTAGATTACATAGTATTTAAACAAAGTCGCTTCCTACTGTCTGTCCCTATGTATGCTTAAATCTTCAAAACTACGCAACGGATTTTGATGCGGTTTTATTTAATAGACCGAGTGATTCAAGAGGAAGGTTTATATGTATAATACATGCGTAATGTTTATTTAATATTGCACCCGTGTGAAGCTGGGGCGGATCGCTAGTACATACATATAAGATGAAATGGTATCCCTGATGTGTTCTACTTAGCGGATATTTATGCGCATCACAAGTCACGAGGGTTCCGCGAGCACACCTGTGCTCTCCCTGTCCTCGGGAGGCTGTAGCGACCCGCCAGGAAGGCTCTCGGGGAGGTTGTCAGAAGGAACTGCAGCCTGGGGGAATCCTAATGAGGGGTGCTCCGCTACGTTTAAAGTACTGCTAAAGTAATTGGGGATTTGGGGGACACTGCTTTTGATTTCTATAAGTGGTTGTATCAACAGAATTTAATTTATTTAGGTGAGTACTTGAGAAGTAGAATGTGTATTGATTGAAGGAGGACAATCTTCTCACAAGTGTTTTAAAACAACTGGGTAAGTGCGAGTCGGACTGGTGCACTGTGGGTTCCGTACAAATTTAATTAAGTAGGTATCTATGTAAATAGATCAATATCCGAATGAAGTCTCGCTGATTTTTCGGAATCGCAAAAAAAAGTAAAATAATACTTTTTTTTGCGATTCCGAAAAATCCAGTTTAGTGCCATAATAACAAATGTACATTTGGCATTTGTACATTTTTTTAAGGTATAGTAGTACCTACTTAGGTAGGTAGGCTACCTAAGTAGGTACCTACTTTTTTCAGATTCATCCCTATACCTGTGTTATAAGTCAGGAATTTGGGTCAACAGGAAGTAGGAATTCGATTCCCATAAGAGTGTCAAAATATAACATTTTCTGCGACATAAACGGCTGTACTTATCTTTTTTTTCTGGTTCGGTTAACTTATAGATTTGATTTTTTTCAGTTTCTAGAGACTGCAAACCTAAATAATTCCATGGTTTTAATTTCAACTCAAAACCTCGACGCATTTCCGAGAAAAAGGGTCTTGACAGACAGACAGACGGACTAACAAAGTGATCTAATAAAGGCTCCGTTTTTTACCAGTATCTAATAACATTCAAAGTTAAAAGTCACAACAACATCAGACACATGCTCGCCGCAAAGCGTAAACCTATGACGTAAGCTGGAATATAATCGCAATAGGTCATAAACTAAAGTACTTCCACACGAACAACAACCTGCAATACTCGTAACACCCTCCAGCAAGAAGTCAAGCTCTCGCAACAGAATGAATCTTGTGAGTATAAAGTAGGACACACACAAAGCGCCCTTTGCATCGACCGCCGAGCAAATAGTGAGCCATCACGCGAACTGCACGCCTTTTACACGGCGAGACTTTACAGTCAAGTGTGTACTGGGGCTAGCTACGCTATAGGTATGCTGGTATGCTATGCTTTTCTTTATTTCTGAGGGTAGGAAATCATGAAATAACTTCTCTCGGCTCTTCGTGGTGCAAGGAGTGTCGGATTTCTTGAACAAACAATTTGTTACAGGGTACGCGTTACAGGACCCAAGCTACGTGCTGCAAATTACAGGTACATGCTACGAGTTACATGCTATGGGGTGCACGCTACGCGTTACGTGCTACGAGTTACGTTAACCAAGATATATAAAAGTAAAATAATAATGTATTCGTAAATAGGACTATAGAGATTATGAAGGTAGTGATCGTCAAATTAAATGTGTTATTCTTAATTAAGCAATAAGGAGATCAAGTTTGATTGCAGAGCCGAGCCGACATAGATTGGATGTGTTCGAGTTTCAGAAGCGTGCCACTGTCCTGCTCAGATAACGTACATCGCTTTGCATATTTTATCGCGTTCACTGCTAGCATGTCCTAACTCCAGACGCAAAAACTAATCCATGGCTACTTCTGCACGGCCTGGACGCCAGTAAGCCAGGGGGGCCAAAGTGGGTCACACAGGGACCCCAGGCGCGCCTAATCATGCATGCCCACGGCGGGAACGGTGGGCTCAGCGTTAACTGCCTTTATGAGCAGGCGTAAAGTCGTCTCATTAAAATGCATGGATCAGGTGGGGCTTTTTATTTTCGGGACTGAAATTGTGGCTGAATATTGTATGACTAGTAAGCAAAATTAAAAATTCGTTCACAGCCGTGTCTCATAGAATCTATTTGGAACGTTATCATTAGTTAGAGAGACATCTACTTCGTCGTTGAATTTCCAACACCACATAAGTCACTTTTTGGCTATTTTGACATTTTGATGCCTTTTGCTAGAGAGTCTGTTTTTCATTTGACAATGATTTTTAAGCTCTATTTATAGTTATACTAAGTTGGGTATATCGCCACTCATCCATTCCATCCATCCATTCGTCAGATAACAGTTTTAGGGCGAGCGCGCACTACGATAAAAAATCGTTGCGAAAAAATATCGCAAATCTGTGAACCACAGAAATACACTACAATCCGCGCATTTCGAAAATAAATCGTTTGTCTTGTCGTAAGGTTTGTTTGCGATTTTATTTCGCATTAAAAAAATCGTAAATATTTTTTATCGCGGTGCGCTCGTATTTTTCATCAAACTAAACTAAACGAGGCCAGTGTTTCCTGTCTAATTATTGGTTTATTAGAACGAAAAGGTTTGGGATTGACCTGCTCCACAGTACACACTTAAGTTTTTCCTTTAAATAATGTTTGACATGAATATTTACCTGGCTAAGTATTACATTTTATAAACCTTAGGCATATTTCCTTTTATTATTGTGAATGTGAGGACTGTGTGGATTAGGTCTTTTCTCTATTTTCTTTTCAGTAATCTGCGCGTTCCTACATCTTGCAATTTAAATATTTTCTGCGGCCTACCCAAATGTCCTTTCCAAGGTATTGTTCGTCACGTCGTGAGCTCTTTAGTAGTCCTGAGTTGAGCTTTGCGAATACTGACAAATGCTTGTACCTACTGACTGGACAGGTCCACTCAAATGTGTATGGTTTTACTATCTGCACGGTTCTTATGTGATTTGACCAATAATTACTTACTAACTGTGTTTCTTAGGTGTTTCTTCTCAGGGTTCTAGCTAGACAACATCGGCCTAAATCGGTCAAAAGCCAAGTCAAAACCCATCGGTTTAAATAAAAGAAAAAAAAAAAAAAAAGTGTTTTTTTTTTACATACTTGCAAAATAAATATCATTTAGACACCAAGACAGCGTTCGATGCAAGTGGTTGAAGTAATTAAATCGGATTAGTATAGGTACTTATACAACCTGTACATGTATACTACAGTATTAGCTACCTCCACAGGCCAGGAAAATGCACGGCTGAACAGTTGATTAGACTCTAGGTTCAAGGCGTACCTAATTACCTAACCCCTACACAGCTGTGGTAGGTAATAGTTCCCTTTGATGTGGCGCATCGGACCATCAATACACTGATTACGAGGTTCAGCGAGCTCACCCGCCATGGCGCCAGTTGCACTCGTCATATTGTGTCCGATACACCAATCGGATCGGAACTGATATTTGATTCGGAAAACACGTTGGTATTTGTAAAGTAATGGAGAGCAATTGACAAAGACATGTTATCGCAATAAGCGTATCAACTCGAGTCAAGTGTTATCGTGCTTTTTCTAAAAATAACAACTTTTCTAGACAAGTGTGGTTAGTAAAATAAAAAGGTAATAATATAAGAATAGTAAATAAGAAGATATGTACATGTTTATCAAGGAAACTATCTTTCCTTTTACTAACAAACATGTTTGTGTGGATTTTTGGAGAGCTGATATTGCAACTAATATTATGGCGTGTTTACATATGTCAACTACACATGCACCTTCAAACTGCCAACCCACCTTCAAAACATGTTGCACCGTCATGCCAACATTTCCAGTCATCTCCACTGACTGAAAAAAGCCGCCCCGCTTAAAAAGAGTGATGTCCAGAAATTCTCCGTGATAAATAATAGCTCGATAAGGCGCTACCGATGCGTCCGGGATGAAAAACATCGTGTGTACCATCAAGTAACGTAGGGGTGTCAGACATTATTGTCCGCATTTTCAAACTTTTCTTAAAGACTTCTTTCCTTGAAGGAACCTACAATGTAAACTTAGGTAATTTATAGATACTGGAGGTTTTATCTACCAGGCAAAAGGATGCACTTAAAGAACTTAAAAAGAGTGTATTTACTACATTATGTTTACCTTTCACTATACCGAAGATATCCCGGACGTTAACCTGTACGAAAATAGAATGGCTCTGAATCAGCTGAAAAACCACAAGGCGTCGGGGCAGGGCGGAATTAAACTGGTCCCTTAAAGCCTTAAGGCCATTCAGAAGCTATTTGATTCCATCATGCTCGAGTAAAAAACGCCACAGGCATGAAGCAGAGACGTAGTGGTACTCTTCTATAAGAAGAGCAATAACGCCCTGCTAAAGAATTACACGCCCATCTCGCTTCTGAGCCATGTCTGCGAGCTGTTTTTTAGAGTCATCACGAACCATCTCGCGCGTAGGTTTGACGACGTACAGCCTCTTAAACAAGCCGGTTTCCAAAAAGGCTTCAGTACCGTGAACCACATACATACGCTACGGCAGGTTATACAGAAGTGTTGGCACAAAAACACCACCATGTCAGTCCGACTACAGACCTCTAAATCTATCCTCTTGCAGCGAGGTATTAGACAAGGACACGTTATTTCTCCGAAACTATTCACAGCAGCACTGGAGGATGTCTCCAAGGTTCTCTAGTGGAGAGTGCATTAATGTCTCTCTAATAATAAGGCCTTTTCTTACCTTCGGTTTGCCGACGACATAGTAGTCATGGCATAGTCTACAGTGGAGTGGCAACATTATTGTGGCGGCATAGTGTTTGTTCGAATGTGTCCCGATCCCGAATATGTAGGATAATTCGCATATTTGTGCTGTCAAAATTATGACGTGTGACCGGGTATTGCTAGTGATAAGTATTTATATGCTGACAAATTCCAGTGATAACCTCAATCTATCTAAAGATTGTTTAAGTGAACTATACGCTTTAGTGCTTACTCACGGCATTGAGTCAGTTTTTATTTTAGGTGACTAATGCGGACCCTCATGAAATAAACTAGTGTTACGAATAACTTTTGGTCTACTTATTGTACAGTAGAACAACTACGTAACTCTCCGCGACAACCAGTTTACGAGCCAACATGTTAGCTCGCAGCTTCGCTAGGTGTTCAAGGGAGGTAATAGTCACACGTATTGTACATCCTTTTACACCTGTAATACAGTCTGGCGATGATTGCTGACAGATTGGACTGCGCCATTAACGTACAATATTTGATTTTTTTTTTGTAGGGTATTTTGATATTTATCCAAGAACGTAAAAAAAAAGTTTTTATAGATAAATAACTTTCCGTTAATACCCGCGAACGCCGGCGTTCGCTATAGTACCCGCGAACGCCGGCGTTCGCTGTATGGCTGAGGAATTAATTTTATTGTACCTATTTAAGTTTTGGCATGTATTTTGATTAATGATTTAAGATTTGTGTAAACATAGGTATATGGGCTTATGGCTTATGATTAGCTGAAATAAATGAAAAAAAAATCTATAAATCAATTTGTGAATGATTAAAAAAGCGACTGAACCTATCATGAAAGTCACTCGAAAAAATCCTGCCAATATTCCACATACATAGGTAATTATTCCATATTTTATCGCGTGTTAAAAATGATCGGTCGCGTGCCAAATGGTTGGCCAGCCCTACCGTAGGGTTGTGCAAAGTGTATTTATGGCTTGTTCCCGCATTCTAAAGGTGCGCGTGCCTCCGCGTAAGTACACCTGATTTATGTCTACCGGGGTCGGGTTTACGGCCAACACTTGAAAGCGATATTGTTTTTTTTTGGTTGAATCCGTCATCGATTATGATAATAAAGACAAGATTTTGTTTACGAAAAAACGGTTGTCTTACTATAAATTTTAATATTGGTAGTTGGAGAGACTTAATAGAGCCTAAGTACCTAAGTAATAAACAGTTTGTACCCGTATTGCACTTACAGTCTGTCTGTCAGTTACGATTTCACGCATAATCAGTTTAATGTATTTTTTAGACGTACCTATGTACAATCGGCGCTCAAGGGGACATATACCTATACTAGTGCATGAATGCGATCTCATCTGGTTTGGGTCGGTAAAATACGATTTTTTCTACCATTCTCTCCTAGCAGCTGACACGCTATCAAAAATTTGTTAATATATTTTCATATCACTCCTTGCACAATGACACAGTTCATTCATATTTTCTTCTGCCTAAAAAGAGTCATAAGTATAAAAGTGGATAAAGCCTTTATAGGTAGTCATGACTATTTTAAATCTTTTAGTAACTTATTTGCTAACACGACATTACATTAATATGCGATTCATCCCTCCTCTTCTCATGACCATACCAAGGAAAACAGTTTCCCTTCAACTTTTCAATCACTTGTGACGAGTTGTGCCACTCATTTCTCACTCTCATTTTCCACTGTCCATCGCTCCTCACTTCCATCGTAAGATTTTCATTTTCGCTACATGCAATCTGTTTTCATCTGTCTTTTTCACAGCCCAACCACAAATTATGTAGGTAGGTACAGATGTCAATCTACGTACAAAGCGCGCTCGAGCAACGCACACAGTAGCAACGAAATTGCAGAACAAGTAGGTAGGTATATTCAGTTTTGGGTCAGCTGAATTTTAGGTCAACTATCTTCCGTTTAATAAACGAGTCCATATTATGTGACCTAATTTATTAAAAACCTTAGGAATTACAAGCTATTCTTAGTTTGATTCCTGGATTTGGTAAATCACGTTTCTTGGTAGTAGTTCGAAGCTTCAAAAACGAGCTCTTGCCATCAAAATAGGATATTGACCAGTCTTGTGGTTGCTTGCTACTCAGAAATCCGTATCAGAAAACCCAATACAACGGTCATTACCGAAATGTGACTGTAAATATTCTCTGCCCAACGCTTCACAGCAAGAAGAGTACAGTTGATTAAAAATCCAAATATTTTTCAAACTATTTTATGTTATCTGAAATCCTCGATTTGAACGCACCGTAACTTGACGGAAGGTTGGCCAGCTTGAATTATGACATTAGCTATTGATAGTGAAGTGCGTAATAAAGGTGTCAGATAGTTATCGACGCTGAGTTTACAGGTAATTTTTATAGAATATAAATTTTGGTCTTACTCTGATTTCGCACAGTGAATGAGTGAAATTCTAACTTGCAGTGACGAATTATTATGGAAAATAATTATTTATAGACGCAAGTAGTACAAAATACTTACCCTTTTTGGCATCGACATCGGTTCCATTGTTTTCGAGCATCGTCAAATATTATTGCACATCACTATAACTGTCACAGAAAATTTTACACAGATTTCTTTCTTTGTCAATCGAGCAACGATTGCAACTTTTTGTTTCATGTTTGTATTAAGTTTCACTGTTTGTCAAACGGATCAGCAAACATTCCGTCCAACCACTGATTACAGCACTGATAACTATTAACAATGAGGTGAGTATTTACATGCTTATCGGATATCAGCTGTAATTCGCCTGACGGGCGTGGGAGGACTGAGTGCGACTGCCAACATGCAGATAATGTGTGAGGAAAACAGTGTTGATGGGCTCCAGTGGTAATTCCGCAGATAATATCCCATGATCGAGCATCCAGCGGTCACTAGAAGGTGGAGCGGCGCAGCGGCGTGGCCTAGACATGACGCGCCCGGGGCCTCCCAATGAGAACCTGCCCACGGTGAGTGAACCCATTTTTACGAATTGTTAATGTCATGATATGAATGATAATATTTTTATAGGTCATTATTCGGGGTTGTCTGAACCCTAACGTTTATTTTTTGTATGAACTCTTCACTGAAGACAGTCCTAATATATCTAGAATATTTACATCAAGTGGATAGTGGATAATGCACCTGGTATAAGCAAGCTGATGGTTAGGAAACAGTTGTGTCTGTCTGGCACTATAGCTGTCTATTTAACTTATCTCAAAATCAAAAAGAAAAATGACTAACTGACCGAATACTCTTTTTGTTAACCACAGAGAAGCTATCTTGTTCATAAATTGTTTAACGTTTCAACTACTGTAATTACAGAAACAAATAAAAGACAATAGGTGTACGGATATTGGTGTCCTCTTGGAGCTTAATGAACTAATGTTTGGGAGAAAGAGTAATTGTAATCAGTTGGATAGGAAAAGAAGGAGGAAGGTTAAGGTGTTCAAGTAACCATAGCTGGTAAAAAAGTATTGTAATACTATATACAATCAGTAGCATTATGTTTGAAACTAAATTATATATAAAAAAAGCTTTCTTAAATGTGGAAAATCTTGTTTTCAAAATTTCAATGAAGCCCGATTGTGTGTGTAAATGCTTTGTTTGTTTATTTTGAACCAGATCACTTGTACAATACTTCTTCCAATAAGGGTATTTATTGCTTTTTCCTTTTATCATATTGTCATGTTTTCTTTACTTCCTGTATATTTGTCACTAATGGATTAATTATTTATTATAAAACTATTTTCGGAATAGATTAAATCAGAAATTAACATCAGATATCCTTATTTGACTGACAGGAAATGTTATTTTAGGTAATTTTGAACTGCATTTGCAATAATGTGAACAGTGATGTGAAAACTAATATTATAGCAAGTGAAAATATATATTTTGTGATTTCAATCAATAAGTACTTGACATTTACGAAGGTTGCATCCTATCGGGCTATCAGTGTGCTACCCAAATATGTGATAAGGGTGGATTTATCATGCAAATCTCTTGTCTACATAAATATATTTGTTTTTCATGGGTAATTGAGCAATAGACATGTGTTGTAGGATAATCACAGCTATGCTAGCAGCCTTACATTTAAACTTTAAGCCCCAAGTGAATGCCGCCGTTCACACAGCTATTGTTCTTTAATGGTGACTGTAATTATGGTAGTCGAAAGTTTAAAAGATCTGCACTTCAAAAAACAAATTAAAGCTGAATGCTAAATAACAATTTTCATATTTCTACTGCCATGTGTAATGTCCACTAACTACTTGTTATCAATAATTTGATGGCTTGTTTCCAAACTTGGTAGTGAACAATAGCCAGCACTGCCCCGTGTGGGCTGAGGTTCAAACAATTACAATCATTATCATAATGATTTAATGCATTTTGTATGGAAGTCAATGATTGTTTGTTTTAGGGACACCCACATAGACAGGTTGTAGACAACTGATATTGATGTTTTAGCAATAGTACAGAAATCAGTAGCGTCTGGAGAGGATCTCCCTCTGATAAATATTGGTAAAGGCTGCACTGAAATGTACTGAGTATCTTAGTGTAGTCAATATTACTTAGATCAATAATATTTATCTTCTAATATTGATAAGATAGTGAAGTAGCTGTTGTGATTACAGCACCTCAAATAATACACTCTCAGTGTATGTCTGTAGTGTCATAGGAATATTATTTTCATGTTAGTTCTGGCAAGACATGTACTTTTTTGTGATGTTTGTTAGAGTTTATTGTGAAAGTGTGGGTGGAAATGTTGTTGGTACTAGTGTGAGCTGATCTAATAAGAATGCAGCGAAGCTTTGTTATTTTTAAAAACTGAATATATATATATATATAATCAATGTATGTGAGTCACAACTAAAAACTTGTATCTATAAATAGGATTTGTTAAATAATTCAGTACTTTTGTAATTTTAGATTTCAGCTGACTATTGATTAAATTACTGTAACCATGTGTAAACATTCCATCCAATATAATAATTTTAAACATCAAATGAGTAATTTTTGCTTTTTCGACAAGATTTTGTCTTGTGTTCTCATAAGAATTTACTTTTTTGTATTTGACTAGTGAGTCAAACTTGTGACAGCACTGTCAATAACTATCTCAATATCTTCGGTTTATTTGTCAAATACACAGATACTATTTTTATTGCTAAATTCTACAATAATTTTTATGCTCTATCAAATTTAATATGAAGCAATTGGGATCAATTGAGGGTGACACCTCCCCGCAGTGGTTCAAAGTGCCGAGTGTTGTACAACATAAGTGATAATGTGTGGTTAAGTTGACGGTGGCATTTGTTTGCAGTGCGGCCGCTAGATGCGCTGCAAGCATGTCGTTGTTCAAAAACAGTGACAGTGTTAGTTGGTGCTTCTTTTATTTATTTGTTTTTTTATATTTCTTGGGCTGATTTTTTGGTTTCACAATTTGGTTAAGAGTTTAAATTTTAATACATACATTTTTCATAAAAAAAAAATCTAAACACCTCTGAAGGTTTTGAATAAATTTGTAATTTTTTAAATTCTATTAAATAAATAAATTATGCTGGTTAATTTAATTCTACTAGTATTTTATCTATTAAGAGGAATTGATAAAATATTAGCTTCTGCTAGCGCAAGCGATTTCACCCGCGAGTAGGTAAGTCGGTTTACTCCCTTATGTAAAACTCAGAAGGGAAAAGGGCAAAATCAATCATAGAATAGATTCCAATCAGTATATTTACAAAGAAATAACAGAAAAAATCACTTACACTGTTGCACGCTCGACGATCGTTCACAAGTCCCGCTCTTTTTTTTTTACTTTTTAATTTGACATTTAGAACGAGTGTTGGGATCGATATACTAATCGATACCAACTTGTTAAACTCTTAATATGATTTAGAGTACTAAATTAAAATATCTCAAAATATATTACGTGTTACAGTCGGCCATCCTTCGCATAACGTGTCCTCACGTTTTGTCAATTAACAGAGATATAATACTATTGATAAAAAAACTATTACCGCTATTAATAAAGTAAAAAAAACATAAACTCTGTCACTGAAACTAGTCTAGTTATTCAACTGACAACAATTCCTGGGCGGTGCAATGCTTGCCCCTCATGCCTTCTCTACAACACACTAATACTACTATATAGTGATGCAGGGTGAGAGCTACTTTCTTCACCCGCTGCCACTGCGATGCCACGCAACAACTCCTGGGTGGCAAGTTCATATGCCTCTCATGCCCGCTACGTGACATCCGAGGTACTTATCTATAGTAGTGCGGGGTGAGAGCTACTTCTTTCACCTTCACCACGCAATCACTGCGATGCCACGCAACAACTCCTGGGCGGCAAGTTCATATGCCTCTCATGCCCGCTACGTGACATCCGAGGTACTTATCTATAGTAGTGCGGGGTGAGAGCTACTTCTTTCACCTTCACCACGCAATCACTGCGATGCCACGCAACAACTCCTGGGCGGCAAGTTCATATCGTCCCTTAGCTTACAACACCGCTCAAGTCGAAAATGGCGGTTTTTACATTTGAATGCCATTGGATGTAGCTGCGTAATACGCGTCGAACCATTGGTCACTTGATAGAGATTTCAGCCAATCAGAAGCCGTAATTTAAAAAATAGTGACAGCGCTCAAGTCGGTTGGCCTCGCAACACCGCACAAGTCGTTAGTCTGTCAAACTTTGCGCGCGTAAGTTCTTGACGCTCCGTGATTATTCAATTTTTATGTGAATTTTATCGCTGAAAGGTCCATGCAAGAAGTTTTAATGGAAGATTAAGAGGTAAGCTATAGAATAAAGTAATGTTTATGGATTTACGCTTATTAATATAGAAACAAAATGATAATAGAATATGTTCACTACTTACGCGGTGTTTACTAACAATTTTTTCTTAACTTAGGCGGTGTTTCAAAATGTATTTTATTTCTTTTAGGATACTCAATAATTAAAAATACACTATGGATGAAGAAGAAATTGATTCTTGGAGTAATCTGAGTTCAGGTGATGAATTGTTCTGTGCCCAATTACATTTACAATTACAAGAATCAGGACTGATGTCAAAACATAAACGGCGTAAACTAAGTAGCAAAGAAGATAAAAAAAAGAATTAAACTAGGTTAGTATTGAAGGTTTGTTTTGAGGTCCGCATTTATTTCTTGTTATTTACATTTTTAGTGCAATAATTCCTATTATTTGTTTTAGATTTGAAGCAAAAAGATAACACTAATTCTTCTGATACCAAAGCATGCAATTCTCCTACTAAATACGAAATTATTGCAACACCAATAAATGATCAAAACTTCGGGGAGTCCATAAAAAGTATTTTAAGTAGCCAGGACAATGTAATCTCAATATTAGATCAAAACATGGACTTGGATATTGAAAACATTGACATTAACAATCTACAAGTTATAGAAAAAGTTGGTAATGATTTCATTGATCTGCAACAGGAACCACCCGAATTTGCTACGGTGGCCATCGAGTATCTTGAGTCTTCTGTATTGGATGTAGCCAATATCACGGTAGAAAATGAGAACGTTGTACAAGAACTAGGAAATGCTGTCCTTAATATAAATTCTGTTAAATCTTTCCCTACTTCAAACCAAGATATTCTCGTATCTAAGAATACTCAAGACCCAGTTTCTGATATAGTCACAAACAATACTCAATGTACAGATAAAAATAATACAACCCAAAACAATATGCAGCAATCCAATGTCTCTGCTACTCCATCGTGTTCTTCAAAAGTGGTCATACTCAGTGATGTTCCCTATCACGGTGATTTGTTAAGTCATAAAAAACGACAGAACAAGGCGTCAAAAGACCCAAAGAAATATAAACGCAATATTAATAAAGAATTACGGATGAAAGGTGAAAATTATTTGGGATACAGAAGAGACAGAAAAGCAAAGATTAATGAAACATTTAAAGTGAAACAAGACGTATTTAAGCCTGCAAGATCCATGAAACCACCGTGCACTTCTGCGTTTTGCAAGAAATCTAAACTCAGGTCATGTAGGCGGTCGCCTCCTTCTGCGAAGCAGTAATGCTAGCAAAGGAGGAGGCGGACCGCATAAGGCAACGGCGTTTGCGCCCCAGACGCCGCCGCGATTCCGATCCTGACTTCCGGCCACCGTAGGCGCGGGCTTGCGGACGGTGAGCATTGAGTAGCTCGCCATCCGGTCGTCTGGTAATCGTCCGGACCAAGCTCAGTCGTCGACGGCGCGCACTGTTCCCGCGCGCCTCAAGGAGTTGTCAGCAACCGTAGGGACCCTGCAGAAGGGTCGAAGCCAATCAGGGCCCCGGGTTTGTGTCTGAAAAGGAAGGCTCTGGCCCTGGTATGTATGGCGATGTAGGAACGGGGTAGGTTGTTTAGTCAATAAGAGTCTGACACTTGTTTTCCGCTCCGCCCAAGAGCGGGACTCGTCATTGGAGGATTTTTACCTACCATAAAAAAAAAAACTCAGGTCATGTGACAACATAAATGAAGAACAGCGGAAACATTTGTTTGAAAATTTCTGGCAGAATATGAACTGGGAGCAGCGAAGATCATTTATAACTTCACACGTTAACAAAATACCAAAGAAAATTACTAAAAATCCTGAATCATCCAAAAGAACTGATAGTCGAACTTACGTTTTGACGATTGATAACGTACGTCACCAAGTCTGCAAAAAAATGTTCTTGGCCACTCTTGGAATTAAAGATTGGTTTATCAGATATTGGTTGACAAAAACCGATTGTGCTATGCCTCCCGATTCATCTACTTCAACCAGTAATCGCAGAAATCCAGAGAAAATTGAAGACCACAAATATATTGAAAAGTTTTTAGCAGATCTTCCAAAGATGCCGTCGCATTACTGTCGTGCTAAAACATCACGAGAATATTTAGAACCAGTTTTCACGAACATGACACAGCTTTATAAGACTGAAACTTAGATTAGACTAGAGATTTCGAGTTATTCTTTATTATTTTTATAATTTTATGAATACTATTTATATCTTGTTTGTTTGGAGTTTATTAAAGACTAAAACTAATAATTCAAAATATTTACCTATAATAATAAAAAAATATAATTGCATTTTCGCACTAACTAGAAGTTCCTATGTTACCAAACAACTTTAAGTAATTTATATCAACAATGTGATTCTTAAGATTTAAGTTATAGATACCTAATGTTATAAAGATTTGTTACTTTTCTTGAAATATTTCCTAATAAAAGCTTTTCTTTGGAAATCATCTTTTATTTAATATCTTAATCCCTAACATTTCTGCAAACAACACCGCCTAAATCTAATAAAATATTAGTCAACACAGCTCAAGTCATAAAAAACAAGTTAAAATAAAGTAAATTGTCAAAATAAGTATAAATAATTATTTCTTAACCGCTAACTAGAGTATGTATTAAGTTATGACAGGAATAATCCCCAGATTTTTTAAAATAGACAGTTTTTTACGTCTCCTGTAAAGTTGGTAAAAATGACTTAGGCGGTGTTGTAAGCTAAGGGACGATATGCCTCTCATGCCCGCTACGTGACATCCGAGGTACTTGTCTATAGTAGTGCGGGGTGAGAGCTACTTCCTTCACCTTCACCATGCAATCACTGCGATGCCACGCAACAACTCCCGGGCGGCAAGTTCATATGCCTCTCATGCCCGCTACGTGACATCCGGGGTACTTATCTATAGCGGTGCGGGGTGAGAGCTACTTCCTTCACCGTCACCACGCAACCACTGCGATGCCACGCAACAACTCCTGGGCGGAAGTTCATATGCCTCTCATGCCCGCTACGTGATATCCGAGATACTTATCTATAGTAGTGCGGGGTGAGAGCTACTTCCTTCACCTTCACCACGCAATCACTGCGATGCCACGCAACAACTCCTGGGCGGCAAGTTCATATGCCTCTCATGCCCGCTACGTGACATCCGAGATACTTATCTATAGTAGTGCGGGGTGAGAGCTACTTCCTTCACCTTCACCACGCAATCACTGCGATGCCACGCAACAACTCCTGGGCGGCAAGTTCATATGCCTCTCATGCCCGCTACGTGACATCCGAGATACTTATCTATAGTGGTGCGGGGTGAGAGCTACTTCCTTCACCTTCACCACGCAACCACTGCGACGCCACGCAACAACTCCTGGGCGGCAAGTTCATATGCCTCTCATGCCCGCTACGTGACATCACCATCACCACCACAGGTAAATCATCCGACGTTTGTCGGCGGTGAACCTGGTCTTCTAACAACCTCAGCCGCTTCCTGGTTTCTGACAGTTCCCGCTCCGAGTCACGCAATCTGGGATCTGGCGTGCGATGACCTCCACGATGAGGCCTATCACGATAGGATGTGCGACTTCGACTGCGCGTCTCTCGGCATCGAGAAAGACGGTGAGTGTTTCGGCTGCAACAACGGCTGTGGCTGCGGCTACGCCTGCTACCACGCCTGGTACGGTTGCGTGATTTCGGCTACTTCGCATCTCGTGGTCCGAGTTGGGGCACGGTGTAGTCAGCCTCTTTGGTTTATTCTTATTCACTCCATATTTGTCGCTCATTTTCTGAAACTCACAGGTATTGATTTTAGTTTTTGATCAATGAATAACTAAATTCACCCGGATAGCAAAAATCTTTCAATTAGGTAGGTGCTAAACGGATAATCTATACTAATATTATAAAGCTGAAGAGTTTGTTTGTTTGTTTGTTTGTTTGTTTGAACGCGGTAATCTCAGGAACTACTGGTTCGAATTGAAAAATTCTTTTTGTGTTGAATAGATCATTTATCGAGGAAGGCTTTAGGCTATATAACATCACGCTGTGACTTATAGGAGCGAAGAAACAATGGAAAATGTGGAAAAAACGGGGAAAAATATTCATCTTTGAGGGCTTCCGTTGCGTGCGCTGCGAAAACGGTAGAAGATACAAAAAAAATATGTACGAAAGAATTATTCCTCTTAAAATGATCTAAAAAAATGTCCGCGACAGTATATGTCTATCTTTTAAGATTAACTCACTAGAACCGTTTTTATAGGAATCAAACTTGGCCGAAATTAATGCATTATTACCAATTATTTGTTAGAGTTGTATCAACATAGTAATATTAAACTTTATTCAAATAAATGTGTTGTTGATTAAGAGTATGTAATTGTGAACAAAATTGTCTTTGTAATCACTTATTTTCAATGAACATCTTAGAAGATATTACAATTTTAAAATACTCCGATATAAAATTCACACGCGTCGCATGATGTGCAAAATATGACGCTGTGCCTGGCCGGCGGGCGAGCAGAGGGGTTGCTTGCGGGCGGCGGGGAGTGGTTTTTTTATGGTAGGTAAAAATCATCCAATGACGAATCCCGCTCTTGGGCGGAGCGGGAAACAGTGTCAGACTCTTACTGACTAAACAACCTCCCCCGTTCCTCCCTTGCGTTATTCCCAGAGCCCCGGTATAACGCTTTCGCACCAACCCTCGGCTGCAGGAGGCTTCGACCCTGAAGAGTCCCACAGTTTGCTGACAACACCTTGAGGCGCGCGGGAGCAGTGCAGGCCGTCGACGACTTGGTCTCGGTCGGGACTGTTACCAGACAACCGGACGGCGAGCTACCCATTGCTCACCGTCCGCAAGCCAGCGTCTACGGTGGCCGGATATCGCCGGGATCGCGGCGGCGACGGCTATGGCGAGGGCGCTTTTTCCCTTGCCTTATGCGGTTGGCCTCCTCCTTTACGAGCATTACTGCTTCGCAGAAGGAGGCGACCGCTTGCCATTCTTCTTCGCTGCGGACCATGGTCTGAACCAAGGCCCGGCGCGAGAGGCCACCGCCGCCGATCACCCCCACGAGGACACGGCGATTCTCTTCTCAAGCGGGGCACACCTCCACCGTGTCCTCCGTGCTGGCCACACAGTGGCGACACCCGGGCGTCTCTTCCGCACGAATCCGGCGCAGGAATCTCCTGAACTTCCCATGTCCGGTGAGAACCTGCGTCATGTCTTGCGTGATGTCTATCCAACCACGCCTCAAAGAGGGCACTTACCGCCGAGATTATGGCGTGCCCAAGTGGAGGGTGTAGCTTTATGAAGTACTTTTAGATAATTATTTTCTTTTAAAAACTAAATTGTCTAAATTAATAACAGAAATTGACACGGGCAAAGTCGTGGGTAACAGCTATAATTTATAAAGCTGAGGTTGTTTGCAAAAATAAATATGATGCCCAAAATAACTATTCCACGCGGACGAAGTCGCGGGCACAGCTAGTTCATAAATAAAACAAGTGCTCAAATTAATAAGGAGGCAAGGTCTATAATCTGTTCAATTAATTTCACTATTTTGCATCAAAATTAATGTGTGTCAAAATAAAAGGTGGATGGTAGGTCTCAATAAAATCCGATTTCATCTACAAAATCCATGGCTATAATTCTAAATTAGCGGTTTCAGGGTATTCAGGGTCATGTGCTTTGTTACATTAAGTTCATATTTTGATAAAATATGAACTTAATGGGTTTGCAACCTGGTTTTTTTTTTAAGATTAATTTATTCGTGTTCGGGTTTGTGAATTTCATTTTTTTTTTTTTAATCGATTTGTCTATTCCATATTCGTAGTATTATAGTTTTCATATTAATATTTATATTGGCAGCTTTTAATATATATTCATGGTCGTTCTGTGATTGGTTGACGCAATTTAGCAAAACCCAAATCAGAGAGCTCGCTTGCTTTTTGTGAAAAATGGAGGGAAAATGAACGAACGGAACGTTTTTGTTGGCCTGCTCTTGAGCCTGTTCGCTTTCTTTTTTTTGGAAGTGAACTCGATTAGAACATAGATAGGTGTTAGGAAATTTGAAACCTACTGATAATTATCTTGTGCTAAGTATTGATTCCTGTATCTGCAGTTCAAAAGAAATATATGACAGTTTTGTGTACTGCTTGTATCATTACTCAACTATATCCTGTTCCCGTTGGTCATTGTTTATATTATTATTTGAATCCAGTACTTAATCATGCCTCAAAGTTAATAATCTACATTCAATTCGATGTATTGTTTAGTGTTACATTCGATTTTTACTATATTTGACGAACAATTATGACAAAAATGGCCGCGCCGTTATATTTTCACTAATTAAGGCGCGTAGGTTATTTATGCAAAAATAACTTATTTCACACCGATCCCACTTCTGAGATGTAAAACTC
This sequence comes from Mythimna loreyi, assembly GCA_029852875.1. Classification (NCBI taxonomy): domain Eukaryota; kingdom Metazoa; phylum Arthropoda; class Insecta; order Lepidoptera; family Noctuidae; genus Mythimna; species Mythimna loreyi. The sequence continues at coordinate 22,991,041 of CM056792.1, forward strand.
AGAAGGGAAAAGGGCAAAATCAATCATAGAATAGATTCCAATCAGTATATTTACAAAGAAATAACAGAAAAAATCACTTACACTGTTGCACGCTCGACGATCGTTCACAAGTCCCGCTCTTTTTTTTTTACTTTTTAATTTGACATTTAGAACGAGTGTTGGGATCGATATACTAATCGATACCAACTTGTTAAACTCTTAATATGATTTAGAGTACTAAATTAAAATATCTCAAAATATATTACGTGTTACACTTAGGGGTGGAGTTTCGTAAAATCTTTGTGGATGTCTATACTCTATAAGGAGCTTACCAGCCAAATTTTAAGTTTGTAGGTGTTATAGTTTCTGTAATTTCATGATTAATCAGTAAGTAGTATGACCAATTTGGTTGTGGCGTCTTGTGTACAGTTAAAGGGTTGACCAGACGGTTGTAAATCATAAGGTGACCTTGCTAGTTTCAATCCAAGTTGACATTGATTGTAAACCATGACCTTCAACACTCTTAGTTGGGAGGCGTGTTTTCCCAGCAACAGTGATCGAATTTTGACATCATCATTAGTCGCAACACAAACCAAGCTCCAACTAAGTTGTCCTTGGTTTTTTTTTATGGTAGGTAAAAATCATCCAATGACGAGTCCCGCTCTTGGGCGGAGCGGAAAACAAGTGTCAGACTCTTACTGACTAAACAACCTACCCTGTTCTTACATCGCCATACATACCAGGGCCAGAGCCTTCCTTTTCAGACACAAACCCGTGGCCCTGATTGGCTTCGACCCTTCTGAAGGGTCTCTACGGTTGCTGACAACTGTTTGAGGCGCGCGGGAACAGTGCGCGCCGTCGACGAATGGGCTTGGTCCGGACGATTACCAGACGACCGGACGGCGAGCTATCCAATGCTCACCGTCCGCAAGCCCGCAAGTTGTCCTTGGTTGGTTTTAAGGCGCGCTCTTCGGTGGTCTACCGTCGGTTTTCAAAGTAAACTGCCAGCTGTTTATTGATCCATTTTTTTTAAAATATCTATCCTCTTTTATACATTCTTACTTGTCTTGTCAAGTGTACCTTGTCAAGTGTATTTTATTTACTTAAATACATTAGAGAGATTTTCTGATTTTATAAAAATATCTAGAAGTGTTGCCAAAAAAACAGTCCTTTTAGCCTAGTGTACTGATATGTGTCGAAACAATATTTTTTTATCGTGTCGTCTGAAAATTTTACCATTTTTAAAATCTGTTAGTCACTCTTGTGGAAGGAATCCTCACTTTCTATTCTTCATCCCGCAACGTACAGTCCGTATTGTGATGCCCTGTCGTCACCTTTGAACATCACCTTGACTTATTAGTGTTTTCTCCCCTAGCTCCATAATTTTGTGTATACTGTGCACCCCTCACATGATACCATCACTGAGCACCATAACTGAGTGTTGTTCACGGCCGGCAGATCAAGCTGGTGGTGGTGGGAGACGGCGGCGTGGGCAAGAGCGCCATCACCATCCAGTTCTTCCAGAAGCTGTTCGTGACAGACTACGACCCCACCATCGAGGACTCGTACATACAGCACACGGAGGTGGACGGACAATGGTGCATCCTAGATGGTGAGTAGATAGAAGAAGAAAGAAGAGATAACAGAGTTTCGGTCTTAAATAAAAATGCTTCGGCTATAACAGCTTGGGATATTCCAGCAACCTTGTGTAGTGTGCAAGCCATTTAGCCGATGAACCCAACACATTTGGTGATGGTGGAAGAATTTTCTAAAGAAGAGAGAAAAGTCCATAATTAGTTTCTATTATAAAAAATATTTAAAATGCCTTTTTTTGAAGGGTTAAATAATGTCCAGACATTATTTAACCCTTCATAAAAAGGTATTTTGTACATTGCCACCGATATGGGGGCATATTATATGTATTACCAACTTGTTACTGCCCCACTGCAGGACAAAGGTCTCTTTTCTGACAGATAAATTGTTGCCTGATTTGTGACCTACTAGAGGGCCAAGTAAGGTATACCGCAAGCTCAGTGGCGGATTTGCAGTCCTGGCCGCTGTAGGCCCCAGGCTACGTGCCGCCCCCTTTCTCAGCACTCATCATTACTAGACACATTATTCATGAATTACTTTATTCCCATTTTTAATTGATTCCGAATTGATTCCGTAAACTGTTTAACTAAAAGTATTAGCTTATAAAGCTAGTTTAGAATATTTTTGGACATTTAAATAAAACATTTAAAACGGTTTTAGGTTTTATCTACACTAATATAATAAAGAGGTAAAGTTTGTTTTTTTATTTTTTTGTTTGTAGGAAGTAATCTCTGGAAGTAAAGGTTCGGTTGGAAAAAATTTAGCAACAATAGAAAGCTGCTTTACTCCTGAGTGACATAGGCTATAAATTATTTATATAACATGGATGTTAACCGAGCTATCACTACAAGAAATTTGCCGCGGACGAAGTCGCGGGCAGAAGCTAGTTTTTAATTAAATAAATGTTTTACAAAACTCGTCTATCTTTTATATTTTATCGTTTTCTTCTGTTTTATTGTTTTAAAAAAGATTTTTTTCGGCTTCCTTAAGTTTGATTGATTATTTATGCAACAAATATTTTATTAATTCTGATCAAAATAAATCATCTCACTCTCACAAGGACATTATACAGATAAGATTTGCCGTTTACAGTATAGTCCAGTGCAATTAGCACTGTTAACGATAAAAAGTGGACCTAAATAGTAGTAGAATGAAACCCATTAGAAAAGGAAGATAATATAGCAAAAATTTAAGGAAAAATAAATTACGGTCGAACTGAGGTCGGGAAGTGGATGGGTGTGCGGTTTTAAGGGTAAAAAATGGTTTATCTCTAATTCCGGCAAAACTACCAGTTCTATGGAAAAAAGTCATATTTCCAACATGAAATCCCCTTTAAATCTTATAAAAAATTTAATAAACACCTCAGTACATTATTACATAGTATAAAACAAAGTTGCTTATCCCTGTGTATGCTTACATCTTTAAAAGTTCGCAACGGATTTTAATGCGGTTTTTTTTTAATAGATAGAATGATTCCAGAGGTTTATATGTATAATATATCACCTTTGCACCCGCACGAAGCTGGAGCGGGTCGCTAATAATGATTAAACAAAAGTTTTTTTTTATTATCTTCATTTTCCAATGGGTTTCATTCTACTACTATTTTGTTCCCTTTCAAAAGCTATCTGCACTCTCTGCACATACAGTTTCGTTTCGTCATTACTAAAAAGTCAAATGCCGCTACCACAACTTTCATTATGGACGTTATATCCATTTACCCATAGATGGCGGATGGTGTTAAGATTTTTCATGCATTGATGACCCTCTCGAATTTTTGTGTCAACGTTCCATTCAAATTATGTTCAAATTGATGTTTTATTGATCGTAAAAAAAACGTAATGATACTTGATTCTGGTACGTTTTATTTATGTAGGTAGGTATGGAGAATTCTAATTCTCCATACCATAGATTGAGTGAGACCTTTTTCTTTCTTTTTCTGTCCAACTCCAGAGTCGCGCCCATTCAGTGGCGGGGCAAGACCAAAATTTCATGTAGGCAAGATATATTTTGCGAGGCCCCCTGAAGGACGACGCAAAAGGACAGATTTTGTTGAGAGAAAAATTTTTTTTGGTACTCAAATTTTTACGCGCCTATCCAGTATCACAATCCCTGCGGCGTCTGAGGCGTGAGTGCTCTTGCCTTATGTGGTTGGCCTCCTCCTTTGCTAGCCGTCCGCCTGCCACTCCTACTCGCTCTGGACCATGGCCTGTACCAAGGCCCGGACCGAGAGATCGCCGCCGCCAATCGCCTCCACAAAGACACGGCAATGCCAAGTGTGCCCCACCCAAGTGGAGCATACCTCTACCGTTTCCTCCAGGTGCTCCACACAGTGGCAAAACCCGGGCGTCACTTTCTCACGAATCCAGTGCAGATAGGTACCTTCCGAAATTACCATGTCCGGTATGAAACTGAGCCATTCGGAAGGTGAGGACGCCGTGAGGTCTTTCCAGCCAGGCTTCAAAGCGAGTACTTACCGCCATAATTATGGCGTGCCCAGAACTGGGTTGCGACAGTCGCTGTCACCATAACACTCACCGGAACTCAATCCGTCATCCCGCGACTTGACGCAGCAGTTGCCATCTCCGCGCAAAAATCGTGCATGTGTGCAAGGACTGTTGCCTCCAGAACCTAACTCATGCCAAAGGGTCACGGTAATGCGGGTGGTGCAGGGATACTGCTCGAATTCCCGCGAAAAACTCTTCGTGTCAGGTCAGCAAGGAGGCTCGCCTCTTTGCTGGCCTCTGTATCTGGAGGCAACAGTCCTTGCACACACGCACGATTTGCGCCTGGAGATGTAATGCCGAAGCTTAACTCCGTTGCGGCCACAAGTCGGGGCACGGCGGACAGAGTTCCGGCAGGATCTCATTGTGAAATGGCCACAGCGACTAAACCCAGTGCCGGACACGCCATAATCATGACGATAAGTCCCCACTTTGAGGTGTGGCTGAGAAAACCTCACGGCGTCCTCACCTTGAGGGGACTTGGTGGAGCACACGGTCGAGGAGTGCTCCTCTTCGGCAGAGCACCGCCGCACCCTCCACCTCCTCGCGCCGGGCCATGCTCCGGGGCGAGGAGTGGCAGTCGATGGCCTTTTTCTGCGAAACAGTAATGCTAGCAAAGGGGGAGGCCGCACGCGAGAGGCATCGGTCCTTATCCTCACGCCTCAGCTGCTACCGTCGGGATTCCGATCCCGATTTCCAGCCATCGTAGGCGTCGAGCTGCCGATTGCTCGCCGTCCGCTCCTATGATCGGTCATAGTTGATGTTAGGCATATTATATACGCGTCTAAATGTAAAAAATGGCTTCCAATTGCAGCAGTACAATAAAGGCATTGTTAGCAAAATGTCTAGGGCTATCTTCACATTTGCGTATTATCCTTTATTCTAATACTTTCTCAAGTCCTGCTGCTGCTTATTTATCTAATAAGTAAGCCATAGCAAAGTCAGACCTGTGTGTGTATATTATATATACACATAGTATATTTTCTTACTACTTTACTTTTTTCTCAATAAATTAAATAAATTAATTAATTTTGTAGGGCAATTTTATCAGAAATGGCCAAAAGTTCATTATTTTTAACTTATGTCCACAGAAGTAGAAGTTAGTTCGGTCGTAAACACGATCCAGGGGCGGCAGCTGCCCCTCCCTGCCCCCCCCCTGTTTATGCCCATGTACGTAGAGCGTAGGCTCTACGTATGTAGGAGGCTTCTGGACCCCCAAAGTTCAGCAGATGCCGCTTGAGAATAGCCCTAGTCCGATTCAGTTTGGGAACCAGATGTCGGAAATGCTCATCAAAATTCCACCGGCTGTCGAGGACTAATCCTAGGCACTTTATCGTAGACCCGACGCCAATGTGAACCCGTTGGCGGCGCGTTCTGAGGGCCGTGGAAACACATGGTCTCGAAATTGTACAGCTCCACCTCGAATCCCAACTTGAATCCTGCCAACGACGATCGTAGCCCCACGTTTCGCTAGTTCTACCGCCGCCTGGTACGATTCTCCCTGTGCTAGGACCGTCGACGTCGCGGACTGCACAGTACGTAGTCGTACCCAATGTTTCACAAGGGTGGTTGTAGTTCCGATCCCTGCGGAACACAACATGTCATCTCTCGCCATTTCCACTCTCCCTGGTGATTGAGGTAAATGATATACCTGATAGATAGGTAGGCCTCAATCACACGACAGAGGTGGCTGGGCACCCGGTGGTATTGCCAGACACTTGCTAGCCGATTTTTATATTATTTATTGCTAGATGAGTAACTATATGTACATTTGCGTTCGCGGGCCTTCGAGGTGCGAGGCCCCTTGGACCGCGAGGCCGTGGGCGGTCGCCCACTGCCACCAGCTTCATACTGCCGTCGCACCCATTACAATTTTTTTTTGTACGATTTGCCGCCCTTTATATCCGGCCGCCCTAGGCCCGGGCCTACTGGGCCTTAGGGCAAATCCGCCACTGCGCAAGCTTGTTTATCTACTTTGCTTACCTTTTCTTGTGTCTTCTATGCGACTAGATTTAATCTTCTAAGTACAAAATGTCTGGTTTCCAGTGCTGGACACGGCAGGTCAAGAGGAGTTCAGCGCCATGCGCGAGCAGTACATGCGCAAGGGCGACGGCTTCCTGCTCGTGTACTCCGTTACCGATAAGCAGAGCTACGAGAACATCCGCCACTTCCACACGCAGATCCTCAGGGTCAAAGACAGGTGAGATTCAGAGCTTCACCAGTTCCATATTGACAGCAGCAATACATGCGCACTGCGCAGCTTCCTGTTTGTGTCAAGAACAGGTGAGACAGTTGAGTCACTGGAACTGCAACACGAGCGGCATTCGCAATGAATGAGTTCCACACCTTTACTTCATTAGCAGTAAGATTAGACATATAAACAAACCTTTTTGACTGTTAGTAGTGTAGGTGGCATGACGAATGGCGGCTGCAATTAATAGTTGGTGTTGTTTCCCATTGTTTTTCTTTTAATGTGATCCTTATATCTATGGAATAGAATTTAAAATCGGTTGAACGGACTGTAAAACAGGTTTGTTTAAATGTCTAATCTTATTGCGAATGGAGCAGTGTAACGTTGTGTTAGGAGTAATCAGCAGGTCCGCAATTTAAGCTTTTATGTGGATTCATTCAGTCCAGCGTCCTTGGTCCTGAGTGACAGCTTGGTATGTTGCAGGGACACATACCCGATGCTGCTGGCTGCGAACAAGGTGGACCTGGTGCACGTGCGCGCCGTGAGCGAGGAGGCGGGGCGCGAGCTCGCCAAGCAGCTCGGCGCGCCCTACATCGAGACCAGCGCCAAGGAGCCGCCGCTGCACATCGACGCCGCCTTCCACGAGGTCAGCCGCTCTGTACATACTGATATCAGTGGCGGGACCTTCATACAAACCTAAAAGCCCGCCTTACTAAAATGCTCGATAGAGAATCAATATGAAACCAGAATATTTAAAACTTCGCGCGCTTAATTCTTATCAAAATAACACAAAGTATCTACCTATGTCACACTACTACACATCGCGATTGTTCGCGCGCAGAGTTTCGCATTTGCAGCATCTACATATAGCTATCTCGCTTGCACTCACCGGCTTTTACCGGGCTTTCAAATACTATCTCTGTCACTTTCGCACTTATGGCGATGTGCCGTTTAACGAGTTAGAACCTTGTGCGTCTATAAACCGATCAGTATAGAAGATTTAAGCAGGGCATGCGTGTGAAGTTGCACGCGTATGCGTGACCTTGTCAGCTTGCCAACTCTACAGTGTTGCCGTTTTAGCGACGTTGTGAGATCTTGGAGATTTTTACCAATTTTGGAGAATTTTTATAAGATTAAGCAACAATAAAAACTAGCGACTTTTTAAAATAACGAAATCAAATATTCAAGCAAAATCTTAAAAATAAAAAAAATGCGACATCAAACTAGATTTTTCATATACCTGGCGACGTTTTTTTGCCTAAATGACAACACCGCAACTCTGCGTAAGTAGCTCCCGACACCCGAGTGCAACTCACTTCACTTGTATTTACTTGAGTGGGAAAAGTTTTGTTGTTAAAGTTTTTTGTGAGTTTTCAAAGATTTTCTCAGTGATACAATTGTTTTGGTGAGTTACCTACAACAATTTAGGTAATTGTACCTTGTGAGGATTTAAAATGCGTTCAAGTTTTGATTAGCGATGATAAGGTAAAATCTTTAAACTTTGTTCAGAAAAAACAATTAATTTCTTCATTAAATCCGACGCCTAATCAGTGTACTTCTCAGTCTAGTAAATCGCATAAACGAAAATTTAATAGATCAGTTCAGTTTAGTGTAGTTGGATTGTTGGCTGTTCGCACACTAATAAGTTAAGATAATTACTCACATTTTCTTACAGAGGGATTAGATTCATTATTTGACATTTATGCAAACTATTTCGACAAACAAAAATTAAAAAGCCAATTGATTTGCTTGTATTCTAGTCCTGATCTAAAAGGTTTTGGAATTAATTGATTTCATTCATGAGAATAACCTCGAAGATGCCTTTCCTGAGCTGTTAAAGTTAGTGTAACTTGTTGTAACTATTCCGGGTACAAGTTCTTCCGCGAAACGTGCTTTTTCGTCTCTTAAACGTGTTCATACCTATCTGAGAAATACACAAGGTCAAGAGCGTCTTTCCGAATTATCAATGATAACTATTGAACTTTCTTTTTTTGAAATCGGTTAAAATTTTTGGGCTTGCCTTATATTGAAACCCTAGGCACGCCACTGGTCGAGTTGTCTGTTAGGCGACTATTCGATGGCTCCTGTCGGGCAGTGCGAACCGCGCATTGCAGGATTTTAGTGTCGTCAGCATTTTTGTAGTTTGTGTGTACACATGCCAGGATGAGTGTGTGAGCGAGCTAGATATTGTATGGTGGGTGTTAGCTGATGTGGTAAGTTAGGAGATGTTACGAGCACAATTCAGAATTTAACTAACAACTACAAGTGACTGTCGAGTGTCGATGTCTGACTTGTAATGTTTTATTCCAGTTGGTGCGCATAATCCGTAACCACCCGCAGCAGGAAGAGAAGCACTGTCGGCGCCGCAAGTTCGGCAAGTGTACCATCCTGTGAGCGCCGCACTCCCGCACGCCCGCCCGCACGCCGGCACCCGCACGTCCGCTCGCCCGCACGCCGCCCAGGTTTGTTACTTTGTGACGCGACGGAAGCTCTGCTCGGAAGTCACGATTAACTGTCAAAGCACAATTACACTGCGTCATACATTATACGAGTATGTGACGTCAGTTTAACATGTCAACGAAATTATGTGTGAAGCGACCATTGACTGGTCTAACGACACTGTGCTGCAAATAAATTGTTGTAGCATTTTGTGTTCGATTCATGAACGTTACGAATCGAAAGGGATATACTTAGCT